>OU898282.1:114592224-115244121 GCA_918026665.1 Diabrotica balteata
AATACACTCTACTAAATATTGTTTTCCATAAAAAAATGTTTATATGTATTTAAAAAATAATAATTTTTGTTTCGTTGCAGATTTTCAAATTTTTTGAATTGTTTATAGTTTTTTCTGCGTAACACTCTTAAGTTGTGATAAATTTGACTTTTAAATTTTGTTATTTAATAAATACCTAATTGGGAATATCTTAAGCTTCTTTAAACGCAAGTCTTTAGGAAAAATCTGGGTGTCCGGTTAACTTTGCACCCTAGTGTATATATATATATATATATATATATATATATATATATATATATATATATATATATATATATATATTTATATATATATTGAAATGATTTCAATATGTTAAAAAATATACAACTTAAATGGATTTTTATATGAGTTTGTTGTTTATGAATTTCATGAAGCCATCACAATGTGGGTTCGACTCTGAAATAAAAGAGAGAAAAAGATTAGTAAATTGTTAAATAAATTAATTTTGACTTACCTGGTATAGTGTTAATAATTTCTGAATAGTATAGTTGCCTAGTGTATAGGTGAATCGTCTAAACCTTAAAAAGAACAAAAAAGAAGAATTTTAAAAAAATATTTAAACATAGAAATTTTAATAAACGTCAGAAAATAAACTGCTTGACAGTTTATTTGACAGTCTGTGGGAGCTAAATTAATAGGGGTTTTGTTAAATAAGAAATTACAATGATGTGGAGATGAAAAGAATAAATTAGTATTGTAATAGAATAAGTTTTATATCTAAACATTTTTTTTTATAAATTCCCAAATTAGATGTGATTAAAGTGATTATGAGAAAGTAATGTGGCTTGACAAATATGTCAAACAGGACAGTTTTATGGTTTAAAATATTTAAATAGAAGACAGAAAAAAAAGAACGTTGGTTGCTGTTAGCAACGGATAATAAGAGGAATTGGTTTTTGGAGAGGACGCCGACGAGATTTTTTTTTGGACGAAGAGAGCCCTGAAACTGTGGAATAGGTCGGGAGTGTTTTTTTAACTCGTCTAATTAGAATTTAGTTTTTCCACAGTTTCCACAGCAGAGATATCCAGAAATTTGTTCCAGAGAGTAAGAGAAACAATTTCACTTATAAATTATATTGGAGTATAGAAATGTCATTTAAATTGAGAAAATTAAAATTCATGAATTAACATAATTGCGATAGGCCTTAAAAATTGAAATTATTAATGATCATTAAATTAAAAATAGAATAGTACGTACCTTAACTTCCGAAGAGAGGATTGATATTCCAGTTTCACCGATTATTTTTGAGTAGTTAGTTTCCTTTAAAGAAATCAGAACTGTTTTAAAGTGAGGTTGGACAATAATTTTGGGGATCATTTGAAATTTTGATTATATTTGAATAGTCAGCGGAGTAAAGTGTTCGTTTTCTTTTTCTTTATGGTTCATTTAAACACTTTATAAAGTTGCAATATTTATTTAGTTTTTAGGTACTTGTAGAGAGTCTCCACATTTTGTAATAAAATTTTATTGTCACGACATTAAGATTTACACGATTCCTATTTTTGTAAATTTTTAAAGGCAACCCAAGTTGCAGACGAAATTTATTGTTTATATTAAATTTGTTCAATATTAATAAATAACGTGCTTCATTTGGGTTAATTTATAAAAAGTCTAAAGTAAATTTTGGTTTAATTTCTTTTTGAACTCTACCAGGAGACTACAGAGTCGACGTCACACAGTGACAGATTGCTTAGAACACATAATTGAGCTAGCCGAGTATTAAATTAAAAATTTAACGAATATTAAATTAAACAAAGAACCACATATTTTAAAAATTACATTTATTATAAATAAAAAAATAAAATTAATAAAATACAACTTTATCAATATATATATATATATATATATATATATATATATATATATATATAAGAGATAGCAGTTTGAATTCGTCTAAAAAGAGTTTATTATCATTAAAATTCTACAACATAAATTATTAACAATAATATTATAACTAACATAACTTAACAAATATACAAACCTAAAAAGAGAATCAAGAACAATGCTATTTCTTACGCCATTAAGTAATTTGACAATACAATTTAAAATATGTCAATGTCAATAAAACTTAAACAGTCATACAACCTAAAACTTTAATTAACTAAAAATAACTAAACCCTGCTGTTTAATTTAAAATAAACATAGGTTTACTTTTACATCCCCCTACCAAAAAGGTATGATAAACCATCTAAGTATATGGTTTATCACAAGGCATCAATTTTGAAATATGGAAATAATTCATATCATTCTTTTTGTATCCAATATCTACTTCATATAATGTATTTGAAATTTGTTTTTTTATTTGAAATGGACCTACTCTTACTTCGTCAAGTTTTTTTCTATTTAGTTTTGATTTATTTTCTACATATGCCCAATCTCCCTCTTTGAATTCATAGGATTTTCTATTTTTGTCATACAGTTTTTTATTATATTCATGATGTCGTACCGAATTTTTATAGGCTATTTCTTTATCTTTTGATAGATTTGTTGTCTCACACAGTTCCTCGGGAACAATCGGATCTGCTTTTCCAAAAAGCAAATATTCTGGGCTATATCCGGTTACAGAATGATCTGTTTTATTGTATTCCTCTATACATTCTTCAGCTATTTTTGTCCATGCTCGAATTCTAGTTTCATTTTGTTTGCATCTTATTCTGTTAACTAATGTCTGATTAAGTCTTTCATTTAATCCATTCGAGAATGGACAGTCTACTGCTGTAAAAATTAATTGAATATTTAAATGTTTCATATGATTTCTAAATATTTTGGAATTAATTCCTGGATACTGATCTGTTAATAATGTTTTTATGGGATGTTTATCTTGAATTTTGGCGATTAATTTTATGAAATCATCTGTGGTCTGATTTTTAGAAGTAACTGCAAACGCATATCTGGTGAAGTGATCTACAAGTAAGTGGAGGTATTTTTTTGTCGAACGATTGCCACCAAATCCTCCTATTGTATCTAAGGACATTATCTGAAAAGGTTCTTTTGCTGGACCCAATTGTGACAAAAGACCATATTTTGGACCGATTCTTGTTTTATTTTTACAGCAGATCTCGCATTTTTTACAGATATCCTTTGCTAGTGAATCTATATTCTTAATGTAGTAAAAATTTCTAATTTTGTTTGTTACTTTACCAGCACAAATATGACCATAAAATTTGTGAACTTTTGTTATTAACTCTTTTCCAAAATCTTTGGATAAAATTATTTTTTTTTCATTCTTCCTTAATTTATAAAATATATCTTGGTTCAAAATTGTTTCTCTCATTGTATCTATAACTTGTCGATTATTATTTTGGTCTTGTTTTATCTCAGTTAATGTGACTAGGTTTACTGTTCTTATGAATGTTTCTGCATTTTTAATATTTTCCAAAACTGGGTTTCTAGAAAGGCAGTCTGCTTCTACATTTTCTTTTCCAGGTTCATATTTAATGTCGAAGTCAAATTGTGAAAGAAAATGTGTCATATCTCCTAATTCTTCATCTGGTCTTGTACGAAGTTCTCTTCCCTCAAGGGGTTTATGATCAGTAATAACGAGAAATTTTCTTCCCATTAGCCAGTATTGCCAAAATTTAATTGCTTCTTTAATTGCCAGGCATTCTAAAAAAATAGCCTTTTTATTTTTTTGATATTTGTTCAATTTTTTTTGAAAAGTATGCTACGGGTTTCATTTCTCCATCTCTTTGTTTTTGTTTCAGAACCGCACCAATTCCTAGAACACTAGCATCTGTATATATAGTTGTAGGAGCATTTGGGTTAAAAATGGCTAGTATAGGTTCAGAACAGAGGATATTCTTTGCCCCATCAAAAGCTGTTTGGCAGCTTAAAGACCAGTGGAATTTGATATCTTTTCTAAGTAAATTATGTAGTGGCTCTAATAACCTAGCTGAATCTTTTATATATTTGTGGTAAAAATTTACTTTTCCCAAAAACTGTCGTACTTTTTTTCTCGTATCTGGTGCTGGAAAATCTCTGATCGATATTAAATTATCATGTAACGGACGAACTGAATTGTTTCCCACAATGTGTCCCAAATATTTAACCTCTTCTCTTGCAAAATTACATTTTAGAAGTTTGAGTCTAAATCCCTCTTCAATAATTGCTTTCATAAGTCTTTCTATATGGTCTAAGTGTTCTTCAAATGATAATGAGAATATTAAAATGTCATCTATGTAGTTTATACAAAATGAATTTAAATTATGCTTCCTGATGATATTACTTAAAATTCTTTGAAATATTGCAGGAGATGTTTTAAGCCCAAAAGGTAAGCATTTCCATTGCCAATGACCACTTTGGGTAACGAAGGCTGTCTTGTATTTATCTTTTATCCGAACTGGAATACACCAAAAAGCAGAATTTATATCTAAAGTAGTAAAGAACCTAGCATTCCTTGTTTTGGTCAAAATCTCGTCAATTAAAGGAAAAGGTTGGGGTTCAGGAATAATTAATTTGTTTAACTCACGAAAGTCAATGCACAATCTTGTTTTAGATCCTTCATCTTTTTTAAAAGCCAATGTAACAGGTGCTGCAAAAGGTGAAGATGATTCTTCTATTAAATTTGCTTTTAATAATTGTCCTATTTGAAATTCTATCTCTTTTTGGTCTTCTATCGAGCATCTATAGGGCCTTTTTGCAACAAATTTATGTTCTAAAAGTTTAATTTGAGCTTCATTATTTTGAACCTGCCCAATGTCAAATTTATGTTTTGCAAAAATATTGTCATATTTATTTAGTAATATTTCTATTTTATTTTTCTGATATGGCAATAAATGCTCTAATTTTGCTTCAAAAAGTTCTGTGGGAATTCCCTCATTAAAGTTTATGGAGTATTCTGTAATATTAATATTATAATTAAATTTTTCGATTTTTTCTTCAATTCTTCCGTATAATCTTTGATAAATTTCTAAATCAAAATCTTGTTTCATTTGAAAATTTAAAATGGAATCTAATCCGAGTAGAATATCATACTCAAAATATTCATCATTAACTACAAAAAGATTAATATTTTTCTCAATTTTATTAATTTTCAGTTTTGCAATTAGTTTTCCTGTAAAATTAGTTCTGCCATTTATCGTTTTAAAAATATTCCCATCTTCTTGAATATCTAATCCTAACTTTCTTGCCACCTTCGAATTCAGAAGAGTAACATTTGAGCCTGGGTCATAAACTCCACATAATTCTTTATTATTTAGGAATACTTTTAATTTGATCAATGGCAGCAAATCTAGTTTTTTTGGTCAGTTACTGTTTCATTTAATGTCTCCTGTATAGCAATATTATTAATATATTTAATATCATTTGATTTGCTTTCTTTTGTTACCTTTTTATCTTTTTGCTTTAAACGGCATATTGCCTCTGGATGAAACCTCCCAGGGAATCCTTTTTTATCACAATATTGACAAGTAGTTTTCTGTTCTTCTGGTATTATAGTAGTTTTTTTATAAAAATTTGGTTTTGTCTCCAATTTATTCTTCTTTTTTATAACTAAACTTTCCAATTTTCGTAATTCACCTACCAATTTTTCCATTGTTGTAACGTCAGCTCTATTAATATTATCTTGTATATAAATTGGCAAATTTGTTACAATTAAATCAATTAGTATATCAATGGGAAAATCATTCTTAATATTTAGCAATAAATTTTCTTTACGAAACGCATAATCAACAATACTACCACCTATATACCTAAAAGAATAAGCTTGCCTATGATTATGCCAACCTGTTTCACAAAAACTATCTAAAAAATTAATTTTCCATACCTCAAAACTGTTATCTAAGCCTAATGTTATTATTTTTGATTCAAACCATTCTTTTGCTATTCCATCAAGAAACAAACGTAGAATCAAAATCTTGTCTTCATCAGCGACCACCTCACATCGCAAACATTCTGATTCGAAGGTCTTGAGCCATGAATTCGTTGGAACATTATTTCCATCAAAATTTCTAAGTACAAAATCATCTTTTATTTTTTTAAAATTTTTCTTTTCAACTTTAGGTAAATTTGTGTCATAAAATTTCTGAAGCAACTCAGCAAATGATGGAAATTGTTCAGTTGTTTCTATCTTCTCATACACTGGTAATAAGGTCTGTTGTAAGTACTCACTTTGATAAACCACATCACCATCTGAATCAAAATAAATCCCCTTCAAATTGTCTTCTAATGCTATAGAACCTGTTCTAAAGGATCCTCTTGTTTTCATAGATGCTAACATATTCTTCACTTTTTTCAGATGAAATAGTTCAGAATGATCAATTTGAAGTTGTTTTTCAAAGGGAATTTCATAATAAAAACGGGAACCTGTTGGCTGCAGCCACTTAAATTTATATACATTTTTCTTACTATCACTACTGTTTGCTTCTATAGCCATGCAAATTCTCATTGATGTAAAATTCATTCTTCATATATTTGTTTTTTTCAGCTTAAGTTCTTGATTTATAAGAGATAGCAGTTTGAATTCGTCTAAAAAGAGTTTATTATCATTAAAATTCTACAACATAAATTATTAACAATAATATTATAACTAACATAACTTAACAAATATACAAACCTAAAAAGAGAATCAAGAACAATGCTATTTCTTACGCCATTAAGTAATTTGACAATACAATTTAAAATATGTCAATGTCAATAAAACTTAAACAGTCATACAACCTAAAACTTTAATTAACTAAAAATAACTAAACCCTGCTGTTTAATTTAAAATAAACATAGGTTTACTTTTACATATATATATATATATATATATATATATATATATATATATGTATATATATATATATATATACATATATATATATATATGTATATATATATATATATATATATATATATATATATATATATATTTATATATATATATGAAGATGTTGGAGAAGAAGTACGACAACAAAGCATAAAAGCAAGTAATATATAGGTATGCACTAAAATACTTTAAGTGTTGTAAAACTTAATTAGTGCACGGGTTAGAATGCAGTTAAACTTTTTCAGTAACAAGATAACCTGACAAAGAACATTGAGTGAACGTGTATTGTGGGTCTGATTTCATTAATCTAAATGCTAATCTAATCCATGTCGTATGTTACCCTTATTCGTAGTCCTTTGAACAAGGTAAAGACGGTTTTGTTCCATTATATGAGTTTAATTTAAAGGCCAAATTGGAGACACATTTGTGTTACCAAGATTTTATCTGATTTATTTCTTGTTTGGTTAAATCAATTAGTCTGAAATGTTTTATAAGTAGCAGACCTTATCACCTTGATATACTCTAATTAGAAAAAAAGTGAACTGTAGTAAAATATTTTTATTGTTTCAGCTGTCTATTTTTTACTTCTCGAGATAATTCTAGATCTTTTGAGACTTGTTCCAAGACTATCAATATCGAAGTAGCTATATCCCAAAGCCATAAAACTTTTTTAATATTTGTTTTGTTAGTGTGGCCGCTACTACTACGCAGGCGATATGGTACTGATTGCATCTAATGAAATACTGATTGCATCACATGTTTTGCATGAGCAAAACATGTGTTGAATATGGGCAAAAACTTAATACTTACAACTAGTAACGACAAAACTAATAGTTGCGAGCAAAACAGGGTTGCAACCAAATTAAAATCAGAGCGTGTGAAATATAGTTAGAAAGAGTCCACAATATCATCCATTTTAGAGCCAATGTTAACGATAACGGGAATATAAGCAAAGAAATAAGAATACGGATTGAAAAAGCCAGATCCGCCTTCTATAAAGTAAAGAAAATTGCATTAATGGAGATATTACATTAACCCAGTGGTTCTCAACCTGGGGGGCGTGCCCCCTAGAAGGGCGTGAGAAAATTTCAGGGGAGGCGTGAGGGTACAAAGAAAAAAAATAAAATTAAAAAATATATATTTTGTTAAAAAACAAAATATTTTGTATTTCGTATTTTTATTTTGTTTAGAAATATTTCTTTATTTAAACGTGATTAAAATCGTTTTACTCAAACACACAACTGAGTTAAACACGACAGTCTTGTGTATGGCAATATCGTAGGAGCGCAAAGTATATTTACCAACACTGTATTGCAAGCACTCCTGGCTCCAGTTCAGTGATCGTCTCACACGTCAGTCTCAGTCGACAGCGTCTGTGTGCTGTTTGTAGCAATCAGTGTAGTTGTTATTTAATAAGAGAGTGATTGTTTGTGAATTATTTAATAGTGTTGTGTAACAGCTTTAAAAATGGCTAAGTCACTTCCAAAGAAAAGATTGTATTCAGACGATTATATCAAGTATGGTTTTACCTTTTTGGAGACAAACGGCAGTCATTTATCTCAGTGTGTCAACTGCCATGCTGTTCTTAGTAATAATGCAATAATGCGACCCGGACGTTTGGAAAGGCGTCTAATGACAAACCATTCTTCTTTGAAAGATAAAGGCCCAGAATTTTTTATTGCCAAAAAAGCAGCCTAAAACTTCTAAAACTTAACTCTACTGCAAATTTTCATGTTGAAAATGAGAAAGCTGTGGAAGCATCATACAAAATAGCACTTTTGATAGGTAAAGACAAGAAACCACATACTATTGTTGAGTCACTAATTAAACCTTGTTTATCTACGGCTTGTAGTACCGTACTTGGTGAAGACAGTTGTAAGAAAGTAAAAACAATTTCTCTCTCACACGACACAGTAAAACGTAGAATTGATGACATGGCTCAAAATATTAAATGGTTCACCGTTTTTTTTTCTTTGCAGTGAGACGAAACAACTGATATTTCTTAATATTGTTCTGAAGCTATTTTCTTGTGGCATTGTAAATTAATTACTATTTATAACTGGGAATAAGCCACAATTAAAGATAAAAATACGTTTATTGACGTTTCAATTTCCAATTCGGAAATCGTTCTCAAAATACAAACAGTAAATTAAACAAATTTTGTTTTTTGTTACATAGTGAAAAAATTCTTCTAATAATTTAATTTTATCTGACTCATTTATATTGACAATTCAGACATACATTATGCATTTTAAAGTAGACGACTTTAAAATGATATTGCCAATATTGTTGAGTTGCGCTCCTGGGACGACTTTACTTATAAGATAGTTCATTCGATTACATGAAATCAACTTTAACTTGAGAATATCCGTCAGAAAAAATCATAGCATGTAATTCGTCTTTAAAAAGACAAACACATGACATGATGACAGTAAAATTCTCCTGTTAGTGATTCCATAGTAAATTATGAGGGAAAAACCAGGAAAAAAACCTCATAATACTATCCCGACATTGTAAGTATTTGTTCGTGAATTTAGTTTACCTTCAACAAACATCAAAATTCTGATTTTATATGTTACGTTATTTAAAAAACATAAATGATGTATCCTCTATATGTTACTGACTTACTAATACTGGTATTTTCTTATTAATAACTTCCTCTTTCAATATTGGTAACCAGATCCTACTACATTCTGCCGAGGAATTTGCGACACAATTGGCCTCATTTAGCATAATTAGAGCCGCTTCTTTGATTTTTCTTTTTTTACCATCCGTTTCTTTTAGGACTATATTTGAATTATTCCATTGAACCCTATGTTCATTATCCCATGCGTGTTTACATATTTGAGATCTATCAAATTCTCTATTTTTAATATAAGATTGATGTTCACTTATTCTAACATTTAATGGCCTTGATGATTCACCTAAATAAAACTGATCGCATTCACAAGGTATTATTATATATTAAAAATAGAGAATTTGATAGATCTCAAATATGTAAACACGCATGGGATAATGAACATAGGGTTCAATGGAATAATTCAAATATAGTCCTAAAAGAAACGGATGGCAAAAAAAGAAAAATCAAAGAAGCGGCTCTAATTATGCTAAATGAGGCCAATTGTGTCGCAAATTCCTCGGCAGAATGTAGTAGGATCTGGTTACCAATATTGAAAGAGGAAGTTATTAATAAGAAAATACCAGTATTAGTAAGTCAGTAACATATAGAGGATACATCATTTATGTTTTTTAAATAACGTAACATATAAAATCAGAATTTTGATGTTTGTTGAAGGTAAACTAAATTCACGAACAAATACTTACAATGTCGGGATAGTATTATGAGGTTTTTTTTCCTGGTTTTTCCCTCATAATTTACTATGGAATCACTAACAGGAGAATTTTACTGTCATCATGTCATGTGTTTGTCTTTTTAAAGACGAATTACATGCTATGATTTTTTTCTGACGGATATTCTCAAGTTAAAGTTGATTTCATGTAATCGAATGAACTATCTTATAAGTAAAGTCGTCCCAGGAGCGCAACTCAACAATATTGGCAATATCATTTTAAAGTCGTCTACTTTAAAATGCATAATGTATGTCTGAATTGTCAATATAAATGAGTCAGATAAAATTAAATTATTAGAAGAATTTTTTCACTATGTCACAAAAAACAAAATTTGTTTAATTTACTGTTTGTATTTTGAGAACGATTTCCGAATTGGAAATTGAAACGTCAATAAACGTATTTTTATCTTTAATTGTGGCTTATTCCCAGTTATAAATAGTAATTAACTGATATTTCAAAGCATGCACAGTTATTGTTTGACTGTCGATTTATATTGACAGAAAACGGTTCCTGGAGGAAATATTGTTTTCAACATCTCTTGAAACAACAACTAAAGCCATTGACATATTTTCTGCTCTTGAAGATTTTGTAGTAATCAATGAACTTCCATGGGAGAAAGTAATTGTCTTATATACTGATGGGGCCCAAGTCATGACAGGATGTCGATCTGAATTTATGGAATTGGCAAAAAAGAAGAACCCTAGGATAATTGGTTCTCACTGTAGTATTGACAGACAAGCTTTAGCTAGTCAGACTCTACCTGAACCTCTCGACGTCATATTAAAGTTAGCAATTAAACTAGTTGGAATATATATATATATATATATATATATATATATATATATATATATATATATATAAATATATATATATATAATATATATATTTATATATATATATATATATATATATATATAAATATATATATATTTATATATATATATATATATATATATATGTATATATATATATATAAATATATATATATATATATATATGTATATATATATATATATATATTTATATATATATATATATATATATATATATATATATTTATATATATTATATATATATATATATATATATATATATATATGTATATATATATATATAAATATATATATATATATATATATATATATGTATATATATATATATATATATATATGTATATATATATATATATATATATATATATATATGTATATATATATATATATATATATATATATATATATATATATATATATATATATATATATATATATATATATATATATATATATATACATCTTTATACCAAACCTGAACCATCTGAAAAACCATACAATCCTGAACCTCCTATATCTAGAGTATTTAGAGCTGCCTATTACAAGCTTATATTCATTAATTCTAGCGGGGATTTTAAAAATCTATATATACAAAAGTATATTTTAATATTTTCAAAGATATATAAATGGGGATTTTACCTATAAATGGCACAATCCTGAACCCTTTGTTATTTCAGCCAATTCTGAACCCAAACATGCATGTATATGCACAAACCTGAGCCTAAGAGATGTTGCCAGTTTTAAGTAAAATAGGATTCCTTAGGAAAATGTTTGTATGTGTTTGCGTGAGAGTCAGAAGCAGTACATTTTTACTTTGCCCTAATTATACGTATCCTAAAATATGTAAACAATACGTTCTATCTACAGATTATTTTAACAGCGAAGGCGTCACATACGTTCCAGTTTATAAAAGTCAAAAATATGAGCTTTTATTAACGGCGATTTAGATTAAAAAAAAAGGAATACATCAGCAAAGTATGGCTTTAATTTAATATCAAAAGTAGGTACAAACATAAGAATATTGTGATACAGATCAGATCAAAACTAAAACAAGAAAGTCTTTCAAAACAGTGAAAAAAAAATTAAAAATCAACTAAAAAATATTTGAAAATGGGTGTTTAGTATTTAAGTTTTTCTGTATACATATTATAAACTACAGCTTTAATACATGTCCATTTTCTTTCTTTAAATACCTCGGGATATTCTTCAATAAGGTGTTGCACTTCTACCTTAATGGGAGGCTTTCTTTTTTTAATGTTGTCGGAAAAGTATTCTGCGATAATGCTTTTTTCTTGTTTTGTCCATGGTCGTCGTCTATCAATAAATATTTTCTTTTTTAAATTGCCCAATTTTTTATGAGATTCTTTATTATTATCGACGTTAGCTGAAGTAGATGGAATCCCGCAATCTACGTTTAGATTATCATTAGTTTTCAAGATATTTTCCATTTCTTCCTCTTCCGCGTCAGTGAGAGGAGCTAAATTAATATCAATTTCGTCTAATGTTTTGCCTTTATATTTTTCAGCTCCGCCTTCCATCATTAACAGTAAAAGTTTAGAAATCTTAGCCGTTTGATATACTTTGTCAGACAAACGATAATAATTGCAATGTGTTTGTAATGTGTGTCCCATGAATTTGCTTAATTGCTCCATATCATTATTGGAAAATTGAAGAAGTTGAGTAATGGTGGCCAAATGCTTTCGAAGTTTTGTTGCTGTTATACTCGCAGGTCTCTCCAACTGACATTTCTTGGCATATTTATGAATAATTTTAGTTCCATCAACAAATCCTCTTCCAGTGGTGTGAAATACAAAGTCACTTTCAATTGTAAAGTTATTTCTACAGTGCAAAATTAAATCAAAATGCATTTTCATTGATGGTGATAACAATATAGGAACACCTCTTCCACGCTTACCTCTTATAACTAAACGACTGTAAGTTTTTAATAAAATTTTTTCAGCTTCAGTTAAACATTTTTCAAATTCGTTATCATTTTCACCCCCTAAATTAATAGATTTAAACGTTTGGACCTTTAGCTGAGCCACCTCTGCTGGTCGCCGTCTGTTAAGAAGAATGACTTGCGCATACAGTGTGTCTTTTAATGAATTATAGGTCTTAAAATCATACTCATCTGATTTCAATTTGTGAAATAATTCTTCTGCAGATGTTTGCAAAAAAATATTAAGTTTCTTGAGGTCGTTAGTAAGCGGCAAAAGTTCTTCTTTATTCCATTTATTTTGATTTAAATTGGTACATGCTTGAGCAGAAACTTCATCACACCATTGGGATTCTAAAAGAGTTTTTAATATTTTAAGTTCTTTTCTCTCATCGCTTGTGTTTTCAATCTGAACAAGATTAATATATGCTAAGTCACAACATTTTTTCATAAGTGTCCCAAAATTTATGGCTAAAGTTGGTGACTCATAATTATCTGTTTCTGGGTTATATTTTGCTATTTTATTAACTCCAGAAATTATTAGTTGAAAATGCTTTGGGCGAAGAATATCTATAAGTTTCTTAATATCAGGATTCTGTCGTCTTGCAAAGTCTAAGAGTTTTGCGAGTCTTCGCATATTTTGTCTTACCAAATCAATATTGCCTTTACTTTGACGGCCTTTTATGTACGAATATGCGTACTGGCAAATTAAGGGATCTTTTTTAGCAATAAGATTTATGTCGTCTGCACGCATTCTGGAAAAAATTTTTGATTTTAATAAATCGTCATGTTTAAGAAACTGGTGTAGAAGCAAAGTGGTTTGTCCGTCGCTTTGGGACGTTTGTCCTTCTATTATTTTCCTCATCATAATTAGACGGACAAATTTTGGTATGCCTAAATAAAAATTTTTTCTTATAGTAACCCAAACAATACTTGCATGGCAGATACTGATCTGCACTTAACGACTTATCAGTAAGTTTTGGCCTCTTAACAGGTCTTAATGCGGAGTCCGTCCGATTTCTGATAAAATTTCCCTTTTTCCTTAAGTTTGATACAGCCAATCGTCTCTCTTTTGAATTAACCTTATGACATAATATTTTTACTACGTCAATTTCTTCTGAGTGCCATTTAGAAATATGTCTAGCAAAATGGGATACATCCTTCTCGCAATAGAAGCAAAAATCCCTTCGATCTTTGTAATTTTTTCTTAACGTTTTTTCAACAAGTGCCTGGAAAAAAAATGTAAAATGAATCAAACACGTTAAAAAAACAGAAAAGATTTAATTAAAGTAACATTAAAAAAACATTGATTTTAACTTAAGACAAGACATCTTGTGACTCAGTTGTCTCGTCCTTTACGACTTGTCAGATAGCCTTTTTAATACATATAGCTGAGTTTGGTTTCTTTTTTTTTTGACATAAAAAACCGGTCTGATGAGTCGTAAACGATGAAATAACCTTAACACAGCATGTTATGTCTAATTAATTAAAATCAATTCTGCTTCTTTCCTCACGTTATATGCTTTCTCACATATTGTTAGTTTAACAATTATTGGAGTTTAGGGGAATGTAAAGTATCAAATTGTTTTGGATGCCATATACTGCTTATATGGTAATTTAATTGAGTTCTTACCTTCTCTTCTAGAGAAAAAGATGATGTCCTTTGAGCTACAGAATTGCTGCTTGTGTGTTGCTCCTTTTCACTCTCCTTCTCCATTTGATGTTCACTTTTTTGTTTATTATCAAAATTTAAGAGTTTCCGTATTATTAGGGATTCGTCTTTTTCACGCTTCTCTCTCTCAATCGGTTCTTTAAATATTGAAGAAACAGCATTCCCATGCTCCGCTCTATCAATCACTTTTTCAAGTATTAACGAATCGGTCTCACGCTGTTTGCTGTCAACCAATTCTTCACAGATTTTTGGATGACTCTTTCTTAGTGGCATTTTTAAATTTGATAACTGCAAGAAAGAGTAAGAGTTTAACCAAATTTGAGACAAATTAAACAAAAAAGGACCTACCCATTTTTTTTTAGCTCGGCCGTCTTCTGATGGTATATAATTAGGATCTTTTATGGAATCGTCGTCATCCTCTATAAATTCACTTTTGGATGTGTTAGACGAGTTATCCATTTTTTTTGTTCCTAGAAACACAGCATTATTATTGTCCGCATAGGAATCACATTCGTCAGATAAAAAATCCATATTTATTGCTTGATCACTTATAAACTTGTCTCCCTCGTGTTCTTCCATTTCTTGTTGTTCTTTTGCATTATTCATTTCTGTATTTTCTTTTTCATTTTGAGAATTAAACTTTGAATATATGCATTTGGGTTCCACACCCAGAAGCCAATCTTCAATTATTTGTATTTTTGTAGGTGGTAATAGCCTATTTTCAGAAATATTCGAGCAAGCTGAATCAAGGCCAGGTAACTTTTCATCTAAAAATTTCACAATAATTTATGGCGAATAGAACACGCTTTTTTATTTACAATTAAACTGTTTTTATTTTATTTTGCGTTGTTTTACTTTATACATACAGTATGCTGTTTATATTTAGCTAAACAAACAATTTAAAAAAATCCTAAGACACCGATTTTTGATTTTAATTTACATTTTACATAAAATAAATTCAAATAAAATTAAGATTAACCTATCCCAGAATTTCACAAAATAATTTGTTTTTCTAAAATGAATTTATTCCATACATTACACCATACTGTAATATCTATATTGTACAGGTTAAGTAAAAAGTAATGTGCCCAAATTGTATATGTAAATTTAAAAGATCTAAATAATAATATTTTACTCAAGAATATAGGGCCTAAGGGGCCTATAGGTCTCTTAGGCCCTTTGAGGCCTGTAAGAACAGAATCTGTTTTTGTTCATAAATTAGCCATTGTTCCAAATAGATGCTTGAAAATTCGGGTGATTATAACACAACCAACCCCTTACGAGTGAACCGTTAGAAGTCTCCTAGAAAACTTGTGCGGAAAGAGGAAAACATTAACAAAAGCCCAGCGGATACTCTACTACTACTCCACTGGATCGATCCCCATGTTATTAAATGTGTATGTTCTCGAGATATCCCCACTTTCATCGTATTGAATAGAAGAAATCAGCTTAAAATTTGTTGTCACTCAATAATTTACATCTAACTTATTTTGAAACCATTCATTTTTGAATAAAAAAGTTATATTTCAAGGACTTTCCAAATATTAACTGTTTTTGAGATATTTTACTAGTTGTAATTCAGCACATGGTTAATATTTTAAATGTCGAAGTGTAACATTTTTATACAAAAAGATTATGATTTCTCTGTAAATACAGGAAAAATATTAAGAAAATCATATTTTATTCTTCGAGCTTTATATATTATAAAAAACATTTCAGACCCATTATTATTAAGTATTTAAAATATTATTTAAACTTTACTTTCGTTAAACGCATGTCAGATTTTACATTACCCATACGTTGCTCTTTTTTGTCTTTCCCCTTTCCATTTTTGTCTTTTAAACTTAAAACTTCGGAATCTTTATTTACGTGTATCTGCGAAATTGGAGATAAGCTGCTCTCCAAATTGTTTTTGCATTAATAAAAGTGTATTTTTTTATGTTTTTGTCTAAACATTATACATTTAATCTTTAAACCCTTTTTCATTCTTTGCTTTTCTGGTTCATTTTATACAGGATGTTTCAAAACTATTTTTAAAAATTCCAGGGGTATCAATGATAGATGAAAAGTCCTCATAAACAGTCACCCTTTGCGCTATTGTTAACTAATAGAGACAAAGGTATTAAACTAATTAACCTGTAGTAGTGCTAATTTAGTCAAATTCGTCTGAGATACTGACAGTGATAAATTACTAATTTAAAAATATAAACAGGAAGACATCAACGTCCATTAGTTAAGAAGACTTTTCCTTCTAAAATAATTCCCTTAGAGGTTTATCGAAGTACCTTTACAACAACTTGCATAACAGTTAGCAAACAGAAGATGACATGATTTCTCTTACTTGGGATAGCCTGTATAAAATGAATTTAAACAGGAACTCAATATTTTGAGATATCGGAGACAACTGAAAACATTTCATAAGTCGTCTAAAATCATTTATATGTTTTTTTGTTAAAAAAAAATTGCATTTTTTAAAATATGATTTAGAACAAATCCTAAAAACAGGATAATATAATCATCGCCTATAATAATTTTTAATAAACTCTAGACTCATCATTTTGTAAATATGAATTAAAATCAAGAATATCTATTTTACTTGGACACCCTGTACCTCTGTTAATATAAATTTATATAAATAAGGACAATTCAGCTAGATTTTTAAGCCAACGTGCTAAAAATGACAATTTATTTTAATACCTTTTGTATAACTTACCTTTCCCTAAACACATATCAACCATCAGTTTACAACGTCCTTTATAATCATTCATTTTTAAACACACGTTCCGACTTTCCTGAACCAACACAAATGACTGTTGCAACTAAATAATAATATCTAAATATCTTATACCATACCACCTACTGAAAAGAAATCTGTCTGACCTTGGCTAAAAATAGAATTCCCTAATTCTCTAAACAAAATAACGACAAAGCAATGTTGCCACATAGTATGGATCAGGATGGTACTAATTGTGATAATGTATAACAAAATCATGTATATTCGAGAAATTGTTTCCAGCGCCAAAGTGGCAAATGGCTGAACCAAAAAATGTAATCCTGAACCACAATACAAACAGGTTTCTCTCGGATTCCAAATGACATATTGAAGTGAAAGTTAGGCAGTTTTGTCCGCTGATGGCACCACTAATTTAAAAAAATTATTTAATTTGTAAATTCCAAATTATATGTCAGTTATAAAGGGAACCCAATCCTGAACCAATATACAGGTTCAGGATCGTAAACGGGGTTCAGGTTTGTGCTTAAGTTTTTACTATCGGAGGCTCAGAATTGTACTAAAAACAAATATATATATATATATATATATATATATATATATATATAATATATATATATATATATATAAAAACTTAGAGCTAAGATTAATATTATTACTAAAATTAATATCAAACTCACCAGTCTTCCGGGTTGAACCGCGTCGATATCCATTTTGCCGAGCTTTCGCATCCTCTCTGATGCCTTCCTCTGGGCTTCCGAGGTCTCAGTCTCCCGAGCCCCAGACACTACTACACTGTTCACTAATCACTGCACTGTCACTACTACGGCTGGGAACAGGAGACGGTTCATTTATACCGTCGATGATGGCGTGGCCTAGGTGGGGGTTGGCGCGAGAGTTGTGCTGGGGTTGGCGCGAACATTTCCGACTGTGGAATTTTGATTCGAGGATGGAGGGGGCGATATTTTCTTTATGAGAGGTCTCCATGTAGAAGGTAACCGTATGGCGTCATCTCTTTTATTAAGACAATTTGGCCTTTTTTCTATTTCTATGGCTTCTCGGATAATTCTTGGTTTATAGAAGCGGATGGGGCTATGGTTCTGGAGTTTTCAAAATCAATTTTATGACCTGTATGAAGATGGTGTTGACCGAGAGCTGAAATTGAATCAGAATTGCGAACAGAAATGGAATGTTCATAAATCCTATTTTGGATTCTACGATTTGTTTGGCCTATATAGGATCGGGGACAGTCTGCACAAGGTATTTCATAAACTCCGTGTTGTTCATTTGGAATGTTGTCTTTGATTGATCGGACAAGAGATGAAAGTTTTTGTTGTGGAGTAAATATTGTTTTTATTCCTCTTGGTTTCAGAATTCTGTCGATTTTGTCAGTGCCACTGATAAAACTGATAAACAATGTTAAGCTTAATGAGACATCAAATAAACTTTCGTATTTAAATATATCTGGATTTTTATTTTGTATCCTAGCCTTTGCTAACGTAGAGTTAGCATCGTAAGTTCCACAATTTCACTGTTCTAACTTAAACTAACCAATTATTGACTGGAGGGGAGGCGTGAGCTATCTTCAGTGTTCAAAGTGGGGCGCCAGTGCTAAAAGGTTGAGAACTGCTGCAATAACCCTTAACTACAGACATTTCATTATTACAACGTAATAAAGTCAATATAACGTTAATAAAAAAATGCATGTTTTTTTCTGTAGTGTCTATAAATATAAGAACTCGTAAAATTACTGATTTTAATAATAAAATATAGGATTTTTAAAGAATAATCTATAAACGACAATTTTTGTACCGTTTTGTCAAAACAAGACTGTTTTTGTGACAGTCAATTGTCAAAAAAAATAAGTGGTACATTCCTTGCAAACTCTTGTTGTACTTTGCAAACATATTGGAGTCTTACAAATTACGCAAATATGAGTTATTTTTCTTTCTTCAGTGATTCAGTATCATGGTCTGTTCTGTAAATACACTGCACCTAAGTCCACATCACTTGCGACATAATCATTTTCTTTATCACCAAATTTAACCATCTTTGAAGGTCCAGAATGACTTACAGAGTCCATTTTTTACTATTTTTCCTAAAAACATAAAAAATATTACAAACAGTTCACATTTTACCCATATAAGATTAGTTAAAAATATTTACTTACAAACAGAACTCCGGTTAATTTTACCGGTTAAAATTTTTTATGTGCGCTACGAAAGAATATATTCGCAATACACGCCGACGAACTCATTGTCTCGACTTATCTCTGGTTGGGTGGTTTCTTGTTCTGGGTATTTGGTGTCCTGTTTTAGGTTTTCTGCCTCTTCAGGACGTGGTTCGTTTTTTTTTTTTGGTTGTTGGCTGCTGTTTTTTGTCGTAGAATCTACTGGTGTTTGTTTGTTGACTTGTCGTTGGTCGCTGGAAGAGCTCCTGGGCAATTAGAGGCGAAAGGTATGGCTAACGGGTCCTTTCAGAATGTTATTGACAAAAAATAATTAGTATATATGTGAATTTTGAATTTAGTAAATTAATAAATGTAAAAAACGCGATCGCGAGAGGGCAGCTGTGGCTGTACATCTGTCAAAACATACCCGGGAGCAGACATAAATTCTTATCATGTACCAGTTGTAGGTAATTTCAGAGTCAGAATGAAACAGGTTACAAGTGAGTCGACAAAGAAGTATAATGTTAGAGAACTGAAAGATCTTAATGTTCGACTGAATGTTAGTGAAAATCTTAATACAAAGATGCTAAAATGCAAAAATGCAGGAACGTTAGAGAAAAGTCTGACCATCATAATAAGAAACAGTGAAAGAAATAAAAGAATAACAACTAAAGAAAGATACAGAAAAACGGAAATCGTGGATGATTGATAAAATACTTGAACTTATGAATCAGAGAAAAAAAACAAGAAAATCTTCAAGAGAATACATACCATCGTCAGAAGAAAAATAAAGAGAAGCTAAAGAGAAATATAAAACAGAACAATGTCAAGAAATAGAGGATTATCAGAGTCGATATGATAACTTTAATGTTCATCAAAAGGTGAATGAAATAGCTGGAAAGTTCCGAAAACGCAACAGTGGAAAAATAACAGATGATAAAGTCAATCTTGCCATAACCAAAGACGATAAAAAGAAAGTATGAGAAGAATACTTGGAGAAACTTTTCCATGACCTTAAAACAATACAAGAGCCCACCATTAAAGAAAGTTCAGGTTACGAAATCCTACCAGAACAAATAACGTCAGCCGTCAGACAAATGAAGGATGGAAAGGCACCGGGACTTGATGAAATTCCTGCAGAACTGTTGAAACTATTAGATGCAGAACAAATAAAAAGAATAACTGAAATATTTAATAAAATATTCAAGGCAGGAAAAATACCAGTAGTGGCTCAAATCAGAGTTCGTACCATTGCCCAAAAAACCAGGAGCAAAAGTTTGTAAAGAATATAGGATCATAAGCCTACTGAACCATCTGCTAAAGCTTTTTTTAAAGTATCCACAAATAATTTACTAGAAATACGAGGAACAAATTGCGCCTAATCAGTTTGGATTTGTAAACGCCGTTGGTACGAGGAAGCTTTATTTAGCGTGCAAGTATTGTTTTAGAAATGTAGAGATGTCAGGTGTAATGTTTTTGCATGCCTGATTGACTACAAGAAGGCTTTCGATAGAGTCAGGCATGAACAAATGATGGAAGTGCTGCAGAGGACAGGGATTGACGGAAAGACTTAAAATATAGCTACCTGTATTGAAATCAATCAGCGGTCTCCAATAGATGAAGAATATACAGATCAGGTCAAAATCTTAAGGGAGTAAGACAGGAGTGCATAATTTCACCACTGATATTTAATCCTGTACTCAGAGCATATTTTTGAAGAGGCTCTAAAAGATATTGATGAACGCATCTCAATAAATGGAGTCAAGCTCAATAATCTGCGCTATGCAGATGATACAATAGTGTTTTCCAATCCAAGAAGGCTGCAGAACTTAATGGACAAAATAACGGAAACAAAAATAAGCTCCTTAAATGTTACGTGTACTAATGGATCCTTAAGATACCATGTACAGACAAAGTCACCAATGAAGAAGTACTGCGGAGGATAAACACAACCGCGGATTTGGTCAACATCGTAAAGGCCGTAAGCTGCAGTACTTGGGACATATAATGAGAAATCAAGGCAGATACGAGCTTCTTCAATGCATTTTGCAAGGTAAAATTGAAGAAAAAAGGGCACCAGGACGAAGAAGAATATCCTAGCTTGCTAACCTGAGACCATGGTATAGAAATACCTCAACACAGCTATTCAGTTTACCAACCAACAAAGTCATCATAGCCAGAATGATCGCCAACGTTCGGAAAGGACAGGCACTCTAAGAAGAAGATTGATTGATTTCAATGTATGAATGACTGTGGAATTCATAAAATTAATATTTGCAAAATTTATTACTTTTATAAAGCCTTATTAAGCCAACGGTTCAGGCTTTTATTTTAAAGACAATCCTTTGTATATTGTTTTAGTATGTTTCCCATATATTTAAACTATTTTATCACATATCTTTAAAAATAATCGAACAATTTCGACATATATAGTGTTACATTACCCGTAAGACTTTACGAAATTATAATAATGGATAAATTTATGTGTAATTTTGAAACAAAACACGATGAAAAAACAATATTTAAGAAAAAAGTGGCTTATGCCTTTATTATAATCACCCTACACAGGTTTAGAATTGCCCAACCATGTATGTATGTACTCGATAAGCAAATTACTCCAAAATTAGCAGTTTGCAACTCAAAGCCTTTTCAGGCTATTATTAATTACTCCCATTTGTCGAAACACAAGTCCAAATTAATTTTCTCACTGAAAGGCAATTAGCAGGTTACTTGATGTAATAAATTGTTTTTTTTATCGCATTCAACCCTAACTACAGAAAAGGCGGCAAAATAACCCCTGACTTATATTAGTATACTTGTATGAATGAATTCATTGATAAAAACATCAAACAAATATTTTGAATTAAAAGGAATCTAATAGTCTCTTTGTTAATTGAATTTTAATTTGTAAAACTTCCAATTACTAGACAGAAAATAAAAGAAATAAATATATGTATATTATATATATATATATATAAATATATATATATATATATATATATATATATATATATATATGTATATATATATCGCTCTGTGAAAGCAATACTATCTTAATCAAAATAAATTATTTCAGAGATAACAATCGGAACAAATTAGTGAAAGCCGGTACAGACAAACTCCAGGAATAGTTAAAAAAACTCTTTCAAGACTGCTTAAATGGGGCCGAATTAATAAAAGAATGGAAATTATTTATCACGTCAACTATCCATAAAAAGGGCAGCAAGGATCAGTGTAAAAATTACAGAGGAATTGCGGTAAACAAAACAATAAGTAGAATGTATGCGAAACTTATTAAGAACAAAATAGAAAATGACTATAGAGATTACGAAGCAAAGGACCAAGCTGGTTTTAGAGCTGGGCGATCCACAGTAGACCACCTGTACTCTATTACGTAAGTTATCGACAAAAAAAAGCCTTCAATAAAGAAGTTCACCTGGTGTACGTAGACTTACAAAAAGCATATGACAGTGTACCCCTAAGTAAACTATGGTCAACCTACAGCAAACCAACATTAAGCATGGTCTTATCAAAGCAGTCCAAAGTCTGTATAATGGAACGACTGCAAAAATTAAAACTGGATCAAGGATATCTGAAGGATTTAATGTCACGAAAGGACTAAAGCAGGGTTGCTGTATTTCGCCTACCCTTTTCAAAATTTATCTGCAACAAGCACTCAAGCTATGGAAAAGAAAATGTTATGGCATGGGAATCCCTCTCAATGACGAGACTACACTGTACACCTTATGTTTCGCTGATGACCAAATACTGATTACCCAGGATCATGACGACTTGAGTTACATGACTCGGAAGCTAATAAAAGAATATAACAAATGGGGTCTCGAAGTCAACATTAAAAAAACTGAAGCCACGTGTATTGGAGGGACAAATCAGTCCATTATATTAGACGATGGGGTAGAAATTAGAAAGTGTGATGAATACAAGTACTTGGGTATAAGGATAACTCAAGATAGAACACTCGATGCTGCTATAAAAGACAGAAATATACAGGGTAGAAAAGCCATATTTATGATAAACGGCATTCTGTGGGACCAAACAATATCTAAAGTGAACAAACAACTCACATACAAAACCATACTTAAAAGTGTTATCGCATATGGCAGTGAAGTTTGGCCAATAAAACAAAGAACAGAGGAACTAGCTGTTACTAGCAACAGAAATGGACTTCTGGAGAAGAGCAGCAGGTAAATCAAGAAGAGATCGGATCCAAATGAGAGAATACGAGAAATGATGGAAGTCAAGCATATAGTAGTTTATGACTTAAAAACAAAACAGTCAATATGGTACGGCCATGTACAGAGAATGCCAGATGACAGGATTCCAAAACAGATTTTGACATGGACACCACAAGGGAGAAGGTAAAGAGGAAGACCGAGAAGAAGCTGGAGAGAGAGAATTAAAAAAGAACTAGAGGAAAGAGAAATCCCTCCAGGCCTATGGTTGAATAGAGAAGAATGGCGGTTAGGAGTCGGAAGGCGTCGGAGAACGCTGTAAACAGATAGTAGTAGTAGTATTAGGAAAAATATTTTATTTATGGCATTTATTATAAGTGCTAAACTCTTGTAACTAAAAATTTAATTTTCATGGTATAATTCCCACGTTATGGTACAATAATTTTCCATGTATAAGGCTTATT
Source organism: Diabrotica balteata (assembly GCA_918026665.1). Taxonomy (NCBI): domain Eukaryota; kingdom Metazoa; phylum Arthropoda; class Insecta; order Coleoptera; family Chrysomelidae; genus Diabrotica; species Diabrotica balteata. The sequence continues at coordinate 114,616,363 of OU898282.1, forward strand.
GTTATTGTGCAAGACTATCTCATTAGAGATATGATAGTCTTACATCTAATTACCATACGCGGCAATAAATTTGGGTAACTTACATTTCAATGTGATTGTGTTACAATAGAGTTTAGTGTCATATTAGCAGTGACAAATATTAGATATGTTGTGGAATGCAATTTTTAAATTCGTCATGTCTCTAATAACATTTTTATCAACGTCTGTTTTGCCTTGCAATTCTTAGAATTCACATCCATACGAAGCCATGTTAGAGTTGCTTTCTAAGACAGGAGAGATTTATTTTCACGTTCATTGCAAGAAGATTAGCAGCTACACACAAGCAAAATCAGGACATGTCGGATGCAACAACAAGACAAGAAGTGGACAACGAATACAACAGGATAATAAGAAGAAACAATTTCCTAGTAGAAGAAGAAGACTTCACCAGTCCATACGAAGTAGCAAAGATCATCAGAAGACTTAAAGGAAGCAGAGCACCAGGACAAGAAGGAATTCACAACATCACCCTCAAAGAACTCCCAAAGAAGGTTATAGTACAACTGTACTATATCTACAAATATTGCTTGGAAATGGGACATTTTCCAAGCAATTGGAAACACGCGAAGATAATTCCACTCCTAAAGCCCAGGAAGGACGGAAGAAGACCGGAAAATTATAGGCCTATTTCTCTCCTAGAAACAATGGGAAAAATCCTAGAAAAAATCATCTTTAAAAGACTGGTGAAGCACACAGAAAGAAGAAGAATTATCCAAGAAGATCAATTCGGATTCAGAAGAGGAATGAACTGCGAACTACAATTAGCAAGAATAATCAGCGACACGAAGATAAAATTCAACAGGAAACAAAAGACAGGACTAGCCATACTGGACATCGAAAAAGCATACGACACGGTTTGGAAAAAGGCACTAATCTTCAAGATGGATAAAGCTAGACTCCCACATTATTTAATCAATATTTGTGATAAATATTTATCTAATAGAACTTTTCAAGTTTCAGCTGACCAAAAGATGTCAACACTTCAAGAAATCCAGGAAGGAATGCCTCAGGGCAGCATTTTATCTCCAATTTTATACAATATTTTTGTTTCAGATCTCCCTACAGATCCTCGAACTTCAACAGCCCTATATGCGGACGACACTGCAGTGTATGCATCCGGAAAAGATGAAAGAAGAATAATCAGGAACATGGAAAACCACCTAGGAAAAATCACGGAGTTTACAGAAAAATGGAAGATAAAAATCAACTCGGAGAAGACCCAATTCATCGTTTTTTCACAGGATACGAGACCACCAGATTACGGAATCACAGTAGAGGAAACAGGATCCAGGGAGCAGATTCAGTCAAGTACCTAGGAGTCCACCTCGACAGAAGACTCAACTTCGGGATGCATACACAAAAAACTAAGGTAAAAGCCAATATAGCTAAAAAACTAATACTTCCTTATATTTTCAGGTCCAGTCCCCTATCGAAGGCCAAGAAGATTCAGTTATACCAGGCCTACGTTAGGTCGGTGATGTTGTATGCAGTCCCAGTCTGGAGTTCAATAGCGGAGACCCACTGGAAGAAACTTGAAGCCACTGAAACATCATGTTACCGGATCATCGAAGGAACATCATGGGAAGAAAGGATAACAAACGCAACCATCAGAGAAAGGCTCCAGTATACACCACTGAGGGAGGTGGCCGAGAAAAGGACCAGGTACTTCTTCCACCAGGCTACAAGAAGACTCCATAAGACCAGGGACATCCTCGAGAAAAACAGGATCCAGAGGATGCACAGACAAACCCATAAACTGATCGACCATCTGATCAGGGTCTAGCCGGATGGTTGCCGGAAAACAGCCATGCAGGGAAGTAGGTACGATGCCAGAAAATAGTACCTACAGAAGAAGACGAGGAAACCACCCAGAGAAGTCCAGGATGCCGAGAGGGAGATAAACCAGAAGTAGACGGTGCAAGAGCGGAACGTTAGAAGAAAGAAGGCTAAAATTTATAAGTTATGAAATACCAGATATTATTATGCAATAAATGTTTTTATTTTTATTTTTATTTTTATTTTTATTTTTATTTTTATTTTTTTTTATTTTATTTTTATTTTTATTTTTATTTTTATTTTTATTTTTATTTTTATTTTTATTTTTATTTTTATTTTTATTTTTATTTTTATTTTTATTTTTATTTTTATTTTTATTTTTATTTTTATTTTTATTTTTATTTTTATTTTTATTTTTATTTTATTTTTATTTTTATTTTATTTTTATTTTTATTTTTATTTTTATTTTTATTTTTATTTTTATTTTTATTTTTATTTTTTATTTTATTTTTTATTTTTATTTTTATTTTTATTTTTATTTTATTTTTATTTTTATTTTTATTTTTATTTTTATTTTATTTTTTATTTTTATTTTTATTTTATTTTTATTTTTATTTTTATTTTTATTTTTTATTTTTATATTTTATTTTTATTTTTATTTTTATTTTTATTTTTATTTTTATTTTTATTTTTATTTTTATTTTTATTTTTATTTTTATTTTTTATTTTTATTTTTATTTTTATTTTTATTTTATTTTTATTTTTATTTTTATTTTTATTTTTATTTTTATTTTTATTTTTATTTTTATTTTTATTTTTATTTTTATTTTTATTTTTATTTTTATTTTTATTTTTATTTTTTATTTTATTTTTATTTTTATTTTATTTTTTATTTTTATTTTTATTTTATTTTTATTTTTACTTTTACTTTTATTTTTTATTTTTATTTTTATTTTTATTTTTATTTTTATTTTTATTTTTATTTTTATTTTTATTTTTATTTTTATTTTTATTTTTATTTTTATTTTTATTTTTATTTTTATTTTTATTTTTATTTTTATTTTTATTTTTATTTTTATTTTTATTTTTATTTTTATTTTTATTTTTATTTTTATTTTTATTTTTATTTTTATTATATTCACGTTCAGAGCGACTCTGAATAGCCGTTCTGAAGAACCCTTTTAGGGCGACATACGTATAAGCGGATACACTGACGCAATATACGTGAAATCAAATCTTATCTGTCTTTTCCTTTATATTTTTTTTATTTTGATGTTTTGTTTTAATTGTGTAGGTAATCGTTTAAAATTATCTAGGTACCTAGATATCTATGTATCTTCCACCAAATAATTGGTGCCAATAATTGGAAAATGTATGGTGTTAATGAATAGCATACGAGTTCCAATAATTAGAAAACTTCGGTTTTGAATAAAATTTAACTCTAGCAATCAAAATATGATTACAAAATATTCAAATAAGTAGCCCAAAGTGATAAATATTTATAAAAAATACATATCGATCACATGGAAAGCACCTAATTATTTTAGAGGTAATTTTATTAATACGATCTCCTTATCGAGTGCCAATCATTGGGTAGTTTACCCTACCTATTAAGTAAAACTTTTTATTTTTTAATATACAAAAAAAAGAGACACCACAGACTTGAAAAATTATCGACCAATTTCACTTCTTTCACAACTTCACAAAACCTTTACAAAGATTATTACAAACAGGTTAACAATTAAATTTGACGGATATCAACCAGTAGAACAAGCCGGATTTAGAAAAGGCAGGTTTACAACACCTGTGACTATCTATATACTTTGAAAATCCTAATAAAAAAGACTAACGAATACAATATTTCATTATGTCTGGCTTTTATAGATTATGCAAAAGCTTTTGATAGCGTAGAACTGTGGGCAAGATTAAAACAACAGGATACACTCAAGATACAGAATATTAATACATAGTATTTACCAACAAGCTGAAATGATAGTGACGTTGGGTAATGGAATCGAGACAAGACCAGTTAAAATCAACAGAGGAGTAAGACAAGGAGACACAATATCTCCAAAATTATTTACAGCTGCCCTAGAAGATATCTTTAAGTCAATAGACTGGAAAATAAGGGAATCCCTATTAACGGAAGATACTTGAACCATCTTAGATACGCAGATGATGTAGTACTAATAGCCGACACGTGGAATGCACTGAATACGATGATTGAGGAGCTACACACAGAATCCCTAAAAAAAGGACTGAAAATGAATTTCAGCAAAACTAAACTAATGTCAAACAAAGATGACAAACCTATGATAAACATCGAAGGGACAGAGATAGAACACGTAGATGAATATACATATCTGGGTCAAAATGTCAAGGTAAGCAAAGAAAATCAGACTACCGAAATAAGCAGACGTGTAAAAATGGGATGGGCAGCATTCGGAAGACTCTCATACGTACTTAAAAATAAAAATATACCTCAAAGACTGCGAACCAATGTGTTTAATTTCTGTATCCTACCTGTACTTACATATGAAGCTCAAACCTAGACATTTATTAAAATAAACATAAAGAAGATCAGAAAAACTCAGAGAGCTATGGAACGACAGATGTTGGGTATCTCACTCTGTGATGTCGAGTAGTGTATTTCAGCCAGAGAAACAGGATTCGTTCGTATAGACATTTATTTCGAACTAACATACAAAAAAAGGTAATTAACGTTAAGTGTTTACTGAATATAATGCTTAAATACAAGAACGTACTGTTTATTTATTTCGGTAGATGGGTGTGACGATATTCGATATGATAAACTAAGATATGGCGATCGAGGAATTGAGGTCGTACTCGTTCCTCAACGCAGAACGAGTACTCGGACGGGGATAAGGATGTCTATCTAGTTCAACACACTAGATGGAAAGAATACGTCAATCTCGTTCAACGCACCAGATTGACGCGGTCAGAGGAAGGATTGTCAATCTCGCTCAGCGCGCCAGATCGACTGGGTTCGGAAAGGATTTGGGACACGTTCAACTCACCTGTCCCCAAGGTCGGATATTCTCAACTCAACGCGTCGAGAATGGTTAGCTGTCTTTCAGTTTCGACTTTTATACTATTCGAGACGGAACAAAAACGTGTTTTGTTTAACACATAGGCGTACTCTAGACGATAAAATATATTATCGTCACAACTCAATGACCATAAAACCAATGAAGATATTCGTAATAGAACAAAATTAAAACAGGCAGCTAAACTGAAATGGAAATGGGCTGGACATAACGAACGTCTTAAGGATGGCCGATGGAATAAAGAGGATAAAGTGGACTACGAGGAAGACCGCAAATGCACTGGAGCGACGATATTAAAAGAACTGCAGGTCCAATGTGGAAACGTCTTACAAATAACAGAGATGAATGGCGAGAATTAGGAGAGGCCTATATTCCGCAATCCGCATAGAGAAAAGAGCTTAAAAAAAAGACAAACATCAAAAAAAGGTTAACTTCCTTGCCAATTATTTTACCAAAATTACACCGAAACAAATAGCAAATGGCAAAGATAAAATGTAATAGAATTACTAGTAAAATTAGTTGAATTTTGTTAGGATTTTCTTCATTCATAAAATTGAAAACGTGGTTTCGAGAGTAAGGTAAAGAAGTAATGGTTATAAATATTGCAAGTGCTGTCAGAATGATAGAATATAGATTACAATGAAGGTACTTACCCCAAGACAGTTCTGCATGCGATAAAATGAACCTTATAATACTTTTTGTCTTCTTTTATAAATATCAGAAACAAATAAAAAATAATATCCTACTACGTTTAGAAAAGTTGATTGACAGAAAGTAGGGCGACTAAAATGAAGTTAGCACAGATGTTATAGGACGTATACCTATAATGGAATTAGCTCTTCTGTTAACGTAGAACCGAATATTTAGTCTACCGGACAGAAAGCGAGAAGGCAAATATCTATTTTACTGGAAAGAAAGAGAAATAGTGCGTTAACCACTTTTTTAGAGTAAAAATAGTAAAAACGAAACTGAAGGTAAATTAATTATTAAATTAATAAAGAAATTAACATAAAATAATTCTTTAAATATAAATCAACAAAGATGTGACTACGTTATAACGTAACACTTTTAATATTTTGCAGATTTTGAATAACATATTGTTATCAACAAATTTATTAACAGCAGTTGTTAGATACCTTTATTACCGAGTGCCATGAGAAAAACGTTAGGCAAAATTAACCCATTTGGTCCCACTGTACTCGTCTAAGTACAGCAGCAAAAATGGCCTAGTAGTGACACATCTGGCAAAAAAGTGGTACTCCACGTGTATGTCCGATTCTATTAGGAAGTGTTCTACTAGATTTTCACAAATTATACCCTAGGTGGCGCTCTTCTTCGTATTTTGACCGCAGTAATTATAACCTAACCTCGATATTTCTGTTGGATTATTGAAGTGCTTGTTATTTTGTGATTTTGATATTATTTATCATTTTTTTAACTTTTACTGTTGTAAGGGTAAGTACTAGTAATGTTTATTTATTCAGTATAAGATTTTTTTTATTATTTTTGTTTTTATGTTACAAAATAGACCTGTACTCGTCTGAGTACAGTGGGTTTGTATGAGATCAAAATGATTAAATGGTTTTTTATTGTTTCAGGTTCAATATTGGTATTATAATGGATTTTCAAGAATTGCCGCCTATTAGTCCCATTGGGTTTTATGGAAAACGTTATAGAACTCTTGCTTTAGCTTCAGATGACATAGCGAGTTCCACTCATAAAGATGCATCAGTGGTAGTCATTCCTCCTGAGATTGACTATCAAACTGACAATGACGACATAGATGAGGATGATCTTCAGACTCAAAGCCTTCCGAATGACGTTCCCGGAGAAATAGAGGTTTATTACACGAGTGATGACTCTGATGACGACGAAGAAGACAATCTTCCTCTTGCCATTAGAAGAGAAAATTTACTGAAGAGTCAAAATAAAACAAAGGAATCTGACTGGACGGAAGAAATTACTGACATTAGTATGACATCTACAACAGGTTACGAGGGTCGTCTGGATAATATGAAAGAACAAATCCGAGGTAAATATCCTATAGAAATATTTGAGAAATTTTTCGACAATGAAATTATTGAATATATTACACAGCAGACAAATTTATATGCCGCTCAAAATAATAACCATCAATTTCATGTAACGCAGGAAGAGATAAAGATATTTCTGGCTGTTTTACTTTTTACTGGATACCATAGATTGCCACGAGAGCGCAACTATTGGTGTTTAGATGAGGATCTTCATATTCCCTTCGTGGCTAATGCAATTTCAAGGAACCGTTTCCAAGAAATTAAAAAATACCTACATTTGGCAGATAATTCGAAAATTGATACAAGGGACAAAATGTATAAAGTGAGGCCTCTCATGAACAAACTAAATAAAAAATTTCAACAATTTGGCATATTCCACAAAGACTTATCAATTGATGAAGCGATGATAAAGTATTTTGGGCATCACTCATCAAAACAGTTCATAAGGGGAAAGCCAGTAAGATTCGGGTACAAGGACTGGATGCTTTGTAGTTCAACTGGTTATTGCTACAATTTTGACACATATTGTGGAGCATCAGTGGATAAACCAAAAGTCGCGGCGTTGCCTTTAGGATCACAAGTTGTTCTAAAAATGCTTGATGTCGTTGATGTGCCTACTGATCACGAAGTATTTTTTGACAATTATTTTACTAGTTACAATTTGATGGAAACTTTAAAAGAGAAGGGCTTTAGAGCAACAGGCACAGCAAGAGAAAATCGTATAAAAAAATGTCCTTTGTTACCTTCCGCTGTAATTAAAAAGAAGAATCGTGGATATTTCGAATATCGCTTTGACAAGACAAGTCTACTACTTTTTGTAAAATGGAACGACAACAATGTTGTCACAATGGCATCAAATTACGATAGTATTGAACCACTTTCAAAAGTGAACCGTTGGAGTGCTGCTGCCAAACAAAAAATTGATGTACCCCAACCAAATCTTTTCTCATCATACAATGCTTCAATGGGCGGTGTTGATCTCTTTGACCAATCGGTTAATAACTACCGAGTCAGTATACAAGGTAAAAAATGGTGGTGGCCCATTTTTACCCACATGCTCAACTCAGCTCTTGTTAACTCGTGGAGGTTACAAATATTTGCTGGAAATAAAGAAATGGATCTTTTGGATTTTCAACGAGATGTAGTACGTCATTATTTAAGAAGTTTTGGGAAATCTACTTATTCTAAAAAACGACTAGCAGGATCTGTACCAATTAGTCTAAAAATGGATGGAAGCGGTCATTTTCCTAAGAAAATAGACAAACAACTTCGATGTCGCTTATGCCATCAAAGAGTACGTTGGACTTGTATAAAGTGTGAAGTTACTCTGTGTATTGAACGTGATTGTTTTGTACAATTTCATACTCGTTAGATTATAATACAGGATGTAACCAAGTATGTACCTATATATAAGAAGAAAATAAAATATTTTCATTTTTACACAATGTTTTATATTTTTGACTCCCGATCAGCCCATTGTACTCGTATGAGTACACCTACTTTTTGCTAAAAATTTAAATTTTTTTTGTCAAATAACAATGAATTGTTACTATTTAACCCAGATTCAACAAGGATATTCAAAAAAATCTTGTATTATCGAAAAAAAAAAATGTCGTGGGATCAAATGGGTTAAATCTAAGAGAAATCTCACAGAAAAACTTATCGGTTATATGTTAACTCGATTAAAAAAATGTGCCACACAATTTCGATGATTGTAAATAAATTTACACTTTTATTGAAAAGTATATGTTTTAACTCATTTTAAAAACGTGAAGATCCTATTCTTACGCAAATAAATTAAACTGTTCAGAGAGAGCCATTTCTACCCTCGGGAAAACACTAATAAAAGAATTCCCAAGAAAATAATCCATTACAATTTGTTTTTTATGTAAAGAAACTTCTGAAAAACACCTTCTCGCATTGTGCTTTGGCTTTAGATACAGGATACCCACTAACTGTCAAAGTTTACAAATAAAATTTTATGTGTCTCGCTGAAATTTTATTTTTCTCCTCTAATATTCTGTTGTTGAGTTGCGGAACTCCAGAAGAGGTTATATCCCAATAGATAATTGTTTCGCGAAATATGAATTATTAAAAGCTAATAACAACAAAATATTAAAGGCTATTACTATTGTTTTTATTTTTAATTCAAAAATTTTGTGTATTTTTTATAAATTGTTACGGGTTAAACACTTCTGGAGCCGAACGAAGTAGTCTCTCTTTAGATACTCTTCTTGAAACTCTAAGTTCCTCATAAGGAAAAAGAAAGGGTAAATATGATTCGTAGGAACATGTTCCGTATATTCAGCAGGGTACAGCTTTAACTAAAATTAAGAACATCAGTGATTTTTGTTTATCGGCCATAGCTATGGAAGCAACAAAAACAAGGATTCGACAATTTTGCCCTCCTCTTTCAAGCACCAGACTTCTGGTAGGACATGATTTCGCTTATAGGAAGCCGTCAGCTCCTATTTTTACCAGTCCAGTTACAACACCTGTATTTACAGAGCGATGCGATAAATCTAAACCTTTGAATAAGGGTACATACTTTAATTGTTTATCTAAGGACACTAGTTAATAAATTGAAACGATCCTAAAAAATGCTTCTATTATAAATGTGGATACAACAATGTGACAACGAAAAAATGTCCTAAATGTTCAAAAAAACGCAGCTTTTCTCCCTCAGTAAGTCGAATGAGTGGAGAAAAATCAAAACTGGCAACTGATAATACAGCAGTTCTTGAATACATTTTATCTCATGTTAAAGGTGATAATAAACAACAATATCTGACTGTCTTAATGCTTGGAAAAGACATATTAGGGTTATTAGATAGTGGAGCATTACGAACCATCCTGGGAAGACCTGGTTGTGATGTGTTTGAAAACATTTTGCTCTTTAACCCTTAACTACTGACGTGGATGTTTCAGGACATAGACGCGGTATGGCATACCGCTGCCTATGCTCCTTTGTTTTTAATATGAATTATGTGATTGGTACACAACATGCGAATTAACAACAGCTATTAATGATGCATCAAAAAGCAGTAAGTGGCCATCGGCCAGAACGACATTTAACAGCATATTTGGCACACTCGACATCTAATGTATCGACACCTCTTTTTGCAAGATTATAGTAAGGTATAATCTCTGGTTTTCCAGTAATCTGATCTGTGCTTATTAAATAGTGCATCAAAAAAAAAGTAAAACAGCCTTCGATTTTTTTGGCACGAGTGAAATTAGGGTTAACTTTTCGTAAATCCGTAAGAAATTGAATCTGCTTTCCTGCATCGGTGTGGCTGGTATTTTGAAGGGATTTGCCGTTTATTTTTCTTAAGGGTTCTCACATAGGTTAACTTATTTACTTCTAACAGCTGTACTAATTCTATACAACTAAACCAATTATCGGCTGTAATATTACAGTCAGTTCCATAAATAGGTTTAGCAAGCCGAAGAACAGATGGGGTTGGTTTATTTATCTTCTTTCCTTCCTCAAATAACCCTGTTCCGTCAGTGTCCTTACCTCCATATATGTAGGCATTGTATAAGTAACTCGTTCGTGCATAAGTCAGGCACATTATTTTAATGCCATATTTCACAGGCTTATTAGGCATATATATTTTGAACCTACACCTTCTTTTAAAGCCGACCAACATTTCGTCAATACCAACACATGAGCCTACGGATACAGTTTTTGACAATTTGATATAAATATATTAAATATGTTACTAATGGCTGCTGTTGGATCCATCTTTCTTCTTTTCTCTCTATCCAGAGGGTTATCAAATCGTAAACATTATAGAAATATTTCAAATCTTTCTTTTGACATCATCATCTTTGACAACACATCTGAATATATCCCTACCAGTGCCATCTGTAGCAAATATAGAGTTTTTTCTTCGTCATTGGATTTAAAAGCTGATGTGTATAAATGAAATCCCAAAATGCTTTCAGTTCTATTTTAGAGAATAGATGAACTCCGTCTAAATGAAAGAAATAGTTAAATGGACAAATAATAAATTACGTGCAATTCGTGAAAACTATAGAAAAATGAATAGACCAGAACCTAAATGAAATTGATTATTACAGGGATGCATTACACAGCAATAATTTGTTTTTAAAGCTATTCATGACGCTTATGAATTTAATATGTGTTTATAAATGTAATTAATTAATATATAATATTATATGAATTAAATTGTGTAAGAAATCAAAACATAAACAAAATGTTTACTCTAAAAAGGTGGCAACCCTGTAAACAACTTAGACAAATGCTAAACTGTCACTGAAATTTAGTAATAAAGTATTCTCGGATCAGTGCGTACGATTGTACAATCTGTTCAATTAAAATTATTATTTTGTAGAGTATTAAATTTAAACAGTTATTTCCTAAAATTTAAATTATTATTAATAGGAAATGTTTTTGTATATTTATTCAGTATAATTCTAGAAATCTGAATGTAATCAGGATTACATGTTTCTTACCACAATGCCATATTGGCGCCTATAAAAGGTCGAGCAGCTCCGTAAGGATGTGATATTTATAGCTTTGTTAGGGAAATTTTGTCTCCGGAGGCATGTCAAGCAGATGCTGACCGCCGTGCCGGACGCATTTAGAAATTCGGAGAAATACTTGGAAATTCCAAGTGTGGGCAAATCCGAATTTCTAATTGACTCGATGTAGGGAAATTCCACTTTTACTACGTAAAACAAAGGATTTGTTTTATATAAAAGCAGACGGAATTTCTCTCATCGGTCAGTCGAGCTTGCCTCTTCTTCTGTAGACCTAGTCGGTGCTATTATTGTTCCGACTAAGCTATTGTTTTATTTCTTATTTCCTGATAACCATTTATATTTTATTATTGTATATTCAGACCTTTTCAGGTTAGAATATTACTTTGACTTATATTTGTTCATATACTGATTATTTGATATTTTATTTGATTATTTTGATTGTTTATTTTTCTTGTATTTTGTATCTAAGTTGTTCTTCCGTAAGTTAAGAACACTTAGAAATATTTACCTTACTTTTTTCTATTTTATAAATTTGATTTTGTACTTTGTGTCTAAGTAGTTCTTTCCGGTAAGTCGAAGAACTCTTTATCTTAGATATTTATCTAAATATTTTCTTAATATATTTGTCTCTTTTATTTTACCATTTCATGCTGAGTTGTTTCTTCCGTAAGTCAAGAAACACTTAGCAATATTTCCATATCTTTTCTGTATTTGATTTTCTTATTTTCTATTATAAGTTGTTTCTTCCGTAAGTCAAGAAACACTTACAAATATTTGTATTTTTATTTTACTATATTTGATTCTCTTGCTTGTTTTCTGTTCTAAAAAACACTTAGAAATATTTCCATACATTGTTTCATATTTACATATTTCATTTATCTATATTTCTGTCTCTTAAGTTGTTTCTTCCGTAAGTCAAGAAACACTTAGGAATATTTCCGCACTTTTCTGTTCTTTTATTCTTGTGTATTTTACTTTTCATTCTAAGTTGTCTCTTCCGTAAGTCAAGAAACAATTAGAAACATTTTCTGTGCATTGTATTTTTATGTACCATTTTATTTCCTTGTTTACTAAGTTATTTCTTTCGTAAGTCAAAGAATACTTAGATTATTTTACCTGTTCTGTTTTCTATTTTGATCTGCTATTTTGTAACTGTTCCTTGGAACTGTTACCTATAACAGATACTTGTCACGGTAACTGTTATTTTATACCAGTAGCAGTATTAACACGTTTTACCAGCGACAAGCAAAGATGGTCAACACCCGATCAAATTCCGGGGACAGGAAGAAGTCCGAAGAGCCGGCGATGGGTCCCACAGGCCCAAATGCCCCCTCTCGGCAACATGGCGCCCAACTAACAAAACCCGAACTCACGACCCCAGGACCGTCTTCGAGCCAGCCTGCTACAGCTGACTTTATCTCTGCCTTGATGCAAGCGATGACGGCCCTATCCACAACTCAAGGCACTGCACCCCAGATGCCTCAGCCTGAGACACCGAAGTCCAGGATAAATTACACGAAGCCCCCTCAATTCTCAGGCCGGGACACCGAGAATCCACTCAGCTTTTGGACAAAAGCTGAGAATTTCTTAATCAAACATGACGTAGACAAGGACCAATGGATCGACTACCTCATAGACAATTCCCTCCACGGCGATGCGAAGAAATGGGCTCAGAAATTTTCATACACGGACCTGCCATACACCACATTTCGAGACCGTCTCCTAAGGAGATACAATGACCCTGCCGCAATTTCAACCCTGACGTCGAAGCTTTATGGAGAACATCAACGTAGGGACGAATCCACGGAGGAGTTCATTAACCAGAAATCTGCCTTATTTAGACGTCTCATGCCACATACTCCCGAGGACCAGAGATGTATAACGATAGCGAACTTACTGAGACCTGACATTGCGATGTGCCTGAGAGCGAACATCCCCAAGACCGAGGAAGACCTTCTGACAATCGCCCAGGGCATGGAATCTGACATCCGCCGGACCGGCAAACCCCAGCAGCAGCAACAACAGCCGTACCGTCCCCCACGTCAGGATAATGCTCCACGACACCCTGAGGCGATAGACGAATGGAGGAACCCCGCGGACAGCACAGGATGCCCTCAATTAACCAACCACCACCTCCAACCCCACAGAACCAGGGAAACGCCAATCGGGGCGCCAACTGAACCCTGTTGTGAAGATGGTGCCCCAACTGAATCCTATTCAGGTACAACCCTCGACAGCAGGCCTCCCCCAACTCTATGGAAGGATCAACGGGCAACAAGTGAAGATTTTGGTCGACACCGGTGCCTCCGGGAACTTCGTTCACCAGAGGTTGATCCAGAGACGGGACCTGCAACGAGGACCAGGACTGGTTCAGCTGGCATGCACGGGCAGCACATCCCGCACCCTAGGGACTGCTGCAGTCAATATGAACATTGATACTCTGGACACGACTGTAAACTGCATGGTTATGGAGGATTTGAACCACGACGTTGTGTTAGGGATGCCTTGGTTGGAGCAGGAAGAGGCCAATGTAGACATACCCCGAAAATGTCTACACGCTGGTACTGCCTGCCGAACCACCATCTACTGGGCGACCCCAGCAGAAAGGCAAGCCAAACCACAACAGGTGGAATTCCATCAAACCCCATCCCAACAAGCAGAGCAGTCAACCCAAGAGGACAATGAAGTATTAGACAACCGTCCACGTCAGCCGACCACTGAAGAAACCGAAACAGCGGACATCAGTACAGGCACACCCGAAGAAGAAGAAGAAGTTCCACTACTAGAGACGATGGAGGACGTCGACGAGGAGGAAGAACCTAGCCTAACAGCAGATGACATGCCAGACGCCGAATGCCTTCTATTGATAGAGACAATGGAGCATGGCGACGAGGAGGAGGCCACCGACCCCATCCTCGACGGTCCGGTCGACATACCACTTCGAGAGGAAATCCGGAGAAGTCACCGGACACGCAAGAGAAAGAAACGACTTCTGAGGCACGAGCAGCAAACCTCCGAAGACGCACCCAGGAGCGAGATTGAAGAGAATCTCCTCCAAGAGTTCACGATGGTCGACGATGCTGACCATAGGACCCTGACCCCTCCGGACGGACGGGATGAAGGAACCACAGCGAAGCCGACCACCAAAGACGACCAAGGATAAGGTCCCATTACGACACGTGGAGATATCAAGGTGAATTGAGTAGCCTTATATCTTCACGACGTCGTAGGACCTCCTCAGGGTGAATAAAGTAGCCCTGACGGAAGCAGACGACCCACCTAGACCACCTGGACCATCTGGACCGCCTGGACCACTATAATTTTAAGTATGATATATCTTAAGTTTGAATTGTATTTGTATTGTATTTTTTTTTTCTTAGGTTAAGGATTTCTTATTGTATGTATTTTGATTTTGATTTATCAATAAATTTTCTTTTAGCACCGTTAGGTCTTTCAGAGGAGGGGGGATGTCTCCGGAGGCGTGTCAGGCAGAAGCTGACCGCCGTGCCGGACGCATTTAGAAATTCGGAGAAATACTTGGAAATTCCAAGTGTGGGCAAATCCGAATTTCTAATTGACTCGATGTAGGGAAATTCCACTTTTACTACGTAAAACAAAGGATTTGTTTTATATAAAAGCAGACGGAATTTCTCTCATCGGTCAGTCGAGCTTGCCTCTTCTTCTGTAGACCTAGTCGGTGCTATTATTGTTCCGACTAAGCTATTGTTTTATTTCTTATTTCCTGATAACCATTTATATTTTATTATTGTATATTCAGACCTTTTCAGGTTAGAATATTACTTTGATTATATTTGTTCATATACTGATTATTTGATATTTTATTTGATTATTTTGATTGTTTATTTTTCTTGTATTTTGTATCTAAGTTGTTCTTCCGTAAGTTAAGAACACTTAGAAATATTTACCTTACTTTTTTCTATTTTATAAATTTGATTTTGTACTTTATGTCTAAGTAGTTCTTTCCGGTAAGTCGAAGAACTCTTTATCTTAGATATTTATCTAAAATATTTTCTTAATATATTTGTCTCTTTTATTTTACCATTTCATGCTGAGTTGTTTCTTCCGTAAGTCAAGAAACACTTAGCAATATTTCCATATCTTTTCTGTATTTGATTTTCTTATTTTCTATTATAAGTTGTTTCTTCCGTAAGTCAAGAAACACTTACAAATATTTGTATTCTTATTTTACTATATTTGATTCTCTTGCTTGTTTTCTGTTCTAAGAAACACTTAGAAATATTTCCATACATTGTTTCATATTTACATATTTCATTTATCTATATTTCTGTCTCTTAAGTTGTTTCTTCCGTAAGTCAAGAAACACTTAGGAATATTTCCGCACTTTTCTGTTCTTTTATTCTTGTGTATTTTACTTTTCATTCTAAGTTGTCTCTTCCGTAAGTCAAGAAACAATTAGAAACATTTTCTGTGCATTGTATTTTTATGTACCATTTTATTTCCTTGTTTACTAAGTTATTTCTTTCGTAAGTCAAAGAATACTTAGATTATTTTACCTGTTCTGTTTTCTATTTTGATCTGCTATTTTGTAACTGTTCCTTGGAACTGTTACCTATAACAGATACTTGTCACGGTAACTGTTATTTTATACCAGTAGCAGTATTAACACGTTTTACCAGCGACAAGCAAAGATGGTCAACACCCGATCAAATTCCGGGGACAGGAAGAAGTCCGAAGAGCCGGCGATGGGTCCCACAGGCCCAAATGCCCCCTCTCGGCAACAATTTCAACTCTTAGGTTGATGTTCTGGAAATTTTAAATACAAGTGACGTCACTTTTTAATAATCTTGACGTGAAATGTTATCACTGTGAAAAATTGTATAATATAATACCTGTATATGTTGCAAAACGCGCTTAAACGTGTTTCAGATAATCTTCTTTAATTTTTTTTAAGTTGGCTTATATATATTTTGATTTCTTTGAATGAAACTTGACCAGCATTTATTACTTCTTCTTCTTCTTCTACTTTTTGTAGATCTTTCGATCTGTTTAATTCTGAAGCTGCCTCTGGTTAATTTCTTGGGAGGTAGATTGCCAACTATCCCTCCATCTTTTAGGTGGTCTTCCGGGGGGTCTTGAACCGGGCGGATTGTTTTCTAGGGCAATTTTTGGGAGTCTATTCTCATCCATTCGTCTTACATGGTTGTACCACATCCTCTTGCGCTGCCTTCCCCATCTTACAATATCTTGAATTTTGCACTGCTCTCTAATGTTTGTATTTCTCACTCTGTCTCTTCTTGTTTTCCCCATTATTGTTCTTAGGGTTTTCATTTCGGCAACCCTTAGCATCTGTTTCGTTTTGTTGGTATCTTCGCGCACTTCTATGCCATATGTCATGATCGGTCGTATGCAAGTCTTATAGATTCTAATTTTACTATCTGTGCGCATATACGGATTTGACCAGACTATCTCCCGCAGACATCCTGACAGTGCAGATGCTTTGTTGATCTGACTCCTCAGGTCCTTTACTGGGTCGTGGGTGCTTGATATATCTATGCCCAGATATCTGAATTGCATCACCTGTTCTATGGGGTTGTCCTCAACCACTAACTTACATCTGAGCGGATCTTTTGCTATTGTCATACATTTAGTTTTGTTGGTAGAGATGTTCATATTTAGTAGTCGGCTTGTTTGAAAGAACTGAAAGAGCTGCCTTTGGAGATCATCTTCTGATTCGGCAATAATTGCTGCATCGTCTGCGTAACACACCATACCAATTCTTTTGTTGCCCATTCTATATCCGAGATTAAGAGATGTTACTTTGTTGATAATTTTGCCCATGAGAAGATTAAACAAGAAGGGGCTTAAACTGTCGCCTTGTCTAATTCCTCCCGGTGTTGGAATATTTTCAGTGAATTCGTCTCCTGCTCTAACTTTGGTTACGTTGTTGTTATTTAGGTTATGGAGTATCTTTGTTATACTGGTCGGTGTTTCATTTTCTATTAATATATTTAGAATGTCTCCCAGGCGAACTCTGTCAAATGCCTTCGTCAAATCAATGAAGCAAATATACGCTGGCATGCCGAACTCTATAGCTTTTTCTTTTATTTGTTTTATTATAAATACTGCGTCTGTTATAGACCGCCCTTTTGTAAAACCTTGTTGTTCTTCAGCATTAGTGATTTGCTTTTCCAATTTGTCCTTGAGAATACCCGTGAAAAGTTTCATTGTTGTATTTAAGAGGGTTATTCCTCTATAGTTTTGTGGGCAGGTTTTTTGTCCTTTTTTAAATATGGGGATTGTGATACTATTATGCCATTCCTCTGGTGTTTCTGTTTTGTTTAATATTTTGTTAAATAGTTGTGCCAGTTTACTTGCAAGTTCCGGGCCTCCATATTTTAAAAGTTCATTGGGTATACCATCCGTTCCCGGTGATTTTCTGTTTTTTAGCTTTTTGATCTTTGCTTCTACTTCTTCGTCATTGATTGTAGCACTCACATCTGTTTCGCCTTCGTTTATATTCAGCGTTTCTTCAGCATCATATAGCTCTTTAAAATGCTGTTGCCATGCCTCTATAGGTACTCCTTTGGTCTGCACGAACTCGTTAACTGGTTTTTTCCTGTTGCGGAGCATTTTTCATACTTTCTTTTGGACAGCATATAGGTCGTAGTCCATGTCGCAAGTGAATTTGGCCCAATGTTCTCTTTTGATTGATTTTATTCTGGCATTTACTTCGTTTCTTATTTGAACATATTCTGCATGAGCTTCTTCCGATTGCGTGCTTTTATATCTCAGGTAGCATTTGTATTTTAATTCAGAGAGTTCTTTTACATCTTGGCAAAACCACGGTTTGGTGTGGTTTGTCGCTCTCTTGTTAATTTTCCGCTTTCCAACCGCTTCTTCTGCTGCTTCGTTGATGGATTTCTTATTTTCTTGCCAAGTATCTTCTACTCCCCATTCGGGTTTTAAGTCGATCTCTTTTAGTTTGTTGGTAATCTTGTTCTCATAAAGCAGTTTTGTACTCTCTGTTGCTAGCGACTCTATATTATGTTTTTCGATGACCATTGGGGGTTTTCTGTTTCGTTGCGGACGTTCTAGTAGCATCTTGCATAAAACAAGGTTATGATCAGTCCCCAGGTTAGCAGATATTAGTGCTCTGACATCAAGTACTTGTGACGGAGTTATCGCTCGATTTGTGATTATAAAATCTGTCATTGATCGCTGGCCTCGATTATTGTTAAAAGTGTATTTATGTTGGTCTTTATGAGGAAAGTATGTATTGTTGATTCTTATTTCATTTCTAGCGCAAAAGTCTATTAGTGCTTCGCCGTTTTCATTAATTATTTCTTCGTTGTACTTTTGTTTTATACCTGGTATGACAACGTTTCCGATCCGTGCATTAACATCCCCGAGTACGATAATTTTGTGTTTCGTATTTATTACTGAAACTAATAATCTTTCGATTTACTTTTATTTCATGTAACATATAAACAAAAAGTGGTTAACATGAATTCAAATGAAACTATATTTCCTGTGTTGTATGTAGCGTATTTATTCCAAAAGTGACACAGTTAACTCGTTACGCTTTTATAACTCCATTTTACTTATAGAAAAAATGTAGATGTTCACCTTTCAGCCGAAAGCCTAACCTTACCCAAGATGTTTTTATATCATCGGAGTCCACGATATTTCATGTTCATTTATTTCAATCACGTGTCAACTAAAAGATATCCCGGGTTGTATACTTGCTATCCGCTTTGTATAAACTCAATTTGGCCCCAATGGTCACATCAAGCCGGGTTGAAATGTTTTTGACGTTGGCTAAATGAAAGTATATTAACTTTTCTCTTTACAGAATGTTATTCTTTTCTGTGGGCCTTAGTTTTCTAAGTGATTGAATTTCTTTGATGAATAATACACATTTTTTACATTTAAAATAAATGTTTCCCAACTTTGGAATAATTTATACAAGAAAAATATTTTAATATTACAAAAAAGGGAAGCAAATAAGACAACTGAAACGTTATTATCAGAACATAAATAAAAGCCCAAAAAATGTCAGAAGAAAATAATATGAAAAATAGACCACTAAATAAAGCACGGCTTTGTCAAATATAGTTTGGTTCATATTTATAGACTGCAGATCTTAATTTATTTTTATGTTTTTTTTATTAATAATCTATATTGATTCATTAACCAATTTGCTTTCAGTGTACTTATTTGGGTACAATCTACAGATTTTTTTGGTCTGTTTGTGTTGGATATTTTTTTTAATGACATTTGGTGGGATAAGCAATAGAAAGTTTTTATGTAAATTTCCGGAAAAATAACTATTTTTGTTTGCATGAAACCTAACCTATAATTTTATTTATACTTACACATTTTTTAGTGCAATATGTTTTTATTACTTTTTGTGTGCAATATTCGTATTTGTTTGATAAATCTATTGAATTTATTTAAGAAAGTAAGTACATTTTACAAGAAAGTTTTCTGACAAATATCCAAAAGCCCTGTTTTTTGGCATGTAATGTTGATGTACTCAAATGGGTACACTGGGAATAAAGCGACGTTAAATTATTGTTATTTTTTAAATATAGAATTTGCAATATAGATTTGGATTAGATTGGACGACGTTCATGATGACGACAAAGATATTGACATTGTTATAATACCGCCTACGGGAGACTATCAAACCGATAAAGATTATATCGATGACGATGACATTGAATGTCATAGTCATCGTCATCATTTGCCAAATAAAGGAAAATTAAAGTTGGCTGAATCGAATTAGGTAGTAATATTTGAAAAAATATTAATGTTGATATAATCAGTTTTATGGCCAATACAACCCTACATTATGCAGCACAAAATATGATCATACTTTTAGGAAAGAAGAAGTTGGGAGAGGTTATGTCCAAAAATGGGGGATAAAAGAAGAACAATACTTAATAATTTATTTATAGATTTAAGATCATCATCACATAACTTGCAGTCCACTATAAGTCCACTCCTGAATATAGGCCTTACTTAAATGTCTCCAATACTGAGACAAGACTGTCTGACTTTAGCACACGGTTGTCAGTGAAGTGTACCTAAGTAGTTTAATCTTTCATTATTTTAATGTCTTACTTAAATGTCTTATATTTATATTCCAGAATCATTGTACATACTTTCAGAGATATGTTATCAGCAGTGTCGATAGCTGTTAAAGTAAACTGTATAAAGCCTAGTTAATAAAGCTGATAGGTCCATGTTAAGAATATTTCTATTTCATTAGTACATCGACAATTCACTTATATGGAAGTTCGGTCCTGACAGGTATACTAATACTATAGTAAGATATGATACTATAACAACAAGATATGCCGACTTGCTGTTTTAATTTTAATTGTTTTAATTGATCCATTACTGTAATGAACAACTTCAAAACTTTTAACTGTTAACTGTAAACTGTTAACGGTAAGTATACCTCGATGCCATATCTTGCACTAAGAAGTCATAACTAGTTACTTTCTGTGAAAACGTGTTTTGAAAATTAATAAGTAATTTTTAAAATTAATTAAAGAAATATATGAATCTACGATTTGATTGTGTGTATTACAAACAAAATAAATATTGCTACAAAACATAAATTAAATAAAAGGCCGGCAATATGTAAATAATTTGACCATAAAGGAAAAGCGGGTCAAACTTGAGACTTTATGAATATTATTTAGACATTTATTTTACAATCTTTGTGATTTTTCTTTTGTGGTAGTGTAATTATCTTTAATATTTTGATTTAAAATTCGTATTTTAAAATACATTTTACATCTAAAAAAAGTAATTTTACATCTTCGCTAACATTTACATTTTTTGCAGCTTCTATTAAGTTTTTTAAATAATTTTTTGTTATTTTTAATGTGTCGCTATTATAACTACGAAAAATATGTTCCAGTTCACTCCATACATCCAAAGTAACTTCTTTTAAAGACCTATCAAAAATAAAGTATTACTTCAAGTTCTATTAAAATGGGCATTAGTATATTATTATCTATAGAAACATTTATTAATATCCATAGAAACATTTGCTCTGCTGTTATAATATTGATATATTAATTCTCTGATGTTATTAATATTAATTCTTTTTATTTATACAACTAGAATTGCATTAAATGAAAAATTTAAATTTAATTTTAAAGTTTAATTTTCTGCCATTAATTTTGTCAATTTGGCATTTTGACAACTTGTCTCGGGCTTACGTAACCAGAACATGCGCGTTGACATATCTTATTTTGTTATAGTATCATGATAGTAAAAGTGCGTTCTTTTCCATTCTGTAAGTACTCTTTAAAATTATATAAAACAGAGTCATTTCACAGGAATTTATTGTATTTATCATAAGTCGGCTTAATATAAAAACTCTGAACAAGTTTATTCGTTATCTATAACGACATGATAAAATGCCTGTTCTAAAACAGGTTCGTATTTCAGGCCTAAATTAATTTTAAATTATAAAGAAAAGATGTTAAATCCAACTGACGGGACTTCTGACTACAGAAGCTCCCAAAAGAAAAACAATACCAAAACTTATTTTTCTGCTGTGTTTAAACAACATTTCCCTAGCAAAGATCAAGGTATTGTATTTCCAGCCATTGAAAACCTAAAACTACTTCAAGATTACCTGATTCCATTAGGAATGTTGATCGAGCTCAAAAATATTCTATTTTCTTCATGGTTTTCTAACAACAGAGTGTGTATATACCTTGCAAACAAAAACATTGTTGAACATTTTATGAATATTTATTGAGGCTTTATAGAAATTAATAACCAACAAGTCCAAGCACGCAAACTAGTCACTCCAGCAGAAAAACTAATTTTGTCAAAAGATTGTTTTGCTTCCATTCCGCATGCTTTACTAACTTAAGAAATTGCAAAATTGGGCCTTAAAACCATGTTTCTCATGTCATTTTTTAAGATAAGTGCCAGTTTGCCGAAATTCAGCCACGTTTATAGTTTTAGACGACTAATTTTTATCACACCATCGCCTGCCTCAATACCTGAATCCATATTAATTAATTATCATAAAAACAACTATGGCTTTTGTCACAATTCTTAGTATGTTTTTCATGTAAAAGGCAAGGCCATACTGCAACAAATTGCAAAACAAACCAAGCATCAGTTTCTGAAAATTTTAACCAAAATCCTCACTCTCACACATCTTCGCAATCTTCACCTTTTCAAATTCTTCCAACTAACCCTTCAAAAACTCCAACCGCACAAACAATTATCAATATAGATACAACCTAGTCTTCACAAAATAGCTTAAAATGCAGTTTGGAAGAAATAATCACACCTCGTCCAGAGCAAGACGCTGATTCTAAAAAACCCAAGTCTAGACCCGTTTGTTAAACCAAATGATGCTTCATCCAAAAACCAAAAAACAAAATAGGGAAAAGACGCCAACTCACATACTCATGGAACCGTACAAGGCATTCATCTCAGAGCAAAACCCTCCATTTATTCGTGGTTTTAATCAAATATCCGATCTATTTAAAAATGTTTATGGTGCACAGGATCCAGTCAGCGTCATAAAAACTACACTAACGATTTAGAAGATTTGGTAAAAATGCTAACAGCAATATATACTTATTTCAAACAAAAATCCATTAAATCTAGATGTACAAAAATAATAAAGAAACTACTGATACATTTACAGATGACCTACTCGGATAGTGAGACATCAGAGACTGAAAGGGAGTTATCTCAGACATAAACTTCTGTAACAATCCCAAGTTTCAGTTTTTATTTATTATACACAGGCTTTTCTTTAATTTTGCAATAAAACAATAACGGTAAACATGTATATTGCAAATTTAAATTACGTAATTTGTTTAGTTTAATGTAACGCCTTTGATACTTTGTGTATTATTTGGAGTTACAGGTACCTCCTTTGACCATATATTCAAGATCAATATAGCATAATTTAGTAATCTCAAAGTGATTTCCCGTCAGATTCAAACACATTTTGCTAGGCCAATTTAATTTAGTACCCGTATTTCACGTTCCAAATCCAACGAGTGACTAATGTGCTTTCAGTAAAAAACTAAGAATATTATCTGGAAGATTTCCAAGAAATAAAAATAATTACAGTCAATAAGTGGTATATAATATCTAGATTTTATTTTGTTGTATTTTGCTAAATGGCATACATTTGTTTGGACTGTAATAACAAATTAAACAAAAATTGGTTTTGTAAATAATAAACAATAGGTAGGTTAAGCGTTAATGCGTGTTATGAGTCTTTTAAAAAACTCAGTTTACTGCAGAACAATTTTCCAACTTTTTCTTAAAGTGCCTTATTTATTTACTGAATATTTAAAAAAGTGTCACTTACCTCAGTTTAAACCTTACAAAGAGTTATCTATGGATATGGACAAAGTTTATTATTCAATTCGTTGTAAAATTGTAAGTACTAAATACTTTATACTTCTCTATACTTGATATGTCATTTAAAACGTTTTAAATGATTGCATAAATTAACATTACTAAAACGAAAATAACATAATTACATTTTAATGTAATACCAATATACCCAAATTTAACTCTGGCTGAAATTTCAGTGACTGTCCATGCAAGAATCGTGCAGTTATTTTAATGGAATTTTTTCTATTGATGCCTTTAGTTAAGATTACAAAACAATAAAAAGTTTTAACTGTAGTTATTTATATTAAACAATCTATTACAAGTTGCATATGAAAAGAAATTTCAAACATTTATCGGGCAGTGGAATTTGACAACTTTCACATGCTACAATTTTATTTTTACACACTAAACATCTTCTTCTTGTCTGTTAGCAAACTATTAAGTGGCTGCTTTCTGAGATGTTATTGTACCGGGTGGTCCAATAAGCCGATCTCTCGGCTATATATCAGAACTATTCATGTTATAACTTTAGGAAAAAAAATTCCTTAGTAAAAGTGGCCACGAGAAATCGCTGGAAATAACTTTCAAGATTCTGGATTAACCGCTAGGGGGCGTAACCTGCGAAGAAAATTTTGAAAACCAGTTTTTTGGGAAATATGTCCAATTATACCAAGCGTTAAATAAGTAAACTAGAAAGGGGCATAAATTCTGCACAAAGTTGTTCAAGTACTTTTTTTTATTTTTTCAAATAAAGGGTGGGGGAGAGTGGGAAAGTATTTGTGGATAAATACCTATAACTTTGGTTTGATCCAACCGATTTTAATGAAATTAGTGTCATTAGAAAGAGTGTGGATGAATTAATTTACATCTACTATAAAATACTTGCATTCAGTTTTCATAGTCGTAGGTAGAGGGGACTTTCAAATAAAAAAAATTAAAATTTGTTTTTCTTCAAAATTTTTAATGGAAACACCTATTTATTGTAAATTATAATGGAACTGGAATAAATTCGTAACAAAATGGAGCAAACCGCATGTTAATAGCTTTTGTTGAACTCGAGATATGAATAAAAACTCATAAACATAAGTAAGTATAGTATTGACACACCCTGTATTATAAATTACATTAAAAAATAAGTCAGTAGGTATTTTCAAATTGTTTTATAGCAGAAGAATCTTAATGTTGATACCTATTTTGTAAAAAATAGTTTTTTCGAAACTAAGTAGGCTACGACAATGAATTTGACGGGGAGTTCATATTGTTTATTTATTGACAGCAGTCAAAACATTGTTAAGAAGTGCTATATTATAATTCGAATTAAAGATTGCACTTTTTTCAATAGATATTAATATTGGTAATATTAGTAATTAATTATCAGTACAAATAATTCGTGATGAGTATATCAAATTGTATGATATGATTGGAGTTTATTTCGAATGTCACCAAAATGCCGCTATTGCCTCACGTATATATTTTGTAAGATATCGTGTCAGGAGACATTATGGCAAAGAAGTATTTGAAAGAAAGGCAAAAAGATTAAGAGAAACTGGTAGTTTTTCTCGTCCTTGTTTTAAACGACGTAGTAGAGTTATGACCGAAGATAATTCAATCAATGTTCTTGCTTTAATTCAACAGAATCCACATATGAGTAGTCCGAAATCTCTACTTCTTTGCCACAATATCTCCTGCCAGGATATCTTACAGAATATATACGTGAGGCAATAGCGCCATTTTGGTGATATTCGAAATAAACTCCAATCATATACAATTTGATATACTCATCACGAATTATTAGTACTGATAATTAATTACTAATATTACCAATATTAATATCCATTGAAAAAAATGCAATTTTCAATTCGAATTATAATACATATAACACTTCTTAACAATATTTTGACTGCTGTCAATAAATAAACAATATGAACTCCCTGTCAAATTCATTGTGGTAGCCTACTTAGTTTCGAAAAAACAATTTTTAATCATATGAAATAACAATGGTCAAAATAGGTATCAACATTAAGAGTTTTCTACTATAAAAATTTTTGAAAGTACCTACTGACTTATTTTTTAATTTATTTTATAATACAGGGTGTGTCAATACTATACTTACTTATGTTTATGCGTTTTTGTTCATATCTCGAGTTCGATAAAAGCTATTAACATGCGGTTTGCGCCATTTTGGTACAAATTTATTCCAGTTTTATTATAGTTTTGTGACGTCCTCTCGTAGGAGTCACTATCCGGGTAGCTTTTGGACAGTCAGAGACAGAGTTCAAAATAAAAATAAAACTTTATTGTCTTCCTTAAATTAAATTGACAAAAATCTTATGTACATATTTACAATTTAGTTTAGTCTTCTCAGTACCTGGCCTATTTATTCAAATTAAGTTTGACCTTGTCGTATGAAATTAGTGTTATCGGCAATCAAGTGTGTTTTCGGAATTTTACGTGAACGATGTGTCGATTTAATAACAGCGGATGATAGTACAAAGGAAAGAAAGAAACTCAACACGTCCCTCAAGTGATTCGGGTTAATAGGACACTCCTCGACAGTCTCAACACGACTGCTTCGGAGTACGGGTAATGGAGAGCTCAACACGCTCTCCGGCTGGCGGTATGGAACGGAAACAACTTGTGAACTCAACACGTCCACAAGCC
This sequence comes from Diabrotica balteata, assembly GCA_918026665.1. Classification (NCBI taxonomy): domain Eukaryota; kingdom Metazoa; phylum Arthropoda; class Insecta; order Coleoptera; family Chrysomelidae; genus Diabrotica; species Diabrotica balteata. The sequence continues at coordinate 114,642,836 of OU898282.1, forward strand.
GGGGTAGGGAGAAGAGAACCTTCAGTCAACACCTGACGATTCTGCCTCTATGAGGAAATAATGCGGTTTATATAGCAAAGTTTTGCCCTTTCTACTGTCGATACACTCCTACTTCATGGGTTGGTTCGCGCGCACGCTGGTTTAAACGGTGATGGCTTGGACTCATCGTTACACCCCCTCTTCCTGGGAAAAAAAAAATTTTTGGAACAAAAATTTTTTTTATTTTTATTCCTTGCCAGGTACTTGGTTACCCTAAAAAAACAATTTACAATACATCGAAATAAAAAATGTCCGCCCTAAAAAAAAATAAATATCGTCTTCTTAAAAAAATCGTCTTCCTCTCTCTTAAAAAAAACGTCTTCCTTCGTGGGGCTTCAATTATTGGTTTTTATCCTCAGCACCTGGTTCGGGAGTCTCAGTCTGTATTTTTTTCCTTTATGCTGCGGCGGAATTAGTGAGAGCAGCGGGATTGACACTGGAATTGACTGGACTTTCTGAATTTTTGTGATGCCCATGGCTGGTTCATCGAAAAGGTTTTTAAATTTGGCAATAGCCTTTATCAGGGCTCGCAGCCTTTGCCCGGGGTGTTAGGTTTTGGTGTGTTCCCCAATGGTGTATATTAACTCTGGAACGGTGTGTGGTGGCGGCGTAACTGTGCCGTCCATTTCTATGTCACTGTAATATATTTCTAACGTGTCTGACATTATACTTGAAGGTTACTGGTAAACTGTATTAAAATATACTGTCACTACTTGGTGTTGACTGTAAGTGCTTGGACTGATTAAGGAGTAGGGAAATCGGTAAATGCGGGTTTTAGGTCTTTGATATGAGCTGTTATTGTACGGTTTTTATCGTCGTGTTTTAATTTGAATATTACATTAGAACACACTTTTGTTATAGTATATGGGCCTGAAAATTTCGGTGCTAATTTGGCGTTAAAATTTTTGGCGGCATTTGAGAGTTGGTATTCCCTTTTCATGACTTTGTCGTTTATTGTCGGTTTCCACTCTCTTCGTCGTAAGTTGTAGTAATGGCTTTGAGTTGTAAAAGCTTTTGCCAGGTTTGTACGTACTAGTTCGAATGTTTCTTGTAGTTTATGCCATTTTATGTTTTGATCGGTATGTTGTGTGTCGTTTGGGGTTTCTACGACTTTACTTGGAATTTCTAGTTCGTGTCCAAAGTTCAGGAAGGCTGGGGAGAAACCCGTTGAATCGTGTTTAGCTGTATTATATGCGAATAGTAGTTCTGGAAGGCTCGTGTCCCATTTCTTATGGTTATTATCGCAGAACTGAGCTATCATTGTTTTGATTACTCTGTTTGTTCTTTCTACTGGAGTATTCTGGGGTGAATATGGCGGAATGTTTCTTTAGAAATCTGGAATTCATCTAGCAACCTTCGTACTTCCCTGTTATTGTATGTTCTTGCGTTGTCTGATATTAGCTCTTTGGGTGATCCGAATCTCATAATGATTTTATCTTTTAAGTTTTGACAGACTGATTTTGCCGTTGCTGTTCTGATTGGTATGGCTTCGACCCATTTTGAAAAGGTGTCCTGGAATGTCATTATATATTTGTTTCCTTTGCTGGATGTTGGAAGGGGTCCTATGATGTCGGTTGAAACGGTGTGCCATGGATGTGGGGGAATTTGTGTAGATTGCATGCGGCCTGGAGTTAAGCTTTGTTGCGGCTTAAATTGCTGACAATTCTTGCAGTTCCTGACGAACTTTGCGGCGTCTTTAAACATCCCTGGCCAGTAGTATTTTCTAGCTAGGCGGGTTATTGTTTTAGCTATTCCTAGATGTCCTGCGGTCGGTTGCTCGTGGTTTTCTGCCAGGAGTTGTTGTCTCTTGTGGTTTGGGATGCATAGTTTCCAGGGGTTGGATACCTCTGTCTCTTTTAAATCGTATTTGTCCCAGAAGTGTCGATAGAGAAGTCCATCTTTGATAGAGTAGTCTGGAAATAGTTGCGGATTTGTCTGGATTTTATTTAAAGCTTTATTGTACCATTCGTCGGGTTCTACATCTTCTACGTTTATTATGCAAACCAGATCTACTGGTTCTCTAGAGAGCGCGTCGGCCAGGACGTTCTGGGAGCCCTTTCTGTAAATGACATCGAAGTCAAATTGTTGCAGCAGCATTGCCCATCTAGCTATTCTACCTGTAGGGTTTTCCATTGTTTGTAAGTATCGTAGACTTTGATGATCTGTGATAATTGAAAATGGGTATCCTTCGATGTAGGGTTTCATCTTTTCTACACCGAAGATGATCGCTAGTAGTTCTTTTTCTGTCACGCTGTAATTTTTTTCGGCTTTTGTTAGGTTTCGACTTGCGTAAGCGATGACTTGTTCCTGTCCTTCGTCGTTTGTTTGTACTAAAGCTACTCCTGAACCGTGGTTCGAAGCGTCCGATTGTAAAAAAAATCTTTTCTGGAAGTCCGGGCAGATCAGTATTGGAGCTTGTGTCAGTAGTAATTTTATTTTGTTGAATGCTTCCTCTTGGTCTCTGTCCCAAGTCCAATGTTGTTTTTTCTTTAGTAGCTTTGTTAAAGGAGCTGTAGTTCGTGAAAAATCTTTTATAAATCTCCTATACCATGAGATGATGCCCAAAAATCGGCGTAGTTGTTTAACGGTTTTTTGGCGCGGGATATTCGACTATGGCTTTTGTCTTGTTTTCGTCCACTTTTATTCCCGTCTTGTTTACTACATGGCCTAAATAATTTATCTCTTCTTTGCAGAATTTACATTTGTCTATATTAATTCGTAGTTTGGCCTGCTGTAGTCTGTGAAGTACTTCTTTTAAGTTTTCCATATGTTCCTCGAACGTTTTCCCCAGTACTATTATGTCGTCTAAATAGGCGAATGCATGTGGTTCCATTTCTGGGCCTATTATTGTATCTAGTAATCGTTGAAAAGTAGCGGAGGCGGCGTGTAATCCGAATGGAAGTACTTTGAACTGGAATAGTCCTTTTCCTGGTGCTATGAAAGCGTCAAGGGTTTGCTTGCTTCGGAAAGTGGTACTTGCCAATATCCATTTTTTAGATCCAACGTGGTAAAATATTTTGCAGATTTTAACTTTTCTAGGATATGATTGATGTACGGTAATGGGTAGGCATCTTTTTCTGAGATGTCGTTGATTTTCCTAAAATCGATGCAAAATCTGTATCCGTTGTTATCCTTCTTTTTTACTAGGACGATGGGGGAACTGTACGGGCTATTAGATTTTTCTATCACGTTCTCTTCTAGCATCTTATATATCTCATCGTTTATGATCTTCTGCATTGCCGGGTTTCGGGGCCTGTATCTTTGTTTGATCGGTGTATTATGTTTGAGTTTTATTGTATGTTCGGTTAGATGTGTTGTTCCTTTAATTTGTTTAAATTTCTCCAATTCTGTTAGTAACAATTCCTGTAATTGTTTTTTTTTCGGTATTGTTTAGTGTAGTACTGATGTCGAGTTGCTCTCGTTTCGGACTGTTCGTGAATTCCGGTATGTATGACGGAATATCTTCGGTCTGGTCGTCGGCCGCGGTATCGGTCGGTAGTTCGGTATATCTTCGTCTGGTTGTCGACCGCGGTATCGGTCGGTAGTCGGTATATTTTCGGTCTGGTCTTCGACCGCGGTATCGGTCGGTAGTCGGTAGGTCGTTTTGTTATATATCTTGCTTCTCTGTTGGAGCGGATATCTTGCGGTTGGTGTTTCGTTGACCCTGGAATTGGTCGATATTCGGTTATTGTTTGACTTGTACGATCTGGATCTGTGTTCTGTCCTGGTTTGGTATTGTTCTCTCCTTCTTACGCGATTTCTATTTAAGATGTTTGATAAATCCAGGCCCCATCTTGTTATTTCATGCATTCCCAGTACTACTTCTGAAGCTAGGTTTGGTAAAAAATGTAGCTTGGCTTTTCTCCAAACGTTGTCTATGGAACATTTTGCTGTAAAACAGATTTCTATGTTGCTGGTTTTTTCATCTGCCAGCGTGATCTTTAAAGCTTTTCTGTCGCTTTTTGTTCCACATTGTTCCAATATTTTTTTACCTTTTTGTCCTATAAACGAATTTTGGGCTCCTGTGTCTATTAGTGCTTTTAAGTTTTTACCGTTGCTGAACGTTATCGTTGTGTGGCGGTCGTTGATCTGTATAGTGTGCGTAGCTGGAGGTTGTTAGGGAGGACTCTAAATGCTGACTGGGTTGCCTCCTTCTTGTCCAGTCCTGTTGGAGTTTTCCGGTCGGCTTCTACATTGGCAGTTATTGGAAGTTGTTCCTCGGGTTCCGCAGTGGCTGCAGAAGAGTACAGCGATAGCTCTGCAGTTTCTTCTGTTGTGGCCTCTGCGGCCGCATCTCCAACAACAAGTCTGTCTGTCGAAATTCTGTATTTTGTTATTACGACTATTTGTCTGTGTCCAGTCACACCTTGTATTGTTTCTGTTATATATTTCTTTTTGGACCATATCATATTCTTCCGCTAGTCTGATGATGTCCTGTGTTGACGATACGTCTTGCCTCTTTATATACAACTTGTATTTCGGGTTCATATTGGTGTATATCCTGTTTAGTTCTTCTTGGTGATTGAATTCACCATGTCTTCTGATCATTGTTTGAATAACAATGATGTAGTCTTTTACACCTTCGTTGTTTCGTTGGAGTCGGTTCCGGATTTGAGCTTCCAGAGATTGCGTGAGAACGGAGGAAACGAAGAAATTGCGGAAATCTTGTTCGAAGTCTTTTAATTCGTTCCAATATTTATTATTGTTTCTGTACCATAGTAATGCTTTCCCGTTTATTGTTTCTGGTAGAGCTTGTAAAACGTGGGTGTCTTGTAGGCCGTAAGCTATCTGGAGTTCTTTCAACCGTTCTATGAATTCTATTGGGTCTCTTGAACCGTCAAAGTGTAACCCCCATTTGCGTACTATTTCCATCTTTCTTTGTCTGTCTTCCATCTGGTTTTCTTCTATTTCCTCTGGGTTTTGGCCTTTTTTGAGTTGGTGCCTTGATGATCGCAACTAATCTCGCTCTTAGCTCGCTGAAATTCCCTTCCGTCGACTGTTCTCTGTTTGTTAATTCGGCTATAAGTTCGTCTTTCTTTAATAGGTACACCCAACTAACCTTCGACGTTTCCGGAGCGTCTGTCATTTTTGAACTGTGAATCACCCTGTATTTGAATAAAGTTTGAAATGCAGTACTGTCTCATGAAAATAAAATTCGGAATTCGGTCGGTATTATTGTTTAAAACGAATTTTTCTGCTCGGGCGCCATCTGTGACGTCCTCTCGTAGGAGTCACTATCCGGGTAGCTTTTGGACAGTCAGAGACAGAGTTCAAAATAAAAATAAAACTTTATTGTCTTCCTTAAATTAAATTGACAAAAATCTTATGTACATATTTACAATTTAGTTTAGTCTTCTCAGTACCTGGCCTATTTATTCAAATTAAGTTTGACCTTGTCGTATGAAATTAGTGTTATCGGCAATCAAGTGTGTTTTCGGAATTTTACGTGAACGATGTGTCGATTTAATAACAGCGGATGATAGGTACAAAGGAAAGAAAGAAACTCAAACACGTCCCTCAAGTGATTCGGGTTAATAGGACACTCCTCGACAGTCTCAACACGACTGCTTCGGAGTACGGGTAATGGAGAGCTCAACACGCTCTCCGGCTGGCGGTATGGAACGGAAACAACTTGTGAACTCAACACGTCCACAAGCCGGGGTAGGAAAGAAGAGAACCTTCCAGTCAACACCTGACGATTCTGCCTCTATGAGGAAATAATGCGGTTTATATAGCAAAGTTTTGCCCTTTCTACTGTCGATACACTCCTACTTCATGGGTTGGTTCGCGCGCACGCTGGTTTAACGGTGATGGCTTGGACTCATCGTTACAGTTTACAATAAATAGGTGTTTCCATTAAAAATTAAAAAAAAAACAAATTTTAATTTTTTCTATTCGAAAGTACCCTCTACCTACGACAATTAAAACTTAATGCAATTATTTTATAGTGGATGTAAATTAACTCATCCATACTCTTTCTAATGACACTAATTTGTTAAAATCGGTTGATCCAAACCAAAGTTATAGGTATTTATCCACAAATACTTTCCCACTCTCCCCCACCCTTTATTTGAAAAAATAAAAAAAAGTACTTGAACAACTTTGTGCAGAATTTATGCCTCTTTCTAGTTTACTTATTTAACAGTTGGTATAATTGGACATATTTCCCAAAAAATGGGTTTTCAAAATTTTCTTCGCAGGTTACGCCCCCTGGCGGTTAATCCAGAATCTTGAAAGTTATTTCCAGCGATTTTTCTTGGCCACTTTTACTAAGGAATTTTTTTCCTAAAGTTATAACATGAATAGTTTCTGATATATAGCCGAGAGTCGGCTTATTGGACCACCCGGTACATAGAAGCTATCTTTAGTCCAGGCATTTTTGGTTTAACCCTATATTTTTTAAGATGCTGTGCAATTTCTTCCCTATAATGTAAATTGTCTGGATCATATGCATAAAATCGAGCTAGTTGACTAGCATTACTACCACACAGATCAATCATCCAATGTAATATTGGAGTATATTACTTTTTTCCTCTTATAGCAATTCTGTAACTGGATATGTTATTATCCATTTGATCTACACCCTTATGTATGTGTTATACAATTTTATTGCATGTGGCTATGGTATTGTACTTTCATTTTAGTTTTGACCGAAAATAATTCGCATTTTTGCAGGAATTTAACACCAAATTATTATTAACTTTGTATATTTTCATAGCTAAGTATAAAAAACTATTGCTTGTGCTTTATATCGAGATTTAGGTACATTTTGATTTGTGACAGTTGCAAAAGATTGTTTTATATTTGTATTTAATTAAGGTTGCTCCAGTTGTTCTTGTTCAGATTCCCCAAGAGGCAAAAATTATCCATTTTTAATTATTATCATCGATAACTCTCAAAAACCTAGTCCGATCCTGTTCCCTCGATATCAGAACTGATAAACGATAAACGGTAGCAATAAAAAGTTGTTGCTTTTTAACCAAAAATTGATTCTTGTTTAGGTGGATTTAACTTGCTAAATGTTAATTATTTAGATTAAATAAATATTTATTTGTACTCACAGATTTTATACCTGTGGTGGGAAAAATCACTTAGATTCACTTTGTAAGTAAAACTGTAATCATTTTGTTGCTTTTTAACTTACCGTATCTAATATTATCGATTACTTCTTTACCTAGTCTTACTACTTCTTGTCTGTCATCCAGAGCCTCCCTAAAGATTTCTTCAGAGTACAGATTAAAAAGAGTGGGTGACAAAACACAACCCTGCCGTACTCCACGTTTGATGGATAGTTTTTCAGTCGGACTATCTCCAATTTGGATAGAGGCTACTTGATTGTAATATAAGTATTTCAGCAGTCTTACATCATAGTGGTCAAGTCCTGCTGCCCGTAGGTAGTCGAAAAGTGTATCGTGTTGTACTCTGTCGAACGCCTTCTCTAGGTCGATGAAACAAACATAAACATTCTTTCGCAACTCACAATTTTTTGTAATAGAACGCGCATACAGAATAGTGCCTCTTTAGTTCTTAGACCGTTTCTAAATCCAAATTGCTTATCACCCATCCTACTTTCGCATATAAGGAATACTCGGTTTTGTATAATTCGTAAGAGTATCTTCAGTGTGTGACTCATCAAACTGATTAGTCTTAAATCGCTGCATTTGGTGGGCCTGTTTTTCTTTGGTAATGTTATAAACAATGATTCTAACTAATCATCTGGAATTTTTCCTTCGTTGTAAATTTTGTTGAAGAAAGTGGTTAAGCAGGCAATGCTTTTCTCATCCAAAAGTTTAAGTAGCTCAGCAGGGATTTGATCTGGTCCAGGTGCTTTATTGTTTTTGGCTTGCTGTATTGCCTTTTTGACTTCCGAATTCAGTATACTGGGACCTCTGTCTAACTGGTTGTCACAGGCAGTATTTGGAGCATTTTCTCTAGGAGCATCGTCAAAAACGTCAGTGATGTATCTCTCCCATTCTTTGCACTGTTGTTCGTGATCACAAATTTTTCCGTCCGCGCTTTTAAGTATGTAAGCATTTTTCTGTTTTCTAATTCCGGCAGTATATTTAAGTTTCTTGTGAAAGTTGAACCTGTTATGCTTTTTTTTGGAGGTCTTTTATTTCTTTACATAAATTTACAAGCCAGGATTCTTTGGCTTGTTTAATTTTTCTTTTTATGCGTTTATTAATTTCACGGTATTCGATAATATTTCTATTTTTGTGTTGCCATATTATATATCACATTAAAGTAATTTAAACTAATTGTAATATTTAATTGGTCAGCCCTTGTTTTTAATAACTAGATCATATCTTTTGGGCATGAAATTTATTAATTTTTGCAGTTCCTCCATGGAAATACAGTGATGCCAAGCGTGGATTAGAGATTCGGTTAATTTCGTTTTATTTGTGGGTTTGCTTTTGGAAATGATGTTTGATATCCTTTGCCACAAATTCTCGATGGGATTGAGGTCCGGGGATTTCGCTGGCCAGTCCATCCTATCAATTTCATTACTCTACATCTAAGCTTTAACCAATTTTGCTCTATGGCAAGGACCATTATTATCCTGACAAATAAATTTTTCTTCGCTAAACAGGTCTTTTCCACTACACAGCAAATTATTCTGTAGTACCTCAATGCATTTGGTAGCATTCATCATCCCAGAAACAACGTGTAGGCGACCAACTCCTCGAAAGGGCATGCAACCCATATCATAACAGGGTTGGATATTTAATTGTTCAAAAAACACATTTTTAAGAAAGTTAATCACCAGGAAATCTTCTGACATAGGCATTTCCAGCATGATTATTAATATTGAAAGTGGATTCGTCACTCAACAGTACACTCTGCCACTGCTCTGCTGTCCAGATTCGATGTTCCTTGGCCTATTTCAAATGGTGCAATCTTTGCTTTTCTGAAAGCAGTGGATTTTTTCCGTGTTTCCACGGAAGTCCAAAACTAAGCAGTCTTTTTCTCAGAGTGGAAGTGCACATGCTTACACCTGTAGATTGAGACCACAGCTTTGTCAATTGAGTGAGAATAAGGCTTCTGTTTGCCAGACGTGTTTTTTTTTTAACGCAGCATCATCCCGAACAGAAGTTTTCTTTGGTTGGCCACTACGCGGTCTGTCGTCGATTTTTCCTTGTTCAGCATACTTCTTAATGGCTCTAATTACTGTAGATTGATTACAGTTTACTGCGGATGGTATTTCGCCACTAGATTTGTCGTTTTTGTGGTAAAACATAATTTAAAACGCTTTTCGTCCGATAATTTAGTTTGTTTGGTCTGGTATGACATTTTGACCTTTTTATCAAAAATCAAAGAGCAAATAAATGTGTAAGGGTAACTACAGTGTTTATATAGTCAAAATATGTGGCAATTTTGTCATTAAGATTTAATTTAATAGTACTTTAACAACTTAATAATCACCTCATGATTTTCTTGGATTATGGAAAATACCCTCAATCAGATTATTTTAATCTTTTCTGTATTTTAAGCTAGTAATAAAAAATAACATTAGCAAGTATACCGATAATGCTAATTACAAGCACAAACTTAAAAGAATTAGCGAAAATATACAAAAACCTGTATTAAACCTCAAAAACTATAAGGCGCTTAGGTGATGCAGGACTTTTTAACACCACTTGAAAATTCAAATAATATATTCAATATAACTTACACTTATTTAGGGTCATAGTTAATTGAAAGTAATTTTTTGTTACATGAGTACTTAATACGGAGCTATAATTTTTTGTTACAACTTTTTATTACCATCATCAAATGAAACGTTCACCATTCTGACATTTACCCTAATAATATTCTTTATGACTAAAAGATAATACCGTTAAACAAACGTTCATAAAATTGATGCAGCTACATTTCCAGGTTCACATAATGGTGGCGTTTATTAGAAATTATAGCTCTCCACTCTCTTTATAAGCGTATTGATTTAATAGAGAAAATGTATTATGATGCTTGTGTTTTATTTGGTAATTTACTTAAAAATAAAATTAGTATGGCTCCGGCTTAATTATTTAATGCAGTTTTAAAACAAACTGTGTGGCAAGCTTTACAACAACTCAGAATTAATCAATACCTTTTAGAAATAATCACAGAAATATACAGGAATAACACTACTTACCTAAAAATCAGAAATAGACTATCAGAGCTAATAAAAGTAACTAAAGGACTAAGACAAGGATGCAGTATGTCACCCCTACTGTTTAATTTATATATGGAGGTAGGCTTCCAAAATTGGAAAAACCACTGCCAGGGAATGGGAATCCCATAGGAAATGACGTACTGTTCTCCTTGAACTTTGCGGATGACCAAGTCGTCCTAGCTGAAGATTCTTATGATCTCATCATAGGCGTTCCTGAGGTGTTTATTCATTAAAATTAATATTAATATTAATAATGTTTTAATACTGATATATTTAGTAAAAAACAATTAAAACTTTCACGGCTAATGTTGGTTATTATATTATATTAATAAAAATAATAATTTAACCATTAACAATTTTGTAAATAAGAATACCTTATCTCTTTGGATATTTCAATACTAATCTTCGCGTTTAATCACTTTACTAGAAAACCTGGAATTTATATCCGAAGGTACTATTCGTTGCAAGATAATTAGGATGGAATTCCCAGATTTTTAATAATATAATGGGTATAGATGCCGGATTTGGCCACGTGCCTCGTCTGTTTAGTTTATATTCGAAACTTAACTTAAAAGGGTGAAGTTATTACGAACGAAAACAATTTGTTTGTTTAGTACGTTTTTGATCGCATGTAATTTACGGCTCGTCGGTGTTTCCGCTTCTACGGCAGTAATTAGAGTCTCGAATATTTCTTTTGCGAATTATATGTAGTGCGTGAGTGATTTTTTATTCATATACCTACCTAACATATACGTACCTTTCGCTCGTGCTCGTTTTGTTGGATTGTTTGTGATGGCTTCATCATCAACATCATCAAGTTTTACACCGGTACTGTTGCGTACAGTCAGTAAGTCTGTCTATTCACCAAGAGAGAAGACTATTGTCCTGAATGTTCACGATGCTGTGGTTTCTCAGAATCCCACAAACACTGTTCGCAACATAGTCGCAAAGTTGTGCCAGACTGGCGTAGGGAGTCAACTATATATAGGTTCCTATCAGAAAGAAAAAAACACGGTATAGCTAACCCAAACACAAACGAACACTTAAAGAGAGGGAAAAATCCTATTGAACTTGATGAATTTGCCAAAAATGGTATTCGAAGGAAAATTCATGGATTTTTTTTTTCAAAAAGAAATACCAAACCTAAATAAAATTTTACAAGAAGTTAGAGATGATCCGGATTTGCCTCATATCCGACGAACTAAATTGTGGCAAGTTTTAAAAGAATTAAATTTCCGGTGGAAGAAATCAGACCGAAAATCACTTTTGATTGACTGGGAGGAGATAATATGTTGGAGAAGAAATTATCTAAGATCCATACGAAAATTCCGGGCTGAAGGAAGGCCAATCTTCTACCAGGATGAATCGGTAGAATTTATGATTAAGCGAATATACAGAGAATATGTAAAATAGGGGTTACAAGTCAGTAGGAAAGAAAACAGAATATTTAGTTACCAATTCAGATGCAAGGTTTAAAGTGTTAATAGACGAGGACGTGGAAATCAAACAAGTGGAAAAATTTAAATATTTAGGTGCACTTATTGATAAGAACGGCTTGGGAAATTAAACACCGAATTATTCAAGGACGTAAAATTGTAGGATGTCTGAACTTATTATGGTAGGATCACAGCATTTCCAAAAGGAACAAAAAAAAAACAATAGGCAAACCATGGTTGAATCAGTTCTTTGATATTACTTTGAAGTATGGACAATTAATGCAGACCTGAAGAGAAGATTGTTGGCAGTTGAAATGAATTATTTGAGAAGAAGTGCTAGAACATCAAAACTGGAAACAAAGAGCAACGAATCTATAAGAAACAACATGAATGCTACAGAAACGGTCATTGACAGAATAGAAAGAAGACGTTTAAAATGGTTTGTAAACCTATTGAGAATGCTTGACGCACGTTGGCCTTAAAACTTCACAGATGGAAGCCACCTAGAAGAAGACAAAGAGGTAGACCTCGACGCTCATGAGATGAAGGAATTAAAAGAGCGATGGAATCGAGAGGTTTGGAGGAGGAGCATGCCTTGGAACGGGAGGATTGGCGGAGGAGAACGGGAATAGCGATAGCCTTCTCCCAAATGTATTATATTTACAAGTTGGATCCTATAATATATAGTTTTAAAACATATATGTTGGACACCGTGGAGGAACTGGTTAAGTTCTGTATGTGTACCTAACTACTGCTAAATTTTCTAGTATGAACAAAACTTTATATTTAAAATTTGAATCATATAATTAATAAACCACATTGATTCGAGTAATATATCTATAGAAAATGCTAGGATGGCAAGTTACACTGTTGGTCCAGTAAGGTAACTACGCCACCTAGGAAAGAAATCTGAACTACCAATAGCTGCCATTTCAATCATATCTTGTTCTTGAGATAATACATTAGGGCTAAAAGAATGTATCATCAGTGTTCAAATTTTCCTCAAAAATTTGTCTTCAAAATTTGTCTTCAATTTTGTGTTCAAAAGTCTGAAAAATTTATTCACTATGCAACACGATAAGTTTATTAAAAAATAAAATATAATAAATATAAAAGTTGATTATAAAATTATAAAAGAAAGCAAAACGATGAGATATGATGACATCATATTCATAGATGATAACTTAGTTCGTAAATTGACAAACGTTAACGTTTTACCAAAATAAACAAAAATTGAAACTAACTAAAACTATATAAAATTAAATAAAATTAAATAAAATTAATAAATAAAATTAAATAAAATAAATAAAATTAGATAACATTTATTAAAATTAAATACCAAGATAGGCACAAACTACCACAAGTTTTAATGTATCTTCGAATTAATCTGTTTTTTTTTCTCCATAATAAAGCAAATCCAAATAGAGAAATAAACAAAAACAAACATATAGAATTATCACCATAATTACTGCGTATGCTATCTCCGTACTGACAAACTACTAATACACAAGTCTATCTGGAAAAATTATTGATTCCACTTAAAAATAGATATAATGGGATATATGAGGAGCAGCTGATGAAAAATCGGTAAAGACGTCGCGTTGTTTTTTTTTAACAATTTTAAAAAGCAAAAAAAAAAATTTCTTATGCCTGGTTTACCAGTTATCAGCTCAAGCTGACTTTCTTAGGATAGGGAATTCATGAATTGATCTAATTACTGGGGAAGTGTTAAAGCAACTTCCAAGGAAAGCTATAATAAAATTAACACATCTTATAAACGCTTCCTTTAGACTGAGGTACGTACCAAAGATATGATAGGTGGCAGAAAAATCAGGAAAACCTCCACAAGAAGCTTCGTCATATAGGCCCATTTCACTGTTATCTGTCATGTCTAAATTATACGAAAAATTACTCTTGAAGAGACTAAAACCAATCATAGAGGAAAAAAATCTAATTCCTAATCATCAGTTTGGGTTTAGAGCAAGCCACTCAACGATAGATCAGGTGCATAGAATAACAGATATAGTAGAAAAACTTTAGAAGAAGGAAGAGGCTGTTCCGCAATTTTCCTCGATGTAGCGCAGGCTTTTTACAAGGTGTGGTATGACGGATTATATCATAAAATGAGATGCTACTTACCAAAACAATATTTTAAACTACTAGAATCATACATATCCGACAGATACTTTCGAGTTAAATATGAGAAAGCACAACACAATTGCGACATTTGCAGATGATACATGCATTTTAGCAGTCGGACAAAACCACGAAGATGCAACAACCATGCTACAGAAATCTGTTGAACAAATTAACATCTGGACTAGGCGATGGCGTATCAAATTGAATGAAACGAAATCTGTTCATGTCAATTTTACTAACAAAAGAGAACAACATATCCCAGTTAGTATAAATAGAAACCAAATACCTTATGCAAATACGGCAAAATATTTGAGTATGACATTAGATTCCAAGCTACGTTGGAAAGCACATATTAAGAAAAAAAAAGAAGGAATTAGAAATTAAGTTCAGAAAGATGTACTGGTTGATGGGAAAAAATCCACTCTGTCTACTTATAACAAATTGTTATTGTATAAGCAAGTCCTTAAACCGATATGGACATACGGGATACAGCTATGGGGCTGTACAAAAGAAAGTAACATCCAACATATACAACGATATCAGAATAAAGTATTACGGAACATCGTTAACGCTCCATGGTACTTCAGAAACTGTGATCTTCATCGAGACCTTCAGATGGATACGGTTATCCAGACAATAAGTAAGTTTGCCGAGAGTCATGAACAAAGGCTCTCCAACCACGTGAATGTCGAGGCCATCAAACTCCTAGACAACGCCAACCAGATAAGAAGACTTAAGAGAACGAAGCCGTTTGAGTTAGTGCTATAAGTGAGTGAAAGTGAAAAAGCAGAGCAAAGTGCGGCTAAAGTGTACACGTTAGCTAGTAGTACTATAATGTATTAGAGCCTAAGGAATATTGCTGAATGTACCCTTAGATAAGTTTTTTGTATTATTTTGTATATAGAGCTAACTTGTCTAAAAGTCTAAATTAACCGTTTTTTATAAAAATTAAAGTTTTATTTTTTACTTCGTAAAATGATTTATTTTCATTCAATAAATGATTTTCTATAGTCTATTACTTGTTTTGCTCTAAAATATTCATAAATTAATTGACGTAATAAAACTAATATTATGTATCAAAAAGAGTATCTGATATTAGGGCACTTTACTCTATAGGTTTCCACATGATGTCGGCTTAAAAGAGACTAAAAAATTCAAAATAGTGCAAATTATCTCACAATATCATCTTCATCAGTAGCCTACTACTGATTTTAGAGAGCCTCGAACTTTTCAAGATTAAAAAATATATTATAATTTACTAAACACTATTTAATATTCTAATATTTTCTTACTTTTTAGATGGCTATACAAATTTTTTAAAAACAAAATGCAACAACATTAAATTTGTTAGTGCACATAACCTAAATTAAAACAAACCGGCTTGCCAGAAATAAAAGGTGTTTCCTCAATATTTCGACCTCTCGACGAATCTTTAGGTTTAATTTTAAATAGTATAAGTAGGAGACATATTTTATAAACTCACGGCATAACTTGGAGTTTTAAAATAGACTGGGAACCGCAAAATCGTTGTTTGACACAGTCGCCCGGGTTTTCGCATTCGAATAAGTCGGCTTCAAATTTTTTTAGACCTGGATATAGTAACAACTGCAGTATGTATTAAGTAGATTTTGGTTATTATGGTGATGCTTTTGCTTTTTGAAATAGCAATAATGTAAATTTAAATGCAGATTTTTATAGTTTTGGTTAGATCCAAACAGCTTGTGTAAATAGATATGATAATCACAAAATAACACCAGAACAACTTTTTATTTTCGAGAATTTAAATTATAATAGACTCCAAGATTATAAAATGTTAATATTAATTTACCATCTATTGATACTCTACTCAATATATATATATATATATATATATATATATATATATATATATATATATATATATATAGGATATCTTGGATTAATAGTCAATATTGGCCTTTAAGTAAAACTCTTTTAGGTTTGTTAAGCTTTCGAGTTTATTGTACTCTTTTTCAAAACGTACTAAAAATTAACATAAAAAATTACATTAGAAAAATGAAGTTATTATATCTTCAATAGGCTTACCCTTGTGAGGATTGTGTTTTAAAATTAGCAAAATTAATTAACATAATGACATTAAATTTGATTTACTTTTTCGTTCTGTCAAAACTTATTACTAAGGTTTCCATGTCTCTTCTATTTTTTATATTTATTTTAGGTGAGTTTGACAGAGGAAGTGTCTATGTTTATGCAAACCTTCATTGCAAATTTTGATATAATATTACAGTTATTAAACAAGCAACAGAGTTTATGTTACTAAGTAATTAAGAAAGAAAAAACACAAATAAAAATAAATTTTATCTCATTTGAACTTGGAATAATCCCTTTAATATGCGTAACTTTTAAGAACTTTTATATTGTTATTCTTTTATTTAAAAGAAGATTACTGTATATAGCACTAAGATTTTCAATGTCTTCTCTTTTGTTTAAGGTGTTTTGTGTAGTTTTAATTAAACACATTTCTAGAAACAGTCTTTTGTTGTAATTTCTTTCCCTTCTCAATATTTCTGTTTGATCATAGTTAGGCGTATGGCCCATTGTAATACAATGTTCACTTAATGCACAGGCTTGTACTTTATTCAGATTAATATCACTCTTGTGAGATGTTAATCTTCCGGACAAATTTCTGGACGTTTCTCCAATATATACTCTATTACAATTATTACAGGGTAGAGAGTACACTACATTGGAGCTTTCTCTATTATTTAAGGGTGTTTTAAGTTTAGTATATAATTTCGATATTGTTTTTATATTTCTGGTTCCAATTTTGATATTAGGTACTTCTCTAAATGTATTTAGTAGTCTATTTGTTAAACCTGGAATATATGGTAAAGAGTGGTACAATGTATTTTGGTTGTTTGTTGAAACTTCTGTTTGATTTGTCCTGATGACTTGAGAGACACCAAAAATAAGTCTATTTAGAAGTTTCGCTGGGAAGAAATTTTCTGACATGATTGTTTTTAGTTTTTTAAGATCGGCTGTTTTATATTCAGGATGTGATAAACTTATAACCGTACTTTTCATATTTAATACTAGGTTGGTCTTCATCTTAGATGGATGTGCTGAAACGTAATTTATAAACCCGTTGCTACATATTGGTTTTCTATACCATTCTGTTTTTAGAACGTTGTTTGAATCACGATGTACCATCATATCTAGAAATGGTATGCAGTTGTTATTTTCTAATTCTACTGTAAATTGTAAGTCTGGACAGTAACTGTTAAATATGTGTAGTGTTTCCATTATTTTATCTTTTGGAAGTGCAAGAATTAAATCGTCCATGTATCTCTTTAAAAATGGGACATTAAATGGTAACTTTCTGATACAGCTTTCAATTAAGTCATCCAGTACAAAATGGCATAGGATTGGTGATATTTCGTTTCCCATGGGTGTACCATGTATTTGTTTGTAATACACCTCATTAAAAACCAGTATGTTTGAGCCAAATATAAAAGATAGTATTGTTACAAATGAATTAAGATCTATTAAGCTGTGCTGTGAAATGTTTATCCATTGTTTTCTTATAGTATTCATAATTTGCTGAAATGACAAGTTGGTGAACAATGATACTACATCAAAACTTACCAACACATAATATTGCATCCATTGATTCTCCAAACAGTAAGTTATCTAAGTTTTTAACAGAAATATTAACAAATGCATACAACACAAAGAATGATTACTATATAAAAGATTCATTTAGTTTCAGCTCCTTTATCAACAATTTCAAACTTTCCCCAAATTATGTGTTGGTAAGTTTTGATGTAGTATTATTGTTCACCAACTTGTCATCTCAGCAAATTATGAATACTATAAAAAACAATAAATAAACATTTCACAGCACAGCTTAATAGATCTTAATTTATTTGTAACAATACTATCTTTTATATTTGACTCAAACATACTGGTTTGTAATGAGGTGTATTACAAACAAATACATGGTACACCCATGGGAAACGAAATATCACCAATCCTATGCCATTTTGTACTGGATGACTTAATTGAAAGCTGTATTAGGAAGTTACCATTTAATGTCCCATTTTTAAAGAGATACATGGACGATTTAATTCTTACACTCCCAAAAGATAAAATAATGGAAACACTACACATATTTAACAGTTACTGTCCAGACTTACAATTTACAGTAGAATTAGAAAATAACAACTGCATACCATTTCTAGATATGATGGTACACCGTGATTCAAACAACGTTCTAAAAACAGAATGGTATAGAAAACCAATATATAGCAACAGGTTTATTAAATACTTTTCAGAACATCCATCTAAGATGAAGACCAACCTAGTATTAAATATGAAAAGTAGGGTTATAAGTTTATCACATCATGAATATAAAACAGCCGGTCTTAAAAAACTGAAAACGATCATGTTAGAAAATTCCTTCCCAGCGAAACTTCTAAATAGACTTATTTTTGGTGTCTCTCAAGTCGTCAGGACAAATCAAACAGAAGTTTTAACAAACAACCAAAATACATTGTACCACTCTTTACCATATATTCCAGGTTTAACAAATAGACTACTAAATACATTTAGAGAAGTACCTAATATCAAAATTGGAACCAGAAATATAAAAACAATATCGAAATTATATACTAAACTTAAAACACCCTTAAATAATAGAGAAAGCTCCAATGTAGTGTACTCTCTACCCTGTAATAATTGTAATAGAGTATATATTGGAGAAACGTCCAGAAATTTGTCCGGAAGATTAACATCTCACAAGAGTGATATTAATCTGAATAAAGTACAAGCCTGTGCATTAAGTGAACATTGTATTACAATGGGCCATACGCCTAACTATGATCAAACAGAAATATTGAGAAGGGAAAGAAATTACAACAAAAGACTGTTTCTAGAAATGTGTTTAATTAAAACTACACAAAACACCTTAAACAAAAGAGAAGACATTGAAAATCTTAGTGCTATATACAGTAATCTTCTTTTAAATAAAAGAATAACAATATAAAAGTTCTTAAAAGTTACGCATATTAAAGGGATTATTCCAAGTTCAAATGAGATAAAATTTATTTTTATTTGTGTTTTTTCTTTCTTAATTACTTAGTAACATAAACTCTGTTGCTTGTTTAATAACTGTAATATTATATCAAAATTTGCAATGAAGGTTTGCATAAACATAGACACTTCCTCTGTCAAACTCACCTAAAATAAATATAAAAAATAGAAGAGACATGGAAACCTTAGTAATAAGTTTTGACAGAACGAAAAAGTAAATCAAATTTAATGTCATTATGTTAATTAATTTTGCTAATTTTAAAACACAATCCTCACAAGGGTAAGCCTATTGAAGATATAATAACTTCATTTTTCTAATGTAATTTTTTATGTTAATTTTTAGTACGTTTTGAAAAAGAGTACAATAAACTCGAAAGCTTAACAAACCTAAAAGAGTTTTACTTAAAGGCCAATATTGACTACTAAACCCAAGATATCCGTATATATTACTCACATAGTCACTAAAGCCCTTTCTAAAAAAAAGAATATATATATATATATATATATATATATATATATATATATATATATATATATATATATATATGCTATGAATATATTGGATCTTGTAGTCAATATTGGTCTTTAAATAAAACTCTTTAAGGTTTGTTAAGCGTTCGAGTTTATTTAACCCTGTTTCAAAACATACTAAAAATTAAAGTAAAAAACTATACTAGAACAATGATGGAGTTGTTGTATCTCTAACAGGCTTTCCAGATACAACAACTCCATTGTTCTAATGTAGTTTTTTATTTTAATTTTTAGTATGTTTTGAAAAAGAGTTAAATAAACTCGAAAGCTCAACAAACCTTAAAGAGTTTTATTTAAAGGCCAGTATTGACTACAAGACCCAATATATTTATATTATATGAATATTCGCATAGTCAGTAAAGCCCTTTCCTCCTTTTCAAGAATATATATATATATATATATATATATATATTATATATATATATATATATATATACAAGAAATACTGGATATTATTGACTGTCGATATAAACAAACAACACAGTTTATTAGGGTTGCAGTCAGAATTATTGGCCGGGATGTTAAAAAAAACACTCTTTTGACTTTTTGTCGAGCTTTCGGAATATTTTTATTCCTTTTTCAAGACACTGTAAAAGACAATTATGTAAGTATTTAAAAATAATATCACCATTCTTCAGTGTAACTTACTAGTCGTTGAGATTATTTTTGTAAGCATTGAACACTCAACATTAATACCACACATTAAAATATACAATTATGGACAATACATCATAAAATTTTTAAAAATTTGTTGTTAAAAATAGTAAAACTTGATTGATGGCATGTTTTACTGGTGTATATTAACTCATACAGAGAATGGAAAGAAAAAACAGTGTAATTAATATGTAATTAGGTGTAAATTGATGTTATCTTTCTTTACAAGCATTACTAGAGGCCTTTCTTAGGTGTCTATAATTTTTAACCTGTCTTAATGGTATGCAACATATTATACAGAGGTGTAATTTTTCGTACAGGTAAATATTTATTTTATTTTTATTTTTGGTGTTTTTCTAGTAAATAACAATAAATGTTACTTAATTTGTCTATATCGGACTTTTTATTGATACAAGATGTGCTAGATTTTATGAAATTTCATATGTGTGCTAGATTTCATAAAATCTAGCACATCTTGTATCAATAAAAAGTCCGATATAGACAAATTAAGTAACATTTATTGTTATTTACTAGAAAAACACCAAAAATAAAAATAAAATAAATATTTACCTGTACGAAAAATTACACCTCTGTATAATATGTTGCATACCATTAAGACAGGTTAAAAATTATAGACACCTAAGAAAGGCCTCTAGTAATGCTTGTAAAGAAAGATAACATCAATTTACACCTAATTACATATTAATTACACTGTTTTTTCTTTCCATTCTCTGTATGAGTTAATATACACCAGTAAAACATGCCATCAATCAAGTTTTACTATTTTTAACAACAAATTTTTAAAAATTTTATGATGTATTGTCCATAATTGTATATTTTAATGTGTGGTATTAATGTTGAGTGTTCAATGCTTACAAAAATAATCTCAACGACTAGTAAGTTACACTGAAGAATGGTGATATTATTTTTAAATACTTACATAATTGTCTTTTACAGTGTCTTGAAAAAGGAATAAAAATATTCCGAAAGCTCGACAAAAAGTCAAAAGAGTGTTTTTTTAACATCCCGGCCAATAATTCTGACTGCAACCCTAATAAACTGTGTTGTTTGTATATATATATATATATATATATCTATATATATATATATATATGACTTATAACTAAGTTTACTTCATATCTGATCATAATTCCGAGTTATTCTAAGTATATTGGTGAATAGAGGCATTGACTATTACAAATTCGTGAAGACATTATAAATCTAATATTGTATGTATTAATTGTAATGATCTAATAAATTAAAAGTTTTTTTCTGTACAATTTATTAAAATTAGTTAAATTAATAAAGCGTTCTTATTTTTTGACAAAATAAATAACGATACAGTTAATCAATAATTAAAAGTGTCGAAAACAATAAGAAACTACATGGCAGCAAATTGCTGCGGCGCGCCTGATGATGTAATTATTTAGGGCGCGCCTGGCCGAAGGTTAAGGTCTGGTTTAACCTTTCGTTTAAACCATTTGGGAAAAGTGCACCTAGTGCTGTGAAAATCAGTTGAATGTTCCTCAGTTCAAGATAATTTTTAAAATCATTCTAATTTTGATCTGGGTATTGATCTGTAAGTATCGTCTCTATTTCGTTTTCTACACAAACCTTCTCTTTCAGCTTTATGAGTTCTTGAGCACTTTGACCTTTTGAACAGAAGATAAATTCAAATCTTGTAAAGTGATCTACTAATAGGTGTATGTATTTGTTTGTCGATTTACGGCCACCAAAACCACCAACTGAATCCAGAAACATTATTTGAAATGGTTTTTCAGCTGGACCTACGTGTGACATTAACCCATATTTCTTATTTAATCTCGTTTTATTTTTATGCAAACTTCACAGTTTTTACATATCATCTTAATATTTTCAATACCATTTGGGGCAGTATAAAAAGGTTTTAACATTGCTTTTATTTGATTTATTCCTATGTGGCCATAAGTTTCATGAATTTTCTTTAAAACAAGTATTGTTAACTGAATACTATCCGATATAAATTTCGTTTTCCATAATGAAGTTGTTCTTTTCTCTTATTCTTTGGTTTTGTGATTTATTACTTTTTATACATTCTAGACTAATAACATTTACCATTTTTAGGATATATTCATTATTTATTGATCCTTTTTTTCCATGATTTTTCTAATATTTTATAGAATTTTAGGACCTTAGAAACCTAACCTAAAAATAAACTGAAGTCACAGTGTAAATAATACGTAAAATTCAAATTTAAATTTTGGCACTGTTATTAATAATAATACAACAAATGTAATATGACAATAGTATACCAGTTTTAACTCTTGTAAATTTAGCAATTTTTTTGTGAAGTTAGTTACATTTTGACAGACTGGAAGTTCCGGTAAACTAACAATTATTCACTACAAACACATGCAAAATAAAACATCATGGAAATATAAATAAAAGGTTTAATGTTGATGTTTTGGAAATTGTAAAATCGTCTATAGAATTGTATTTACAAATAAAACGATTACTATTTACAAAACAGCTCTTGAGCCATCACCATTTGTTTAGTGTATAGTAAAACTAGTTACCTCCATTCAAAATTTATTTATGTACACCATAGAATATATTGATGAAATGAACAAATAATAAATTCACAAAAGAGTGTTGCTCGATTTTCATTACAGAATGAAATTAATTTCGAATCATTGCTTTGAGTTTGAGGTGTTAATATTGAATAATATTGAATTTTAAAAAAATGTTTAACCCCTCTGTGGCTCAGTGGTAAGAGCGCCTACCTTTGAACCTAAAGGTCGTGAGTTCGAATCTTATCTGGGTGGAGAAATTTTTGTTTATTAAAAATTAATGAATGAAAATAATTTCTATCATTGTGCGATCGGTACTCACCAGAGGGACCGCAGACGTTCGGATACAATTAGCGTCTCTTAGCAAAGACAATGACGTCGACTTTGCTTAGTATCAAGACAATTACTCTACACACTCACACACACTACACTAGATACCTGACTGTAAAAATTCACTGTACCATGCCAATGACCATTAGTTGTCGACGCATTAACTCAATAAAAAAAATGTTTCTTAACTACTGTAAATTAATATCATTTAGTAGATTTTATTATTTTTAATTTTTAATTTTTAATTTTAATACTGAATTAATGCACAAACTTAAATTTTAAAATTTATTCCAGAGAAAATTTTGAAAAACAGTTTGTTTTATTGTAAGTAAATAACGATGAACATTCTAAAATTATTTTTAATTCTAAACAAAAATAATTATGTCAAAAATACAGATATTTTACTCTCGGGAAACAATCACATTTTTAAAACACATATTTCTTTACAACTAATAAAAGTTTATGTCTGATGGTATACAATATAGGTCAGTATACACGGTATTCAGAAATTTTCCTGACAAATCAAAAGTAGATTCCTCAGATAACTCTTTAAGACGATTTTACCCAATTTAGCTAGTCCAAAAATGCTTCCTAAGGGAGCTAGAGCTCTTTGAAGATAGCGCCTTCTAATTAGTTTTTTTTTTAATGCAAGTATCTCGGTCAATTATTTATGTATTTTATTTTGGAAACTCGTAAAGTAAAAAACTTTTTATGGTCTACAACTTATATTTAAATTATTTTTCTTTAGAATGTATAAACATTTTATTACCAAAAAATTATTTTGAAGTTATACTTCTGTACGCGCGTCGACGTTGGAAATTTGTACGGAGTGAATCGGCAAAATCATTACATATGTAAGATATAGGCAAGAGAGAGACAGGAGATATGTTTTCTCTCTCTTTCTCCCTCGAGAATAAAAATGTTCATTTTGTAAATATATTTAATATTTATTATCCAGATTTAGCCATACGGCTCACACTCCCTCTAAGGGGAAAATTCACTCATCCCAGATACCTACGGTATCAAAAGGATTGAGCTCTGGTGGACTCTTTCCGTGTTATCGAGCCCTAGGTGACTTGGTATGCTGGAGTATCTCCCAAAAATTTTCGTACACATCTGGACGTTGAGAGTAGTACAGCTTTCTGCATGGTCTTGTAGAGATGTTCATTCAGACCTAGCTTTTTTATATTTTCTAGGAGGTTCTTTGGAATGACTCTGGAATGACTGAAAATAATATTATTATTATCCAGATTTAGCCATATGGCTCACACTCCCTCTAAGGGGAAAATTCACTCATCCCAGATATCTACGGTATCAAAAGAATTGAGCTCTGGTGGGACTCAAACTACATGGTTCTTTCTCCTGCACTTCGAGGATGGTGTTTTTGTGCCTTTGTGAGATGTGTTCGTACTTTTCTCTGAAGACTTTCTATATCCGTTTTAGTCCACTTAATAATGCCAAATGAGTAGCTAAGCGCGGAAAATGCGTAGGTGTTTAATGCCTTAAACAAATTTTTACTATTAAGATGTGAGCGGAGTAGCTGTTTTACCCTTCGCATGAACTCTGATGTTAATTCGATTTTCATTTGTTTATGGTCAATTTTCTACGCTTGCTTTACTCCTAGATATTTATACATGTCATTCTCGCCCATAGCCTCGATGTTTTGGCCATTTTGCGTATCGAATCCCCCGGCTGAACCTTTCCCTTGACTATATTCAGTACACGACATTTGTCTAACCCAAAGTGCATACTGATATCATTTGAAAAAGTTTCTACAGTTTTTAGCATTTGATCTAAGTGAGATCGAGTGGAAGCCATTAGTTTCAAATCATCCATATACAACAGATGATTAAGCTTCGCCACTACAGTGTTGTTGTTTTTAATGCTAAAACCTGAGTCAGTGGAGTTCAATAGCTGGGATAGTGGGTTGTTAGGTAGGTGAATTTTAGTCTTCCAATCTGTCATTATATGTCTTAAGAAGGTCACTATATTATCATCAACTTTATATGTTCTTAATATATTTACCAGCCATTCATGCTGAGTCAAAGGCTTTCTTATAGTCAATAAACGCAGTGAAGAGGTTCCTTTTTTTTGGTGTATGCCTGATTAGAGATGACTGAGTCGATAATAAGTTGTTCTTTGCAACCCATGGAGCCCTTAGCGCATCCTTTCTGTTGAGGTTCTATGATATTGTTTAGAGCGCAGTGTTGGTAGATATGCTGGGCTACACAGGATGTGACCAATTTATACAGAGTTGGAAGACACGTAATTGGGCGGTATTTGGCTGGATTTTGGGTGTTATTTTGATCCTTCGGTATTAAATAAGTTGTTCCCTGAGTTAGGAATGACGATATTTCCTGCGGATTAGAACTAACACGATTAATTAATGTTGACAGGCACTCATGAGCACTCCAGAACTTCTTAAGCCAGAAGATTTGAACTCCATCTGGTCCAGGAGATTTCCAGTTATGAAGCCAGTTATTATTATTATTATCCCAGATTTAGCCATACGGCTCACACTCCCTCTAAGGGGAAAATTCACTCATCCCAGATACCTACGGTATCAAAAGGATTGAGCTCTGGTGGGACTCTTTCCGTGTTATCGAGCCCTAGGTGACTTGGTATGTTGGAGTATCTCCCAAAATTTTCGTACACATCTGGACGTCGCGAGGAGTACAGCTTTCTGCATGGCCTTATAAAGATGTTCATTTAGACCCAGCTGTTTTATGTTCGCTATGAGGTTTTTGGGAATAACACCAGTAGTAGATAAAACAATAGGTAGTGTCTGGGTACTTTCCATTCTCCATTGTCTCCTGATTTGTATTTCTAGATCTCTGTACTTGGCGATCTTTTCGTTGTATTTAACACCTAAATTATTGGTGTTGGGTATCGCCACATCAATAAGTGTTGTTTGTCTAGTAAGTTTATTAACTAGTATGAGATCCGGTCTATTATGGGCCACTGGTTGGTCTGTAAGCACAGTGCGGTCCCAGTATAGCTTGTAGTTGTCATTTTCAAGCATTCTATCAGGGCGTATTGATAATAAGGAAGATGGTCGGTTTGGAGAAGTCCCAGTTTGTCAGCTAGTTCTTGGTGGATAATCTTTCCTACTGAGTCATGGCGTTCTTTATAATCAGTACCGACAAATGCCTGGCAGCCACCGGTAAGATGTTGGATGGTTTCTTGGGCTTGGCATCCATATCGGCATTTGTCATTTTGGACTTGAGGATCTTTAACAATATATTTCAGGTAATTTTTAGTTGGAATAACCTGATCCTGAATGGCAAGTAGGAAACCCTCAGTCTCGGGAAACATCTTTCCTGATGTCAACCAATAGTTCGACGCTGTATTGTCGACATATTCTTGGTTGATCTCATTGAGATGTCGCCCGTGCAGAGGTTTACTCATCCAGGTGCGCATTTTTTCTTGCTGAGTCAGGTGGTTTATGCGCATTTCTTGTTCCCTCAGTTTAAGCGGCGTCGTATCATCTACTGCGCAAATTGCTCGATGTAAAGTAGATGTCTCAGCCTGTACCTGAAAATAAGATCTTAAATTAGCAATTTGTTTATCTAATTGCTCACCTATATCCATAAGTCCTCTTCCCCCTTGATACCGCGGTAATGTTGTTCTCTCTACTGCACTACGTGGATGATGTTTTTGCGCCTTTGTGAGAAGTGTTCTTACTTTCCGCTGAAGACCCTCTATATCCGTTTTTGACCACTTTATAATACCAAATGAGTAGCTCAGCGCGGAACAGGCGTAAGTATTTAATGCCTTAAACAAATTTTTACTATTAAGATATGACCGATTTAGTTGTCTTACTCTTCGCACGAACTCCGAAGTTAGTTCTGTTTTCATTTGTTTATGGTCAATTTTCCGCGCTTGTTTTACTCCGAGATATTTGTACATATCATTTTCACCCATTGCCTCGATGTTTTGGCCATCTTGCATATCGAAACCTCCGGGCTGAACCTTTTCTCTGACTATATTTAGTATACGGCACTTGTCTAGTCCAAACTGCATACTGATATCATTTGAGAAATTTTATACAGTTTTTAGCATCTCATCTAAGTGGTTTAATAATTATTTTACTCAAAAGCCGAATCCTTCATATCATAAGGGGTAAAAAGGATACTGTTAAGTTGAAAGATGAAAAAAAGGTCGCAGTGAAGAAAGGTAACTTGTAAGTTATCCCAACGGATCAAAGGATCGAACCCTGTTAGTGGTGGGGCAGATTTTTCTAAAACCATTAGAATTAAATGGGCATAATGTAGTTCAAACAGTGCATTATTTCCAGAGTGGGATAGTTAAATAAGCTTTAAAAAAACGTGAGTAACTACAGCTCATGATCCCAATAAACCCAAGAGAATTTGTAGACCATAAAATGAGTCTAACAATAATTTTTGCCTTCTCTTATAAAAATCAAAACGAGGCAAAAAGTAATCCCACCACGTTGGAAAAGTTGTTTTGAGAGAAAGTAGGACACTAAATGAAGTCAGCACAGGACAAATGTCATAGGATGTTGCTATTTCATAAAAATAGCTTGTCTGTCAACACAAATCAGAAAGAGAGAGGGCGAATATTTATTCTACGGGACAGAAAGAGAGAGTAAATAAAGACACAGAAACAAAAAGAAAACAGAGGAAGAAAAAGGGCGCCAACTACTTTTTAAACACAAAAAAATAGTAAAAATTAAACTAAAGGTAAAGAAATTAATAAAGAAATTAAAATTAAATAATTATTTAAATATAAATTAATAAAGATGTTACAATTTTCATCAAAATATTTATTTAATTCTTCATTTACTATACTCATATTAAAGGTTAAATGTTGTTTATATACAGCAAACGATGCACCATATACCTATACACCTAATTCTGTTTCTCTTTTTACTCTCTCTTACCTATAGCATTACAATATGTAATGATTGTGCAGATTGACTTCCATATAAATTTGTAACGGCGAACGCGTGTATAGAAGTATAACTTCTACCGGTAGTCTCACTGGACTACCACACCCGTTTATTTTTTCTTTTTAAGATTGTTAAAAAAACGAATCAAAATCAGCAGTACGTCACGTATTTTTTATTAGCTACCCCTAATATACCACTTAGAATTTAAATATCTGCATAAGATTTTGTCACCTTTTTTTCTTCCTTGACCTTGACTTGTATATGGACAACAGACAATAAATTAAATATTATGATCTAATATAAAAAATATAATAGAAGGGTTGCCATAGAGCAGCTACTCTCTCAGTATTAGCACTCATTACTATTTATCGAGGTTTTAAAACTACTTTTTTGGGGCATGGTTAAGTTAAATATTATTTTTTTTATTTGATTAAGTCACAATTATTATTCATGATTGAAATGAAAAATAATGATATTGGATAATCAACATATTATACCAGATGTATTACCTATTTGAAGTAAAAACAAAAAAATTTGAATTGTTTATAAAAGATTAAAATCAAAATGTATAACCTGGCAGAGCTTAAAAGGAAAAAGAATAAACTGGAACTTATTAGCATATTCTATTTATACTATTTGTTTCTCTAATTGATAAAGAGTGCTTAAATACGTGTCATTCCAAACAATGTAAAAACTAGTTGCTGTTCAACATCTTTATAATTTCAAAACAAGTGGGTAGATTGATGAAACTTATTTTTAAGATCCAAAATAACTTTGGGCTTTGGAGTTAGTCCAATTATTATGTATTCATTTGATATTTTTCAAATTCAGTTTAAAATAAATCTATTAATTGAATCGGTAGTAAATTTTATTATAGACGAAATTTCAAAGTAATATATAGGTAGTTATATATATTGTAACATCAATGCAAAATGCTTTTACAATCATTTTTTATTTATAGCACAAAAATTTACATAAAATATTATCTATTTACATAATATATATATATATATATATATATATATATATATATATATATATATATATATATATATATTATATATATATATATATATATATATATATATATATATATATATTCGGTTTAATAACGTCTTACGACGTTGTCCGACTCCCAAACGCCACTGTATTCTGTCTTGAGTTAGGTCTTCGTCCAGATTTCGAGCGCTAATCGCTTTCCTAACTACCAGGTTCCAGCTCTGTGGTGGTCTTCCTCGTTTCCTCTTCTCTGGGGGTTGCCACATCATCGTTTTTTTAGGCAATCTTTCGTCCCCATTCGGCTCACATGCCCATACCATATGAGCTGTTTTCTCTCAATATCCTCAACTATAGTGCCCTCTATACCCATTTGTTGTTTTATCACTTCATTCCGTATTCTGTCGGCTCTTGATATTCTCATCGATCTTCTGATGGCATCCATTTCCGTGGCTTCGACCTTTTTCTTATATTTCTCGGTTATTCTCCATGTCTCAGCTCCATAAAGTAGGCTAGTTTTAACCATTGTCTCATAGATGTTCCATTTTCTTTTCTTTGATATTTCTTTACTCCATAGAACTCCGTTCAAACATGCTATAGCTCTTCGTGCTTGTACAATTCGATGTTTTATTTCTCGTTTGTCTTTTCCACTACGGTCGAAGATGACGCCCAGGTATTTATATTCGTCACATGGATTTATTTTTTGATTGTCATCGATATCGAGTTGTTATGCTTCAGCTCCAATTGAGAGGTATTTTGTCTTTTCTAAATTGTATTTAATCCCCATTTCTGGTATTTTTCAATTAGTTTTCTAAGCATGTATTCCATGTCGTCTTTGTCATTTGAGATCACCACCTGATTATCTGCAAACTGTAGAGTATATATGTAATCCTGATCGTTCAATTGTATACCCATTCCTTTGACTTTCCTTTTCCATTGTTTCAGAGCTGCAGAGATATAAATCTTAAATAGTGTCGGAGAGATACAACATCCTTGTCTGAGACCCTTAGTAACTGCAAATTTTTCAGCTAAGAGGTTTCCGAATTTCATTTGGGAGTTTGAACCATAATATAGATCTTTGAGAGCACTAACCAATGTTTGATGTATGTTTGATGTGCCCAGGACTTCCCATAGTTTATTTAGCGGGACTGTGTCATATGCCTTCTCAAGATCTACAAAAGTCATATGTAACTCTCTATTTGTCACAATTTTCTTTTCTATAATTTGTTTAAGACAGAAGATGTTATCTGTACATGAACGACCTGCTCTAAATCCTCCTTGTTCTTCGTCTTCAGACGATTGATAATCTTCCTCTATCAGGTCCCGTAATATTCAACCGTATAGTCGACTCATTGAACTTGTGACCGATATCCCTCTATAGTTTTTACAATTTCTCCTGTCACCTTTTTTATATATTGGGGTCATATATGCTGTTTTCCATTCATCTGGTGTTGGATGTCCATTAATATATTCGTTAAATATCACCGTGATCATTCTGTGTAATTTCTCTGAGCCATTCTTTATTAATTTCCGTAGTTACTCCCTCTGGTCCACTTGCTTTCCCATTCTTCATCCCTTCTATAGCTTTTTAAACTATGTTGATATCTATGGTAATATGCTCTCCCAGAATTTCGATTCTTGATGAATTCATATCTTCTTTAAATTCGTCTCTGTTCTCATTTAATAGATGTTTGTAATAATGTGTCCAATCCTCGGGATTTATGGGATTTAGAATCACTTTCTCGTTACTCGGCTTCTTAACAGAGTTAATGAACTTCCACGCCTCAGTACAAATAAACAATGTCTTAATTGCCACCATATCCAGAGTATTATATTATATAAAGAACCTTTCTGTCTTGGTTAACATCTACCGTAATATTCTGGTTTTTATTACCCTGTCTAACGTGTTTCGGCCTTACCTTTCTCAGGCCTTTCTTCCAACGTTTATGAACAAAAAATATGTTTTTCTGAACTCTGTAAAGGTTAAATTCCGAAAGTGGCTGCAGACTGCAGACCGCAAACCGCAGACTGCAGCGACAGTGTCGTCTGCGGTCAGACCTATTCCGAGCAGAACTGCACTGCATCTACAAAACAGCGACAACAGCATTGCACAATGGGAAATTTATAATAGTATAATATTAAAAGTCGTATAAGTAGGGTGTCAGACGCAATGAACAACGATGAATTAATGTTATATCTTTTGATGGAAGAAGAAGATGACGACGATCTTTTACTTTTGCATTATAAAAGAAAAAGGAAGCCAACTAGGTTTCTATTTAAAAATAGACAATTTGAAGGAAGTTATTCAATACTCATCAAAAATCTCTTCTTCTTCATTTGAAAAACTCATTTTCAAAAGATATTCAATTCTTTTCACTTTTCAGTCAATTTGGAAACAGCAAAAATACGTGTTGTCACTCTGCGGTCGGCGACACTACTGGTTCTGGTGCAGTCCTGCGGTCTGCGGTGGCGACGTTCTACTTGCGGTGGCAACAGTGCCGCTCTACTCGACATACAGCTCATAAGAAATCATATGAACCAGTAGGTCTGTCGCTGAGGTCTGCGGTCTGCGGTGTGCAGTTTGCAGTTTGCGGACGTGTTCGGAATCGTACCTTTTTACACAATCAAAAGGTTATAAAAACTAGTAAAGGTAATTAATAAAAAAAGTTGTTAGATTGAAAGACTATTTTAAAAAATACTCGTATTTTAATAGGAATATAAGTACTCGAGTCCAAGCCACGTTAAACGAGTAAGTGACTTCAATTAGAGCTGAATCGAACGAAGAACAAACGATCAAATATATCAGAGGAATAGTGCAATATTTAAAGAATAAACACTTTATTAATATAAACACTTTATTTTAATTAAAGACAGATAGAATAATAATGAAAAAAATATGGATATTGTTCTGAAGCTATTTTCTTGTGGCATTGTAAATTAATTACTATTAAACTGGGAATAAGCCACAATTAAAGATAAAAATACGTTTATTGACGTTTCAATTTCCACTTCGGAAATCGTTCTCAAAATACAAACAGTAAATTAAACAAATTTTGTTTTTTGTTACATAGAGAAAAATTCTTCTAATAATTTAATTTTATCTGACTCATTTATATTGACAATTCAGACATACATTATGCATTTTAAAGTAGACGACTTTAAAATGATATTGCCAATATTGTTGAGTTGCGCTCCTGGGACGACTTTACTTATAAGATAGTTCATTCGATTACATGAAATCAACTTTAACTTGAGAATATCCGTCGGAAAAAAATCATAGCATGTAATTCGTCTTTAAAAAGACAAACACATGACATGATGACAGTAAAATTCTCCTGTTAGTGATTCCATAGTAAATTATGAGGGAAAAACCAGGAAAAAAACCTCATAATACTATCCCGACATTGTAAGTATTTGTTCGTGAATTTAGTTTACCTTCAACAAACATCAAAATTCTGATTTTATATGTTACGTTATTTAAAAAACATAAATGATGTATACTTTATGTGTTACTGACTTACTAATACTTCTTCTTCTTAACATGCCATACACCAAAGTGCGTAGGCGACTATCTCATTACTAGAATTCTGTTCTTGGCGGCGTGACACAGCTCACCTGTATTGTGTATTCCTGTCCATTCTTTAATATTCCTTAACCAGGACAATTGTTTGCGGCCGGCTCCTCTCCTACCTTCGATCTTCCCTTGTAGGATTAACTGTGGTATTTCATATTTTGCTCCTCTCAATATGTGCCCAAGGTAACCAATCTTGCGTTTTTTAATTAATTCAAAGAGTTCTCTTTCCACGCCGGCTCTATTAAGGACGTCATCGTTTCGAACTCTATCCACCCAAGGTATGCGCATCATTCTTCTCAATGACCACATTTCAAATGCTTCAAGTTTGTTGATAGATGTTTTTTTCAAAGTCCACGTTTCCATGCCATAAAGCAAGATGGACCATATGTAGCACTTGACCATTCTGTAGCGTATTTCGAAGTTTAGGTGTTGATTACATAGGAGCGGTCTGAATTTCACAAAAGCTTGTCTTGCCATTTGTATTCGGGTTTTTATCTCGTGTTGTGGATCCGATTGGTCATTGATTGTGGTGCCAAGGTATTTAAAAGTTTTCACGCGATTTATACGATTGTCACCTATGCATAATATCGGGTTTTCTGGAGGGTTTCTGCTAATGACCATATATTTCGTTTTCAAAATGTTGATTTTGAGGCCATATTTTTTACCTATGCTATTCACCCTATCAAGTAATAACTGCTGATCTTCCAAATTATCAGTTATAATCACTGTGTCGTCCGCATAGCGTAGGTTGCTAATTGGTATGCCGTTCACCTTAATGCCTAATTCCGTATCTTCTAATGCTTCCGCAAATATATTTTCAACATATAAATTAAAAAACATCGGAGAGAGTATGCAGCCTTGGCGGACACCTTTCCGGATTTCAAATTCATCCGTATATTGGTCTTGATCAATCCTCACCTTTGCCATTTGGTTCCAGTATAGATTCTGAATAATTCTGATCTCCTTCTGGTCAATGTTGGCCCTATGTAGTAGTTCCATCACGATATCATGTTTAACATTGTCAAATGCCTTCTCGTAGTCGATGAAGGTGAGGTAGACATCTTTTCGTTGATCTAAGCAGTTTTGTATTAAGGTGTTCAAACATAAAATAAAATACTAATACTGGTATTTTCTTATTAATAACTTCCTCTTTCAATATTGGTAACCAGATCCTACTACATTCTGCCGAGGAATTTGCGACACAATTGGCCTCATTTAGCATAATTAGAGCCGCTTCTTTGATTTTTCTTTTTTTACCATCCGTTTCTTTTAGGACTATATTTGAATTATTCCATTGAACCCTATGTTCATTATCCCATGCGTGTTTACAGATTTGAGATCTATCAAATTCTTTATTTTTAATATAAGATTGATGTTCACTTATTCTAACATTTAATGGCCTTGATGATTCACCTAAATAAAACTGATCGCATTCACAAGGTATTTTATAAATGCAATTCTTTGTCCTTTCTTGTTCATTGTTAGGTTTGGTTTTGCACAAAATAGATCTCAACGTGTTTGTTGTTTTGAATGTTGTTTTTTTTCCTGGTTTTTCCCTCATAATTTACTATGGAATCACTAACAGGAGAATTTTACTGTCATCGTGTCATGTGTTTGTCTTTTTAAAGACGAATTACATGCTATGATTTTTTTCTGACGGATATTCTCAAGTTAAAGTTGATTTCATGTAATCGAATGAACTATCTTATAAGTAAAGTCGTCCCAGGAGCGCAACTCAACAATATTGGCAATATCATTTTAAAGTCGTCTACTTTAAAATGCATAATGTATGTCTGAATTGTCAATATAAATGAGTCAGATAAAATTAAATTATTAGAAGAATTTTTTCACTATGTAACAAAAAACAAAATTTGTTTAATTTACTGTTTGTATTTTGAGAACGATTTCCGAAGTGGAAATTGAAACGTCAATAAACGTATTTTTATCTTTAATTGTGGCTTATTCCCAGTTTAATAGAAATTAAAAATATGGATGACAGATGAGATACTGAAACTAAAGGACGAGAAAAGAGAAACAAAAAACAACCCAGACAAATACAAAACCATAAATATATTAACAAGAACAGAAATCAGAGAAGCGAAAGAAAACGAAGCGAGGAAAAAACGCGAAGAAATTTTATATTCTGTAGTCAAAGTACGATAGTCACAATGTACATAGGAAAGTTAGAGAACTCACAGGGGACTAAGATGAAGGCAAAACTGAAATATAACTGATTCTGATGGAAACATCATGGCCCTGATAATATACAACCAGAGCTACTTAAACTCAATGGACAACGAATCAATAGCAATAATCGCAGCAAAGATATTCAACAACATATACAACTCTGGAGAAATACCAACAGAATGGCTGAAATCTGAGTTTACTGCACTTCCAAAAAGACCAGCAGCCAAAAAAATGTAAAGATTACCGTACTATAAGCCTCATGAGTCATCTTCTAAAATTGTTCATAAAGATAATTCATAAGAGAATCTACAAGCTCTGTGAAAGTTAATTTTCCCCTTATTTAGTTCGGGTTCACAAATGCGGTTGGTACTAGAGAGGCTTTGTTCTTAGTACAAGTCTTATTCCAGATATGCAGAGACGCCCACTGCGACGTATATGCATGTCTGGTTGATTACGAGAAAGCGTTTGATCAAGTACAGCATGCCAAGATAATGCAAATTAAATTAAATCTAAACAAAAACACGTATTACAGTCAACAATATAGACTTAATATAAATGTTAAGAAGACAAAGCTTATGATAATTAGCAAGAAAAGAGTAACAGAAGGTCAACTCTACGTCAACCAATCCCCTGTAAATAGAGTGAAGCACTACAACTCTCTCGACATCATAATAAATGAAGAATTGACCAATAACCAGGAGATTAGAGTACGCATAAGAAAAGCTAGATACATCATCAATCGAAATGGGGCCTTTTTCAAGAGCCACAACCTCTCTCTTGATTCAAAAGTAAGAATGCTGCGATGCTACGTCTTCTCTGTATTTTTTATGGTGTTAAATCTACTGACCAAATCACAAATGAGGAGGTCCTCAGAAGAATAAATATGAGTTGAGAGGTACTGACCACCATCAAATCTCGAAGTTACAATTCGTCGGACATATTATGCGAAATAAATCCAGATATGCTCCTTTTCAAGCCAACCTACAAGGAAAAATATTTGAAAAACGAGGTCCAGGAAGAAGAAGAACATCTTGGTTAAAGAATCTCAGAATTTGGTTAGGAATGGAACAGAACATCTGTGCAGCTTTTCGCGCTGCTGCAGATAAGATAAAGATTGCCATGATGATTGTCAACATTCGTAACTGATAGGCACATCAAGAAGACGAAGATAAGCACCTTTATTTGTTTGCATATTTATAGCAGAACTACATGAGCATATAGTAAAAACTTTATTAAAAAAATACAGTGTAGGTAAAAAACTTGGAATACTTTAAATTATATAATACTAACCTATTGGTCAGTGAATGAATCTGAAATAAGGAGATACCCTGTAATTTTCTGTGTCATGGCCGAATTGCATGAAAATTTGGATTTAGGTTCTACTTACCCTCTACTTTACTCTTGGTGTGTGCCGTTGACTGCTTTTAATTTTTTAGTGGTTAAAACTACCCCTATTAGTAAAATTTAATATTATAGTTGGTAATTGATTCAAATCATCTTTTAATGGATTAAATAAGGGTCAAATAATCAATTAACTTTACACAACATAATTTAACATTTTATCACAGTTTAACCCCTGAATCTCACCCCCTAGATTAGTTATATAAGGTTTTGAAATTTAATTAAAACAATGTCATTGAATACCTCGTCTCCACTGACTCCACTTTACTTTTGGTGTTGAGCTATTGGTTTCTTTTATTTTTTTTTTTGAAAACGACCTCTGTTACAAAAAAAAACATATAATTTAAATTCAACAATTTGAAATTAATTAATTATATAGTGGCATTAAATTTAGATGTCTTTACTGTTTTAATTTTTTATCACATAATTCCTACCCTTATAAAAACCACTATTTGCAAAGAAATTCAAATTCAAGCAGTAATTGTTTTTCATTAAGACTATAAATACAATATTTTTTTAAATCAAAATGTAATAAATTAATATAATAACGTCAAATAATGATGACATTACTTATCTAACTTGATCCTGTCAAAGTTTGATGTCTCCGCCGGCAGCAGTTTTTTTTCCCATTTTTTTACGGCGGAGGGAAAAATGTTGTCATGGCAACAATATGAAACATGTCACAAAGCAACAATACAAATGTCGTTAACAACAATTAAACATCATTTTTATTTATAGTAATATTAAAAGTACAATTAGTTAATGAGGCATTTTCAAAATTGAAACTGTGCAAAAATGTTCCCGACTCTTGATACGCATTGGTAATTGTTGATGATACTGATGGTCGAGAACAACTTTCAGCAATCATTCCCGATGTTGGCGGCTTGCGAACAACAATAAGCTGTCTTTAACAATTGCAAACAACTGTCAAACAACTGTAACCAGGCAGATGCAAATCCCACCGACGACTTAATTATTTTAATTTCTAACATCTAGACGACTTTGATAGTTGTCACAGCTAATTGTCGAGTAAAAATTGAATGCAAGTATGAATTGTACTATTTATGGTTGAAAATTGCTACGTTTGAAGAAAAAATAGTATACTTTATTCGGCAAAGAAGCGACTTTTCTTGACTTGCCCTCTATTAATCTCACTTCGTTCGGCGCGTAATATCGGGCGCGTCAAGAAAAGTCATGCTTCTCCCCCTCATAAAGTAATATACTATTATTTTTACTTAAATATCATTACTTGTTAGTTTGTAAGAATGGTTTTTAGTCATAACTCGGTTAGCTTTTAACTAAAAAGTTAGCTATGACGTACTTAAAATAACCATTTTGTAGGGTTTGTTGAAGATAATAAGATCATTTAAATTTATTTTTTTACTTCTATTTTTAGTAAGGGTTGCAGTTGAAAGGGCTTGAACGAGTCAATAATTACAAGTGTGTATAAACTTTAAACAGCAATATCTTAACCAATTTTTGTCTTACAACAGGAATATAGCGGAGATGCGCTGTCCTGAGTTTTTGCAACCGGTTAGGAAACCATGTTGGGGTTCTATTACACAGGACCTCCACATCAAGAGCATTTGGCTGATCTATAGCGCATCAGAGTGCTATAGGGGGGAAAGGGATGGTCTAGAGCATTGGAGCACGGTAGGATGACTTCTGTTTTACTCGAGTTAACACACCTTGCTCCAATGAATTGTTACACCCTATCGTACTACCTGCGTGAACATTTCTCATAGGCTGGGTTCAATTAAATTGCTTGCTTTGTCTTACAGACAAAAAACAAAACCAATTTTTTTTCAAAAATAAGCACTTTGAACTCTTCAAACTTACAGTTCATATACACATCATATAAATAAAGAAAATTTTAAAGCGGTAATGATTATTTTCATTTAGAGTGCTAATAAGGTGGTGATTTTTACGATGTTACCAAAAAAAAACGGGTGTGGCAGTCCAGTGGGACTGACGGTAGAAGTTATATTTCTGTACACCCGTTCGCCGTTACAAATTTATATGGGAGTCAATCTGCACAATCATTACATTGCTAGAGGTAAGAGAGAGCAGAAAGAGAAACAGAATTAGGTATATAGGAATATGGCACATCGTTTGCTGTATATAAACAACATTTGACCTGTAATTGGAATATAGTAAATAAAGGATTAAATCAATATTTTGATAAAAATGTATATTTTTATTTTCCTATATGTATGAAAGGAGAAAATATTTTTTTCACATACTCTGCAGTCAAATTTATTGTTTATTTTGTTATTAATAAAAAAATACAATACAATACACTGCAACATAATTCAATATAATAATACAATACAAATTAAAATGCAATATTCATATGACCGAAAACAACATGGCTAAATGTAGTCCAAAAGGTAATAAAAGGTGCTTACCGAAGGCGTAACTATCAATTGGCTAGTTTTATTGTTACAACTTATGTTATTTTATTGTTACAACAATTGATTGTAGTGTTTTGTTCTAACTGATAATTAGATCGTCTAGAGAGATTCTACAATCGTCTAAAATATTTATATTTATACTGGTCAATTATTTTAGTTGTATTAGCTCATGTTTTTCACCAATTTTTTTCGGTAAATTTTATACATTTTGTATTAAACTTAACCAATATCTATACATTGAACATTAAAAAATTATCCAAAATTTTCCGGCTAGAAAATATGCTTTTCTATTTCATATTACCTATTAATAGAGTCATAAAAATAAGTGCCAAATGCTCTACCACCACTAAAAACTATTAAACTCAAAACATTAATGACATGCAACAATGTGAAAGGTATAATAAAATGTTACATTTTATATGCCAGAAATACAAAAAGCAACAATAAAAAGCATCAACGCAAATCACTGTATGCATTTTGCATTGTTTTATGTTTTTTCTTTTTTTTTTGATAGTTCTTAATATTTATGTTATGTAAGGCGGTTATTAGCTGCAACTAAGTAAATAATGGAGCATTATCACAAAATTATTAAGATTACATATGTGTTACGTAATTACTAACCACACGTTTGACAGGTAGTAAATAAAAAACATATTTCGGAAATCTGTAATTGGTATTGAATTGAAATTGGTATTAAATCTTCATCAGTCAAAACATTTGGATCAGGTGGACTTATATAATATATGCTGGTTAGATCATTGTCATCGTTATAAACCATATCCAGGGCTTCCTGGAGCGACAAACCTCTCCTGTAAATAAAAACTTAATTACATCTCTTATTAGCCTAGTGTGACTATTTGGTAACAGTGTGATTCAGTTTCATTTAAATTTTATGTTAATGGGTGAGGTTGCCTGTTATGTTTTTTATATTATAACCTACTTCCTTAACTATATTAATAATTATTGACATTGCCGGAAAGTTTTAATAGTAAACTAATAAAACTACTTACTCACATCTCGGTTCCATAATTTGCATATTCATTAATACGTATGAATTCACAAAGCTTTACTATTCTTTCCTTCCAAACTGTTGAATGTAATATAGTAACAAATTGAATACAATGACATCTATTAACGAAGAGATGAACTGCGGATAGATTTCTAGCGTTAAGTTGAGATACAATCAACATTAATTGATGCGTGGTTGCGTAACCAAGTGGTCACACAAGTCGTTAATGGGTTAAAATTAACTAACATAGTTATTTGATCTTTCTAAAGTTTCTCATAAAAAGTTTAACGCTTTGTTTTTAGTTTACAGTATTCTGGACTATACACCGACTCAATATGAGTACTCTCTGTTATAATATTATTATATCAGCTATTATGCATATCATTAAATATAATAATACTTAATATTTAGCAGTTTTATAAATAAATTGCCATACTAAAAGATTATTTCTTTACAGACTAAGCTATGAGCGGTCCCTTTAAAAGAAGGTCTTCGATCAAGACCTTGCCTGCTATGAGTCTCCCCGTTGACTCAATTCGCAGGGCTTCCATTCGAAGGGCATCGGTAGCGTTGGGACAACAGACCAAAACGGCCGGTCAACAAGAGGTTCCTTGGGATATTCTCGATAGATGTTTGCTACCCGTCGTCTTTTGTCATGCAGCGGCTGTCATCGTTAGTAACGCGTTAAATGTGCTTAAAATTTGGCAAGTGACCACGTTTACTTTGTTTATATGGTTTACAATTGTGACTATTGGAGCAGTTCTTTTTTACCATAATCTTAAGGTAAGAATATCTTTTATGGTCAAGAACACTATCTAACTATTAAAAAACTTCTAATTTATGACTACATATTACACTAATTAACCATTTGACAAGTTTAACATTATGTTAGACATTCTGACATAAGACGTAAAGACGTAAATAGTATAGTAATAAATAAAAAACAGTAAAAAATCGACTCCTTCTACGTAGAATGTGGTAAGAGCATTCTGTCAACTTTACAATACAGCTATTTAAAGGTTCACTTATTGTTTATTGATGATTGTTCAGTAAGGGAATCATAATTATCTTTGACTCTACAACCCTGAGTGGGTCTTGGCCTATTCAAGAAAAAGTCCTTATTCCCCCCCTATCTTTCGCTCTGGATTTCCAATTTCTGACTCCTAGATTCCTCAAGTCATCTTCGACTTGAGTTTTAAATCTAGATCTTGGCCTGCCCCTCTTCCTGGTTCCTACTGACTCCTGATATAATATATGTCTTTGGGGGTCTCCAGTGTCCATGCTTTCAAGTTGTCCTAGCTACCTTAGTCTATTAATTTTAATAGACCGGACGATCTTGCATTTTCCATACAATTGATACAACTTAAAATTGTAGCGCCAGCGACAGATCCCGCTTTCTTGTACTCCTCCGTTTATGTGTCTAAATATTATTCTTCCAAAGCGGCCTAACAGTTCTTCGTCATTTTTTACCATAGTCCATGTCTCTGACGCGTATGTCAGGACAGGTTTAATAAGAGTTTCATATATTAATATCTTGGTTTTTCTGCTAATTATTTGTGCCGCTATTTGTGTGCTATTCGTGGCCTTCGTGTATTTTGTTTTGGATACGTTGACCTGCAGTCCCATTGTCTTCGCGGCTTTTTCTAATGTTTTAAAAGCCTGTATGAGGTCTCTTTTTGTGCGTGTGACTATGTCAATGTCATCTGCTTAGGCCAATATCTGTACACTTCTATTGATGATCGTATCTCTGGTTATTATGCCCGATTTTCCTATGGCTCTTTCTAGAGCAATGTTAAACAATAGGCACGATAGACTGTCTCCTTGGCGTAATCCAGTATGTGTTTGAAAAGACCTTGACACTCTGTTTTGTACCTTGACTTTGCACTCAACTTTCGAAAGAGTTGTCTTTACCAATTTTATTAGATGCGACGGAATATTTAGTTCTGCCATGGCATTATAATATGCCCTTTTGTCCACACTGTCATAAGCGCCTTTGAAATCTATGAAGAGGTGGTGGGTATCAATTTCATATTCAAATGTCTTTTCTATGGTTTGACTGAAAAGGAAAATCTGATCAATTGTTGATCTTTCTTTTCGGAATCCACATTGGTGTTTGCCTATTATTTCCTTAGTATATACTAGCAAACGATCATAAAGTATATAAGCCAGTACTTTGTAAGCCGTATTTAGGAGGGTGATGCCTCGATAGTTGTCACATATTAGTGGATCCCATTTCTTGTGAAAATGTAATATAATACCTATATTCGAACTGTCTATGAGTTCGAATATAGGTATCCTTCTCTCCAAATGGATGCAACAAGTTTTATTATGTATTTTTTGGGGAGTTTGCTCCGTACGTGAACAGCTTAGGGGGTATACCATCTTCTCCAGGAGATTTGTTTTTTTTTAACCTTTTTGTTGCCTTGGCAACTTCTTCTTCTGTTGTATCTTATTTTTCTCCCTATCATCGTCTCTGTCATCACTGTGGTCATTTATATCAGTCACTTCTTGGTTGCCTATATTTAATTTCTCATCAAAATTCTCCGCCCATCTCTCCACTATTTGATCCGGCTTAATGATAATTTTGGCTTCCTTACTTTTTATTATGGTTATTCTAGATTGAAATTCTTTTCTATTGTGGTTCAAATTTTCATAACATTTTCGCGCTTCGCTTCGCAAATTAAGCCTTTCTAGTTCCTGCTGGAACTGATTTTCTAAATGTCGTTTTTTCTTTTGTTTTGGTTTTTTTTTCTCTGCTTGTCTCATCTGTTTGTACGCCTCTTGATTTTGTCTTGTTTTTCTGTTTTGGAGTTTCCCATACGCCTGATTCTTTTTTTGAGTTGCCTGTGCGCATTCCGTATCATATGATTCTGTTTCCTTCCTCTCTTGTTTATTTTTTCTTACAACTGTTGTTGCTATTTCTTTCAGAATATTTTCGCACTTATTGCAGTAATTTTCTATGTTTTAAACAGTACTACTCATTTGGTCTTCTAGTTTTTCTTTAAGTTTGTGTTTAAATTTTCTAACTTTCTCAGGGTTTCGTAGTCTATTCACCTCGAATTTATCTTCTTTGCTTCCTTTACCTTTTTTTGCG
The DNA here is from genome assembly GCA_918026665.1 of Diabrotica balteata. Lineage (NCBI taxonomy): Eukaryota > Metazoa > Arthropoda > Insecta > Coleoptera > Chrysomelidae > Diabrotica > Diabrotica balteata. Next base: position 114,685,327 of record OU898282.1, read on the forward strand.
TTAGAGATTCGTGCTCTTAGTTTAGCCTGGACCAGGTAGTGATCGGAGTCAATGTTTGCTCCACGTCTGGTACGTACATTCATAATATCGCTGTAATGTCTTGCGTCCACAACTACATGGTCAATTTGATTGATTGTGTTACCGTCTGGGCTAACCAAGTGCCTTTGTGTATATTTTTACGCTCAAAGCATGTGCTGGCTATCACCGTATTTATTAGGCCGCAAGGTGTATTAAGCGTGTTCCATTGTTGTTTGACTCGTTATGGAGGCTATATTTTCCAATGGTGGTCAAGTAATCGTTTTCTTTTTCCTATTTTAGCGTTGAAATCTTCAAGTACTATTTTTATATTTTCATTTCTAGGGCAGTTCCATATCATTTCTTTCAGTTTTTCGTAAAATTCTACTTTTTCTTCGTCTAGCTTATATTCTGTGGGTGCATGGGCATTAACTACTGAATATTTGAAAAATTTTCATTTAATTTTTATTTTGCATATTCTGTCGCTCATAGCTTCGAAGTATATTACTAGGTGCTTCACTCTGCTGCTGACTATGAATCCTGTTACAAGTTTATACTCTGTTGGGTGGCAGCTATAGTGCATCGTATATTTCTTTTTCTAGAATATTTTTTCCCAACCACCTAACTTCTTGAAGCGCTATGATGTCTATGTTATATTTATCCAGGATGTCGAGGAGTTCCCTCAATGCTCCAGCTCTATATAAGGATCTTATATTCATATGGAAATTATAGTATTTTATTTTGAAATCTTTAAAGAATTTCTAAGGTAAAATTACTGGCTGTACCCCGTAATTGTATCCCATAAGCCCACACTGGTTTTATTATAGACTTCTAGATAAGTATTTTGTTTTTAAGTGACTTTGTAGATAAGTTAAGTCCAAGTTGTTTCTTTTAGTGAATATATGCTTCTGCCAAGTCAGTCTTTGATACAAATGAATACCTAGATATTTTGTGCACCCTGCTTGTGTAAGTTGACTATCATTTAAATTACCTGGAAGGCAAGCTTTACGTCTTATTGTGAATTTTAAGTGACCCGATTGTATTATTATTATTATTATTATATAACAAATAAGGGCAGAGGAGTAAGCTCCTATTATTCCCAACAAACAAATAAAAAATAAAAAAGATCCTTATAAAACTAATACCAATTATAAAGTTAAGTAAAGTTAAACAATTAAGTATCTTCTTCTTTGTATGCCGTGCTTGTATTCAAGCGTTGGCTATCGTCATATTGACAAGCTGATGAAATGATTCTCGGTCGGCAGCTAGATGAAACAGTTCCTCGACCGTTCGACCTGTCCATTGTCTAATGTTACGCAGCCAGGACAGTTGTTTTCTTCCGACCCAACGTTTTCCTTCGATTTTGCCCTAAATGATTAACCGGAGTAAGCGATATTTAGGTCCTCTCATTATATGACCGAAGTATTGGACCTTTCTTGGATTATGAGCATGCGACGGTAACACCACAACTCAAACGCCTCTAATTTGTTAAGATTTTTTATTTTTGTTGTCCAGGTTTCACATCCATAGAACAAAGTGGACCAGACGTAGCATTGAATACTTTTAGACGTGTGGTCAACGACAGACTTCTACTGCATTAAGTATATCATACTAAAATTAAATTGTGAAACAATAAATAAATAAATAATGCTGTCCGAAAATAACACAATCATATAAATAAAATAAAGTGCTATTAAGTTTATTTTTAAAGATGTTAACACTACTTGCCGATATTGCCAATAGTCTTGATCCAAATTGTTCCAAATATTAAAGATTGTATTTGGTAAGAAGATTACCCTGGACCTTGCAGTAGTTTGTTCCCTCTTTAATTTGTATCGATGTCTCTTAATCTTTCGTCTTTATTTAAAGTGAATATGGTGTTTAGGTTCCCAAAATTATGTTTTAAAATACGGAAGGACATAATGAGATCACCTTGAAGACGTCGCTGCTCGAATGTCGTAAGATGAGTTATGGATAGTATATCTTCACAGTTAGGTCTAACAGGGCCGTATGCCAGTCTTGTGGCTTTACGCTGAATATTTTCAAATAGGATTTTATCGCGACTGAGATCTGGATTTCACACTGGTCCATCAAACTCAAGAATAGGTCTAACGTATATTGAGTAAAGTTTACTAACAAAGGTTAGAGATATACGTGCAAAACATTTACGGATCAAAAACAGTTTCGAGTTTGCACGTTTACACACCGACACTATGTGATCAGACCAATTTAAGTCACTATTAATTATTACTACGAGATCGTTGTGGGAGGTTATCGAGTTTAAGGATGTCCATTAATAAAGTACGGCAGTGATGGGTTATTTTTGCCGATATGTAAAACAACGCATTTTTCAATGTTAAAGGAAGTTACCATTCTGAGGACCATTTGAATATTGCGGCAAGATTTTGTTGAGGAACGTGTTGGTTAATATTTAGATTCACATATAATTTCGTGTCGTCAGCGTAAATGGAAACCTTACTGGATACAATAAGCGGAAGATCACTAGTGTAGACACAAAAAAGTCGCGGTCCAAGTACTGATCCTTGTGGGACTCCACTCTTGACTGGCTTATCTAGTAAGTGGTCTTCCCCAACACGAACCCTGAAGTATCTGTCGAATAGAAAATCTTGAATTCCAATGTTTAACTTTCCGTGGATACCACAGTGACCCAAAATAGTAATCGACGTTTTGGAACAAGGTCAAAAGCTTTGGAGGAGTCCAAGTAGAATAAATCCACAGGATTCGAATTGTTTAAATATAATAACCAATTATTTACACAATGAAGTAAGTTTGTAATCGTTGAACGACCTTTCATAAAGCCATACTGTTGGTGAGGGATGACATTTTCTTGAAAAAACTCAGATATAGCTTCCGAAATAATCGATTCCATGACCTTGCCGACAATAGGAACCAGGCTGATTGGACGATAATTATTGCAATTAACTATGTTTTCTTTCTTGAATATAGGAGTAACCCAAACCAATTTCCAGGACGAGCGGAGAGAACCTTAATTAAAAGAAGCGTTCATCATAAGAGATATAGGGATGGCTACAGATTCTGCACATTGTTTACGGAAAAAGGAGGTGAGTCCGTTTAATCCAGGTGATGAATTATTTCGTAGTTTCCTTAAATGATGTTTAATCTCATCCGGTGTAAAAGATATATTGTCAAGAGTTTTAGACAAACGTGGGCACATTATTTGAGGAATAGTATCGTTAGGTTCATTCGTATAAACACGAGAAAAAATAACGATAAGCATTCCGAAGATTCGTTATTTGAAGAACATAAAGATCCGTCAGCTTTCTAAAGTAATGGTATGGAGACTTTTAGAAGATAAATATGTATAAATATAGCGATAATTTTTTTTACTATTAGCCTTTGCAATGATAGATTCTTCAAATTCTGTTTCTAACTTTAGCAATGATTGTTTGAGGCAGTTAAAAAAATTACGGTGGGCAAAAAAATCATCAAGGGAACCAGTAAGTTTATATCTGTCGCCAAAGCTTTCGCTTATGTCGAATTTACTGGGTAGCTGAGAGGTTAATCCAGGGTTTAAGTAGATTTCTGTATAGCTGCCGTTCGGTTGTATGATCAGAAATTGTTGTAATAGCAGTCTGAAGAAAAGAGTCACACATTGACGATGGATCAGAGTGAATAAGAAAAATATATTGCTAGTTTAACTGGCATAAAACTGAATTTACATTAAAGAAATCAGTAGTGGCATATGTTACGAAATTATTTTTGCAAGGCGGTCTTAAACTAAATATAATGTGAGAAGTAATAAGCGAGTGGTCAGAAAGACCCACAAGAGGAGGATTGTTGAAGGATTATTGTTGGCTCTAAACCTTGTAGGTTTAGTTATTAGTTGTAATAAATTTGAGTTCATGATAAACTTTTTAAACAAATTTTGGAAATTGATAATATCAGTTTTGGAAATAATGAGCCAGCTTATCTCAGAAAAATTTAAATCTCCAACAATGAGATTTTCAAGGGACGATAATTCCTCAAGTTTGTTAATAAGCATATTGTCCTGAGTAAGTACTGCATCCGGAGGTCAGTATATGCAAACTGAATTAAATATGAAAACGTTATTTATAATAAGTAAATGGATAATTGCATCATATGCTTTTTGATTCTCCATGTTTTAAGCCATTATTGAGTTTTGTTAAGAAAAATTTACTTAGTTTAAGTACATTTTTCTGAACAAAACCTAATTTAAGTTTTGTAACGGCTGTTACATCAGAATATGTAGCAGTTGTGGTTAATTTGGCAGTTATTAAGTGATCAGCAAATAAAACGGAGTCAATAACGCGGCCCTGGAACCAACCGCACTTAACTTCGAATAGTTCCGAACGGGCTTCGTACTGTTTAACTACAAAATAACGGTCGAATATGTAAAATTTCAAGATTAAATAATAATGGCGGGGAGGTTTTTTATTTTGTTTATATAGAAGTTTGGTGAGCCAGATCTTGTTGAAAAGGTTGCGCTACAGTACCTCTTGTTCTCCAGGTCATTCTTTATCTGTTTTATTAAGCGATGAAGTTTCTTTTACGGTTCCATGTTTACTGCGGAAACTAAATTGGTATTGTGGGATTAAGTTTTGCTTTAAAAGAATCGACTTTAACCGTTTCATCAGAAGTTTTTCAAATATTTTAGAGATCGTATTGATCATATATGATGTTAACTGATTGGTCCATTTTCCATTTTTAAGTATGATGAAAATTTTCGCAACTTTCATTTGGTTAAGAAAGTGATTGTAAATTATAATGGCAATTACACACTTCTGTCAATGCAGTTGTGGTCTTTTTTCAAATGTTATGTAAAATTTTTGGGGTTGTAAGGTCATGTCTAGTGGTCTTTCTGGGATTAATCTGTTGCTTTTGTTGTTAATTTTTTCTTCTTCTTCTTAAGGTGCCGTGCATTTCTGCGTAGGCGTCCACCGTAAATATATCTGTTTTTAGCAGCATTGCGAAGCATTTCATAGCTGTGGATTCCTGTCCATTGTGGAATATTGCGCAGTCATGACATTTTTTTACGTCTCAGACCTCCCCTACCCTTTATCTTTCCTTCGAGTATCAGGTACTGAAAAGTGTATCTTTTTCATCGTAATATGTGCCCCAAGTATGCAGTCTTCTTACTTTTTACATAACTTAAAAGTTATTTATCCTGTAAGCCCGCTCTTCTGGTACTTCCTCATTTCTGACCCTGTCCGTCCTATTCTCACGCAGGCACCACATTTCAAACACTTTAAGTTTGTTAATGAAACTGGCCTTTAATGTCCATGCTTCCATTCCGTATAAAAGAACAGGCCGCACGTAACACTTAAGCATCTTGTACCGGAGGTTGAAGTCTAATTTGCAATCAGTCAGAAACTTGCGAAACCTAAAAAAAGCATTTCTGGTTTGTTCAATTCTGTTCTTTATTTCATTCTCGGGGTCCCAACCTTTGTTCAGCAAACAACCCAAGTATTTAAATTGCCTGACCTGTTCTATTTCTTCTCAATAGACATATATCTTTGCGTTGGGGTAATCGTTTCTACTTATAATCATTGTTTTTGTCTTCTTGATATTTATTTTCAAATCCCGAGCTTTACTTGCAAGAGTTAGATCATTTACAAGACATTGGAGATCTTCGATGTTATATGCCACTATGACTGTATCATCGGCATACCTGATGTTATTAATTAATATGCCGTTAACTTTAATACCCTTATTAGAGTCTGCCACTGCTTCTGCGAAGGCTTTTTCTACGTATAAATTAAACAGCATTGGAGACAGTATACAAAGTTGCCTTACTCCTTCTTTAATGGAACAATCTTCTGTTTCGTTGAAATTTTGAAGACGTACTGTTGCTATCTGGTTCCAATACAGATTGGCGATAGTTCTTATATCTTTGGCATCTAATCCCAATTTTTGTAGATATTTTATCATCAATTCGTATTTTACATTATCGAATGATTTCTTATAATCGATGAAACAGACAGAAACAGCCTCTCTTTAATCTAAACAATTCTGTATTAATGTTTGCATACTAAAGATCGCTTCTCTCGTGCCAAGTCTATTTTTGAAACCAAACTGACTACATCCACTGACCTCTTCACATTTCTTAAACAATCTAGTGTGAAGTATTTTCAGGAAAGGTTTTAAAAAGTGACTCATTAGGCTTGTTAGTCGGTGGTCCTTGTAGAAGTTCGGACGTGGTGTTTTTGGTACGGCGATAAATGTAGAGCGAAACTAATCTTTTGAAATCTGGCCTGTATCGTAGATATCGTTAAAGAGCTTGACAATAATGTCTAGGTTTTGTTCATTAAGTTACTTGATTATTTCTGCGTACATATCATCTAGTTTTGGGGTTTTGTTACTTTTTAATAGCTTGCTTTCAAAATAATTGGGCCATACAAATGATCTCCCAGTTGTGGTGGTTTTTGTGTTCTGTCATCATTGAACAAAGTGGCTGTGTACATTTTCCAAGTATTAAGTATATCGCTAGGGTCCGTTATTAGTTCATTTTGGTTATGATGTATACCAGTGACTTGTTTTTTCTTGAAGACACCAGCAATTTTCCTAATTTTCTTATGAAGTTTGAAGCTGTCGCCGAGTTTATATAGGATTTTAGCCTCGGTGCAAAGTGTAGTCATCCAGATCTCCTTTGCCGCTATAATTTTTTTACGAATTTGACTATGTATATTTCGGTACCCTACTTGGTCCTGCCTAATCTTACACTACCTGCGTTGTTCCATCATCTCTAATATTTCTTCTGTTATGTCATCATGTTCATTTTTTCAGTTATGTTTTAAATCATGTGTTAGAGTGTTTTTAGTTCTGATATGGCTTTCTTTGGTTTGTTTCAGTTCTGCATTTTTGCAATTGTTGCAGTCACCGTTTTGTGTGAATTTTTTTTAGCTATATATTTAGTGTCGTCATTATATGTATGGTTATAAATAAACACCGTTTTATACCAAGTAACTATTTGTTAGTTCTAAAAGTAATATTTTCCTACACCAACACCAACACTGATCCATGAAGCCATATTGAAAGCAGATCATCTACATACCTCCACCACACTGTCTGTTTTCAATTTTGTTTAGATATAATATTTGCTTTAAAATTTTCCATACATATATAATAAATCATTAACAGGAGAATTTTAACTGGCATTATTGCATGTGGTTGCTTTTTTAAGGACAAATCACATGCTATGCTTTTTATCTGACGGCTATCCTTAAGTTAAAGTTGATTTTATGTAATTCAATGAACTATCTTACAATAAAGTCGTTCCAGGAACACAACTCAATAATATTTACAAAATCATTTTAAAGCCGTTCACTTTAAAATGTATAATTATGTCCGAATTGTTAATATAAATGAGGCATATAAAATTAAATTATTAGAATAATTTTTCACCAAGTAAAACAAAACAGTTTATGTTAAATTTATTAGTTTTGTATTTTGAGAACAAGTTAAAACTGAAACATCAAAAATAGAAATATTTTAAATTTTAATTGTGGTTTATTCCCAATAAAAATAGTAGTAGCGTCTAAATGTATCTCTTTGTTTAGTTTAGTAGTCTTTTTTCTACTTTAAAACTTTCAATATAACTCCGTATTTTAAAAAAGGTTAAAATTCGCTAATCGTAAAAATAATTGAATGGAAACTAGAGGCAGAAGACAAAATGGCCGATAAAATGATGATTACATGATGGATTAAATGATTTGGAAAATCCGCATAAAGGAACAGAAAAATTGCCTTACAAACCGAAAATAAAAGAATACGAGTTTCTTTATCAGATACATTGTGAGACGTGGAGACACCGTTTTTTGTTGATTTCTAATATTCTTTTCAGTCACTGAACAACAGGGAGCACATGGTATTTTTCAAATAATACTTAAATATGTTTAATGATTCTATATATAAAAAGTATAAAGGTAAATAAGGTTTCTTTTAGGGAGTATGTATTATAGCTATAGTATAATTTTAATGTAGTTAAATTTGAATTTATGTTTCTATCTATTATATTTATTGAAGGTAAACTAAATGCACGAACAAATACTTACCATGTCAGGATAGTATTATGAGGTTTTTTTCCTGGTTTTTCCCTCATAATTTACTATGGAATCACTAACAGGAGAATTTTACTGTCATCATGTCATGTGTTTGTCTTTTTAAAGACGAATTACATGCTATGATTTTTTTTTGACGGATATTCTCAAGTTAAAGTTGATTTCATGTAATCGAATGAACTATCTTATAAGTAAAGTCGTCCCAGGAGCGCAACTCAACAATATTGGCAATATCATTTTAAAGTCGTCTACTTTAAAATGCATAATGTATGTCTGAATTGCCAATATAAATGAGTCAGATAAAATTAAATTATTAGAAGAATTTTTCACTATGTAACAAAAAAAACAAAATTTGTTTAATTTACTGTTTGTATTTTGAGAACGATTTCCGAAGTGGAAATTGAAACGTCAATAAACATATTTTTATCTTTAATTGTGGCTTATTCCCAGTTAAATAGTAATTAACACCAGTGGTACATACAAAATATGTATATATTTTTTGTAGGTGCAGTAACGTCTCAATTTTAGTTTTTCTATTATGTAAATTGAAAAATAAAATTTTGTATGTACCACTCAAGATAAATAATTCGTCCATCCCTTGGGCCATAATCTGCCTGAATTATGTTGCTCTCCGGGCGAAATCATCTTAATAACATTATTAGTGTATAAATAACTATTAAACCATTATTTTTTAATTTAGAATGAAGCGCATATAGCAGGTAGGGCGCTGATTTGTACAACGAGAATCTAAACCAGCAAAAATGTCTGCTCTAAATCCTGTTTCTCTCTCTTATGCACACCACCGCGTATACCCCGACCGTACCTCGTATCATAAGCGCTTTATTAACGATTCAAAAACAATGTTTTCAAATAAAATAATCACAAAATACTTATCGTGAAATGTTAGAACATGGTTTGAATTTGAATTTAGGTTCTTGGTGAACTTAAAAATAATGTTTTTCACTCGTGTTTTTGAGCTTCCAAAATCGTAATTTTGCGTTTTTCATAGTTTAAAATTATTTACAACTCGAAAATGATCGAAATAATAAAAAAACTACAAATAAAATTATTTTGTTTGAAATACTCCAAAGACTTAAAAAAAATTGTAGGGCCGAAAAAATTGATTATTTAAAAAAGTTTGAACAATAAACGAACCAGAGCTTTGAAGCTGTATGTCATTACAATGCACCGACTATGAAAATTTACATTCATTATTTTACGATACTATGATGATTCGTTGGCCAACAGAGTAATTGAGCTCAAAATAGATTAGTTTTTTATCAAACATTTTTTTTTTAATTTCTAAACATAAATTTAATGTTGAAAGAACCTACCTGATTGCGCTTGAAAACTGTTTAGGCTCATAAACAAAGAAAAACTTCTTTTTTGATCTAAAATTGTAGCGACAATTATATCTATTTTTAGAAATATGGAGCGCGGAAATTATATAAATAGCTTCATAATTTATTTTTGGAAAAATCAATTATTTCAGCAGTTACATTTGTATAAAACACAAATCTATTTTATTGGTAGTTCACAAGAAATATTTATAAACAAATGTGATAAATGGTGTAACAAAATGTATTTCCCTTTTATTTTTTATGTGGATTTTTTTACAACTCTAGATTTTTCATTATGTTTAAGCTTTTATTTATATTACAGTTAAATCTCAAAATAACTTTAATGAAATTTTGATCAAAATATTTTATCAATTAAAAAAGGTTTTTAAAAATAGGGACCAATTATTATTAACCCTTAACTAGTGACGTGCCACAGTTGTCACGCAACGGGTGACGTGCCGTCAAATTGACACCGCCATCAAATTAATATTAAGAAATTGCGAATGCTTTTATTTTTTTATTACTAACGCTTAAATACACATCGTCAAGTGTCATTCTCTTAAAAAATTTGTTGCAACTGGTTTAAGTATTTATTTAGATAAGCCAGAGTAAGTAGAGTATAGCGTAAACAAAAAAAAAAAGATTCACTAATTAAACGTTTTACTAAAATTTTCTCAAAAAACAATAAATTTCATTACAAAACATTCAAAAGGATAGTTCATTTACCACGCTGTTTAACAAAATGAATCATTTCTTTGCTTTACTTAAAAAATGCAATGGGTAAACTTAGGCAAAAATAGGTATAGAATAAATAAAAGCATACGATACTTAGCATAGGCTGTAACAAGTATTACAATTTTTTTTAAACAGTCAAAACAAGTTGGTCTCTTGCATTAAAAACACGCATAAGCAATTATACTTTTAGCCTTGGCGGACAGATAAGGCAGGTTTGTCTATTTGGCAACTTCTCGTTCACTGTTTCGACAACTGAAACTGGAACCTGAAGTATCCTACTAATATTCATTCGAATTTCTCTAGGATTTCGTGTGTTAGCTAGTCTTCTGGTAAGCAGTGGTGTTACTTAATCATGTGCTAAACTTTAGATAAATTGGAATAGAGTTATTTTGCCAATTGCCTAAATTTGCCTAAAAATAAACAATATATGCATTTGTAGAAGCTATGTTTTGGGTTCCGAAATGGAATGGGTACTCGAGAAGGACTATTTGCCCTCAACATATTAATTCAGCGATGTCGGGATGTAAATATTGATCTACACTTGGGCTTCGTTGACTACGAAAAAGCTTTCGATAAAGTAAGACATGAAAGACTAATATCAATACTTTTGAACAAGTGCATTGACAGTAAAATCATAAATATAGTGCAAACATTATATTGGAACCAAAGTGCCATGGTTCAAATTGATGGGCAACACTCAGAAGAAGTGAGGATCTGTAGATGAGTTAGACAGGGGTGTGTTTTATCACCACTTTTGTTTAACTTATATTCTGAAAAAATTTTCCAAAACACACTCAATAATATCGAAGCGGGAGTCACCGTTATTGGAAAATTAATTAACAACTTAAGATGTGCAGACGACACTGTGATCATAGCAACGAGTATAGAGGATCTACAACATCTTATCGAAAGCTTGAGTATAAATAGTGCTGAGATGGGAATTATTATAAACGCTAAAAAAACGAAGTACATGCTAATTACAAAAAGACCACAAAATATACATCACCTATTGACAATCAATGGTAACCTGATAGAACAAGTAGAAAAATATCAGTACTTGGAAACTTTGATCAATGAAACCAATGATCATACTGTAGAAATAAACAGACGAATAGAGATTGCCAGATTAGCACTTATACGAATGAAGCCACTCCTAACGTGCAAAAATCTAAATTTGGAGATTAGACTACGTACCATTCGCTGTTATATATTTTCAATATTATTATATGGTGCTGAGACTTGGACATTAAAAAAATGTAATTTAAAAAGAATCGAGGCCTTCGAACTCTGGTTATATCGCAGAGTATTGAAAATATCATGGACTGATAGAATTACAAATAAAGAAGTACTGGAGAGGGTTGGTAAAGAAACAGAACTAATCACCACTATACAAACCAGAAAACTGGAATATCTAGGCCACGTGATGAGGGGATTCAAAATATGAAATTTTGAGACTCATAATACAGGGAAAGATTTAAGGAAGAAGATCTGTTGCCGAAGGCAGAACTCATGGTTAAAGAATCTACGTGATTGGTATCAATGCAGATCGATTGATTTGTTTAGAGCAGCAAGTTCTAAAATTAAAATAGTCATTATGATTACCAACCTCCGTATCTAGACGGCACTCTAAGAAGAAAAAGCTATATTGACAGCTCTGTAAACTCTTGACATTGGCCATCTACGTGGTCAGCGACCGCTCGAATATTTGCTGCAGTTTTCATCCAGAGCATCTACACCACCCTTTTAGGCTTTTCAGAATCACCGTCAATACTTTCACTGTAGTGCATGGATAAAACAATTATAACCGCCTTGTTTCGCTTTGGTACATGAGAAAGAAGTTCTAGTTCTTTGGTAAACTATTAAAGAGATTCGTCAACTTTTCTGGAAACAATTGGAAGGAACGCCAGTGGAACATTTAGTTATTTTTTCTTGATCATCCAGGCCTATTCCATCAATATTTTTTCCTCTATATATAAATATATATATATATATATATATATATATATATATATATATATATATATATATATATACATATACGTATAATTGTCCCACTTTTCAAAACATTTCCGAACATTAAATTAATTAAATACAATCCACTTCTAAATTCAAGGTTGTTCTCAAAAATAAAAGTTAAAACTCCAAATTCACTAATGAGTAATATAATTTATAGAATAAATTGCAGTCAATGTCAAAGTTGTTATATTGGACAAAGTCAACAGTGGCTTAAACAACGTGTCACTCAACACAAAAGTGACTGTAACTTACGAAAAAACTCTTGTGCCTTAGTAGACCACCACTTAAAGACAGGACATAACTTTGACTTTAATAATGTAAAAATATTAGAACAAATTGATAATTATAAAAATCGACTTTTCCTTGAAATGGTACACATTAATAAAACTCCAGAATCTATCAATTATAAGACAGACACCAACCATTTAAGTAATATCTACTGTAATATACTAAACAATATATAATATGATAGATCTTCATATCAGTATCTAACAACATCAGACCAATAACTGACTACGTACCATCAATTACATTTTATAGATCAATTTACCATGTTCCTGATTCTTTCTCAATATTCTACTTTTGCACCTTATTATATGGATAATACTGTCACAATATGTAATTGTTTATTAAAACTTATTCGCTAAAAATTGTACAATGGGAATTCACTCTATAAAATATTGCGGTTACCATAACTCCCAAATAAATTAAATCAAAAAAATGTCATTTATCTAATTGGATATGTTATCAAAATTTAAAATTTTTAATCTTAAGTTGTAAGTATTGAAATATTCATTTTGTTTACATATAATAATTATAATAAATTTACAGTTTTCTCCTGAAGAAGTCACAAAATCGTGACGAAATATTGAGAAATAACAAATAGAGTTTTATTTCACACAGACCAATTGCTGAGACTACAAATAATATATATATATATATATATATATATATATATATATATATATATATATATATATATATATATATATATATATAGTTAGTTTTTCGTTATCGACCATCAAATAATTAAAATAAATGTATATTATCAGGCTTTTTGGTCAGAAAATAAAACGATCTTTTTCTCGTAAACTCACTATTTCGCCATTTGGTTTATGGCTTTTTCAAAAGCGCACTTAAAAATTATTTATTGATAGAATAAAAAAAATAACATAACATAAAAGAACTTACAGATGTAATCGTTCAAACAGCGTAGCACAAACACAACATCTTGAGTGACAGACTAAAAATATTAAAACACAAACACATCTTCATGAGTGACAAACTAAAATTCAACTAAAATATTGTAATAACTGATTTTGTTTAATTGTCCTACAATTTAATCAGTGACGTGCAGAAACTAATATATTTTATAAATTAAAAAGATTTTAAGATGTTACAATAAATGGAACTAAGTCCGTTAGCGTCTGTTTTGTTGTTAATAGCATTATCTGTCCTGCTTATATTGCACATTTCGAGAAACAGCCTATTTTTGTAATTTGAGACTGATTGTATTATTTTTACATTATCAAAATAAAATTCATGACCTGTCTTGATTAACAACAACAAAACAGACGCTAACGGACTTAGTTCCATTTATTGTAACATCTTAAAATCTCTTTAATTTATAAAATATATTAGTTTAATATATAAAGTTAACATAATAGTTCTATTTTTAAACATATGTTTTAAAAAAATCCCATGTAGCTACCTTTTTATATGTGTACGTAGTTACAAAGATCAACTAAAGATTAAATGGTTGGCCAAAATGTTATTTTTAGTTATGTGGATGCTTTAAAAACTATTCCAAAGTCTTATAAAGCGGCCGTGCGTGACCAACATAAATGTCAATTTGGTTTTACAGTAAAGCGTAAAGCCCCATCTTCAATTGTACAACTTATAAGTGAATCCAAATCACGTACAGTAGATTTAGGACAAAAGTGTCGAAACAACGACTTTGCTTTTTGTGTTTGAAGGCACATAACGATGTTTCAATATAAATGGAAATGTACGGGGTAACCTATTTAATATGATTTATATGGAATATATATAAATACATATATATATATATATATATATATATATATATATATATATATATATATATATATATATATATATATATATATATAATGTGAGTAAGATTAAAATCTCACTGTAAATGAGGATATCGGTCAAGTAGAAATAAAAAATAAAAAAACCATTTCAATATTTTTATAACAAAAAATTAAACAGGCGTGGTTTAAACTAACGAATTAGAGTTTAATCAGCCTCCTCGCAGAATTATTCTACATAGTTGCTTTAGATTTAATGATTTGGAAATGTTTTAAAAGCACCTACGCAAGAAAGAAATTGGGAGACAAAGAAAAACGCCCAAAAAATTAAACTGAGATCGTGGGAGAAAGAATAATTATGATAAACGTGGGAAAAACGGAATGTGTATTTAACCCGGCGCCAGTGTGGTGGGGTATAACATACCCCAGTGATTTTAAAATTAGCGCCAATATTTTTATCGGTAAATTAGCGTGACAGGCATTTCAGTACCTTTCGTTAAAACCTTGAAGGAGGTCCCGCAGTTGTTGATTTACTTTAGAAGTGAACTCACACATCGCTGTTTTGATTCAAACGTCGTTGGGGTATCACATACCCCACCACACAGGTAAGTTAATATATTTATGGTAGTAATATTTGAGTTGGGCATTCACATTTTTATATAATTTCCGTTGAAATTATTTATTTTTAATGAAAATGTAAAATTTTATACATAAATTATTTATGTTTTTGTTCTAGATTATGGCTTATCGATATGAACGGGAGCAGGCGAGGCTTCAAGCTTTATGGGACGATTCTCAAGACGATGATGTAGTAATTGGATCTGCAAGCGAGAACGAATCCGACAATGAAGACAACAGTAGCCACAACTCTGACAGCGAGGAAGATGCTATTGATTTAGAACAGTCGGTGGCTGATACAGAAATCGAAAATAAACTTTTGGGGCAAGGACAGGAGAGTGAAAAGAAACATTATGTAGGTAAGGACGGCACTAAATGGTCTTCAACATGCTTTCCTATAAATGTAAGAACACGTTCAGTAAATATCATTACGCATTTACCAGGTGTAAAACGAAATGCAAAAATGGCGAAAACTCCCTTAGAATGCTTTAATTTACTTTTTACACCTAGTATGACGGATGATATCGTAAGTTATACTAATATAAAAATAAGAAGGAAGGCCTCTTGCTACGATGAAAACCATCAGTATACAGTTCGCGAAACCAATGTAACTGAAATAAGAGCATTGTTTGGACTCTTGTACTTGGCTGGGATGTTCAAGTCTGCTCGGCTTAATTTAGAAGATCTTTGGTCTACCGATGGAACCGGAATAAGCTTATTTAGAGAGACGATGTCTTTACAAAGATTTATTTTTTTACAGTCTTGTCTACGTTTTGACAATATAGAAAATCGAGAAGAAAGAAAAAAACTTGATAAAATGACTGCAATTAGAGCGATTTTCGAAAAATTTGTGCAAAATAGCCAAGACGTCTATACGCCAAGCGAATACCTTACTATTGATGAAAAGCTGGAGTCATTTAGAGGGCGCTGTAGTTTTCGCCAGTATATGCCGAAAAAGCCTGCACGATACGGATTAAAGATATTCGCTCTAGTTGATGCAAAATCATATTATGTTTTGAATTTAGAACTATACGTGGGATTGCAGCCAGAGGGACCCTTCCAATTGAGCAATAAACCTAGCGACGTAGTTCTGCGACTTGTAACTCCGATATCTGGAACCAAACGAAATGTAACATTCGATAATTGGTTCACAAGTTATGAGCTGATGCTGAAGCTTTTAAAAGATCATCAACTGACGTCTACTGGAACTGTAAGAAAAAACAAAAGGCAAATACCTGAAAGTTTTATAACATCTAGGAACAGGCCAATATATTCCTCAAAATTCGGATTTAAAGAGAGTATAACGTTAGTTTCACATGTACCAAAAAAAGGAAAAGTAGTTCTTCTAATGTCAACTTTACATCACACTCCTGATATTGACGATAATACTGGCGAAAGTAAGAAACCAGAAATAATTTCCTTTTATAACGCTACAAAATGTGGGGTAGATGTGGTAGATGAATTGTCCGCTTCATACGATGTTTCACGTAATAGCAAAAGGTGGCCCATTACAATTTTTTATACGATACTCAACTGTGCAGGTATAAATGCTAGAGTAATTTATCAACAAAATACTGGCGATTTTCAGTCAAAACGAAGGAAATTTTTGAAATTATTAGCAATACAGTTACTAACAGAATACAAACAAATTCGGTCTACCAACTTAAGGCTTCCGCGAAATTTACAAGTCCATCCTGAAGGAACTGTAACAAATGATGAAGTGCAATCAGGTAAACGAATGAAAGTAGCCAAAAGATGTAATGTTTGCCCGAGAAAAAATGACAGAAAGACCTATTATAATTGTATGATTTGTAAAAAAGCTATATGTTTAGAGCATTCAGTGGTGCATTGTGATTCTTGCTATTTAGCTAAAAACAATTAAAATGTACCTATTCTGAATGTTATGGTTTTTTTCAAAAATTCATTTATTTTTACTAGTTCTCTGATCTTTTTTTTATAATCGACAAAAAATGAGTGTAATGTTTTTTTATGCTGTAAAATGAGACTTTTTTGAAATATTTAAGTATTAAGTTTGCAATTTGTTTCTAAACACTAGTTTCTTTTGATTTGAGTTGGTTATATTATGTTGAAATATAAATCACAATAAAAATTTTATAAAAATGTGTTATTTTTATTTCATTTTTTTTTTAAATTTGGGGTATCTGATACCCCACCACACAGGTTTTTACATTTCAGTCTACCACACTGGCGGCGGGTTAATAGAAAACGTTTCGTGCAGTATTTCTGCACTTTTTCGGTTCTAATGATTGTAAAGTCATATATAGATTTTAAACAATGTCAAATGCATATGTTGAGATGTTATAAAATACTTACTATTTAATTGGGAATAAGCCACAATTAAAGATAAAAATACGTTTATTGACGTTTCAATTTCCACTTCGGAAATCGTTCTCAAAATACAAACAGTAAATTAAACAAATTTTGTTTTTTGTTACATAGTGAAAAATTCTTCTAATAATTTAATTTTATCTGACTCATTTATATTGACAATTCAGACATACATTATGCATTTTAAAGTAGACGACTTTAAAATGATATTGCCAATATTGTTGAGTTGCGCTCCTGGGACGACTTTACTTATAAGATAGTTCATTCGATTACATGAAATCAACTTTAACTTGAGAATATCCGTCAGAAAAAATCATAGCATGTAATTCGTCTTTAAAAAGACAAACACATGACATGATGACAGTAAAATTCTCCTGTTAGTTATTCCATAGTAAATTATGAGGGAAAAACCAGGAAAAAAACCTTATAATACTATCCCACATTGTAAGTATTTGTTCGTGAATTTAGTTTACCTTCAACAAACATCAAAATTCTGATTTTATATGTTACGTTATTTAAAAAACATATATGATGTATCCTCTATATGTTACTGACTTACTAATACTGGTATTTTCTTATTAATTACTTCCTCTTTCAATATTGGTAACCAGATCCTACTACATTCTGCCGAGGAATTTGCGACACAATTGGCCTCAAGCTCTTATACAATTTGTTATTCCATCTATCTAGACATCCCATCTTAAATGAGAGTCCATTTTTAACCCAAAATATTTTATAGTGTTACTTAATTTTAAAATTATATTTTCCTTAGTGTTATTAATTGTTATAGACATATAACAAGGTAGTGTTACTTTGTAACTGCAAAACGGAACAAAAAATGTTTTTTCATAATTAATTTTTAAAACTTTACAATTAAACCATTTTATTAATTTGAGCATATCCAATTTAATTTTACTCATTAAATGTTCCTAATTGTCTGCGCTATATATAATTGCAGTGTCATCGGCAAAACTTACTATCTTCCCCTTAATATTGAGATTATATAGATCGTTGACATGGATATTGAATAGTAGTGGTCCTAACACTGTATCTGACTTCTCCAAGTCAGACTTCAGTAAATTATGAGCAGTGCCGCGTATTTACTATTTTCTGGTGCTTTTAATAGTTTTGGATGGCTTACAGTATCGAATGCTTTTGTCACGCCTAGAAACACACAAGTACCTAGTAGGTTCGCTATTGTCAATTCGATTGTATATTTCATTTGTATTATTATTGCGTCATTTGTCGATAAACCTAAAAAGTGATAATAATTAGTGAGATTGGTCTATAGGTTGACAAACT
This sequence comes from Diabrotica balteata, assembly GCA_918026665.1. Lineage (NCBI taxonomy): Eukaryota > Metazoa > Arthropoda > Insecta > Coleoptera > Chrysomelidae > Diabrotica > Diabrotica balteata. The sequence continues at coordinate 114,703,816 of OU898282.1, forward strand.
TAGTTTATCTTCCTTCTTGTATATAGGAATTATATCTGTTTCTTTAAATTTGTCTTAACAATAACCAATTTTAAATATTAAATTTATTAGTTTCACCAATGGTTTGATGATTTGTTTATCTATAATTCTTATTGTTTTTGCTCTAATGTTGTCAATATCGGGTGATTTTTTTTAGAGGTAAGAACATCAGGCTGTACCGATGTTTTTACGCCTTATGTGACTTAATAATTCCAGTTTTCGTCACTTTATAATTATGTTTATTTTGCGGTCGTCCTTTCTCATTCTTTTTAAGACCTCATTAGTAGTAACTCTGTCCATTGAAGAGATTCTCAGTATGCGTCTATAGCTCCACATTTCAAATGTTTATAGACACTTCATGAATATCCCAGAGAAGGTATACAATTCTACAAATTACAAAAAAAAAACGAGCAAAATGTAACATCCCAGCAAGCGGACTTTAATGCGAAGATGTAAATATTGGCTACTAAAAATATTTTCCATTTTGGAGAATGTTGATTTTTGCTTGACAATCCTTATATTTATCTTTGACATGTGTTTTCACCGATCATTTAAATTGTATGTCCAGCTAGTAGAACTAGCTACCCGCGGGTAGCGGGTAGGAACTTCTTTGGATAGTCGCATCACGGAAAATGAATCAACCCCTGCCCTCCGCAGATTTCAGGTGTTTCCTGACCAGGTAAACTAGTATCTGCCTAGGGTCCCTTGTCCAGGATCACGAATGAAGTCCACAACGGTAGCCACGGCGGAGAAGAATACCTTCGATATGGTGTGAATGGCGGAAGTGGCAATCCCTTGATTTTAGGGATTGTATAAAATCACTTACCAACCGTCTAGCCAGCGTGGTGTTTTAAGGCTAAAAAACCTTCTAACAGGAATATGGCAATATCTAAAACAAAAGGAATGGGTCCCAGGCGGGTAGACCATACAGTAATGGCAAATCCCACTCCTTTGGAAAAAAGGACAGCTTCATGGAATCTGGGAAGGAAGAAATCGCTAAAAACCACACAGTTGAACATCGCAACTCTAAATAAAAGATCTTAAGCAAATATGAAAAAGTCTACGAACTTAAAGAAGACATCAAGGACTTAAAGTGGGACTCAATTGGTCTAGCAAAGGTAGAAAGAAAAGTGGAATAGTGCATAACACTAGAGTCCGGTAACGTCCCATATAGTATAACGTCTCCAAGAAATATGCACATAAAGTTGAGCAATTTGTAGGAACATCTAAAAGAATTGCAATGATTAGGCTAAATGTAAACGAGAACATCTCCCTAAAAATTATTCAAGTATAAGCTCCAGTCGCAGCACATCTCGATGAAGAGATAGACGAATTTTATGAAAAAATTACAGAAACTAGCATGCATTATCACAACACGTATACGATGATAATAGGAGAATTCAACGCTAAGATCAGGAAAACGACTTGGAAAATTAGAAAACTATATAGGATAACCTTGGTTAATTTTCTACAAACGCACATAACTATGCAATAAACACATTCTACAAGAAAAAAACTCAAATAAAGTGGACGTGGCTGCGTAAAAATATATTACATACTGTGTAACAAAATAGATAATATTACATGGACTTCATACAGTATTTATTACTGTTACGTCATACAGGACGTAACAGTAATAAATACGGCATTAGTAAGTAGCGACCACCGAATGATTAAAGCCAAATAGGAGATAAAGAACAAGAAAAATACAAATAAATTTAGAAAAACTTGGAATATATACACAGATAAACTACGTTTATCTAGATAAACTCGACATACTAAGTTAAAACCCGCGAAAGTATTAAATCTAGTCAAACTTAGCTTAAATAAAATCAATAAAGTCATTACAAAAAAACAACTAAATGAGCCGTTGCAGAAATTAAAGAAATTAATCGAGTAACAAGGAAACAGATAGAAGAGGACATTAAAAAACATCAAGAAGACCGTTTAGAACAAGTCATAGAGAAATACTGAAGTCTTAAATGAACCAAACCGAAACTTGAAAAGAAAAACATAATAACCAATAAAAATGAACAAGGACAACTAGAAAAAAGTAAATCTGGTATAACAAACTGAATTGAAAAGTTCTACGATGATCTGTATCGTTTCTAAAATAATTCCCCTAACTCCTCAAAGCAGAACTTTAAAAGGCAGATAATAAATGTCAATTCAGAAGTAATGCCCGAAATAGGCCCCAAGAAATAGAAAGAGCAGTAAAAGAAATAAAAAGGAATTAAGCTCCTGAAAGCGATGGAATCCTAGCAGAGCTACTGAAGGAATACGAAGTAGAATCCATCACATATCTAAAAATACTATGTAATAAATGTCTATTCGGAGGCAACATACCGAACAATGGAATTCTGCCGAAACAATACTAATACACAAAAAGGGAGACACCACAGACCTGAAAAATTATTGACCAAATCCACTTCTTTCCCAACTTTACAAAATCTTTACAAAGATTATTACAAACAGATTAGCAATAAAATTTGACGAATATCAACTGGTAGAACAAACTGAATTTAGAAAAGGCTACAGCACCTATGACCATTTATATACTTTGGAAATCCTAATAGAAAAGACTAACCAATACAATTTCTCACTATGTCTGGTTTTTGTAGATTATGAAAAAGCTTTTGATAGAGTAGAATTATAAGCAATAGAAGAAGCATTAGTCACCGACCGGATTGACTCCAATTGCAGAATATTAATACATAATATTTACGAACAAGCTGAAATGATAGTGATCGATGGTAATCGAATCGAAACAAGACCAATAAAAATTAACTGAGGCGTCAGACAAGGAGACACAATATCTCCAAAATTATTTAAAGCTGCCCTAGAATATATCTATAGGTTAATAAACTTTGAAAAATAAGGCTATTATCGAGCACAAGTTAATTAAATCTTGCCCAAGTACTTTCGCTTAAAATAGCATCTTCAGGGGCATTTCGTCAAATATAAACTATCCGGCAAGCGTAGAATGTGGAAACATTAATAATGACATAAAATTGTACAAAAGCTATTTTGATGCTATTTTAAGCGAAAGTACTTGGGCTAGATTTAATTAACTTGTGCTCGATATTAGCCTTATTTTTCAAAGTTCATTTATTCGAGCATTTAACCTCATTTCAATTATAAGTTAATAGACTGGGAAAATAGGGGAATCCCTATTAACGGAAGATACTTAAACCATCTTAGATACGCAGATCATGTAGTACTAATAGCCGACACATGAAATGCACTAAATATGATGATTGAGGAGCTACACACAGAATCCCTAAAAAAAGGACTGAATATGAATTTTAGCAAAACTAAACTAATGTCAAACAAAGATGACAAACCTATGATAAACATCCATGGGATAGAGATAGAACACGTAGATGAATATACATATCTGGGTCAAAATATCAAGGTAAGCAAAAAAATCAGACTACCGAAATAAGCAGACGTGTAAAAATGGGATGGGCAGCATTCGGAAGACTCTCATACGTACTTAAAAACAAAAATATACCTCAAAGACTGCGAACCAAAGTGTTTAATTCCTGTATCCTACCTGTACTTACATATGGAGCTCAAACCTGGACATTCACTAAACTAAACATGAGAAGATCAGAAAAACTCAGAGAGCTATGAAACGACAGATGCTGGGTATCTCACTCAAAAACCATAAAACCAATGAAGACATTTGTAATAGACCAAAAGATAAAGATGCTGTTGAACAGGCAGCTAAACTAAAATGGAAATAGGCTGGACATAACGAACGTCTTAAGGAAGGCCGATGGAATAAAGAAATCGGAAATTGGCGGCCATATGAAACCAAAAGACCACGAGGAAGACCCAAATGCTCTGAAGTGACGATATTAAAAGAACTGCAGGACCAATGTAGAGACGACTTACAAACAAGAGAGATGAATGGCGAGAATTAGGTGAGGCCTATATTCGGCAATCCGAAAAGAGAGAAGGGCTTAAAAAAAGCAGTACTTGGTGACCCGTTTTATTAGCTGTCGGTTGCCCAGGTGTAATTTTGTTTTTACTGATGATCATATACTTAGTATTTCTTCTTCTTTTTCCTTTGCCCTATCCGTTTCGGACGTTGGCTATTAACAAGGCTATTTTGACTTTGTTTACGGCACCTCTGAACAGTTCGGTCGATGTTCGTCCGAACCAGTGTCGCAGGTTATGCGTAGTATTTATATTATTAGTATTTATAATATTAAAATATAAACCAAATTTCGCCATTTCACAGAAATCCTTAGTCTACATTTACTAAGGCCAGGTTCATTGTGTGTTCTGAATACACGTTATTGAGTATTGGAGAAAGTAAACATCCCTGCCGTTCTCCTCTCGTTATTTCTATCGCTTCTGTGAGTTAGTCCTCCACCTCTATTATTTAAAATTGTTCACAATATAATATATTTTTAGTTGTATCATTAGCTTTAATATACTGTAAATTACATCTTTAGTCTATCTGTCTTCGAAAAATCCCAGTTTTAACATAATGACTATATTACCAGTATTTCTTATAGCTGGAAGGTTTAAATAGAATCTAATTTTTACGGCGAGTAGAGTTACTAAAAGAAATTGAAAGAAATTCTCAAGATGCTCTTTTCGTCAGAAAATTCAATTTCGCTTTACTTTTTTGATACTGTCTCTTATTCGGTAGAATAGCTTTAAAATATAAAAGATTTGCATTGTTATATAAGGAATATGCGTTTGGGACTTTAATATTAATGTCATATAAATGTCTATATAAAAGATTTCCATATATATTTTTCAAATACATTTTGGATGTTAGTTAAGGGCAGAGGAGCGAGCTCCTATTATGCCCAAAAAGCAAAAAAAAAACAAAAATAAAAAATATCCTTATAAAACTAATACCAATTATAAAGTTTAGTATAGTTTTTTTTTTTGTGTGTGTTTTGGCTTGGACAATTGTCATTCAGCCAGTCTCAATCGAGATAAGTTTATTTATTAATGTAGTGTGTGTGTGTGTGTGTGTGTGTGTGTGTGTGTGTGTGTGTGTGTGTGTGTGTTGTGTGTGTGTGTGTGTGTGTGTGTGTGTGTTTGTGTGTGTAGAGTAATTGTCTTGATACTTAGCAAAGTCGACGTCATTGTCTCTGCTAAGAGACGCTAATTGTATCCGAACGCTGCGGTCCTCGTGTTAATATAGTTAAACAATTAAATATATCATACAAAAATTGAATTGTGCGACAATAAATAAATAAATAATGTCCGAAAAAAAAACACAATTCTATAAATAAAATAAAGTGCTATCAAGTTTATTTTTAAAGACGTTAACACTAGTTGCCAATATGGTGTATTGGTCCAAATTGTTCCAGATATTAAATATTCTATTTGGCCAGAAGTTCACCCTGGACCTTGCAGTAGATTGTTTTCCTCTTTAATTTGTATCGATGTCTTCTTAATCTTTCGTCTTGATTTAAAGTGAATATGGTCTTTAGGTTCCCAAAATTATGTTTTAAAATACGTAAGGACATAATTAGGTCACCTCGAAGACGTCGCTGCTCGAACGTCGTAAGATCTGGATAGTCTATCTTCATAGTTAGGTCTTAAACGGTAGTATGCCAGTCTTGTGGCTTTACCCTGAACATTTTCAAGTAGAATTTTATCGCAACTGAGATCTGGATTCTACACTGGCTCTGTAAACTCAATAATAGGTCCAACATATATTGAGTTAAATTTACTAACAGAGGTTAGAGATAAACACTTCATCTAATTTACATATAAATATATAAATATATCCATATAAATTTTAAAGTGTTTGTTTGTCTTAGTGTATTGTATTTTGTATTGTTATGTCCAAATTTTACATTTATGACATTCTACTATGTCGGATAGGCCACAATTGACGAAATGCCCCTGAAGATGATCTATTGATCGAAAGTACTTGGACAAGATTAAATTAATCACCGTGTTCGATAGTTGCCTTGTATACCTCAAAGTTAATATTTAAAGATTTCTATTAGTGTTATCTTAAAGAAATACACAATAATATGTTTCATTTAATTTGTATAAATGCATTATAAAGCGTTTTTATGAAGAACATTTGTTCGGAACACACTGTAACTGTAATCGAACGAAGGTGAAATTTTGGCATAAATTGGTAACACTTATTTGACAGTTGCGGTGTTGACACTTTTTGTACTTTATTATTTTGAATTTTAAAGTGAATATCTCTTGTTTTATATTTTTACCTATTTAATAAAATCTGTTCTTTTTAGAACAAAATTAGTGTGTTTTATTTCAAAAATGTCACGCAAGAATTTAAATAGTCGTTGTAAAGAGATGGTAATACTTTTGCAATAATTATGTGATCTATTTGATTTAAAATGGAGTCAGGATTTTTTTATACTTTGGCAACTATGTCAACTTCGATCTCTGACGTAGATAATGACGTGCATCGTTATGTAAATTAGATGAAGTATACGTGTAAAACATTTACGGATCAAAAACAGTTTCGAGTTTGCACGTTTACACACCGACACTATGTGATCAGACCGATTAAAGTCACTATTAATTATCATTCCGAGATCATTGTGGGAGGTTACCAAGTTTAAGGAATGTCCAATAATAAAGTACGGCAGTAATGGGTTATTTTTTCAACCCATTTTCAATGTTACGCGGAAGTAACCATTCTGAGGACCATTTAAATATTGCTTCAAGATCTTGTTGAAGAACATGTTGGATTAATAATTGGACTCTCATATAATTTCGTGTCATCATCATCATCATTGGCTTTTACAACTCTTCGTGAGTTTTTGCCGCGTTTACTATTGCCTTCCATTGATTCCGATCCTGTGCTATTATTTCCCATGGCCTTACTTCCATCTTCTCCAGGTCTTCCCTGACAGCGTCTTTCCACCTTTTTCTAGGCCTTCCTGTCGATCTTTTACCATCTGGTCTTTCCCAAAATACATTGCTAATCAGTCTGTCGTCATCACTCCGTACCACGTGGCCTGCCCATCTTAATCTATTGGCTTTTATGTATCTTACGATGTTGCCTTTCCCGAAGAGAGTCTCTATTTCATTGTTGTATCTGCTCCTCCATTCATTTGTCACGCTGTCCCTGCAAGGACCATATATAATTCGCAGGATTTTGCGTTCCCATACTAATAGCTTATTGATTTCTTTATATATAATTTCGTGTGATCAGCGTAAATGAAAACCTTACTGGATACGATGAGCGGAAGATCACTAGTGTAGACACAAAAAAGTAGCGGTCCAAGTACTGATCCTTGTGGGACTCCACTCTTGACTGGCTTATCTAGTGAGTGGTCTTCCCCAACACGAACCCTGAAGTATCACTCGGATAGAAAATCTTGAACCCAAATGTTTAACTTTCCACGCGGATACTATAGTGATCCAATTTAGCTAGTAATCGACCTTTTGGACCCCGTCGAAAGCTTTGGAAAAGTCTAAGTAGACTTCATTGACACGATTCCGATTTTTTAAATATAATGATTAATCATTTACACACAGATGTAAGTTTGTGATCGTTGAACGACGTTTGATAAAGCCATGCTGTTGGTGTGAAACGACATTTTCTTGAAGAAGAAACTCAGATAAAGCTTCCGAAATAATCGATTCCATGACCTTGCTGCCAATAGGTACCAGGCTGATTGGACGATAATTATTATTGCAATCAAGTTTATTTCCTTTCTTGAATATAGGAATAAACGAAGCTAATTTCCAGGACGAGAGGAGAGAACCTTGATTAAAAGAAGCATTCATTATAAGAGATATAGGGATGGCTACAGATTCTGCACATTTTTTGAGTAGAAAGAGGTGAGTCCGTCTAATCCAGGTGATGAATTTCTTAGTTTTCTTAAATGATGTTTAATTTCATATATATATATATATATATATATATATATATATATATATATATATATATATATATATATATATATATATATATATTACAGGATCCAATTTGTAAATAGAATACATCTTGGAGACGGCTATCGCCGTATTCCCGTCCTCCTCCGCCAATCCTCTCGGTCCAAGGCATGCTCCTCCTCCAAACCTTTCGATTCCATTGCTCTTCTAATACCTTCATTCCATGAGCGTCGAGGTCTACCTCTTTTTCTTGTACCAGGGGGCTTCCATCTGTGAAGTTTTTGGGGCCAACGTTCGTCAGGCATTCTTAACAGGTGTCCAAACCATAATAGAATAGAAAGAAGAGGTTTAAAATGGTATGTTTAATTTCATCGGTGTGAAATATTTGTCAAGAGTTTTAGACAAACGTGGGCACATTATTTGAGGAATGATATTGTTAGGTTCATAAATATTCCAAAGATTGGTTATTCGAAGAACATAAAGACCCGTCAACTTTTTGAAGTAACGGTATATAGACTTCAGAAGATAAAGGTGTACGAATGTACCGATAAAATTTTTTACTATTACCACTTGCAATGAAAGATTCTTCAAATTCGGTTCTTAACTTTGGCAAAGATTGCTTAACTCGGTTAGAAAAATTACGGTAGGCAAGACAATCATCAAGGGAACCAGTAAGTTTATATCTATTCTTCGCCAAAGATTTCGCTTATTTCGAATTAAATGGGTAGCTAAGAGGTTATTCTAAGGTTTTAGTCAATTTCTGTATAGTTGCCGCGCGGTTGTATCCCACGTACTTTTTGCTTTGTAACTCAATCATAGACCGATAGATCCGTACAAGCAATGTGTATTGGTTTCTTACAGCCATCGCACTGGAGCTCTCTATCGGAGGTAAAAGTTAGTTTTGAAAAATGAGCGTAAAACGATGTATTAGGCATGAATAACTTTGTGCTAGTTCTAGATATGAATTGGAGTTATAGGATTGATAATAAACAGCAAATTTATTGTTATCAAATCATGAATGTGTTGCTTGTGTGAGTCCATTTCAAATAGGTAAAGAAATAATAAATAAGACTTACTCACAATCAATTTAATTTAACTATCAGATGACCGGTTTCGCTTTCTACAATATGCAAAGCATCTTCAGGTTTCCATACAAAGCAGTTGACAAGTAGTAGTTTGACAATACTACTACAATAGCAGAATTAAGTTCTCCATTCAACAATACATAATATTTTCAACCATGTTCTACCATCCATCAATTAATAGAGTACCGGCATGTAAGTAATGTTTATTTATTTGCTCATTTATTAATTTATTACAATCTAATAGACTATTTTATAACAATTTGTGGGTCTTACCTTGTCTGTTTAAATTTTTATACCTTTTTATTCATTTTACTCATTAAAAAAAAAACCACAGACATGTAATATTGGCATAATTATTGTAATTTATAACATCTAATTTGTTTATCTTTATTAGACAACACCCTAATATGGGTTTTTATCATTTCAGCATTTATTTAACTTTGTATCGAGACCTGAAGATGCTTTGCATATTGTAGAAAGCGAAACCGGTCGTCTGATAGTTAAATTAAATTGATTGTGAGTAAGTCTTATTTATTATTTCTTTACCTATTATTATTATCACTTACTTGAATGTTTGAAAACATAATCACAATAAATTATTTCTTTGGTTTTTTAAAAACACATTTAATATCAATTAAATTTTAATTTGTTGGAGTATAGCAGAATACGACCGCTTCGATCGAAGTCTGATATTGGTGTCATATTGCATGATGTTTTTAATTTTCTGGTCACAGGACGAAGAATCAATTTTCTAGATAATATGGAGAATTTAAAAAGAGTATAGAGGAAGGTGTAGGTGAGGTAAAATGGGGTACTTAACGTTCGAGGCTGTATAACACCGAAACTATGTATTTGGTGGCTACTCATATTTTAGCACAGTGAAAATGTCATTATTTTTGTATCAAAAGCACAAAAAAAGATTTTTTTTATAAATGTATAAAAAAGTTATATGCAAAAATTTGACACCAATACAATTTCCCATTTTACCCCCACTGTGTGGGTAAAACGGGATACACCGTGGGGGTAAAATGGGATGGGATTTTTCTATGTTATTTTAATTAATTTTTTTTTTAGTTTAATTTTTTTTTATTTTTATGCAAAATACAACAACTTAAACTTAAAAATTCAAAAGGAACGAAAAATAGCAATTAACTAAATAAGAAATAACGATGGATTAAACTCAAAAAACCCAATATTAATAGGAATAATAATGCCGAACATTTTTCTCAACTTAATCACATCTGCAATATTCGCAAATAAATACATCATCGTCGCTGTCAGCTCCTGCACAAGACTCATGTCCCCATTTTTACAATTGCAGCATTGTATCCAGCCTTCTGTCTGAAGAATATCTATTGTTGCAATAGAAGCATTCCTCATCTGCACTACTGTTACCATTTTTAATCTTCTTGGAAGTATTTTCTTTTTTTACGGTTTTCTGCTTTAGTGACTTAATCTTGGTCTTTGAGTTAACATTTTTAACATTAACTTTTAGTTTTCTGGTAGCTAGAGATGTCTCCAATTCTTCTTTATAAGGGGTGCTTGTTAATATGACAGTTTTACCTTTATTTTTACTCTGTTGCTTAATTTTTTTGCGGTGCTTTTGGATAGGAAACAACTTGTTCCGGAGAAAATAGACCTAAACCAGTGCTTGTTGAGGGCATGTCCATAAGCAAATCTTTAGAAGATTCAATATTTTGTCTTTCTGGAGTCACTTGTTCTTCGACAGGCTGGTCATTTTTGGATTGACTTTTTTCGGAGATGGATATGTTTTCTTCAATATTTGGCTCACGATCAGTAGGCAAAGCTGCAGCGAACATCTCTTCGGTAAAAACAGTACGATTCAGTGGGAAAATTCCTGTTTTTTGGAAACCATTAATGGCATTTAATGGAGTAGATGCTCGTAGGTAAGCTTTTCCAAATAGGTGAGGTACCTCTGAGATAGTTACACATCGCCCTGGATGATGTCTCAGCCACACTTCTATTTCTTGCGTATAAAATGTACTTAACGGATACATTAAGGAAACATCCAATGGCTGCATCCTATGGCTCGTATGAGGAGGTAGGCAAATTATTGTCACTCCATTTTCACGTGCTTTATCAATAATAGCAATATTTTGTGTATGGGTTTTATGGCCATCCAAGATTAAGAGAGATGGGTTTTCTTGTGATGATTGAGTGTGATAAAGAAAATGGTCAAACCATTGTTCAAACAAGTTAAGCTGCATCCAACCAGATTTATCAGTAACGACTAAGGTTCCTGGCGGTGCACCCTCTGAGAACTGCGGCTTCATACGAACTCTGGGAATTATGATCATAGGAGGAACAAATATTCCACTGGCACTCATGCAAATTACAGCAGTAGAAAGCTCCCTCGTTCTGCAGATGTTAGGGTGCCGACCTGTTTTCTACCCTTGACAGCAATCACTTTTGATGGACGACCTTGAACTGTTGTAATCCCGGTTTCGTCAACGTTAAAAATACGGGAGGGTGGAAAGTTCATTTTTTCTTGAAGAGGCTCCAAAATGTCAAAAAATGATGAAACTGCTTCCTTGTTAAAACCTCGAGCACGTGCAGCTGATGTTGCTTCAGGCAAACGGAACGAAAGTTTATTCCGTTTCAAAAAAGCGCGAAGCCATTCCTACCCAGCCAACTTGGTGTTTTTGTTGAAATGATGTTTGATGTTGTTTTTCTCTGCCATCTGATATGCCAAGCTACGGATGGAACGAGTTGTAAGACCGAACATCATAGTTTCCATATTCTTTGTATATGTTACCAATTGCTGCTCCAACTCTAGAGGAAATGTAGGCAGTCGGCTCCCAAGTAATTTAGAATGACCTGTTGCGGATTTATTTCTTCCTTTGAACCTTCTTTCCAATGTTGATTTTGGAACTCAATATTTTTTGGATGCTTTTAGAAATCCACAAGTTCCTTTTTCTAATGCTTCCAGAGCGCTGGCCATAGATTTTTCAGACCATTTTTGACGCTCAGTCTTTCGTTGGTAATTTCTAGGCATCTGAAACAACAATAATGCTTGTAAGTTTATTCTTATATTACCCTAAACAAACTTGAATATTTTTTGCTTTTAAAAGTGTTTTAACTATAGAATTTTCACATAGAGGGGTAAAACGGGATATCTCATTTTAACCCACCCGAGTTATTCCCGTTTAATCCCACAAGCTGTTATAAATAGCATAAAAAAATAAAGAAAAATACTTACCTTGTGTGCTCAATATGAGTTGGTTCATTTAAAAAACTTATTCACATTATGCTTTGGGCACTACACATCATCTGAGTTTAAAAGTTAGTTCAAGAACTTGTTTAAAACAAAAGTTACAGCTTTAACGTGGGACCCGAAAAGGACATCAGGCACCTGTCAAAACACATATTTTGGTCTGAGCATGAGGTCGGGTATTTGAACTACAGCGCGTTCTAACTACAAGCCAAGGAACATGAGACGAATGTTTTAAGTATTTTTCACCGCGGCTGACGTCATTGGTAGGCCGCAAGAAGCACTATCCCGTTTTACCTAAGTATCCCATTTTACCTCACCTTCCCCTACAAAATATACCTACCTAAATAACTTGATAGCTGTTAATACCGCTTATAGAGTTAAAAAATGGAGAACAAATACTTCATAAAGTTAGCGATACATGTAATGCCTAAAACTAAAAATTTATACAGTATGTTTCCAAAATAATGTGACAAATTATTGTGGACGACTTATCATTCAATTTTTAAAATCGTTTCGAAATTCTACGGTATATGCTTCGAATACCTGTTGTGTGTGGTTATATAAAGTACACGGTTTCCCTATTTATGGGTATAAAATTTTATAAGGAAAAAAAAACACAGATATTACTTATTGTAGATAAAACAATGTTAGGTAAATTTCAAATTTAGAATTTTCAGTCCAAGCGATTCAACATAGACATTTTATTTATTTGGCTCAAACAAATGTGTAAATAAATACTCTTTCCTTGTGTATCGATCAGTTTTTTATTTTGTCTTTTTTTCTGCAGGTGACAGCAGCAGGCAAAGCTGTGCTCATTACTGGATGCGATTCTAGAATAGGTAGCGCCCTCGCGAGACAACTAGATGAACAAGGATTTACTGTATTTGCAGGATTCCAGAACGCCGGAGGAAGCTCCGCGGCGGAGGAGCTAAAAGAAGTTTGTTCTGCAAGATTACATGTTTTACAGTTGGATGTGTCCTCAGAAACTCAAATTTTAGCAGCGTCGTTGTATGCCGTTGAGCATTTGCCAGATGGCGCTCCCGGTCTGTGGGCTGTTGTACATGCACAATCATGGGTGGCGTTAGGAGAAATTGAGTGGATTCCACCTCAGGTACATTTATTAACTATATTTGTAAATAGTTGTATTTTTAATTATTAACCTTTTCAATATTAAATCCATGTTTTTACCGAAACTTTAGCAATAATATACAAATATGCAGGGTGTTTCACATAGATCGCGAATTAACCTTGGATATCACCAAATACAAGTGTTGTTTTTAACATACTACCGAATTCTTATGCACTCGAGCCTACATTTTTTTTGAGATTGTTGATAAAATTTAAAAAAATGACATTAGGCAGGATTTAAGAGATGTCCATAATTGTGTTACAGGGAGTAAAAATGATATTATAATTCAGCAAAGAAAAAGTAATGACATGAGTCATACGCGTGATCTCTGTAGTTATCGTATAATTTAGCTGTCCCTATCACAAATCACCTACCTCTAGATGCTTCACGACAATACTTTATTAAGATATGAAATTCAGCGCTCCAAGAGATTTGTATCGGAACTAATTCAAGCAGGAAATTACGCGGGAATTTCAAAATTTAATTTTGGTGGGAAAATTTAAATAAAGCTTAAAATATTTAAATATAATTTGGTATATTTGAAAAAAAAATTGCATTTGAAATTTTAAAAGTGCAAATTATTTTTAAATTCAAATATACACAATACCATTTACGAAAAAATAAAACAAAATATAATTTATTTATTTATTTAATACATGTAAAACAACTTTGTATATTAATTTAGAATACAATAGAAATATGCTTTATTACCACTGAAAATTGTACAATTTTATATACTACAATAGGGTATCTCAAATTATTGAAACATGTGTGTAGATTGTGTGTGCATCTCTACTTGTTGAAGAACTTTCAACTAAAACAAAAAGTTAATATAATAATTTATACCATGATTCACTTCAAGTAAAATCACTTTTATTAATTACATATTAGGGTTACTTACTTTATATTACATTTGCTTCTGCGCATAACATTGAAATACTTCTGGGATGTAGATTAGAAGAAGAATCCAAAATTAATCAGCTATTTGTTCTCGGAAATTGCATTTTGGTACAAGCTATGACTCCATGTAGAAGCAAACATATCTCCATATTCGTTTGTCCGTTCATATTGTCGTTCATATTGTCCGTCATTCATAGCAGTTCGTTTAGAGGTCCAGACTTCTCTTAAACTATTCCCGGACCACTTCAGGGAACCAGCCGGAACACTATTCATTTGTATTAAGTCTTATATGTATATTTAACTTTTACTATTTCATTTAATAATAAGAGCCGTCATTTTTTTTAATAATTTACTTAATAACATTCGTCAACTACAAGTAGAGAGGTTTTTAAGTCCTGCCTTTCAACTCTGTTGTACGGTTTTATGTGTACACATTTAATCCGAGAGTTATTAGTTGATATTATCCCATCAGGATAGTGTCCCCATTACTTGTCAAGACATTCAATTGAAAGCCGAAATACCGAGTTACATCTCTAGTAGGCAAGTAAATTACCTTTTTGGGCATAGTTATTAAATTTATTCTTATATTTTATTATTTGTAAATTCAGATTATCAAGGATCAGTTGTGTGTAACCAGGGTATTTATATTCTTTTTGTATATAAGTAACTAGATTAACTGTACATAATTGGTGGTGGGTATTTTAGGGTAAATTTAGACTGTATATATTTGGATAGGATTAAATTTTTGGTGAAAACTAAATATTTCAATTAATACCTGTATCCTTTTTTATTTCAGCAAATAGCTTTACAAGATACCTTGGAAAGTTTATGTTAATACTTTCCTGGCGCCCACTCACATTTTGGAGCAACTTCTATAATCACTTTTATTTACATTAGTTATATACCTATAGATTGTTTATTACCTTGTCATTCATTTTCTTATTCTACGGTCTCTGTAGGGCATGCAAATTGGCCGAATCCTCCTTTGAGTGTCAAGTAGTCACTCTCCGGCACTTCTGCTAGCCAGCTTTAAATATACGTTATTTTATACATTACCCCAAATACTTGTGTTACATTACACACTTTTATTACATTGGCGTCCCAAACCTCGCAGTCCACACATTTTTTTGTTACAATTAATCCTGCATAACCTGTATTTTTTTAGGATTACAGAATACATTTTTAATTTACCAAGTGCTTTGACGTTGTTTGAGTTTATACTCATTAATATATTATGATTAATATTAAAGTTATCTTTAATTTACTCGAAAGGTGGCCACTATATCAGCCTCTGCCCTAAATCATTTATTTTTATAAGTTTCAATGTTCAATGTATATCAAAACTAAAAATTGGTTTTCTTTTTTAAACAAAACAAATGCCTTCAACAAAATGGTGGTTTACTAGTTTATGGTCTACTAAACTTAATTTACCTTCAAATACTAATAAATTTGCGTATTTAATTATTTAGTCATTATTCCTGCGGGACTGAATAGCTGCTGATGAAATTTTCAGCCCGAGTTGGCACCGCCAGAACATTTAATTGATACCGTTCTAACCCAATAGCGAATGTAATAATCTTCGAACTTCCATTTAAAAATGCATTCTTAATATGGGCTGTACTGCGTATAAGTAAGTTAACCAAACCTATCAATCTTTGTTTAAAGTCAATTTATTCTTCAATTACTGATATATCTTGATTATTTTCTTTCTTTTTAACAAAATAATTCTATTAGTGAAAGCGGGATATGTAGACAAAAATATTATGTTGTAGATACTAAAAAGTGTTTGTCTTCATGGAACAAATACAATACGTAAAATCAATAATATGCTTTTTTTCTATCATGTATTTCACTTTAATTAATATGAAGAGATGAAATGTTATTATAAGAGCTTAATGTAGTATTTATTGTCCCTAAATTTTCTGCCTTATAAGCTTCGGAAAATGTCTTACTCGTATAGTTTCCTTCTTTAAAAACTCGTCAATAAAAAAGTTGTGTCTTAAGTACATTCAACCAACTTACACCTATAAACCATTACTGGAATTCGCACTTTCGTTGTTGTAAAAAGCATGGTAAACTGCATTGGAGTTCTCTATTATCTTTTTAATTACTTACTTTGTTTATATATAAAAATAAATATTTTTGCCTGTATTATCAGTCAGAGTAAATTTGTATAAAATGAGGAGCAAAAATTTAAATTTAATTTAAAATATTAGTGTTTATTTGGCTAATAATGAATGTATAAATATAATAGTTTACTTCATCATCATCCCGTAGCGCTACAACCCTGGGTGAGTCTTAGCTGACTGTACAACTTTTTTCCCATTTGTTCGATCTTCCATCAACCTAGGGTCAAATGGAGTGTAAAACATCGAACTTAGTAATGAAGTTCGTTTCGGTTCGTAAATGCCCCTTTGTCCGCTTCTCGTCGATCGATGATGATAGGGTTAATAAATGTTGAATTTGTGGAGTAAAAGTGATGATTTATTGACAGCAACTCGTAATTACACAATATGGTGTTCGTTCGGTAACTACTTAATATTGACTGTGTTCATTTGAACTCAAATCCCCAATTTATAATCTCACACATAATAGATACATAAGCACCTTAGGTCATTGCTTCGTTCATATCACACCACCTAACTTTTGCTTATAATACAATTTAATCTACGCCTTAATTGCGACACTTAGGAAGTTCAATTAGAAAATATTATTATTCGGTAATTTATTTAGTTGTAGGTAAATGAACTAATTATTAAATTATCATACGATATGGTTTTAGCAATATATATATAATGCAAACTTATACACGGTGAAACTATAAAAGATTAAGAAGTTAAGAATAACGTGAGATTACAAATTAAGAGGTTAATTTGTGATTGAACATGGAGTCAAATGGAAAATGGTCATTTTCCGGAGATCTGATTGGATGTTATCTGTCCATCGCATTCTGGAACGTCCGAGTGGTCTTTTACCAGTGGTAATCTCCTCCCATACCAGTTTTACAAGTCTTTCGTTATGCAGTCTGTGCACGTGGCCTGCCCATCTTAGTCGCTGTGATTTAATTTCTTGGACAATATCGGCGTCGTTGTAGAGTGCTTTTAATTCGATATTGGTTCTGATCGTATACTGGTTTGTGGTGATATCATGGTGAGGTCCGAAAATCTTTGAACTTCTTGTGAGATTTTTTGATTTTATGAGCTTATTCAGTACGAATAGACAGCGGTTTGTAGATTGTATTCTGTCTTTTATTTCTTCAGTGACATCGTTGTCAGCTGTGATAATGGCTCCCAGATACTTAAAACGTTGTACTCTTTCGAAATTGAAAGTGTTGACCGTCACATTTTGTGCTATTTTGTCTGTTCGTGTTGTTCTATTTATACAGATATATTTCGTCTTCCCTTCATTAATATTCAGCCATACTTCACTTGTTGCTCCTTAATAGTTTACCTGCTGTACAATTATTTTGTAAGTAACATTATAACAGCGTACTTATTGCTTATTTAAATTTATAAGTCATCACGATCATCATTAAATTCACTACCGCTATCATTATGTAAATCTATAATTACTGGATTGATTTTACTAATTTTGTTTTTTAGGATCCACCACTCTTCTTTAATTTTTTACATTTATTTACAGTTTTGACTCATATTTCTGGAGTTGCAGTTTTAAGAGCTTCTCGCCACATTTCCCTAACTACATCATCACTGTATCCACTGCATCCAACGTGATTATTATAATACGTTTTATATATACCCCAAATGTGTTCGATGGATTAAACTGGCAGTGATACGGCGTTAATCGTAGTATTTGATGTCCATAACTTGATACAATTTGGTCAACGATATAAACTGTTGGTTTTTTATTACGTTTCGAAATTTTCAGTAAATCTGATTTGAAAGGGTATTTAGGAAAATTGATATTATTTTTAACTGACCAATTTTTTATGCTCGGTATGTTCCATGACTGTTTTGGTTGTTTCTCCAAAATCTCCGAATAGTAAGGTGCATTATCTAAAACTATAACTGATGGTTCACTCAGGCTAGGTAATAGTTTTAAATCAAGCTATTTAACAAACATATATTCATTTATGTTTTCATGGTAATCGGCAGATTTTGATATTGAAGAAAAAATCAAATCTGGGCTTTCTATAAAACCTTTTTCCACATTCTGCAAATATCCCTGTTTCATCTAAGTATATGAATGTTGCATTTTCAGATTTAAATCTAGTATATTCTCTCAAAAATTGAATTTTTTGTAAACCACACTACTCCTATTGCATATAAGTAATCTACTACTTTCTTTTTTGAATTTAAATTCTAAATCTCTCAACACTTTCCAAAGCTAGACCTCTTAATTTCAGAAACTTGTCTTTCTCTTATTTTGGCCAGTAAAGTATCTAAATTGACATGTTAACTGTTTTCACACATTCGATACAAAATATTTCGAATTTCAAATTTTTCTCCATTAGGTAAGTCAATGCTGCTAGAATGTTTACGAGTTGTTTTCTTGTCTTCGTGATACTCAGTCACAGTAACATCTTCTTGAGAATCTCTGACAGTCTTCATTACAGTTTTTAGTCAGTCAATTTTAGTACAAAAGAGTGCAATATAAGTAAAAGTACACATGATTAAAATAAAACAGTGATTACAATAAAATAAATATGAAATAAAAGTAAAAAAAAAAAATTAGAACTATTGTTGCGAAAATGTTAAAAATTTAAAAATCCATCAACTTTGTAGAATGTGTTGTCTATTAAAAATAAATACATAGTTTTCGAAGTATTTGCATTATATGAAACATTATCTACTCCGGCCATATGACTAATATCTAATATTCTGTCTGGGTATTCGTACATTTGGTAGTGGAAGATGAGCCATCTAGTAAGCTGTTCTGACTTTACCAGTAAAATGGTGTTGAGACGCATACGTACGATTGTCGTTAACCGCAATATGAAAATTTTTAACATTTTCACCGGATTTTTCTGAGTCCGTATTATGTTCACTCTGTTCACTGAAAGCGTCGTCTTCTATGTCTTCTCGTAAATTACCTTCCATCATTTCTTGATTTTGGTCATGCTCTTGGCTGGTCCAGGATATGTAAGCCATCATCTTTTCTCTTTGAATATCTTTATATCGAATTTGCCCTAAAAGTCTACAAGTATTCGTCCTCTACAATTTTCTTTGACAGTACAAGTAATATGTTAACTTAAGAATTCGCCAGTTTGAAAAACGAATAACTAGATGTGATATGCATGCGCCGCCTTCAAACATCTGAGCTTGTGTTCCAAAAAAAAACCTCATAACCAAGTCACCTGGTCCTAAAGTTCCAGGAAATAACTGATGATCAAAATGTTTTGATGCCGATATAATCAATAATATTGTTGACTATACAAACTCAGCATATCCAAATTTTTGGCCATAATTATAATATACAGACGTACTACTGAAAAAATGAAGCAATTGAAATTGAAAACCTACTTAATATAGTTACAATGGCTAAAGTATAGAAATCAAATAAATTAAATATAATTTTTTTTCTACTCATAGGAACTCCCTTGAATGGTATAGACTGTGTTTTCCCTCACCGGTTTCAATTTCTATTGTTTCATCTTTATTTCGATTATTTGACCCGATCAACCATGAGAGATAGGAAGCTTCTTGATAAAGTTGCTCCTTATAAAAGACCTTTTTGATCTGGTTGTGAGAAACTGTGGGACAAATCTTTCATTGTAAAAATACGTAAAAATAGATGAAGACCATACCTGGCATCAGAGCCAAATGTTTGTTTCCCAAATTTATTCCCTCAAAACCATCGAAGTACATAATTACAATTTTTAATCTGGTTGATGCAAAAGTTTTGTATGCTGTCAAGATAGACGTTTATGTGGGACAGTGAGCATCCACAGGTCCAGAAGGACCTTTTGTCAAAAGTAGCTTCTAGCGGACTGTAGTAACACGGCTGGTTAATCCTTTTAAATTTTAGGAGTCAGGATATACCCTGGATACCAGGTCGACATTCCTGTCAATATTTTCCTTGTTGCAAATTTTTTTTCTATGCATTTTGGAAATGCATTTTCTATATACAAATGCAGTCTCAGTTTTGTCATGAATTTTAGCACAAACTGTCTTGACACTTTTTCGAATATGAATGCTAAAAAGTTGCATAGCGATTCATGTTGCTGCAGAAAATTGATAGGTCTAGTGCTTTTTAGTGCTTCCGTGCCTCTCCAAAGTGTGACAAATAAACGATATCCAGAAAAGCTCTGATAAATTCTAAATTTTATTATTTTTTTGTATGTTAATTTTATAGCCGTTCTGCATGTTTTCGTCTATATAAATATGAGTTGAACAGAACTTGAAGTTAAAATTATTATTCATATCAAGTTGTAAACAACTTATTTAAAGTTATTTATTCTGAAATTTTTGGAAAGAAATATATTTTACGTATGTATTTCCAAAAATAACGTATAATATATTATTCTCTAATATATCAGCTTTTCGCATGTCATGCAGTTTTTTGTTTTTATGTTTAGATAATACTGGCATTGCCAACATTGACTAAAAAACATTACCCCTATCCTAATAACGTATTATCATAACTAAATTTGGTATTTTAATACATAATAAATGCTTTAAATATGCGAATAAATATGTTAAAGTGTTCGCAAAAAATAATTTCATATTTTACGAATTTTTGCTTGCTACTCAAATGGAATACTCCTTCGGATTACGCTTGAACAGCTTCAAACATTGCTCTCAAGGCTTCCGGCTCACTCCTCCATTGTGAGTGAGCGAACACAGCACCCATTATACTGACAGCTTGCTTATCCCCAACATTTCATGCACAACATTACCCACGCGATCTTTTAAGATGCCTGCTGTCTCAGCCAGCTTGAGTATCTTTAATCCGTGGTTTGCCGATACGAAATCATGAATGAATTAAACGTTTTAACATTGTTTAGGCTATTGTGCTTCTTCGAGGTGGTATTTTTGTTGGATAAACGTGAGTCTGATGTGCGCTCTCCCAGACAAAGTGGAGACTGTAAAGCAGAAGTGTCAGAAGGATTTCCTACTTTTTGGGCGCCGGTTGGACCAAACCCACCACTTAGTACAAGTTTCATTAGGAAAAACGGTCCTTTTTGGATTATTGGTCTTTTGTTTTGTTTGGTTTAAACGTTTGGAGGATAGCTGTGGCTGTGTCCTCACCCAGGATCAGGTATCGTTGTGCAATGAGATTGGGAAACCACAGAAAAACAATCTCCCCTTGTCTTTGGTATTTTGAATTCGATTCCTAAGGAGTGTACGGGGTGCTCACTGTTTAGTGTTTGGTGGTGTGGACGTACGAATTTGTGTAGTTATTGGTTGTGTGTTTTTGGCTTGTTTTTTTTGGTGTTTATAAGTTTATGATTGTGAGCTTGAGTGGAGGTTAAGTGTGTGTATAGGTAAATGATAATTTTATATATGGATAGTGCATGTGTATGTTGTATTGTGTGCTTATGTGCGGAGTTAAGTGAAGGTCGTATGAGGGGATTTATTTGGGAGTGTGTACAGGTTGTGTTTGTTTTGTATTTCTGGTTTGTATTCTTCGGTGTGGCCATTTTTGTAAAATGCCGGGTGGCCTCCATTACCGTTGGGACATTTGAGGTCAGCTATCTTGCGGCATGCAAAAAACCTATGTTGTTGTTCACATAATGAACAAATAAATGATTTTTTTGTGCATTCATTGCTGAGGTATCCACTTTTTCAATATTTCGAACAGTTGATGTTGGGACCTTGCAATTCAGTAGTTCTCCTTTGATCTTAATACAGTTCGAGAGTGAATCGGCGAATTTAGTTTCTGATTTCGTGAAAACTTTGATAAAAAAGGTGGATTGGTTCGTGGAGCCGGCAATTATGCGAACTATTTTAGAGAATGGAAATTTATGTTCGAATAAATGATCCTCGATGATTTTTTGGGGTAATAGATGAAAGATTTGTAGATCATTACGGATTAGGGTTGTAATTGGATTGTAATCCTGAATTTATCGAGATAGTGCTATCTTTGGTGATTTGTCATAGTTTTGCCGTGAGATTTATGAAGTTTAGAGGTTCAGCAGTTCGTACCAAAGCTGCCTTTTGGGTTGGGAAACTTTTATTGTGTCAAAGTAAGGGATTAGGTTGTTGTCTTTGATTAGTATATATAATGGTCTCTACTGACAGATATCTGAGGGGATGTCCTCGATTCTTAATTCTGTAATTTTGGAGAGGGTGATCGTAATAAGGACTAAATGCTTTGGATGTGGACGGGATAAGAGTGTGTTGTTTTTTTATGTTTGTTTCTTTGTGTTTTCTTTGTCGTGGTGAGTATTTTTATTGTTGTGCTGTTTGTGTCTTCTGTGGGTTTGCAGTAGAATATGGGTATGTGATGGCTTCCTCTTCCCATTTTCTTATGTTGGGAATAGGGCTTGTTGTGTAAAGGATGACCTCGTTTTCGGATGATTACATTTCTTGGTTAAAAAGTATATCTCCGAAGAGGTTGTGGTTATTGAGGATTCGGTAAAATTTTCTTGGACTAGAAAATTTTTTTGGGACTAGTATGATGTAGTATTTGTGTGTGTTGTGTCTGTTTTGGAGTGGTGTGTATTGGTATAGTGTGTATAACTGTGGTGTGGGTTGGTGTGTCTTGGAAGTGTGTGTATATTATGTTTTTGATTTCTTCGGAAGTGATTTTGTTTTTTTGATGTGTTTGTTTTGGATCATTGTGGTAATATATGCTGGCCACCTCACAATTTTGGTGGCAGAACTCGGTCAGAGGATACCCTCATTCCTGTTCTGACCTTGGTTTGTATCCTATCTATAGTGATAGACACTTGTAATGTTTGTGATGTTGTGGATTGTGCATCTGTATCTGTATCGGATTCTTTTTGTTTTCGTGCTCTTGATCGTGTTTCTGGCATATTTGTATGGTGTGTATATAAGTGGATTTATGTGTAAATGAATTGTGGAATTTGTAAATGTATGATTTGTGTGTTTCTGTAATTGATAAGTGTATGTATTAGTGTGGGTTGTGTAAAGTGTATGAATTTGTGTTTAAATGTATAAATTAAAACTGTATGATTGAGGGTCTAAGAGTGTGTATGTGTGAGGTTTATGTGTGTGTATGCGTGTTGGATTTACCTGAGTTAATTGTGCACTTGCGCGTTTCGGTTAAGTCCTACGTCAAGGAGCTCCTAGGACAGCACCTAGTGTTGATATTTCCTTGTCACCTATTATGTTTTATAATAACCGATTCTAGGAATTTGTGATCAGCTGGCACCACGCCCGTTTATTTTTGATGCTTGTTTACCGGTTTTTGTACCTTACATGCACTATTGTTATACCTCCACACAGCAATTTCGCATCTAAAGTCTGTTTCTGGTGGTCCACGCATCCAGATTCGCGACCCTATCTACGGTAGATAGCGTCATACCATTCGCGGATTTCGAGCCTGTAAATACACGTGTATGCCGTTTTTCGACCCGTTTCACGGGTTTTCCAATTGTTCCGTTTCTTTTAAGCACCGGTTTTCTGGAACTATGACAAAATCACGTATTTGTATCACGTTATCATTGGTGATTGTCGTTTTCGGGCACCTAGGCGTGGCTTATCAAACATTGACTTGCGACTACGTTGAAACTCGTAAAACCATTATTTAACTATTGCTATCAAAGTAGAAGAGTCACTGTACACAGCAACTGATCATTCTTTTATTTGGATGTACGATTTCTCTTCCCGAAATAAGAATCGAATTACTGATCTTTACTACTCCTTTTCCATTTTTTTAAAGTCTAAGACTAAATCAAAGCCACGTATCCAGTTTAGCTGAAATTTTGACATTAGCCATCTACAAAAATGCTCTACACCAGAGGTTGCCAAACTAAATAACGTGAGGACATGTCTGGGGGCGCGAGACAAGTCGAAAATGAAAT
Organism: Diabrotica balteata; assembly: GCA_918026665.1. Taxonomy (NCBI): domain Eukaryota; kingdom Metazoa; phylum Arthropoda; class Insecta; order Coleoptera; family Chrysomelidae; genus Diabrotica; species Diabrotica balteata. The sequence continues at coordinate 114,727,998 of OU898282.1, forward strand.
TAAATGTAGGTAGTCTTTCTAAAATGTTAAATTAACCAAAATGTTTAGAAAATTAAAACAAACCACTATAATATTTGACTTTACACAATAAAGTTGAAATCGAATGCTTGAAAGAATGGAATGTGAGCCGTTTAATTTGGCAATAGCACGCATTTGACAAGTGAGCGTTTCCAAGCACTGCCTCTGTCCTTTCCTTCCACCACCAGACACAGGCCAGCTAACCGCAGCTATGACCGCAGCTAATCAATTGTGATCCAGTGTTTGCGATACCTCGGCCTAGCCTGCACGTATTTTTGCAGTGTAAAAGCGTACGTGTTGTGAAATTTTAATTGTCGTACTTGATTTTCATTGATTTGAGTGAGAGAAGTTATTGTTGTCGAGATGAGCTTAGCAAGGAAACCCAATTATAATGATAATTACATCAAATATGGATTTATTTGTATGCGTAAAGATAATGTCGAAAATCCCCAGTGTGTAATTTGCTATGAGGTATAAAGCAATGATGCAATTCGACCTAATCGTCTTGAGAGACATTTGTCATCTAAACATAACGACAAAAGCTATTGATGTTTTGAAAGCAGTGTCAGACTTTTTTGATAAACAAGAACTCTCTTGGTAAAAAACTGATTGATGTGTGTACCGGGGGCACGCCCTCAATCTTGGTTCTCGCTCAGGATTTCAACAATTAGTAAGAGAGAAAAATGCTGATGTGACTGGGATACATTTTGTTATATATTGACAAGATTTGGCAGCAAACACTCTTTCAAATGAACTAAATGCTGTCTTAAAGTTTGAAAATCCAAATACCAAATCATTAGGAGAGCCTGATTGAAGAGTTCCAGAAATACTTTCCAAACACTTGTAACGATAGTATTTTCAGAATGTCAATTGACCCATTATATGCTAAGATGCTTTGCAAATAAAACATGATCCCTTTGCCAACTAGAAGTTTGATATAATGGACAAACCTTCACTTTGGTTAAAATATTTTTAAGTGCATCACAGGAAGCTTTTCATTTATATTTTCGGTTTTTTCAAGCATCTCTTTCTGCGAAAATGCATTTGCAACACTTGTGGCAATTAAAACAAAGTATTGAAATAAACTTTATACTGCTAGTGACTTGCGTTGTGCACTTACTAAAACTCAACCACTAATGAGCATACTACTACCGTAATCTATATTTCTTTTATTAATATTTTTTGTATTTTATAAAAAACGATATTATTATATCTTATGGCAGTATAAATACATGTTTTGTTTTTTATGTAATACTTATTTGATTTTGTTTAGTCTACATAACTGGTCCCATACAATTTATTGTAAAAGAGTGATGGGCGCGAGAAACTTTCATTTTAACAAAAGGATGCTTAGTATAAAAAAGTTTGTTTGGAAACCTCTGCTCTACACGATAGTGAACTTTTAATGTGATATTGACGCCACTGGGCGGTCAGGCTAAGTACTTATCGGACAGCGGTCTATATTTAGAGTATACTTTTGGAACATTATTTAGTAAAATTATTAAATTATTAAAATTATTATAATTCTAAGAAATATTAAGAAATATTTTCGTTAAAAATTGCACATATTAGTTATTATATAGTTATATAAAAATAAAACATTTTTTGGTGTTTGCATGAAATAGTAAGAAAATATTTTATGCCACTGCATGATGCCGTATTATGTTAGCATCACTCAGCCTCTCCTACTAAATTCCTATCTTCACCTCCAAGTTGGTACACACCGGTAACCTGAGCAACCCCACTGGAGTATAGGTAACCAACCCCAGTGGTAGGTGGGGTCAGGGCTGATGAAGAAGGGAGATTTGGTCCGCCGATGAATAGAGGGTTAAGCGAAGGGCTAACAACTCTTCCCTGAAAAACTCAATTGTTGCGAATATATTGGCTAATGAAACAAATGGATGGATCTCACAACGACGAACTCAGCAAAGAAAAATGGACATGATTATGGATTTAAAATTTAAAATCTGGAATCTGACAGACGAAATTGAAAAATACTTGGTTCAAATATTGGTACTGCAGAAAATCATATGAAAGAGCCAGAGAAAAAATCGTAAAAATAAGTTCTTACTATACTACTCCGGAAAGTTGAAAGAGAAGTAGGGGTTTTATTAACCAAAAGACTGCGCAAAAAAGACTAAGCAAAAGAAAGCCATTATTGCATTTACATCAATATCAGACAGAATTTGCACCAAAGGACTAAAAGGTAAACTTTATAATGTGACAATGGTTAATGTATATGCACTGACGGAAGAGGCTGATGAAGACGAGGTAAAAGATTCTATGAAGAACTTCAGGAAGTATATGATAAAATCTAAAGACGCTGCTGTTATAATCTTAGCCGACTTTAATGCTAAGCTGGGGAAAGAAGAAAGTTTCGTAAACATATTTGAAAAACACAGTTTGCATAATGAAACCAGTCAAAATGAACTAACGGTTGTACAATTTGCAACAGAAAATAATTATGTAGTTGTCAGCACAAACTTCAAGAGTAAAGATATCAATAAAGTTACATAGACAATATCAGGAACCAATGAATCCAATTAAATTGAGCACATCCTTATCTCAAATAGATGGGCAACAGACATAACTAATGTCAAAACGTATCGCTTGGCTAACTCTGACTGAGATCACTATCTTGTGGGGGCAAAATTGTGGCAAAAGGCAAAAATAGCCAATTTAAAAGATAAAATGTTGAAGGATTCAAAAGTTTAACAAAGACACAAGAATATCAAAATACTTTCCAAATAAAACTCAACAGAATCAGAGAGAAAGATACTGCAGACGCAGTATGGAGACAATTAAAAACAATTATAACAAAATCTACTGAGAAAACTGTCGGAAAAGCAAAGAAATGCGGAATGCTATGATGATAAATGCAGAACTGCAGTAGAAGAAAAAAGGCAACCTAGGCTTAACTAACTTTAAAGAAACACAAGAAATAGCAGAGAAATTTATAACGAAAAGAGAATAAAAGCGATTAGAACATGTAGAAAAAAGAGAGGCTTTGAAAAAATAAGTACAAGAAATCCTGGAATATAATAACAGACACAAGAGCAGATAATTTAGACAGTCATTTAGACCAAAATTGATCATATGCAAAGACAAGGACGGAGAACTACCAACAGAGAAACATAAAAATTATAATGAGATAGAAGGAATACTTTGAGTAAAACCTAAATGCAGACAATGGAAATGATCAGAACGAGACAATATATTTTATGGCAGAGCAGCACATTGAAAATCCGAGTTATGAAGAAGTAGTTCAAATAATAAAGAAACTAAAAAAGAGTAAAGCGCAAGGAACGGGCAGAGTTTCGGCAGAAATGTTAAAATATGAAGGACCCAAACTCTGGGGAAATATCCATTACCTAATAAAGTTGGTATCTTGGTATGGACCAAGGAGAAAATGCTAGAGAAATGGGCAGTTAGTCTTATACCGCCAATATATAAAAAATAAGATAAGAGGGAATGCCAGAATTACAGACCAATCACATTGCTAAATGTAGTATACAAACTCCTTTCTGGCATTATTTACACTAGATTGTCAGAATACTTCGAAAATATATTTGGTGATTATTAAAATGAATTCAGACCAAATAGAGTCACTACAGAGAACATATTTATACTTGGAACAATACGAGAGAAAGCTTATAAATACGACATAGAGCCATATAATATGTATAAAGACTTTAAATGAGCTTTTGATAATGTGAAAAAAAAACAAAATGTTGTAAGTCGTGTGAAATATAGGTATTCCAAAAAAATATATCAGCCTCATGAAAATGACGTTACAGGGTCAGAAGCTGCAGTTAGAGTAGATGAACTGTTTCTCCTGTTTAACATCAACATGGGGGTAAACCAGGGGCGCACTTTTAACCATGCTGTTTAACCTAGTTCTTGAAGCAGTGATCAGAAAAAAAACAAATTCCGATGTTGCCATTACTAGTAAAAGCAAGACACGACTAATGGACACGACACTGTAAATTGATCCTGAAGCACAAAAAGAGGGCTTAAAATACACCAAACAACATGACATGACCATCAAAAGAACACATGAGAATGAAAATAATATAGCAATAGACAACTATACTATCTAAGGTTTGGATGCCTCTACATATCCAAGCATAGAAATCAATCTGAAAAATTCTGTAAGTAGCAAAATTATTGCACGTATTTCCAGTGGAAATCGTATACAGATAGAACGAATTTAAAACGGAACATACAATTTAATATATTATGTCTGTTTGAACTGCATTTGAAATAGTGGACCAATATAAAACTTGGACAAAAATAAATCCATACCTGGGTATAGACATTGTATAAAATATCGTTCAACTATCTGTCTCGCAACAATGTTGTTTGTGTAACAATGTTGCTTGTCTAAGGAAGTTTTAAGGAAGAAAGTTAAAACCTCGCAATTTTTTCGTCCTTCATGAATTAAGTTGAAATTTTAAGAGAAGGTAGGTGATAGCCCAAGGATCAAAATCTATATCGAACCGAAGAGCGCTGAATGGTTTTAGGAGTGAAAACTACCCCTAATGGTCAAAAATTATAAAATAACATATTAAACCTGAATATGGGTAAGATTTGATTTGAATTAGTTAAATAATGATTATTTTATACTTTTGAATAGAGTTCCATCATATTTCAACCCTTAAAAAGCAACCCTTGTTAGAAATTAATGTAAAAAATTACTAATTCTAAAAAAATGAATTTGCCTTGGATCGATTTGGATAAAAATTTGGATTTAAGCTCAGTTCACCCGCTGCTTTATAGTTTATGTCATGTAGATGAACGCTGATTGTTCTTAGGGCTTAAAGCTAACCCTAATTTTCAAAAATTATAAAATAACATATTAAACCTGAATATGGGTAAAATTTGGTTTTAATTAATTATATAATGATAGTTTCGTGCTTTTGAATAAAGTTTCATCATATTTCAACCCGTAAACAGCGACCCTTGTTAGACATTAATGTAAAAAAATTAGTAATGCGAAGAAAATAATTTCGCCTTGTAACGATTTGCATAAAAAATTGGAATTAAGCTTAACTCACCCTCTGCTTCATAGTTTATGTCATGCCGATGAACCCTGATGGTTCTTAGGGGTGAAAACTACCCCTAATTTTCAAAAATTGTAAAATAACAAAATAACAAATCTTAAGATGAGTGAAATTTGGTTTGGATTAGTTAAATAGTGATTTTTTTACACTTTAAAATACAATTTCATACATTTTCAACCCTTAAAAATCAATTGTTATGAGTGCTATAGGTAAAAACAATTTTTTGCCAAAATTTTGCAACTTTTCAGCTTTTGAAAATCACCCTTTACAACATTGCAGTGGTAAAGGGTGCAGTTTATAAACTAATTTAATAGATATAAATTAAAAAAAGTAGAATTAAATACAAAAAAATTTATCAACATAAAAAGGCACCATATATTTTTATACATTTACATAAATAGTTGAAAATATATACATTCATAGGTAAAACAATTATAATATTAATTTTATTCGTCATCAATTACATCTTCATCGTGATCTATGTCATCCTCATCTTCTTCAATTATTGGTGGACTATTATTGCACCCTTCACCTGAGCACCCAGAACAAGTAAAGTTACAGTATAAACCAACTTTTCTGTACCCACATGAAATGCCGCATCCTTTTTTGCATTGGCAAAAAATAATTTTCAAAAGTTCATCGGGTGCAGGTTGTTTGTTCATGCGTACGGGTAATAACAAACCATCTTTGGAATACCATCCGCAGTCTGTTGCTCTGATATTTTCATTGCCAAGCCATAAACATATGAGCAAATGTTTTATTCCGTTGTATGGGATTTCAAAATAAGAACGCTTAAAATTTCGAATGTATAACGCCCCACTACCTAATATACCGGTTTTGTAGATTATTATGCTCCAAAATGTACTGTACTATACTAATGGAATTTTCCGAAAAAAAAAAAATTAATTGGTTTTTTAACGTATTTCCTTCATTTTTAACGATAGAGTGTTTCCTCAAAAACGATTTTGTATGGGTTTTTAAGAGCTACAAGGATCTGTGAATTAAATCTCTTTGGAACCCTTGGTTTTTAAATAGGGTGAGTTTAAAGGGCTCGAAAAAGATGGTGTATCTGTATGGTGTATGGTATATCTCGCCAAATATTCATTGTAGAACAAATCTAAATAAAGGAAAATTTTAGTCATTAAAAAAACTACAATTAAGTACATTTTTATTTCTTTCATATATTCAGTATTTTCGGAGATATTTAAAAAAGAAGGGTAAAAAATATGAAATTAGAAATCGTTTCTCGATTTAAGCTGTACTTTTTCTAAAACTAAGCATTTTAAATGGGTCAAAGTTCTTGGACGTATTAACAATACATGTACAAAGAGAATTGCAGAAGGGTGAAGATAAATTTTAATTATGCTAGTAGTTAGGGGGTTGTTTTCATCGATTTCTTCGTAAAAAAATGAGGTATTGGCCTTATTTTCATTATAACTCACTCAATTTTTGAGCTAGAGTCTTTTTTTATGATAGATTTATTTATGCTCTTTAAAAAAGGTTGCGTGAGTTTTCTTCAAAAAATGCATCATTTTCTCGATATTTGACTTTGAATCTTTCAAATTTGGCATTTGAAGAAATCCGCTGAACATTGATAGGCCGTATTTCGGTTCCTATTATATCGCAAAAACATTTTAAAAAATGAATTGTATTTGTCTTTTTAAAAGCTACAAATTTGTTCTCCACAATTTTTTGATAAAATGCACCATTTTTGAGTTATTCGCAAAAAATCGATTAAAAACGTCGATTTTTCATCTAAAAGTTGTTACTTTCAATCTCGAATAACTTGAAAAATATCAGTTTTACAAAAAAAAATGTATAGAAGTTTTTTTGTTTATAATCACTTTTTTAATCGAAACCTGTAGTTAAAACTTAAAACTTAACTTAACTTAAAATTTCACCCCGGGATGGGGTGGCAATCACCCCCAAGGCTTTATCGCACTTTGGTTCGATATAGATTTTGATCCTTAGGCTATTACCTACCTTCTGTTAAAATTTCAAGTTAATCCACGCAGGACGAAAAAATTACGAGGTGAAATGCTTCATTTCCTGGACTATAAGTGGTTTGACATCATAATGAAATCGTAGATTTATGTGTAGCTTTCAATTTTTATGAGTTAAAAATCCAGCAAACCGCAGAAGTGTTAAGTTTTTATAATATAATTATTTGACAACCTTTTGTTGGCCAACCTCCTACAGCAGAAATGAGCCGAAATACATGATGTTTCCTATGTTCCGAATTTATTTCGTTCAATCTGTATACTATGCTAATAAAAGATTGAAGACATCAAAATTATTAAACAAAAGAACCAAAGTGACTATCTACAGAACTTTAATTAGGTAATAACCTATGGTTGTAAAACTTGAGTAATGACGAAAAAGAGAAAGCCCAATTCAGGACATTCGAGAGAAAGATCCTGAGAAAAGTATATAGCCCGGTGCAAGAGAAAGAAGGCACGTGGAAAATCAAAAGCAACGACGAGGTTAATAAACTGAATGAAGGGTATGACCTAGTAAGATTTGTGAAAAGTCAAAGACTGTTATGGTTGGGACAAGCCCAGCGACAAGAAGGCACGCAAAACAACAAAGAAGATATTACAGTGGAAGCCAGTAGGAAGGTAGAAAAAAGGAAGGACCAGAACGAGATGGTTGAAAATCATGAATATAAAACAATGGAGAAAAAGGGCTTAAAAGAGATCTGAATGGAAGGACATATCCACACAGGCAAAGACCCATTCGGGGTTATGATGCCAAAAGAAGGTATATAAATTAATTTTTGAGTTTATTGTATAAATAACTATTAAACGAGCTTAAAAAATCATGGTGTATATAAAAAAAGTTTCAATATCTATTCTTTTCATGACTATTACACTTTAATGAAATTTACCCAATAAAATAGTAGCCATATTCTACTTTATACGTTTTTTTTTTCATTACCTACCTTATACCTATTAAAAGTGTGGGGAAAGTTTGCAGATTCCCAAGACATTAATAACTTTTTGCATGACCTACTTCCACATACATAAATATGCCAGGTACAGAGGAGGTATTGTGAAACAGATTTAGTCTGTAAATGTTTAATGAGCGCGCTAATCAGTATTAATTAAAAGGAGACTAGAAATGCCAGGAGAGACGGATAAAGGCACGATTAGAGGTTATCTACATGGTGCTCTATATTTTTACTGTTCGACACGGGATTACGGCAAATTGTTATTTATGTGCTGTAATTAAAAAATAAATTATCTAATCGGTAGAGGATTTCAAACAGTACAATAATAAACTAAAATTTCAGTGTTTAGTATTTGTTTATTGAAACTGTAATTAAAAATTACAGTTTCATCTATAATAGCGAAAAGGATACAGATTTTTAAGCTAGATAGGAAGATATTTTTGAATAATGACTGACCGGATTTTTTTACCCACTACCACCCAACTAAAAAAAAACTGTTATAAATTTGTATTTGTATTTACCACTTTATATTCTACGTGTTCTTTAGTCGTTCTCTATATTTTAGATATGGACTTACCAATAACATTATTGTTATGCATTTTTAAAACATTTGAAAGAATTCTCAAATTGAGAATGGAAATTTGGTTAAGGCGGCATAATATTCTACCAGCAACTCAATATGGATATAAACAAGGCTATGAAATCACGGATGCAGTAGTTCGTCTGACTACAGATGTTCAAATTGGTTTTTATAATTCCATGACAACAGGTGCATTGTTTATTGACATAAAAAGTGCATATGACAATATTGATTTAAATATATTCTGTGATAAACTTGTGTTTCTTGGCATACCAAAATCGATAGCACATTTACTATCAAACCTATACAAAAAGAAAAGTGTATCGATAAGAGTAGGTCACAATATTATTGGACCCAAGATCACATCAAAAGGTATTCCGCAGGGAGCTGTTTTAAGTCCACTTCTTTTTAATTTGTATACATACGATTTGCACGATTTATGGTCTCCCAATATTATTTGCTTACAATATGCTGGTGATATTGTCATCTATTCACATAAGAAAACGTACAGTGAAAGCACTACTGAACTCAAACATATTATGTACAACTTGGATAATTGGACTTGGTTAAATGGATTTAATATTGCGTATCAAAAATGTGCTATAGTATGTTTTTCAAGAAAACACCCTATGAAATATCACGCTGTAACCTTACATGGCAATGATATTCCAATTGTTTCGAAATTTAGATATCTTGGTGTCATACTTAATAGGAAACTGCTTTGGACTCAACATATTAATTATACAATTGGTCGTTGCGAAAAAGGTATTAATTTTCTTAAAATGGTGTGTAAGAGATCGTGGGGTGCAGATCAAAACATTGCATTGAATTTTTATCGAGCCTATATAAGATCTATAATAGATTACTGTTGTGTGGTATATGGGTCAGCTAGTATAACCAATTTACGTAAACTTAATAGAATTCAATTTAAAGCTCTGTATTTTTAAGGATTGTGTTAGGATTGATGAAAAGCACTCCAAATGAAGCCACCCTAGCTCGAGCATCTGAAAATCCACTCTCATTACGCAGAGAATATCTGGCAAGCAAATATTTTCTAAACCAACATTATCGTGGCACTTATAATGCAAATATAATTAATGAATTAAATACAGCTGATTTAACATCTACACACTTCGTTAAAAAAACTCTCCACCATTTGCAAGAGCAATTATAACTTGCAACGAACTGAAGTTAATAAATTTCCCTTGTAATATTATCTGGGAATCGTTGGATATACCACATCTAACAAGTGTTCTAGCTACAAATATTATTGTCCCAAAATACCAAAACGAATTTTGCTACACTACTCTTAAAGAAATCTTAAGTGGCTATTCAGATCATATTGTGATCTATACAGACGGGTCAAAATCACCAACATGTACCACCAGTGCTTACTTTGTACCAAAAATGAAGATTAAAAAATCATTTATTTTAAATAATCATTCATGATTGGAGTGTGTGATGCGTTAATCCGGCCTCACCCAGGTGAAAAATGTATGTAGGTATAATAACTAGACTTCGGCAAATATGCAAATAAAAATGTAGAAAATATGCGCATAAATATGCACGTGTTTACCCGAAAATATGCAAATATTTTACAAAATATGCATACAAATAAATAAAAAAATCGTAAAATAGTAACAATTTTATTTAAAAAAAAAAGTGTACATAACTAAATATTTCCTACTATTCATTAAGATTTACATTTATTTTAAGTAACTACATCATTTTTAAGTATGAATAAACTTATTTAGAATTATGGTAAAAATAAATGACCAAGTGGTGTTCAAATTTTCTAACAAAAACTTGTGGCTTCTGTCTGAGTACATATATTTATATATGGAAAAACTTCGTTCAACATCAACTGATGTAACGGGAACATTTTTCAAACTAACCAAAACATTTGGTTCTAAATTAATTGTTTCCGAAATATTTCCAGCTAGAACACTGACTACTTCAGAAAGAATATGGTAACCTTTATTTTTTTCCATAGTAGCTTCAAATTTTTTTAAAATATCTTTTCCAATATTACCTCTAACGTTCCGACAACATGACGCAAATTCTTTTATTAATGCTGTACTTTCGAACAATGACAGTTTTGGTGAGTCTAACTGAGTAATTGTTTTTTGAACAAAACTAAAATTTGATTTTATAAATGAAAGTTCTTGTTGAAGCAAGTTACTCTGAAAAGTTTGTTTAGAATCCAAAAGAGATTGGGAACTTTCATCTGTTAACGTATCAATTATGTTCTTTATTTTAACAAAATGATCTGCATAAAAATTAGCTGCTTCTAACCATGTTCCCCATCGCGTTAAAATAGGTTGTGGTGGAAGAGGAATGTTAGGTAGCATTTCTTTATAAAGTTGAATTCTTATAGGAGATTTAAGAAATACTTTTTTGACACTGGATATCATGGTATTTACAAGAGGAAACTTTTTTCGTATTTCCTCTGCAACTCTGTTTAATCCATGCGCTACACAAGTAACGTGTATTAAATCTGGGAAAAATATTTTTAAATTTTGTCCTGCTTTCACCATATAGGGAGCAGCATCCGATAAAATAAGCAGTAATTTATTAGAAGGAATAGTTGTCGGAAGAAAAAAGTTGCTAATGTTTCTTGTATAAAACGCGAAATTGTTAAAGCATTTGTTTTCTCAAGTTGCTGGCATGAAATAAGATGAGATTTTGGTAAGGTATCTTCTTTAAGAACACCAATCAATAAATGAGCAATATACTTTCCTGAGGAATCAGTGGTTTCGTCTACAGATATGTAAAAATAATTATCTGCAATTTCTTCCTTAATATTAATTAACACCGACGAGTATAGCCCGTTCACATTATTTCTTCTTAGAGACCGATCACTTGGAACATTAAGTTTGCACTATTTTTTTAGAAACGAACTAAAATTTACATTTGCTAATTTTGAAAGCGGTATGTTTGCAGACACTAATGCGCGACACAAGTCTTTATTAAAAGTTTCTTGCTCATCTAATTTTTTTGAAGTAGATTGGAAACATTTAGCCATTGAAGTTTGATGTTTTCCTCCTATTTTTCCTTTTTTTTTGCAATGTGTGAAGCAGTTCTCACATGGTCTATCTGAAATTTCATCTCACATGCTATCTATAAATAAAAATAAAAACCTTTATTTTAACCCAACCTTTAAAATATAAAAATATACAAGGTGTTTTTGGTTAATCAAATTACTGGTTTGGAAAAAAAAACACTCGCTAAGTGTTTTAAATGCAGTATTAATCCACAAATTAGTTTTTGTTACTAACCATTAGTACATCATATAACTTATTTTAAAATTCAACAAAAGTTTTTTTTTGTTAATTCAATTAGAATAAAAATAATTGTGTTTTAGAATAGCTGACTTCATAAAAAAAAGTAAAGATGAAAAATTGTTCTAAATACACACCATTGTATTGTACCATGGACAATTTTTTTTCACTAAAGGAAGCTATTTTTCATTTAAAAACAACCAACGAGTACAAAATTTCAAGTAAATACGTTTATTAGTTTTAAAGTTATTGTTGTTATTAACTAAAAGAATTTAATTTTTTTTAATTGTAACACCCTGTATCTCGAAAAGTAAATAAGTTTGACCCCTCATTAACTATATCGTTTTGTTCAATTTTTCGAGAAGTATCTACAGTCAAACGTTGTAAGTGTCATTTGGAAACACTCTGTATGTATGAAATATTACGTATTTAATAGAAAATATTAGATACTTACAATTTTGCCACAGACTGAACAGTAGATTTTTCCCATATCCATAGACAGCTCTTTATAAGGTTTAATCCAAGTTGAAGCACTGGTTATTTTAGGCATTATAAAATCACAATCTTCCTTTTTGTTACGCACAACGAGTGTTTAAGCTTTGAATATCAAAACAAAAATGATTTACAAATCTGAGCATCAAATTAGAAATGTTTAGGTACCTAATTCAATAAACTGGGAGATTTTGGAAAATCCCTTAATTAGGAACAAAACTACTAGCCGTTTACCTGCTGTTAAGATACAATAAATTGTAGATAGATTTGGGGATTAGATCATAAAATGCAAATGAGCGAACCCTTAGCGATTATCCAATAAATGAATGCCTCAGTGACCGAGACTTTCTAAGAATGTTGAGGGCTACTTAAATTGATCTTCTTTGAAATTGTAAATGTTTTGTACCTGTAGAGATTACGTACTTAGATCATTTCTTGATTAAAATGACTACAAAATTTTGAAACAAGAATTGAAATAAATTGGTATGTTTAAAAATTTTCAAATACAGTATAAAAATCTGAACTTTTATGCACTATATGCAAACTTTTATACAAATATGCCAAAATATGAAATATTTGCATAAAATATGCACAATATGCAAAATATGCAATATGCATATTTGCCGAAGTCTAGTCATCTATATTTTAGTATTATTTACACAGTGTGTTTTATTAACAGTTATCCATATAGTAACTGGAGATACCTTAGCACAAAATACGAAGATTTAACCTAAAACACCAACCACGTGCTATGATTTTTGTGACTGATATTTTTAAGTTAGGTTAGGTTAGGTTAGGTTAGGTTAGAAAGTTAATTTCATATAATTGAATGAACTATCTTTCAATAAAATCCTTGCAACTCATAAATATTGGCAATATCATTTTGATGTCTCCTACTTTAAAATTTTAAATATATCTGATTTACCGATATGAATGACTCAGATTAAATTAAAATTATTAGAAAAATTTTGTTACTAACAACAAAGTTTTTGTAATTGATTAATATTTTTTATGAACGTTTGTAGAAATGGTTTAAAAGTGTAAAAATTTCGGTATTGTTGTAATTCAATACCCATTTAGAATTTTCCTGATAATATTATCTACTAATTGTTATACGAGCGTGTATATCTGCAGCAGTTTTGCAGTTTGTAGAAACGGTTTTGTGTGTGGTTTGAACTTTTTTTATTTTAAATTAGTAAAAAAAAATGATGCTAATCAGAACATTCAAAAATCAGTTTTTGGCAGGCAATGGTAAAAAAATTATTATAATTGTTTAGAATCAAAAAATTTACATGTTTTTGCTAAATTATTTTGCAATATTTAAATACGTTTGGACACATCGGTACATACAACTTTGTCGAGGTCCTACATTTATTCATAGGCTATTTTTTTTAAATATAATAAATATTAGAACTATAAAGAATGTAGGTAAACAAAAAGGCATAAAGTGACATAACTAAAATAATTTAGTAAAAACAATTTTAACTAGTTTATCCAAAAATAATATATATATTTTCAGTTTTACTGTTAACTCTCGACCATTTCATCGTCACTCTACAAAGGAATTCTAATTAATTTTACTATTAACCTGCTGTCAAAGGAAATTTAATAACTTGCAGACAGAGATTAGAAATGTTTGGAACTACTTCTACTATGATCAAACTCTGAATACTATGAATATTCTCAATTTACGATGTAAAGTTTTAGCAGGTAATTTAGTTGGACTTTAAAATTATATTGCGAACAATATGATAAAAGTGTGGACAATGGCATGTTACTTAAATGTATTTTTAATTAACCTTAGCCATTTTTACTTAACGTTAGAATAATAAAATATAATAAAATAAATTACGGTTGCGTTTCGATTTAATTTGAGTCTCTTACCACATCCGTGTTTCTGAGTCTACCCATAATCAGAGAGAGTTTGCAAGAAGACTAAAACCAAATCAAAACGCACCGACTACAAAGGCTATTATAGAAAAAATAATTACCAGAGTACGCTACTAGAGACCTCTAGTGAGGAAACTTAAAGTTAAATATCGATAGCAATTAAAGTAAACTGTATAACCCAAGCTTAATCAACCCATTCAGAGCGATGCTGAGAATATTAAAATTCCACTATGCATCAACAATTTACCCATATAAATTACTATCATTTTTGTACTCATTGCGTCGAGTAAGGACAATAATGTCAGGGAGTGGTAAGAGACTCAAATTAAACCGAAAAGCAACCGTCATTTATTTTGTTATTGTCCTTACAAATTTATTACTCGACGTTTTGGCTCCCATGTTGAAGCCATTATCAAGAGTGATTGATTGAGGTTCTAAAAGAAGTAGGGCTGGACGGACACGATATAGCTATAATAAGCAATACATACTAGAACCACACAGTCTGTGTTCGAACAGACAACGGAAATACCAATTATGTAAACATAGAACGAGGAGTGCGTCAAGGGTGCATTCTGTCCCCTCTTCTATTTAATGTCTATGCCGAAAATATCATCAGAGCTTCTCTTGAATATCGCCCTGAAGGTGCCAGAGTCAATGATATCATCATTAACAATGTAAGAGATGCCGATGTCACCGTAGTATTAGCAGAAACAGAAGACCAACTAAAAATATTGATGAACATACTATCAGAAGAAAGGCACAGACTAGGTTTGGATATTAATCTTTCCAAAACCAAAATCATGGTATTCCACAAGAACCCCCATGAACAAATTACACCCAACATACAAATCAATGGTATCACTCTTCAGAGCTCCCAAAGCGTCATATACCTGGGCAGAGAGCTAAACAGTCAGCTAGACCACTCAAAAGAAATTAGAAGACGTATTGAAATAGCAAGATCTGGCTTCATGAACATGCGTAAAATGCTCTGTAACCCCAAGCTATCAATCACAATTAAGTCAAGAACACTAAAGTGTTATGTGTGGTCTCTACTACTATATGGCTGTGAGACCTGGACATTAAAACAGTATGACGTCAACAAACTGAATTCATTCGAAATGTGGATGTACCGCCGAATGCTAAGAATAAGCTAGACCAGCAAAACTACAAATGAAGAGGTACTGGAAATAATGAACACACGACCTAATCTGGTTAATACAATCAAAATTAGAACGACGTCATATCTAGGACACATAATGCGCCATAAGGAATTTGAGCAGCTCCAGGTAATATTAGACGGCAAAATCGAGGGTAAAAGGGGTATAGAAAGAAAGAAGAAATCCTGGCTCCGAAACATCAGAGATTGGACTCACACAACAGGAAATGACTTAAGCCCAGATAATGAATCAAGCCCAGAACAGAGAGAAATTTGCCATATTGATCGCCAACCTCAGTAGAAAAGGCACTTAGGAGGAGGAGGATCAAGAGTGATACGGTTCGTTTCGAGTTCGGGGTCTCAATCTGTCTAATCTCCTCACTCGAACGTACCAGTATCGTATTCTGTATAATAAATACAAGAACTGTCTCTTGGCACTGGGGTCTCAATCTGCCTACTCCTCATTTTCGAATGACTGTCGAGTGTCGAGTCACTCGACACTAAGGAGTAGGCAGATTGACACTCTATACCAGTCATCAAGACTATATTTAACTCCATTCTTTGCGTATTATTGAATTACACCAAAATCGATCATTCTGGAGAAAGTAATATCCGGATACAATAAACTTATGGTCTAATATTTCTAAATTATCGGAATCTGTAATCAGTTTCAACCAAAACAAACATTTTCCCTATTCTGTCCCCCACATGTATTACTAAATGCAATTATGTGTCTTGCGTCCTTTGTGTGTTCTAGAACATGCTTTTGAATATAAGATTCTATTTCTTTTGCTCTTAAAGAGGCTGTAGTTTTATCCCAGGCATAGAGAAATACCTTGTCTTTGTCGCTAAACTTATGAATACCCAAATTGTTCATATACATGTTTCTTTTATAATAGGCTATAGAATAAGTCAAAGTTGGACAAACATTAATGCTTTTTCCAAATCAAACGTGAATCCATAGACTCCATTTTTCATGCATGTTTGTAATTTTAGCTTCTTTCAAAGCCTCTTTAACCCTTTTACTACGCCTTAAATGTAGTTCGTGTTGTGATTAATGCACTTTCTACATATTTTCGTTTTTTTCCTTTTTCCCTGATTTTTGTATGTGTCACACATGTATCTCGTAATGATACGTGAAAGTCAAGATTAAAGTCGCGATGGAAAATTTGTCTGTATACACTTTCTGATACAGGAAGAGTATTATCTGCTTCACAGTTCTATTTATACAAGTTATACACTGTACGTACATTGAGCTGTGGATCTAAAATCTTAGGTTATAATATAATAGGTTCTAACCTATTAGGATTATGAGCTCGTGTATAATGAGATTCATACGAGGAAAAGCGTACTAACTGTATATTTTCTTCAGCAGTTTTATATTTTTATTGCTAGCTGTGTGTTTACCTCGTTGATCTGCACCAGGAAATAATATCTATTCCTTCTTTAATGCACGTATTAACCTACCGTTACTTATTGCAAACGTTTGCAAAAATACATTTTGCACACTTTATGAGACTTATTAGCAGTATTTATAACATAGGTGTAAGTTACCGCTTTTTGCTGCTTTTTACCATTTCTTGGACGGTGAGTGGCTGATTAGACAATTTTACAATACCATATAGAAAAGCATTTTGTGCTGAAAAATTAGTTATGTTCCAGAAATTTGTACACATAGCTTTCCTTTCATCCTGAGAAATTTTTTGACTGCATTTGCCCTGGCATGTACACTCCCTGTTATGAGACTCTTTGGTCTGTATCAACTTTTTAGATGTAGCAACATATTGTTCCCCACAGTTACTTTTTTGTTTTCGAACATTCTTAATGTGTTTACTTGGCTCTCTGTTCCGTTCTCTGCTCTCTGTTCCGCTTTCTGCCGACATGCTTGGTAGTTGATCCCCGTACCACGGACGTTTGTCAGCTGAAACAAACGAGCAAATAAAATATTGCTATTTACGCATTTGAAGTTTGAGCAGAACTAGATTTTGTTAAATCGTCGTCATTTTCTGGCTTGTACTCGGTATCACTAGCACTAAATGGTTCTTATACTGATTCACTAGAACTTATTTTACCACAAGCAGACGTGACACTTATAACAAACTACTGACAGATTTTTTGGCAGAATGGTCTAAGTCAGACTTATACGATTTTCCCTTAAAACGGCAACCTTCATAGCATTTGACATATATCATAGTAGCGTCTTGACTTGGAAGGATCATATTGAGGATATGTTAAACAAATGCAACAAGGGAATAAATTTCCTTAAATAGATTAATAAAACGTGGTGGGGTGCTGATGTAGATGTAAATTTATTATTCTACAGAGCGTATATCCGCTCCATTTTTGATTACGGAAGCATATTTTATGGATCAGCCAGTAATGTATTGCTAAATAAAATTAACGTAATACACAATTCAGCTTTATGTACATGTTTAGAGGCTATGAAGTCCACACCAATTCAACCCTTGTATTTGGAAGTCTTGGAACAACCTTCAAATATCAGACGAAATTTCCTGTCCGAAAAATTTCTGGTGAAGACATATATAAAAAATCAATCCTTATACACAAAGATCTTTACTCTGAATTGCTATGATTTGTCTACTAAATACTGGGAAAAAAAGAAATCGCCTTTAGTCTGCGAAGCTCTGCAACATACTATGGAAGCATTAAAAGAGATAGATAAACCTACGTATACACTTCAAAACATTTCATATGCAACATGTTGTTCAAATACAGATATCATAGTACCAAAATATAGTGACAATATACCTACACATAAACAGACGGATTATTCACTCAATATTATCAGAATTCAAAAACTCCGTATACCGATGCTTGCAAAACATCAAACGGCACTGGATGCGCTTTTTTTGTCTCGTTGGAACGAATAGAACATACATTTAACTTAAACTCCCAGACCTCTATTTTTACAGCGGAAGCTCTTGCAATATATGAGGCCTTACTGTATGAAACAGAAAGTAGCTCGGATCATATAGTGATATTATCAGATTCTTTATCAGTTTTGACCTCTATTGGGAAACCGGGATTGCCAAATACGTACAGTTGCCCTTATATTTACAACATTAAGGATATCAAACAAAAGTTAGTAACAAGGGGCAAAAATGTGGTCTTTGTTTGGATTAAAGCACATATAGGTTTGGAAAATAATGAACATGTGGACCAATTAGCAAAGGAAAGTATTTTATCTGGTAGAGAAACTTCGTATAAAATCACGGCTTGCGACTTTCTGGCTTCCTTAAAATTAAGATTATACCAAAGGTGGGATAATATATGGAAGAAATATTCCATTGTTAGCCCAAATAGATACAGTTCTCTTTAAACAGATATTCCTAAAATACCTTGGTATAAGTATTTTAATGTACCTAGAAAATATGTTACCACAACCATTAGACTGAGATTTGGACATGCTTGTTATCCCAAACATTTATTTAAACTCAAGGTTTTAGATAATGATCGATGTGAATTTTGTACAGAAGAAGGAAACCTAGATCATATATTTTTCAGTTGCCCCAGAAATACTATAATTTCAGCCAGATTAATAAATAACTTACATAAATACAATATATTAGCCCCTTGGAACCTTCAGTACTTATTATCACTAGACTCGAGAGCAGTGTATGATTCCTTAGTTATGTTTTTAAAGGATAGTAAAATAACCTTGTAAATAATTATGCAATAGTTAATAACGTAACCTTTGTTTCTAACCCAATTGTCAAGTTCCCCTCTTACCGTGTCCCAGTGTTATATGTCTTAAAAAAAATGCCTTGATGGGCCCCTAGGCGAGAAAAGAGTGACCCTGTTTACCTGTTCTTTGTTTTGTATATTTATTAATATAAACTCAGACAACTATTTTTTTACCATGTTGAGTCTGGCTAAATGACTAAAAGTTCATTCCAAAAAAAAAAAATGTGAACGGATGCACTAATATTTTTCAAATTTTGTAGTGAAACAGAACACTGTTAGACAGAATTATATACCGAAAAAGCGCATAACGGGAAATTCTACCACTCTGGTTTTCAACGGCTTCTATATAAGGAAAGTGACATAAAAATTAAATAGTAGTATAGACTGCCTCCTGTATAAGAAAATTTAAAATTTGATTTACTGATATTATTATTGATTTACCCAACTTTTGTAATATAAAATACCTGAGAATACAAAAAACTTTTTGGCACTTAATGGATTACTTCTTACCATATGTTCAATTTATTTCGCAGATAAGTGTGCTGACACTTAAATAATCGATCGTCGTGTGTTGAATAAATTTATAAAACTGTAGTGTGGCGTATCTTATTTATAACGTAAGTTTGAACCAAGTATTGGTCGAATCAGTCACCTATTTAAAAATAAAATATTAAGTGTTAAAAATATAAACTCTTAGGAAATAACATGCTCCAGTATTTCTGATTCTAGCTCATCTAAAACAACTGTGGCCACGGTCAGTGTTACCTAATTGTGTCACCTTTAGACTGAACGGAAATAATGTTAGTGGAATTAAATATAGATATCTGCAAACCATCTGAAAATTCAAACCGAAATTTACTACCAACAGCTGCAAATTCTTGCAAAATTGTTCAATCATATTTTGAAATCGTTACTGCCAATTCGTATTCACACTTTACCTATTGTTGATTATTAGACTTCGGCAAATATGCAAATAAAAATGTAGAAAATATGCGCATAAATATGCACGTGTTTACCCGAAAATATGCAAATATTTTACAAAATATGCATACAAATAAATAAAAAAATCCTAAAATAGTAACAATTTTATTAAAAAAAAAAGTGTACATAACTAAATATTTCCTACTATTCATTAAGATTTACATTTATTTTAAGTAACTACATCATTTTTAAGTATGAATAAACTTATTTAGAATTATGGTAACAATAAATGACCAAGTGGTGTTCAAAAATTTCTAAACTTGTGGCTTCTGTCTGAGTACATATATTTATATATGGAAAAACTTCGTTCAACATCCACTGATGTAACGGGAGCATTTTTCAAACTAACCAAAACATTTTTGGTTCTAAATTAATTGTTTCCGAAATATTTCCAGCTAGAACACTGACTACTTCAGAAAGAATATGGTAACCTTTATTTTTTTCCATAGTAGCTTCAAATTTTTTTAAAATGTCTTTTCTAATATTACCTGTAACGTTCCGACAACATGACGGAAATTCTTTTATTAATGCTGTACTTTCGAACAATGGCAGTTTTGGTGATTCTAACTGAGTAATTGTTTTTTGAACAAATCTAAAATTTGATTTTATAAATGAAAGTTCTTGTTGAAGCAAGTTACTCTGAAAAGTTTGTTTAGAATCCAAAAGAGATTGGGAACTTTCATCTGTTAACGTATCAATTATGTTCTTTATTTTAACAAAATGATCTGCATAAAAATTAGCTGCTTCTAACCATGTTCCCCATCGCGTTAAAATAGGTTGTGGTGGAAGAGGAATGTAAGGTAGCATTTCTTTATAAAGTTGAACTCTTATAGGAGATTAAAGAAATACTTTTTTGACACTGGATATCATGGTATTTACAAGAGGAAACTTTTTGTGTATTTCCTCTGCAACTCTCTTTAATCGATGCGCTACACAAGTAACATGTATTAAATCTGGGAAAAATATTTTTTAATTTTGTCCTGCTTTCACCATATAAGGAGCAGCATCCGATAAAATAAGCAGTAATTTATTAGAACGAATAGTTTTGGGAAGAAAAAAAGTTGCTAATGTTTCTTGTATAAAACGCGAAATTGTTAAAGAATTTGTTTTCTCAAGTTGCTGGCATGAAATAAGATGAGATTTTGGTAAGGTATCTTCTTTAAGAACACCAATCAATAAATGAGCAATATACTTTCCTGAGGAATCAGTGGTTTCGTCTAAAGATATGTAAAAATAATTATCTGCAATTTCTTCCTTAATATTAATTAACACCGACGAGTATAGCCCGTTCACATTATTTCTTCTTAGAGACCGATCACTTGGAACATTAAGTTTGCAATATTTTTTTAGAAACGAACTAAAATTTACATTTGCTAATTTTGAAAGCGGTATGTTTGCAGACACTAATGCGCGACACAAGTCTTCATTAAAAGTTTCTTGCTCATCTAATTTTTTTGAAGTAGATTGGAAACATTTAGCCATTAAAGTTTGATGTTTTCCTCCTATTTTTCCTTTTTTTGCAATGTGTGAAGCAGTTCTCACATGTTGGTTTATCTGAAATTTCTTCTCACATGCTATCTATAAATAAAAATAAAAACCTTTATTTTAACCCAACCTTTAAAATTTAAAAATATACAAGGTGTTTTTGGTTAATCAAATAACTGGTTTGGAAAAAAAAACACTCGCTAAGTGTTTTAAATGCAGTATTAATCCACAAATTAGTTTTTGTTACTAACCATTAGTACATCATATAACTTATTTTAAAATTCAACAAAAGTTTTTTTTTGTTAATTCAATTGCAATAAAAATAATTGTGTTTTAGAATAGCTGACTTCATAAAAAAAAGTAAAGGTGAAAAATTTTTCTAAATACACACCATTGTATTGTAGCATGGACAATTTTTTCTCACTAAAGGAAGCTATTTTTCATTTAAAAACAACCTACGAGTACTAAATTTCAAGTAAATACGTTTATTGGTTTTAAAGTTGTTATTAACTAAAAGAATTAAATTTTTTTTAATTTTAACACCCTGTATCTCGAAAAGTAAATAACTTTGACCCTTCATTAACTATATCGTTTTGTTCAATTTTTCGAGAAGTATCTACAGTCAAACGTTGTAAGTGTCATTTGGAAACACCCTGTATGTATGAAATATTAGATATTTAATAGAAAATATTAGATACTTACAATTTTGCCACAGACTAAACAGTAGATTTTTCCCATATCCATAGACAGCTCTTTATAAGGTTTAATCCAAGTTGAAGCACTGGTTGTTTTAGGCATTATAAAATCACAATCTTCCTTTTTGTTACGCACAACGAGTGTTTACGCTTTAAATATCAAAACAAAAATGATTTACAAATCTGAGCATCAAATTAGAAATGTTTAGGTACCTAATTCAATAAACTGGGAGATTTTGGAAAATCCCTAAATTAGGAACAAAACTATTAGCCGTTTACCTGCTGTTAAGATACAATAAATTGTAGATAGATTTGGGGATTAGATCATAAAATGCAAATGAGCGAACCCTTAGCGATTATCCAATAACTGAATGCCTCAGTGACCGAGACTTTCTAAGAATGTTGAGGGCTACTTAAATTGATCTTCTTTGAAATTGTAAATGTTTTGTACCTGTAGAGATTACGTACTTAGATCATTTCTTGATTAAAATGACTACAAAATTTTATACAAGAATTGAAATAAATTGGTTTGTTTAAAAATTTTCAAATACAGTATAAAAATCTGAACTTTTATGCACTTTATGCAAACTTTTATACAAATATGCCAAAATATAAAATATTTGCATAAAATATGCACAATATGCAAAATATGCAATATGCATATTTGCCGAAGTCTATTGATTATAATTGATTAGAAAAACAAGCCAAGAATGGAATTTATATTTCAAGTATGGATAATGTATTTATAACCAAGTCCAAACAAACCGTTGAGAAAAATAATAGCGCGTCCTGATATTATTTTTTCGTTTTCTTCATGATTATTAAATAGACCAGGGCGTATCTGTAAAAATTCTACTTAATTTGGACATGAGAGGTGACATTCGGATTTTTGCAGAAATAGTTAGGTGATAAATTCAGTATTTAATATTTAAATGGGAATAAGCCACAGTTAAATTTTGTTTTTTTTTTTCGTTACTTAGTAAAAAAAAAAAATTCTAACAATTTAATTTTACGTGACTATCGTTAATGATTCCATAGTAAATTATGAGGGAAAAACCAGAAAAAACTTCATAATACTATCCCGATATTGAAAGTATTTGGTCGTGCATTTAGTTTACTTTCAATAAACACCAAACTCTGATTTTATGTTTGTTATTTAAAAAACATTAACTATGTATCCTCTATATATTACTGACTTACTAATACTTTTTTATTGTTTTAATAAGTTTCTCTTTCAATATGGGTAACCAGATCCTACTACTCTCTTTGTACCGTCCGTTTCTTTAAGGACTATATTTAAATCATTCCATTGAACACTATGTTGTTTATCTCATGCGTTTTTACATATTTGAGATCTAACATATTCTCTATTTTTAATATAGGATTGATGTTCACTTATTCTAACATTTAATGGCCATGATGTTTCACCTAAATAAAACTGATTGAATTTACAAAGTATTTTATAAATACAATTCTTTGTCCTTTCGTGTTCATTGTTAGATTCGGTTTTAGATAAAATAGATCTTAATGTGTTTGTTGTTTTGAATGTTAAAATGTTGAAATTATTTCCTCGCATCTTAGGTTTTTCTGATAATCCTTTAATGTACGGTATTGTTAATTTTGTCTTAAAATTTCCGTGTGTATGCTGTAGGATCTCGTTCTTAATTGTTCTGTTCGATTTAGTCGATTGTTGAAAATTCCTTATTTATAAACAATAAAGGAGAATCATTTTAAATAAAACATATATTATTAAATGTTTTTCCTCCAAGAACGAATTTTCGTTAGAACAAGCAATTTTGGCTCTATCGTATAAATATTTAATGATTCCTTTTTTAATAGTAATATTGTGATTTGATTTGAAATTTAAATATATGTTGTGTGTATTGGTTTTCTTCTTCTTAGAGTGCCGTCTCCCTACGGAGGTTGGCAATCATAATGGCTATTTTTATTTTAGAACTTGCTGCTCTAAACATATCAATCGATCTGCATTGGTACCAATCACGTAGATTCTTTAACCCTGAGTTCTGCCTTCGGCCAACAGATCTTCTTCCTTGAATCTTTCCTTGTATTATCAGTCTCAAAATTTCATATTTTGGTCCCCTCATCACGTGGCCTAGGTATTCCAGTTTTCTGGTTTGTATAGTGGTGATTAGTTCTGTTTCTTTACCAACCCTCTCCAGTACTTCTTTATTTGTAATTCTATCAGTCCATGATATCTTCAATAATCTGCGGTATAACCAGAGTTCGAAAGCCTCGATTCTTTTTAAATTACATTTTTTTAATGTCCAAGTCTCAGCTCCATATAATAATATTGAAAATATATAACAGCAAATGGTACGTAGTCTGATCTCCAAATTTAGATTTTTGCACGTTAGGAGTGGCTTCATTTGTATAAATGATGATCTGGCAATATCTATTCGTCTGTTTATTTCTACAGTATGATCATTGGTTTCATTGATCAAAGTTCCCAAATACTGATATTTTTCTACTTGTTCTATCACGTTACCATTTATTGTCAATAGGTGATGTATATTTTGTGGCCTTTTTGTAATCAGCATGTACTTCGTTTTTTTAGCGTTTATAGTAATTCCCATCTCAACACTATTTATACTCAAGCTTTCGATAAGATGTTGTAGATCCTCTGTACTCGTTGCTATGATCACAGTGTCGTCTGCATATCTTAAATTATTAATTAATTTTCCGTCAACGGTGACTCCCGCTTCGATATTATTGAGCGTGTTTTGGAAAATTTCTTCAGAATATAAGTTAAACAAAAGTGGTGATAACACACATCCCTGTCTAACTCCTCTACAGATCCTCATTTCTTCTGAGTGTTGCTCATCAATTTGAACTATGGCACTTTGGTTCCAATATAATGTTTGCACTATATTTATGATTCTACTGTCAATGCGCTTGTTCATAAGTATTGATATTAGTTTTTCATGTCTTACTTTATCGAAAGCTTTTTCGTAGTCAACGAAGCACAAGTGTAGATCAACATTTACATCCCGACATCGCTGAATCAATATGTTGATGGCAAATAGTCCTTCTCGAGTACCCATTCCATTTCGGAACCCGAACTGCGTCTCGCTAATATCCTCCTCTAGCCTTTCGTATATTCTCTTATGTATTATTTTTAGCAGAACTTTTAAAGTATGACTCATGAGGCTCAGTGTTCGATAATCAGAGCACTCTTTTGCTGCTTGTTTTTTAGGGATGGTTATAAATGGTGACTTTAGCCACTCCTGTGGTATTATTCCCGTATCGTACACCGTGTTGAATAAATCTGCCAATACTTCCAAGTTGTTGGTAAGTTGTTGGTTTTATATACATCTAAAACTCATATCCAGTATCGTTTTTAGAGATTAAAACATCCAGGAAAGGTAGTGTGTTATTATATTCCATTTCCAAACAAAGCTCGAACACCACAAACGCGACTAAAATCTAGGTAAAGCTTCGTTGGAACAGTGCAGGATGAACCGCCGCAGTATTTTCCTTTTCCCTAGATTCAATGGACCGGCCAGTCCCTAGACTTTAAAACGTGGAAAACTATGAATAGGATAAGAACGGGGGTCGCTATAGTAAAATCAAACATGTCAAAACGGGGAAAAATATACCAAGATGATGTGAACTGTGATTGTGAAGAAACACAAAATATGGAACATCTTCTTACATGCAGAAACTCTCCTCATCGATGTACCCTTGAAGATTTGTGACTCGCCAACAAAGATGGAATCGGCGTAGCCCGATACTTTGCCGAAATTTTATGAATGACCTGTCCGGACACAATAAAGTAAAGTTTATATGTAGATGATTTTGAATTCAATCCACTCCAATTCTCTATATATAGCAATAAAGTTGATGGTTTTTTTATCACCCTAACGAAACATTTTTAAATCAACAGGTTTAAAAATAAAACGATTAATTTTTATCAGCAACACAAAAAATTTGACAATTCTCTGCTAGCTACTGGCGTGACACTCCCCACACATGCGCCTTGCGTTCTACAGCATGCTACTACCAAGAAAAATTAAATTCTTTGCGATTAGGTAGCATCCCAGGAACTAGCATGCCAGTTAACGTACTTCCCAAATTTTGCCAATTTGGGAAGTGTATCTTCGGCTTAATGTTAAACGGCTTAATCTTTTAAGGCATGTATATCTTCGGCTTAATGTTAAACGATACAACAGAGTAGGATACACTTGCCCTGTTGCCAAGCTCAAGTATACCTAGCGGACCGACTATCCTCCTGGTCTATCTTTCCTCCCTTTACTCTTATCTCTTTTTTATAATTATAATAATTCTCAAAGTTTTCAATGTAATCACGATTTAATTTTTCTTGTTATACCATGTTGACGCCTTAGTGATATCACTTGGGATACATCGTGACAAGAAACGTTTTTACTTTGAAAAATAGTATAATTTATTATACCTTTTCTGTTTATTTTTAACTCCTTTTATTATTTTACCATATACCCATTAAAACTTTTTGGTAATTATGCTGATACAATTATATTTACTATTATTATTTTAGATATTTTAAGCATATTAAAAATATATCTTTAATCAAATTTTATTTTTTCCAGGTAATCAAGAAAGCCGCTGACATCAACTTCATTGGACCAACAAGAGTGACCCAAATCATGCTTCCTCTTGTCCGCCGCGCGAAGGGACGCATCGTTATGATTACATCTGGTCTCTGCAGAGTTGCCTCTCCAGTTAGGGGGATTCATTGTGGGCTACTGGCTGCCTTGGAATCTCAAGCTGAGTGCTTAAGGAAGGAACTGAAAAGTAGAGGTAATAATTAAAACTTTTTTAATTAAATAATTAAAAATTAATAATATCTCTTGGGATACTTTCTGTACCGGGTGCTTTTTCTCTTCAGCTTATCCAAAATTGGTCAATTTGAAGTGATTTATCAAATTTATTAATAACGTATTGCTGTCTAATGAATACAAAAAGTCGACTTCGTGAAATATCCGAAAAAATCTTATCCGTCAAAAATTTTGGTTTCATAAGGGAGTCCAACAAACTAAATATGCCAAAAAAAAAACAACTTCAAAAAATTTAGTACTAACAAGCTGATTTTTTTTGTATCGATCAACAATAACTAGAAAAATACTATTTTTACATTGTCCGACAAAATGTACTCGCCGATTTTTCCGTCCGACAGTGAAAATCGGCTTTTCCACAAGTCTGTGGAAATTTAATAATAACTTTCGGACAAAAAAATTTAGGTTTGTAAAAGATTTACATACTAAATTGAATACTTACAGGATGAAATATTTACACGACAAATATAATGTACCCAAACTGCAGTTCGACAAACATGGCAATTTTTTTATTTATTTAATCTATATAAATTTCAGATATTACGCAAAGCTTAAATTTTATTAATAACCATCAGACTAAGTACAAAGTTTATTTCTTAGATAATTATTTAATGTTTAATACTATTGACGGACAAATGAAATGATGCGGAAGCTCCGCATGAAAAAATCACTTATTTTTCGCGTTAAATGCAAAAATTCGCATTTATTAAATCATTTCTCGCATAATTCTCAATTATTGAGAATTATGCGCATACCAAGGATTACTGGTATTTAAGTAATATATATATATATATATATATATATATATATATTTATATATATATATATATATATATATATATATATATATATATATATATATATTTATATATATATCGTACATCTAGTTCAATACTGCCACAACTCCAAAAAATCCAATTTTGAGTTAAGGCTTTAAAAAGGTTGCATATATGATACCCCATCTAATGCAATACAACCTTAACTGAAATATTGTCTTGGATAGGTATAAAGTAAGATATTTCGGTATTACACTGTAGGGTTTTGAAATGCAATATGGCCATAACTAGGAGATGTGGCGATAATACACTCCGCCACAATACAACCGATGTAATTCTTCAATACGGCCACAACTGCAAAAATTGTTAGATTAGTGGTACGATTTTATCAGTTCTCAATTATGTATGCACGAGGTATCCACGTTTTTAGTGTACAACTATTTGATTTAAAGTCTGAAAACAGTGTATAGTGATATTATTATTAACTTTATTATCAAACGCGATGTCAAGGGCAAGAAAAATGCTTGGACTAGCTTTGCAAAGCTATCTTAAAGATGATGAGAATCTGAGAGACAATTCAGAGATTTCTGAGGTTATGAATGACATCTCCTTTGTGTTGATGGAGGTTTGTATTTCAACAAAAATTACAGTGAGGTTTTACTTAATGTATGTAATTTTTTAGCTTACTCCGGTTGCGTTACCCGTGCAATCAAATCATACCGCAAATACAGACCCTCGCCAAGATGATTACATAGAGCAGGTATATTTTTATGAAACGAGAAACGGTTACTGGACCGGTGAAAAATAAAATAAGAGAACACATAAATTCTTTCCAAAGGGTAGAATCACATTATCTTAGATCACAAACTACAAAGGAATACATAGATGGTTCACTTACTTTAGCTCAAATGTATCGCTACTACAAACTACAGGAAGAGAGTGAAGGAAGGCCTGTGGCTAAAAAATGCACTTACGAGCATATTTTCAAAACTGAGTACATAACTTTCTTTCAGCCAAAAAAAGATCAGTGCGCAATTTGTGAATCATATAAAAATTCTTCTGCTGAACAGCAAGCTACTCTTCATCAAACTTATAATAAACATATCCATAATAAAATTAGAAGCAGAGAAGAAAAAGCACAAGATCTAGCAAGAGCAAAAGATGATTCTCAAGTATTGGTAGCTTGTTTTGATTTGCAGGCGATCCTTCCTACACCTTGTGGAGATGTTTCAAGCTTCTACTATAAATGCCGCCTGAACTGCTTCGACTTTACAATTTTTCAGATATTGCAAAAGACTGGTTACTGTTACTTTTGGCACGAATCTATTGATAACCGCGGCTCAAACGAAATAGCTACGTGTCTGTTTGATTATCTTTCAAATCATTGTAATGATAAAGACGTTATATTTTATAGCGACAATTATGTTGGGCAAAATAAAAATAAATTTATAGTTACCATGTATCTGTATGCAATTGGAAAAATTAATGTTAAATCAATCACACATAAATTTTTAACAGTGGGACATACCCAAAATGAAGGGGACGCCATGCACGCAACTATTGAGAGGCAAAAGAAGAAAATACTTAAAACAGGTCCCATTTATGTTCCTGCACAATGGCCTGTCATCATAAGATCTGCAAAAAAATAAGAAATCCTTACAATGTAAAAGAAATGTCAACAGAAGACTTTTATGACTTTAAAGATCTCAATTTAAAAATTGGAGGAAATTTTACAAAGAATACAAAAGATGAAAAGTTATTAAAGTTGTCAAAAGCAATCCTGGATCTTTCTTCTATATAACAGATTATAATGCCGATGAGTTCGAAGAGGTCCATTTTAAAGCATCGACAAGGGGGCGTTCAGCAACTGTGGAAGCAGTAATCGATTTAAAAAAAGGCGTACATAAAGCCTCCATCGATATCCGCAAAAACCAAGCAACACCTTTTGGAACTGTGCAATATAAACTTAATATTACCTGTTCATCACAATTTTTATAAGGACCTGGTTAATAGTAATTAAAAAAAAATGTTCATACACACTTGTAATAATAATAAAAATATTTTTTTGTAAGAACTAGTTGATTTTTTTTATTATGTTGCCGCCGTATCTCCTATTTATCGTTTTATAAATGACTTTCTTCACAATGCAATATCGCCATAACTATCAAAATACAATTAACGTTTTATTTTTAATAAATTGTAATAAGATCCAGCGAATAACTGTATAATTTGCTAACTAAATTGTAATTTTGAAGCCAGTCATTCTAAAAATAAATTATTTACAAGGTATAACTCGTTTGGTACAGAACGTTTTGCTTATTTCTCGAAATTATTGTATTTTGGACTAGGTTGCGATATATATATATATATATATATATATATATATATATATATATATATATATATATATATATATATTCTTAGAAAGGGCTTTAGTGACTATGTGAGTAATATATACGGATATCTTGGGTTTAGTAGTCAACACTGGCCTTGAAGTAAAACTCTTTTAGGTTTCCACGAGGAAACTAAGTTCCTGTAGCTGGCTGTATACCATAGGTTTGTTAAGCTTTCGAGTTTATTGTACTCTTTTTCAAAACGTACTAAAAATTAAAATAAAAAACTACATTAAAAAAATGAAGTTGTTATATCTTCAGTAGGCTTACCCTTAAGTTATCTGATTTAGAACAAAATATTGTAAATTCTTTATTACCGTAATACCATATTTTGCATATTGCTCTACAACTCGTAAGAACTAGTTCGTAAGTGAAAATTAAAAGGCTATAAAATTGAAGCAATTCTCATGAAAAATAATAAACCATATTTTGCAGTTCATCTACAACTTTCTTGTTTTAGGCGTTGATGTGGTGGTAGTAGCTCCAGGCGAATTGACAGCTGGTTCATCGTGGTTATCAGATCAACACATAATAGATCAAGCTAAAGATATGTGGAAACAACTAGGTCAAGAACAGAAAACAGAATATGGTGAAAACTACTTCGAGAACGCATTGAGAAGTTTAGAAAAGCACACTAAAAATCAAGTAAGTGATTCTTTAATACACATTTTAGGTTAGGTTAGTTTTTTTATTTAGATATCGTAAACAACATTCTCAACATACGCAAGATATGATGGTACGCAAGGACTAAAATAAGGATCGAAACTCTTGTTTAATTTGACTTGTGTCTTATTAATATAATCTAATTTTTCTGCTGTCTTCTATTTTTCATATTATTGTTTATATTACACCTGAACTTTGTACAGTTTCGTTAACTGTTTTTAAATTATAATCAAAAGTAACTTACACTAAAAAATCTTTTAAGATAATCAAGTTGGACAAATGTATACAAAATAATTTAAGACTATTTAAAACGCCATCCAAAATAAAGAAAAATGAATAAATCAAATTGCGCAAAACTCAAAAGACTAGTAAGAAAAGGAAATGGAAACACCTCAATAATCGAAACGTAAATTACGGTGCACTAACCCTGGAGGTCAGCAAACCCAATGAACAGTTTTGTCAGCATTTAATTTTTATATAAAAGAAATTGTATTGTAATTAAATTGTGTATGTAATTAAATAAAGCAAAAAAAAGCAAACATCGAGAATTACCGACCAATATTCTTGCTATCACATCTGTATAAATTACTAACTAAAATCATAACCAACCGCCTAACACATAAGCTCGATTTCTATCAACCTATCAAGCAGGCTGGATTCAGAAAACATTTTAATACCATAGACCACTTGCACACCGTAAGAACTGATAGAAAAATGCACCGAGTATAATGTTCCAATTCATATGGCGTTCGTCGATTTCCATAAAGCATTCGATTCCATCGAATTATGGGCAGTGCTTGAATGTCTAGAAAATGTACGCATAGATTCAAGATACTCTAACATAATTAAAAACATATATGAAAATGCCACCATTCATATAAAGCTGGACAAAAGCACAAAAATTAATCCGATAAGACTACAACGAAGAGTAAGACAAGGAGACACTATCTCTCCCAAACTATTTACCCTTGCTCTAGAAGATATTTTTAAGAAACTGGAATGGAACAATAAGGGTATCAACGTCGACGGATCATACGTAAACCACTTGAGATTCGCAGATGACATAGTTTTAATAGCCGATAATACCCAAGAACTAAATGATATGTTACAACAATTAAATGCAGTTTCAGGAGCGGTAGGCTTAAAAATGAACTACAGCAAAACAAAAATACTGAGCCGAGACCATACAGATGTAACAATACAAAATCATACATAGAAAATGTTGAACATTATGTATATCTAGGTCATGTTATCAAACTAGGAAAATCAAATCAAGATGCTGAAATTAAAAGAAGAACACAACTGGCATGGGGCGCTTTCGGTAAACTAGCACATATCTTAAAAAACACCTCCATTCCTATAAACTTAAAGAAAAAGGTGTATAACACATGCATACTACCAGTTTGTACCTACGGCTTGGAGACAGTAGCCCTTACCAAAAAATCTGCTAAAACACCAGAAACAACGCAAAGAGCAATGGAACGAATCATGCTTGGAATATCACTAAGAGACAAAATTAGAAACACCGAGATAAGACGTAGAACGAAGATTATGGATATTGTGGAAGAAATTTCAAAAATTAAATGGCACTGGGCAGGTCACGTAGCCCGATATAATGATAACAGGTGGACACGGAGAATTCTAGAATGGAGACCAAGGATGACAACAAGAAGCATGGAAAGACCTCAAAGAAGAACTCAAAGATGGGTAGATGACATAAGAGCAGTGGCAGGCAAACATGGATTAGATTGGCACAAGATAAAAAAGATGGAAGCAATTGGGAGAGACCTACATTCAGGAGTGGATGGAAAATGGTTGACAAAGAAGAATAAGATAATTAAATTCAGTTATTTTCAATCAATAAAGCAGTGCAGTATAGTTGTAAAAGTTAGTAAAGGGTCTTTTTAAAAAGTATTTTCGAGTTTAAACCTTTAATTCGTACAAGATCCATAGGAAAAAGTCCTGGGGGTCTAAAATACATAAAAGAAGCTATAAGACATCAGCATCATCGAAGAGAAGTATTCGACCTTAACTCGAGATATCAACTAGAAACTAAGAGAAATGATAAAGGAAAGAACAGAGTCAAAAAGAAAGTCAAAAAACAAAAAAATAGGAAGATAAAAACAGGGCAAACAATCTAGTTTGTTACTGTAAGTCAAACAGGCAATAATAGAGCACATAAGTCAAAAGTGGGAGGAATATATTACAAAAATAGATAGATAGACAGATAGACAGATAGATAGATACACAGATAGAGAGATAGATAGATAAAAAGACAATTGATTTGACATAAGTTACACAAGATTTATAGTAAGTACACAAGCACAAGTCAAAAGTATAAATTATAAATATAAAGTATTTATTTTGGCAACAAATATGAAGAATCTGAAATGTGCTTTAAAAACGCTGGATTGAAACTTTCACACACCAAACAATCTAAAACATTTAAAAAGTGAAAAACTTTCGCAATAAACTATATCTAAATCCGCCTTTTTAAATGTATTTTTCGTGATGTTTGATCGTTTGTAATGTAAAACATTCAATTCTGCGTTTTTCAAATGCCTCATATTTGTTGTCACAACTCAAAATTAAAATCTTACGTCACAAGTTTTAAAGATTGATCTCTAAAAATGGTAATTTTACTAGAACTGATTAATGAAAGTGATTAATTTTAATGATCTCATGAGAATCGTACAAAATGGCAAAAATTGCGCCACATTAACCCTTAACTACCATGGCCAAAAATAGTAACATTTGTACCATGGCAGGGTCAAATTTGACCCCCATTGTTTTTTGTATCAAAATTATATCAAATTATAAGAAAAATAATAACATTGTGTAGCTTTTTAATATCCAATGGTAAAATCTAGGTATCATAGCTCCTACCTAAAATAAAAAAAATCGATTAAGATTTCGTATCTCAAAAATGACAAGCATGATTTTACCTTAATTTTCAACACAGCTTATGCATAACGTCTGTACGCAGGAATGATTTTTGCAAATAAAATTTCGACATTTATCGCACGATGAGCTTTCTTTCTTTTGGTTTTTGGAATATGGACATATTTTACACCTTCCCCTCTTTTTTTTTTTCTCTCGGTAAACAAGTGTGCTGAGCTCTACGAGTTAAATGAGCCTTAATAAGTTCTTGAACTAAAGTGGTTAGAAACAATCTTTATTCCATTATTTGATTTTGCTGAACTCCATTAAAAATTACGTTAGCATTTAATCCTCCAATGTTCAAAATGAGAAACCATATTACTTGAGACCATCTACGAGTTGTTCTGCCAGTTTTATAGCATGCACATTTCTTATCCAATGAATCCACCCCACCTTTTATCTCGTAAAAATTTATAATTTCTGGCTTTCCATTAACCATTGTATTGGAATGATGCATAGTTGACACTAACAACACTGCACGATTTTTTCTTAGGAACAAAAGATACAAGGCTCTCGCTTCCTGTAAAACCAAATAAGGCATAATTAGGTGGCCTGTTTTTTTTTGGGTTGAAATTCAGCAGGATCCTCTCTTTTATTTCTTTTTAGAATTGACATAAAGTTGACGTAAACATATGAAATTTTATGGCTTCTCAGTTCTTTTATGAGCTCAATGGATGAAAACCAATTATCTGCTGTTATGTTTCTATTTGTACCAGAAATTGGTGGAATAAGTGTCAAAACATCTAGAGTGGGGATGGATAACTTTTTGGATTTGCTCTGCGTGTATCTTTTCCAATATATATAAAACCATTTAGCAAATAATGTGTCTTAGAGTCTACTAAACACTGCATTTTCAGACCTTATTTGTCTGGATTATTTTTGAGATACATCCTGAATTGGCAACTTCCTCTAAATGCAATAAGCATTTCATCTATTGTAAGATATTCACCACAGCTATAATTGGACTGGCAATTAATTATAGACATATTAATAATATTGGATATACCTGCCACTTTATCTCCGTGCGCAATACGTTCTTGTCTAGTAGCTGGGTCGTCAAAACAAAGGCTTCCAAGCAAAACATAAAATCGGTTTAGTGACATGGTTGCTCGAAATATATCACGGCCAGTACCATTCGTAGCAAATAAAGACCTTAAATCTTTATTATTGGATTTAAATACCCCAGCTAAATATAATAAGCCCAAGAGGGCCTTTAATTCAATTATGTCAAGATGATTGGTATATTGACACAATAAATTGTGTAAATTATATTTAGAACCCATATTAGTTATTCGTTCATTGGTTTTCTCAAGAATTCCTTGCAATATATCGTGGCTAATAATACATTCCCAAGCATAAACTGGTTTCTCTGGCATACTAGCTCGAGCTTTTCCAATAACACCAGATAAATGACTAATTAAATTATGCTTACATGTACGAGAAAAAGTAGGAGAAGTTTTAGACCACTTGTACCTATTTTTGCTATAAAACACATCCCTTGAGTCAGCTTTATCAATTTCTTTTACCTTAATATTCACTACCAGTTTCGGAATTATTAATTTGCCAATTTTTTTCGTCATCATCGTCCCATTCCTCTTCACTGTCTGTTTCGTGATCACTGTATTCACTAGCCTGGTCTAAAAACTCACTGTTACTATCTAGTCCATTGTCCATAATTTTTTGTCCCTCCTCTTCAAGTTCTTTCTGTCACACCCCGTCATTTCAAATTACTCGTTAATTGCACTAGAAACACTTATACCATAAGCGGGTCAAAATTGACCCTATGCGTGCCTAACTCTGCAGTAGTAACAGATAAACTAACGAAATTTTCGTAGATCGATAAATCACTTACCGGTCGAAGATTAGCAGAAAGCGCGCAATCCTCAATCTATGTTTTGGTAGCGAAACTTGGCATTAAAAACGCGGGGTCAACTTTGACCCCGCCATGGTACATAAGGGTTAATTTAACGCCTTTATAAAAACTGACTTTGTTCTCGGCAAAATACAAAAACTGCATACGAAAGCTGCTCTCCTTGCCTTTAAAACGCATCTTGATTTTTATCGATAGGTCATTTGGATCACAAGATATCGAATTTTTACCGTCAAGCAATACAAATTTTGTTGAACATTGATTTCGTGCAAGTTACTGACATGCAAAATCGACGGTCGCTTTAAGCGTTATTTCTAGAAGAACGGTTCTTTCTACAAAAAAAGTTTATAAACATTTTTTTTAAATTAGCTCGGTCACAGATTGGTGTACAGATTCTTGGTAAATAGATTTTTTTATGTTTTTGCCCCCTGCGAGGGGTGTTTTAGTGGGAAGCTCAGGTGTAAAAGTGGTAAACTTTTTTGAATCTTTTTTGGAGTTCCAAAATTAATATTCTCTATAAAATTCTGCTTATTCGTATTCTAAAATTTAATGATTTAGATAAGAAGCACATTAAACGTCAATATTAACTGTTTTTAAAAATAATTAATAGTCATTATCGCATTATTTTTTGCGTTTTTAGTGATTTTACCATACCAGATAAACACTGACTATGAGAATGATGACTCTGATGTGGTATATAATATTATATGTCGTCTTATCTCACCATGTTAAATTCTGATTCAGTCTTTGGTCTATATGAATTTTCTCCAGAAATTAATTAAACTAATGATAGACTGGTTTATCTATTTTAACAAATAGCGGTGATTTGTAAGGGTATCGCTTATTTATATTACAAGTCTTACCTATAATAGAGCTTCTACTGTTTAGAAAGAGAATTATGCAGTGAAACTAAAACTGTTATGATTTTAAGATCACAGATTATGTCAAAAATAACATTATGCGGAATTAATTATTATTTGATATTAAATTATTATTAATATTTATTCATTGTTTTTAATATTATTATTTATATTACATATAAATGTATATAACTTCTTTCTAGAACTAAATCATTTAATTTTTCTGTTTCCAATTTAGCAGAGTTTCTGAGTTCTGTTTTTATGTTAGTAGAACGCCAGACTGACCGCTGGTAGTGTGTGTTATTAGATAAGTATGTAAGTACTACAAAGAACTCAGAATGTCTGACGGCTGTCTGTTGCTTATTAAGCTTTAATTTGACATTAGAATTTCTTCTTCTTCTTCATTTGTTTTTGGGTTTCGATTATATAATCATTTATTCAGTACATATAAGGAAGGTTATGCTCGTCTTACTCTAGGCAATGCACAACCAGGGATAAAATTCTACTTCTGTGCACTGCTAATTGACAACTGGGTGGTACTGAAAGATCAGCTTTTCCATTTGTTTATCCTTTTCATTTAAGGTTACTTTTTACTGCTATTTGACAACTGGGTGATACTGAAAGATCAGCTTTTCCATTTGTTTATCTTCTTCATTTAAGGTTACTGTTTTCTGCTAATTGACATCAAAAAATTTATTTAAATACTGACAAGTTCTTGTCACAACAATTATAACACTAAATTATACTACATTCACCCGTCCCTATTTGTGAACAAAACATTGCAACTATCTTAGATTGAAAATCTGAATTTTCCAATCATGGTTCATAATAAATTACCATCAGGTTTTTGAACAGGTAAATTCTCTGTCACATCTGGTATTGATTTCGTAGTGGAATTCTCTAGTGTGTTATCTGGCCTTTCATCTTCATCATTATGAATGTGGTGGTGGTGATTCAATAATATAAAAATTCAATTCAACAGTATACTTTGTATATAGTGCACACCTTATGGTAAAGCAGTTTTTTATTTAGTGATGTCTAAATATGTGGTTTTCAATGCTAGATTTACCAATTTCTATATAACTCATTGTATCTTTCGACTTAACCATTTCCTTTATGGCTATATGGTGTTGTTCTACTTGAACATATTCTTTTAGAGTGTAGATAATTAATAAATTCTTGTGAAGTAAAGCTAGTTCTCCTTGTCAGATTTTATATATGATGGCATACTAAATAAACAAAATAGTGATTTAATCTGTTATTGGTCTGAATTGCTTTCTTACCAGATAATGTCTGCTTTATACTTCAAAGCATTTGCTTTTTTTCAATTGCATAATGTTTTCATTCTGACTGTGAGATTATGTGTGAAAAAAGCAATTGGTTTTTAAGATTGATTGCTTCGCATATGTAATCATAGACTAAATTTTATAAAAGCATGCACTTATCTTTATCTTCTAGGGATTTATCTTTAGATTCATTGCTCTCTAAAAAATCTTGAATGTGATATACGAATGTTTGAATTCTTTGGTGGAAGTTTGACAGTTTGGATCAGCCTCTAGTTTATCTTCTCTAAAGAACTTAGCAATTGTAAATTTATGGGAATAAAATTGTAGTAAAATGCCTTTTGCAGAATTAGGCTTTTATTCACATAAAACTTAACATTATAATGACAAAACAATCATTTAAATACTGACCAGTTCTTGCCACAACGTTAATAAGAAAACTAAATTATACGACACTTGGCTTGTATTAATAATATTTCTTGCAACACATATAACATTTCTTGTAACATTTTTATAAATAAAGATTTTATTCTGTTTTAATTTTTTAACCACTTTGGAATTTTAATGTAATGGAAAATAAATATAGTCTCAATATAACAAGAAAACCCAAAAAGTATACGAAAAATATTTATTATCTTATTGGCTAGGGATTTTTCTTGTTATTTTAAAAATATTTAAAATGAGTTCACAATCCTAGGTAATATTACTAAACTTTTTAATTTAGCGCCATTTATATATAGTTACGCTCCCGGTCACTATCACTAGTTGATGCGCCAATTATTATTTTACTCTTTAACACGGGTGTTTCCTTAGACCATAAAAACTGATCTGAACGTTACGAAAGAAAAAAACTCAAATTCAACACAAATCAAAAATTCTTTTCTACAATAGGTAGCTAAAACTAAAGTTTGAAAACTAAGTAACCAACTTAAATTAAAATTACTAAGAACAAATAAAAACGAAAGTTAAAGATAATAAAATAAAACTGAAAGCTGTAGCTGTAAACCAACGTAAGGTTTGTCATTACTTTTGACAGAATTGAAATTGCGGAATTAAGCATCGTTTTAGTTACTTTATTTATGACACTGAGACTGTGTTAAAATAGATGATTGGTTAAAGTCTTCTTGAGCAAGATAGGCCGTTATTTCTCTTTATTAGTTAACTGGTTGGAGTCAAAGTGATGGGAGAAATTTCCAAGGTTATACATATAAGTTTCCGGGGTATGTAGAGATCGATTTATTGACAAACGTCAAAAATTATTTTCGAATGTCATATCTATTACAATATAATATAATAACAGTAAAATGATGCTAAATAATAATTTTTATAAGAACAAGAAATTAGAAATAGCAGTCCGCGAAAAAAACTTAGAAAAAATTAAAGCTCTTTTGTCTGCAGGTGCTGATGCTAACTTTATAGTAGAAAGGCATAGAGATACGTTACTTCATATTACTAGAAGTCTAAAAGTTACTAAAGTGCTTTTGTTAGGTGGTGCTGAAGTCAATTTAAACAACGCGTGGCGGGAAACTCCACTACATTCTGCTATATTATCAGGGAAGAAATTAGATTTAGTTAGAGAACTTCTGAAACATAGAGCTGATGTAAATAAAAAACAGCATAAAGGCAACACTGCACTGAACCTTGCTGTACAAAAACATAGTCCAAATCTGGAACTAGTTACAGAGCTATTGAAATATGGAGCTGATATAAACATAAGAAATTATGGAGAACGGACTTTTGATCGTTGTTACACATCTTTAGATAACGCTGTAGGTAATCTAGAATGCGCTAAATTGTTGATAAAATATACTTTAGTAAAGAAATTCAATGAGGATTATAGAAAAATTGTTGACTTATCTGCTTATAAAGGACACAGTAATATACCTAAATTATTACGTTATAGAAAGGACTGTGTTTCTGAAATTCCTAAAATGAAAACAGATAAAATAACAAAAAGCCTTTCATTATATGAATTTGTTAGAAAAGACTTCAACAAACACATACCATATAATAATCAATTATATGTAG
This sequence comes from Diabrotica balteata, assembly GCA_918026665.1. Classification (NCBI taxonomy): domain Eukaryota; kingdom Metazoa; phylum Arthropoda; class Insecta; order Coleoptera; family Chrysomelidae; genus Diabrotica; species Diabrotica balteata. The sequence goes on from OU898282.1 coordinate 114,767,939, forward strand.
GATTAGCAAAAATTGATTATTCCATTCGCTATCCTATATATAATGATATAATATTAGATCAGATAAAACCTTTTTTAGAAAGAGCTGATTTGTTAAATAAGTTAAGTAAGATACAATTTTATACTACATTAGATGTGACAGATCAAGATGCCCAAAAGAAGGACCATGAAATTATTCTGGACCATGATTCTACATATATTATAACTAAATATTTATCTAATGATAACTTGTTAAACTTAATAATAGCCTTTGATGATTCCCATAAATGTACTTTTCAATCTTTAAGTTCCTTAAATAATCTTGTAGGACCAGGTACAAGTCTTTGTGAAACTTCGGACAGTAATGATATCAAACGTGTAAGATTAGAATAAATACATTTTTTCAGTATAGAGTTTTTTATGAACAACAGTTAGTCATGTGGTTCCAGAAGAGAGGTAATACATGAAAGATCATCATGTCCCTTTATTGTTTTTAAACAGGTTATTATTAGTGGGTGTTACAAGTAATTTAAACAACTAGCACATTTCGCACACCCAAAACCAAATGTTGTGAAGGCTTTTTGTTCTGAAATTACAGGACTAGTTAATACTTGCTCAAAAATATTTTATTAACAAAAGATGCTTATAGGGGAAAGGATGAGGTAGCTGGTTCGATGATTTAAAAGCAAATATTTAAAAAGCTATACTCTCACCGTCCTACATTCGATAGATAAAAAATAGATACAACTCTCGAAGTGTCAGCGAGCAATAGGTCACATAATTGCGGATCATTAATAGTGTAGTAAATAGTAAAATAAAAAAAAATAATTAAAATAAGATTTGAGGTAGAAATATTTTAATTTTATTATTAACATAAATAAATAGCAGTTTCGGAATTGTCGACAAATCACCCTTTTAAATGATAGTAAAAACATAAATGTTTAAATTAAATGTTCTTAAAATAAACAACTTTTTATATTAATTTTTTTTAACCTAAATGAACTCTATTTATGGAGCCGAAGATCTGACCTGGTAGGTGAATATGGACTAGGGGAGAGCAATGAAAGAGGCGATAGATTATACCAGTTCTCTCAAGAACATGACATGATAATCGCAAATACATGGTTCAAATTACACAAAAGAAGGTTATACACATGGAGGAGACCAGAAAATAATTCACTACATATTATTAGAAATCAGATAGACTATATTCTGGTAAACAAGAGATTTAAGAATGTTGTCACCAGAGTAACGACATATCCTGGTGCAGATATCGGTTCAGACCATAACCCTGTAATTACTGACATCAAAGTGAAGCTCAAAAAAGTCCAAGAAAGCCCCTAAACACCAAAATTAAATATCTCAATATCCAACAAAACGTTAATAGAAAATGACTTAAACAGTGAGCTAAAGCAATCAATAAATGAAAACAACACAGAAATATGGAACACATGTAAATATCTTACCTTGAAAGTAATAGAAAAATTTCACGAGGAAACTAAGTTCCTGTAGCTGGCTGTATACCATATATCACAAAAAAAAATTGTTGAAATCCTTTATAAAAGGTATATAAAAATGCCTCAAACGGGCTATCACAAACACATTGCAAAACGTTTTCGAAATAAACAATCCATCATCAGTGCAAACGGTTGTACATGCTAGTAGCCACCAAAATATATGGGTAAAAACCCTTTAAATGTTATAAATTTGAAATTGTTTTACATTATTAGTATTTATAATTTGTGATGGTTAAGTTACCGTTAACCTACCTAGGAAGCGATCATAGACTAATAAGAACAAAACTAGTAATTAACAAAAAACTAGAAAGAAAAAGAATACATGAAAAAAGATACAAATGGACATCTGAAGAAATCAAAAATAGTGAATTTAATAAAAAGATAGTGCATGCATTAAATCAAGTTAGCATGCAGCAGATAAACTTCAATGATATTGATGATTTGAATAACCTTATTACCGAAACAGTGAATAAAAGCCTTCTGCAACTGAAAAAACCGAAAACAACATACAATGAATTAGACAAAGAAATATTACAACAAATAGAAAGAAGGAAGATCTTAAATAAATCTAACAAAAGGGGAACCGACGAATATAGAGAACTTAATAGGCAGATTAGAAAAGGAATCAGACAACAAAAAAGAAAAGAAAACGAAAAATTAATAACAACAACTATTGAAAAAAATAAGAATATGAAATGTCTCATACCGACACTAGGACGACGTCAGATGATATCATTAATAGGAAAAGACGAAAATGAAATCACAAGTAGAGGAAACATACTGACACGAATAGAAGAATTTTACACAGAACTTTACAGATCACATCAACAAGATGATGAGATACGACCAGCACGAAAATTAATAAAAAATGTTGAATCAGAAATAATGCCAAAAGTAACAATTTCAGAGGTAACTACAGCATTGGAAAACATGAAGAGAAATAAAGCTGCAGGAGAAGATAGTATTACCACAGATATGATATTAGAAGGAGGTAAGGAACTAATTGCAATTGTAACTAAGCTTGTGGACAGTTGTTTACATCAGGGCAAAGTCCCTAAGAGCTGGAACAACTCTAAAGTAATCTTATTGCACAAGAAAGGTGATAGTCGAAAATTGGAAAACTACAGACCCATCAGCCTATTGTCACACCTGTTTAAAATACTCACCAAAGTCATAACTACTCGACTAACAAGGAAATCGGACGAATACCAACCATATGAACAGGCAGGTTTTAGAAAAGGCTATTTAACTTCCGATCACCTGTTAACCACAAAAATATTAATAGAAAAATGTAACGAATACAAGTTTCCAGTTTTCCTTGCATTTGTAGACTACGAAAAAGCTTTCGATACCATAGAACACACGGCCGTAATAAACGCAATGCAAAATTGTAGAATAGACAGCAGATATATTAACTTAATAAAAGAAACTATGAACCAAGCTACAGCTACATACTACCTAAATAAAAATGAACACACGAACCCTGTACCATTAAACAGGGGAGTCAAACAGGGAGATACTTTATCACCCAAACTGTTCACCTTAGTTTTGGAGGACGTTTTTAAAAACCTAAATTGGAAATATAAGGGAATAAACATCAATGGCCGCTACCTCAGTAATCTACGATTTGCAGATGACATAATCCTGATAGCTACTGACCTACAAGAAATGCAAACCATGCTTGTAGAACTTCATACCGAATCTTCTAAAATAGGACTGAAAATGAATTTAAACAAAACAAAAGTCATGCACTCCGAAGACACCGTGACAATAATAAACGATAAAGTTATAGAAAAAGTTGAAGAATATATATACTTGGGACAAAAAATAATCCTAAATAGGGAAATTCAGACTGAAGAAATAAAAAGAAGAAGAAAGTTAGCTTGGGCAGCATTCGGTAAACTGAACTATATACTCAGAAATCAACAAATTCAATTACATCTTAGATCTAAAGATTTTGATGCATGCATTATTCCGATATTAACTTATGCGGCACAAACATGGACAATCACAAAAAAGAATATGAATATACTTAGAGTCACTCAACACGCGATGGAAAGAGCAATGCTAGGTATATCACTTAAGGACAAGAAAACACATGGATGAGAAGGAACACATGGATAAGACAGAAAACCAAAGTCACTGATGTGGTGCAAAAAGCATTAAAGCTGAAATGGGAATACGCTGGACATGTAGCTAGGAGCGATCTAAACAAATGGCACAGATCAATTTTAACCTGGAGACCATACCAACACAAAAGACCCAGAGGCAGACCTCCTATGAGATGGACAGATGATCTGAAAAGGACTGCCGGGAAAAATTGGCTACAAGTAGCGTACAATAAAAAACAATGGAAAGGAAGACTTGAAGAGGCTTATGTTCAGATGTGGACGTGAATGGCTAGACGAAGAAGAAGAAGAAGAAGAAGAAGTTACAGTTGGATCGGTAAAATGGCGGCGTATGACTCTACATGAGTAAAATGGTCCTGAGACGAAGTGTCTACGAGGACCTGTTATCAACAGGTCCTGTCTGTTAGTTGTTATCAACAGGTCCTCGTAGACACTTCGTCTCAGGACCATTTTACTCATGTAGAGTCATACGCCGCCATGTTACTTATCCAACGGTAACTTAACCATCACAAATTAGAAATACTAATAATGTAAAACAATTTCAAATGTATAACATTTAAAGTGTTTTTACCCATATATTTTGGTGGCTACTAGCATGTACAACCGTTTGCACTGATGATGGATTGTTTAATCCGAAAACGTTTTGCAATGTGTTTGTGATAGCCCGTTTGAGGCATTTTTATATACCTTTTATAAAGGATTTTAACAAAAATTTTTTGTTATAGAAAAATATTCAACAACGTTACACAGGCACAAAAAACAACAATGGATGACTGATGAAATCCTGAATCCTGGAGCAGAGAAGGAAACTGAAAGGTAACAAGAGAGAATATAAGGAAAAACAGAAACTAATTAAACAAAAAATAAAGGTGGCTAAAGAAAAATGGATGGAGGATTAATGCAAGGATTTAGAAAAGTTGAATGAAAAACATGATACGTTTAATATGTTTAAAAAAGTAGAGAAGTAGCTCGTCTTTATCATAAGAAAACTCCACATACTATAACCGATTCGACGGGAAAAATGATAAATAGACGAACATGAAATTCGAACAACCTGGTGTAATTATATAAGTGAAATGTATAATGATGATAGACCCGAAGAAATGGAGACATTAGTTGAAGGTGAAAGACCAGAAATACTAAAATCAGAAATACTGCATGCTATAAAGTTAGCAAAGAACAAGAAAGCCGTTGACTCTGATAACATACCGACAGAGATGTTAAAGCTTATAAATGAGGAGAACATTGGAATACTGGTCAAACTTTTCAATGATGTTTATTCGACTGGTGATATCCCTGAAGATTGATTAAAGTCCGAATGAATAATACTACCAAAAAAACAACTTCCGAAAAACTGTAGCGACTATAAAATAATAAGCCTTATAAGGCACACTTTGCAAATATTTCTACGCATCATTCACAGTTGAATCAGAGATAAATGTGAGGAAGACCAGGATGAAACACAATTTGGCTTCAGAAATGGACTGGGAAATCGGGACGCCCTCTTTGCACTAAATGTATTACTGCAGGAATGTCGAGATCAAAAGATAGACGTCTTTCCTGTATTTATTGACTATGAAAAGGCCTTTGATCGAGTACAGCATCACAAATGAATTAAAATATTAGACAGAGTTGTATACTATCCCCACTGCTATTTATTTTATATTCAGATAGAATATTTAAAGAAGCGCTGCATAATTTGGAATGGGTCGTGAAAGTTAATAGAATTCTGATAAATACAATCAGATATGCAGGCGATAGAGTTATTTTAATTGATGACATGAATGGATTACAATGCCTTTTAAATTCCATTGATACAGTGGGAAAAGAGTTTGGCCTAAACATAAAACAAAACACGTGGTGTTTAGCCGTTTAGCACATCAAGATGTACGATTATATGGTGATGGTCATATAATTCAAAGAGTGTCCAGTTTTAATTATCTTGGTTACCATATTACTGAACAACTAGATCTAGATCAAGAGATAAAATGTAGAATCGAGATAGCCCGCACGACATTTTTAAAAATGAGGTCATTTTTCTGTAATGATAACTTGCAACTTCAACTTCGAAAGTGCATGGTTAAATGCTACATTTGGTCAGTCCTCTTATATGGTGTCGAAGCATGGACATTAAAAATATCCACCAATAATGGTCTGGAGGCCTTTAAAATGTGGCTACACAGAAGTATACTAAACATGTCCATGGACGGCTATGCTGACAAATGTGGCAGTCCTTGAGAGAGCAAATGCTGCTCGCGAGCTGCTTGATAACATCAAATGTAGAAAGATGACCTATTTTGGACACGTAGAAGGGGACACCGATATAATATTCTTTAACTTATTATGATGGGTAAAATCAAAGGACGCAGAGGAATTGGTAGAAAGCAGGCCTCTTGGTTGAAGAATATCAGCGAGTGGACAGGAATAAAGGAAGCTGAGCAACTCTTTAGAATAGCTCGAGACAGAGACAGTTTCGCCTTGTTAATCGCCAACGTCAAGGGGACTTGATAGGGCACGTTAAGAAGAAGAATTATATGCCGTGCAGAGTTTGTCCACGACATCCACGGCCCTTTTTGTTTTATTATAGTCTATGATTATTTCTAGATTAGCCGTTGTATCATCAATATTTTGACAACTTTTAAGAACAAAAATATAAAAAAGGTTAAATGACTGATTTAAACAAAGGATGTTCCTTATTATAGACCACATTTGAAAAATTCCAAACGATATTTAAATTAAACCTACCAAATAATTTAAAGGAAAAACCTTTCGATTAGTATATATTGCTGGTTTTGACATATGGAACCATATAGACATCAGATTGCAACCCTGAAACAAACTTCGAACTTTATAGAATATATTAGGAATCTGATTATAAAAGATAAAATCATAAAAGATATTAAGATAGGACGTAGGTGGTTAGTGTATGTAATACGGATGGAACAAAATGACCGAACTAGAAAAACGCTTCTTGATAGACCCATTATTCAGAGAAGAAGAAAAAGACGCAGAACAAGGTTTCTTAATAACATCGATCAAGTTGTTCTGAAGTTATTTTCTTGTGACATTTTAAAGTAATTACTATGTAAATGGGAATAAGCCACATTTAAAGGTTAAAGTACGTTTTTATTGAAGTTTCAATTTTTACTTCGGAAATCGTTTTCAAAATACTTTTGTATTTGGTGTATATTACCTGTATTTTGACAACGCTTTTAGAAGTGGAAATTAAAACGTTAATAAAAATACTTTTACCTTTAATTGTGGCTTATTCCCATTTAAATAGTAATAACATCGATGAAGACATATGATATATGAAAATACGTGCTTGGCGGAGGAAGGCAATGAATAGGGACGACTGGAGAAAAATTCTTATAGAGGACTTACACAGTGTTTTAAAGCCAGAATGATAATGGTGATTATGGCATATGGAACTAAAATATGGGCTTTTGACAGTAATGCATCGAGGGAAAACAACTGTACTGGCTGTGTAGAATTAGAAAATGGACCAGTCAAAGGGTCAAGGAATTGTTTAATCTATCTGTTGACTTAAAAACATTACATCAGCGTATTAACACGATGATACATTTTTTAACGCTTAAAAATAAGTACAGCATTCAAAGAAGAAGAAATAGTTATAACAGCAGCGATCGTTATCATTTCTCAAAAAGCTTAATAAGAAATATTGCACAATTAGAAATTTTTGTAGATAGCTCATTAAAAATTCGTAACATGTACTATTTTATTCCAAAGAAATTTTGATCCTCTTTTAACGAAGTAACTAAATCCGATCTAATTTAGCGACATATGCTCCGGAAAGGTAACAACCATTAAAAGTTTTAATTTATACCGTCATGTTATATTCTTTGATTTATGGCGGAATAATGAAGCGGCGCGTAATATATTACCACACATTTTTTAGCCAAATGAAACAAAGCAATTATTTTATGTCAAATAAAGTTAATTAAGGCTGTCTAAAAATGGATTGATAAATGGTTATTGCCAAATATATCATATTTGTCTATATCCAAATTTATTTTAACTCTTTTAATAGCATAAATCTAAAAGAGGTTTATTCGGTAATACAAAATATATAGTTATTAAAGAAACCTAACTTTCTTACTAGACTCAGGCAAATATGCAAATTGCATATTTTGCATATTTTTATAAAAGTGAACATAAAGTGCATATAATTTGAAAATTTAGTGTTAAATATATATTTTTATATTCAAACTTACAGATAGCATGAAAATGACAATATTTATTTTGTTTTATAATCACTTGGTATTCAAATTCTTGGTATAGTCACAGTATATTGCTTAAAAAGAATCAGTAGGTTCACTCTGCCGCCAATCCTATGTTCTTCATGTTCCATTTTTTTCACGCGCAGTAGTTCCACACGCAGATAAAATCCAGTTTTTGTTACACTGCTCAATACAATTTTTAATACACAATAAATAGGAAAAGTGTGACTGGTGGCGACCTAAAATTTAATTAGATTTTCAGAATACTTTCCTAAATTTAGCGTTTTCCACAATTATCAATAGTTTCTCAAATAATTATTACTGATTTTCCTTTAAAATGTATTATGTTGAATCCAACAGTTTGGATTACCAAACTATTTAATCGAATATTTAATTTTTTAATATTTTTAATATTTTTTTTTGTATTTATTAGAAAATCACGCTATATTTACTGTTACTGGTGAGAAATCGCATATAACGAAGAACTGATTTTGAAAGAGCTAATGAGGAAACTAATTCCTATAGAAAAAAAAAATAATAAATTCGAATTATAAATTATATTTTGGGGATTTCAATTCTACAATAAAAGGTATAATATATATATATATATATATATATATATATATATATATATATATATATATATATATATATATATATATATAAAGAAGAGAGAGAGAAAGAGCGAGAGAGAGAAGGTTCTTAAACTCCTAAGCAAAGCATAGACGCGTCAAAACGCGCCATCGGGTTCTATTTTGTGCTAAGGCCTTCACCTCATTCCAAGACTTTTCTTGGCCTCTTATCTCGTCCATTGGGGATTTCCACTTTTCCTTTGGGGATTCCACTCTAGGGCAGTCTTTGCGATACTGGAACTATTTTTTCGAAGTGTGTGACCGATCCAACCCCACTTTCTGGACTTATTTCACACTAATTTCATTTTGTACCCTCTTTTTTTTTGGTCAGGTGTAGCAGCTCTTCGTTTCTGATGGTGTTGGGCCCGAATATACGAACAATTTTTCGTAGATATTTGTTAACAAAGACCTGCAGTTTGTCTGTGAGGGTGTTTGTCACTTTCCAGGTTTTATATCCGTAGAGTAGAACAGGAATTTGATCGGAATATTCGGATCTTTGTCCTTGTAGTATACTTGCCAGATTTTCAAACAGGGTTGACCGTGCTGAAAGCTTGTTGGGCTTTTCGTGTCCTCATACGAATATCGTCTTCTGTACCTCCGTTTTCTGTTATGACACTTCCAAGATACGTAAAGTTTTCCACATTTTCAATCTGCATATTGTCGATAGTAAATAGCGTGTCGTTTCTTGCATTTATTCTCATGGACTTGGTTGTACTAATATTGATTTTAAAACCTTTTTTATTGGCTTCAGTGGAAAGTGTTTCCAATTGGTAAGCCAGATCTTGAAACCTCTGACCTAATAGGCAGATATCGTCGAATGCGTCACTGTTGATCCCATTGTGTGTCACGCTGCATTTCGCATCAGTGTATAGTGACTTCATAATAGAAATTATTTTTTGCGGGATGTGTCTTAGCTCTAAAATTTTCCATACAGCAGCATGAGACAAGCTGTCAAAGGCACGTTCAAAATCAACAAAAACCATGTATAGGGGTGTGTTCCATTCAACCCATTGTTCCATTATTACCCTCACAGTATTAATGTGGTCCATGCAGGAGGATTCTGGTCTAAAGCCTGCTTTAGCTTGCTTGATTAGCTCGAAACTCAACCTTGTTTGTTAATCTTTTCAGTATGATGGTCGTGAACATTTTACTTGTGACAGTAAGAAAAGTTATTCCTCTCAATTTTTGCACAGTGTGGGGTTGCCTTTTTTTGGAAGCTTAATAATGTTACCTTTTTACCAGCCCGCTGGAATGTGGTTTGTTTCCCACACCTCTCTAATTATGGGGAGCAAACTAAAGGGGCATTAGACAATATCTTCAATATTAATGAACGTATAGCGACATACAAGATATGATAGCGCACTATGGATAAAAATAGATTTCCCTTAGGGAAATAGGACAAATTTTGATTTATTGACTTAAAAAAGGCCTCAGGCTGAGTACAAAATTAATTGATCGCATCCTAACATGCGATATAAATCTTCTCAGTTATTTATTATTCTGTTTTAAAATGTTCAAAAAAATAATAACTTATGATTAATTATTTGAATAGACCAAGTCAATTAGGCAATATAATTTTTCAAACTTTAGAAGTGTGTATAGTGGGTATGTGAAGAATTTTATCATTTACGAAATTTAGTTTCCAGTTTTCAAAGAACTTCTATAATTATTATTTCATTCTAATTTTGGAATATTCTTTGAAACTGATATAATATTTTAAATCTTGCAACAGCAGCATTTTTCGCCAAATCTGTTGTGCACATACCTAGGAGTGGATTCAAAATTGGAACCCTGAAAATGCGAGAGTGAACCTATTGATTTTTTTTAAGTAATATACTGTGGTATAGTAACTAATTAAATACAGTGGCTTGTAGGTTTGTCACGTTTTGTCCTTAAATTAAGGGTTTGTGTTAATCAGTTTATGTCTCTAGGTAAACATTTTTATTTTGACGGTCAGTTTAGCTTGGTTTCACTTTTGTTGTAAAATTGGAGGCGTAAACAACGTGTATTTCTAATTGTTAATAATTACTGTGCTTTGAAAATGCCACAAATAAGCAATGTTTTAACTTGGATAAAACCTTACAAAGAGCTATCTGTGGATATCGATATAGTTTATTGCTCACATTTCTAAAGCAAAAAAGTACATACCTATTATTTTTTATTTTATTTTAAAAATTTACACAGTAGTACAAACAAAGATTTTAAAATTGGAGATTATGTTTAAGAAAAGTACCGACACAAGGCTAGTTCGCAATAAATCGATTTATTTTTTCTTTTTTCAAGCATTTTTAAACTCCTTGCGATAAAAAATAGGATACCTTTTTAAAATTCAAATCACTCAATAGTTTACTGAAAGGTCACTAACATTTTTTTCTAACAATACCATAGTTTGCTTTAATTTTACTATAAACAAAAACATATCATATATTCGACTTAATTAATTAACTGCTTTTAACATGTGCTCATAGTATTTTTTCTTTAAATGTAAACAGAAAAGACCAAGAGCCTCTTATAATTATTTAGGCGGGGTCTCCTCTTCTTTCTTGCACAGTCATTTATTGACATTTTCAAGATTACTACAACCCCCTCTGTGGCACAGTGGTAAGAGCGCCTACCGTTGAACCTAAAGGTCGTGAGTGGAGAAATTTTCGTTTATTAAAAATTAATGAATGAAAATAATTTCTATCCTTGTGCGATCGGTACTCACCGGAGTGACCGCAGATGTTCGGATACAATTAGCGTCTCTTAGGAAAGACAATGACGTCGACTTTGCTAAGTATCAAGGCAATTACTCTACACGCACACACTACACTAGGTACCTGACTGTAAAAATTTACTGTACCATGCCAATGACCATTAGTTGTCGACGCATTAAACTCAATAAAAAAAAACAAAAAGATTACTACACCGATTTTTATTCGATTCAATTTAAATATTTTAATTGTTATAATTGTTATTCAAAAACGGTTCATTTTTTTTAGTTTATTTCTACAATCTTAGATTTGAAAAATAGGTACAACTATAGAATATTTATATTCTTTTTTAGATTTCATCTGAAAAAAAATTCAAATAGCTAAAAATATTTAGCTAAAAAAGTGAAAACTACATCCGGTGAAAAATATAAACCTTGACCAAGTGCTTTCAGTCAAGTTCCAAAAAACAAACTAACAAGAATATTTTAACGAAGACCTGTGTCGTGTTATTTAGGAGGTTGAGCAACAAACAATGGCAGTAGAAGATATAGATAAAGAATACCTGTCAAGTGAAAACTAAGTTCAGATTTTTTTCTGTACAACTATACAAGCCACAATTTTCTCAACAATTAAATCTTAAAAAACAAAATTGATGCTTTTTTTAAATTTCTTTTTACTGGTAAGATATTCAACGAGCAGTGTAATCTTTTGTGCCTCAAATCAAATAAATATCACTTTTGCAATTATAGGTACAGGTACTTGTTTCGGGAGTCTACTGTCTTTTATTCATTGGACATGTCCGTACCATTTGAGCTGATTTCGTTGTATGCCATTCATGACTGTACCTTCTATTCTCATACTTTATTGCATCCAGTTCGGCGACATATCTTTCTTCGATGTCTCTGTTAATCGTCTCGTTTCACAACCGTGTAAATAAAAGCATGTTTTTTACCACAGTTTCATGGGTTGTAGTGCTAGAGAGAGCATGTCAGCCTAGCCAAAATGACTAATAATCCTCCTTGTTGCTTCCACTGGAATAAGCTTGACCGTTCAACTGGGCATGGACTACCTCCTTCTAATTCTTTAAACTCCTGTTTTTGAAATTAATAATACTCATTATTGTGTCTAATTACCTATTTAGTTGTCAAAACAGATACATTGTTACCTAAAGAAGTGCAAGTGGTTCAATTTAGAAATTATATAGTAAATATTAAATATTTGACAACTGATGCACATATTCCTCTCGCGATTTAAGCTTCAAGTACTAATTTTATAAATCGCACTACTAATAGACATAAATCCTTTCATTTTAATTTCATAAATGTTTTTATTCGCGACATCTCAACATTTTCTATTTCAGAATATTTATCATCAAACTGTTATCTACGTTAAAAGCCAATTTGTCAGTAAAAAAAGTAACAAAAAAAAACAAAAGAAAATATAAGACATAAAAAACGAATACTGTGACCTCAAAATATATTATTATACATTATTTTGTAATAAAATTTTACAGAAGTGTGTCTTTAAAATCTTGTTTGTATGTACCCTTACTAAGTTGTAAATTAATTATTCAATAAATGATATTACTCTGGTATACTCGTATTATTTTAATTACCCCATACCGGCATTGAATAGAAGACCGCCCACTCTCTTTATTATATAGATTCAAGACTTTATACCACAGGGGGTTGTAAGTAGGTATAAATGTAAATTCTAGTACAAGATGACGTTTAGAATATTATTCGTGAATAGATATTGTTCGTAAAGAAAGATATTTTTGAAATAGATATCGCACTGAATTTTGCCGTCAAGATTTTCGAGGATAAGCCTTAAATTGGATTTTATGGATTTAAAATAATTTTCAAACACTAAATTTCTCTAAAGTAATTGTATGTGGCATACATCCTTTTCGCTCCAAGGTATTCATTTGTACTTTACAATAATAATAGAAAGTTTAAAAATAAATAAATATATAATTTATTTGTAGTGATGCGAAAAGCTCTGATTAAATAATATTTCCAACAATATACTGCATTTAGAATATTGTCAAGTTTCTCTCCCTTGATATTCACCATTTTCCATTAACAAAGCTCTATTGCCGGGAGTGCGAATAAGCTGTGGTAATCAGTTTTAACAATAATATACGGAGTTGGCATACTTCGTCGGCGTATTCATATGTAGGACTGTAAATGGGACATTAGGGCTAGTCGAATGGCATATGTTATGCACTACCACGTGCAAAATAAATGGACTTTATCCACAGGGATGTCAGTGAAGTTAATATAAGGTGAGCAAGTACACAGTTATAAATATCTAGGTTTGAATATAAATCACTGGTCAAAATTAATTAATACCTTAGTTAGCAATTAATTTCATGTAAACTATAGGCAGTATTATATTTCACTTTGACGTAATAAATCGCTACATTTGTTAGATAATATCGAGAAAACGAAGAATCGTAATTAGGTTTTACTGTGAAACATTAACTAAGAACTTTTATTTTTAAAAGTTTTGAAGCACATGGAAATCCTGCGAAATTAGCTAATCTAAGAAACCAGTGAGAGAAAGCAGTGAGTACCTTTGAAAATAAATTGACTTTAATTACGTATAATATACCCTGGATATAAATTTTAATTTAAATTTGCACAATTTGATAAATAATCCATATGTAAAATTCATACCTATATAAAAATTTCTACAAGAATAAAATGAAAGAAAACAAGTTTTTTATGTTTATGTGGTCAAAAATCTGCTGATAACAGTAGAAATAAAAATGACAAATCTGTGAAAGTTTTGACCTCATTTTAATTTTCAAATTAATATCAAAGAAAAAAATGCTGATACTACTTTACTTTACTTTACTCTGTGGTGTTACAACCCTTCGTGGGTTTTAGCCGACTCGATAAAATGTCTTCTGAGGTTTCCTGCCCATTGGAGTCTTCTGGATTTTATTTCTTTTATGATGTTGGCGTCTGGATAAAGTTCTTCCAGCTCTTAGTTAGTTCTTATCCTATATTGTCCTGATGCTTCATCTAGCACAGGACCAAAGATCTTTCTTAGGATTTTTTTCCCAAACACATAGTCTCTCTTTGTTTGCCTTTGTTATTGTCCACGTTTCGCTTCCATACATCACAACGGGTCGTATGATTGTTTCACAGACCTGTATCTTCGTCCGTCTTGTAAGATGTTTCGATTTTATTAGGTTTTGGAGGGCAAAAAGACATCTGTTGCCTGTTGTCTTCAGTTATTGTTGTTCCAAGATACTTGAATTCTTTAACGCGCTCAACGTTAAAGTCATCGATTGTGATGTTTTGACAGATTCTGTCTTTGCTTTGGTTACTGCGGCTCATAGACATATATTTCGTCTTGTTTTCGTTGATTTGGATAAGTATCTTGTCTGCTTCCTTCTCGAACCTTACGAAAGTCTCCTTCATCCTTAATCGTGTGTTTCCTATTAGATCGATATCGTCTGCAAATGCCAGTAGTAAGTTTGGTCCTTCTCGATAAAATACTGTATTCGGTTTTTCGATTCTTGCACTTCTGATTATGTGTTCCAGAGCTAAGTTGAAGAGTTGTGGTAAAAGTGCATCTCCCTGTTTTAGTCCATTGTTTATTTCACATATCTCTGAGAATTATTGTCCAACTCTCACCTTACATCGTAACCGTTCCATATACATCCGTATCAACCTAACTAGTTTTTTGGGAAGCCAAGTTCCTGCATCGCTGTCCACAATCTGTCCCTGCCTACTCTATCAAATGCTTGTTTAAAATCTACGAACATCTGATGAAGATCACGATCAAACTCCCAGGATTTTTCCATTATCTGTTTTATTGTGAATATCTGGTCAATAGTAGAGCGGCTCGGTCTAAATCCGCATTGAAAATCTCCAACTATTTCTTCTGCGTATGTTTTGGTTCTTTCTAGCAGGATGTTTGCAAGGATTGTGTAGTTGGTGTTTAGGAGTGTTATTCCCCTGTATTTAATACATTGATTTTCGTTTTCTTTTTTGTGTATTGGTACAATAACCCCTTCTTTCCGTTTATCTGATACTACTGTAAACTTTTATAAAATTGATTTGATATGAATTATGTATGATTAAAATTAAATTTGTGGAATAATTTTAATGAACTAATAGAACATCCTTATATAGTCCACAGTGCAGTAAAGCACGCCTAATTTATATGTCGGAAAATAATTATCCGAAAATAAAAAACAAAGATAGAGTAAGGTGGGGGACTATCAACCGCAGTGTAATATCGGTCACTCTAAAATTTCATCTAATTGACGTCGCAGAGCAAAGCGCATTCACACAATGTTGAACGTATCAACAATAGATAGTGCACTGACCACTTACTCATTTTTTAATGCCATAGGAACTTATGACTAGTAAATTTGTGTTTTGTGGAAGATTTTTATAGCTAAGTTCAGCATTTTAGTATTAACAATGTATAAAAACATATTTCTAGAATACAGACATCACAAAATCATATGATTTCAGGTTAAATGTTTTCTAAAAAGTTCATGTCAACAATGAGCATACTTTCGGATAAAATCGACCATACTGGTCGTTTTTACCCCAAAAGGGATAGATATTACCCTAATTGTGATAAGTCTCAGTTGATGTTATTTATTTCAGATGACACGAACTTATAGCTGACAAAATACTTTACATAAGAGAAGCATCCAAGTTATACAACGTCCCTTGTGGAATATTGCAAGACCAATTAAGAGGTCCTTCCCAGTCCAAAAGAATTACACTAGGATGAAAAGCTGTCTTGACCAAGGAAGAGGAATCCGAATTTGTATCTAGTATTTTAGAACTATAGAAGGCGTTTTTTGGCCATACGTCCCGTACAATACATCAAACGGTTTTTGAATATGTAGAGCAAAACAAAATTAAACATTCATTTAAAATGGCAATCAAAATGTGTGGAAAAAATGGTTTTATTTATTTGTGCACCGTCATCCAGAACTCAGTCTGCGCAAACCAGAAGAAACAAGTTTGAGTAGAATTACTGCTTTTAATCGTGAAGAACAAAAAATATTTTACAAAAATTTGGCAACTCTATGTGATCGTTACAAATTCATATGTTATCAAATTTTTAGTGTTGATGAGACGGATATCAGTAATGTTTATATTCCCTGTAAAATTGTTGCTGCCAAAGGCCAGAAATAAATTATGCAATTATCAGTGGTACACGAGGACAAACCACAACGCTAGTATGAGCTTTTGGTGCCTCAGGTCAATATATTTCACCTATGTTTATTTATAGAAGAAATCGGATGAAAGGACGTTTGGACAAAAACGGTCCTACTGGGGAAATATACAAATGTTCCAAATCGGGTGGATAACGGAACAACTTTTCTTGGAATGGTTGAAACATTTTCAGCGGCATGTTAATGCTTCTAAAGACCATCCAGGTCTTTTAGTGCTAGATAACCACACAACGCATTCAAGTCTGGCTTCCTACAATTTTTGTCGCGATACCGGAATAAATCTCCTTTCACTACCAGCGCACACCTCCCACCGTCTCCAGCCTCTAAACATCACTTTTTTTCTCCATTCAAGATAACTTACTACAATAAATGTGACAAACATGTAAAATAAAAAAAAAAATCAGAAAATCAATACAACAGACGTTGTGGAACTTGTTAAAAATGCCTTTATTAGTGTTGCGTCTGTTGAGAAAACTATAAATGGATTTCGAACCACGGGGATCGTTCCCTTTAATCCCGATGTTTTTTGTAAAAAAGAATTAATATTTATACCAGTAGCTAAACAGTATCAAGATCATGGTTCTTCTCTGTCCGATACACATCAAACACCATCTCTAACATCAGTTACCCAAATGAACTACAGGGCCCAGTGGAGTCCAAAATAAAAAAACTGAGACCAAAAGCCGCACCCTCATAAGATTTTTTATCTGAGTCAGAATTAGAGGAAGTTTCAGACATTAATCTGAGCGACGTTAAGGATAAATCTGTCCAGCTAAAAAATAAAAACTTATCTCGTATATCTTTCAGTGAACTATAGCCTCTATCGGCACTATTAGTCAGTAGTTATATAAAAACTAGAAGCAGGCAAACTCAACACTTAACCAGATTAAGATTAATACCATTAAAACACCAATTTAAAAACAAGGAACCAAAAAAGCAAAAAATGAATGAGGTTGAAAAAGTTAAACAAACAATTGAAGCTACTAAGATAAAAACAAGCTACTAAGCTACTAAGCGAAATATGTGCAGTATGTTCGGAGGTTGGATCAAGTGAATTATGGTGGAGATGTCATCTCTGTTGTCTCTGGGCTCATGCATACTGCACGGAAGTAGATACTGCTACTCTTTGTATTTGCTCAAACTGTCAATGTAACTAAAGAAATATGTATTTTATACTTAAACCTAAGTAAACTTAGCCATTGAACTTGTCCATCTGTGATCGATATTTACCATCCTTGATCGATATTACCAGATTGATCAATATTTAAATACTCGAATTTTTTTAGTTTCAAAAATATTTATTATTTATTATTAATAGTAGTTTTAATATATTTGTAATATTTTTAAAGCAGTTATTGTTTAACACAATTAGCAATGTTTTATTATATACGTATATTAATTTATTTATTACAAAATAAATCTATATATTTTTTCCCATATATTTTTTAAAAAAACGTGTATTTTTTTCGCTATAAATACAGCGCTCTTAACACATTCGCGACCAACCGTCACACATGTGTGACGGTGAAGTTTGCGTAAGGACTGCTGACACATATGTGTGACACCGAACTTACGTGATGAAATGTAAAATAATTTTACCACGGTTTATCACAGTGGGTCTAAATTTGACCACAGTCCACCTAAACAATACTTCTTTCACACGCTATGGCTGGGTTGTGATTTGAACTTTTAAAAAAAGAAGAAATAACCTGTAAATTTATGGAACGTAAATTTATAGAATGTAAACGTCGAATACTAAAAGTATCGTAATTGTGTATAATTTAGAAAGGTAATATAAAAATGTAACTTATTTATACACCGTGTAATAACTTATTATTTATTTTAGACGTATTAACAATGTCAAAACGACATCTAAGTACACGAGACCTTTAATTAGAGGCCGAGATGGCTAGTAGGGGAGTTAGTGAGTACAGAAATGCCGAAAATATTGAATATGAATTCGAGGAGGACCATAATGATGAAATGTTTTATTCTAGTGGAAGTGAATATTCTCCTGCTCATTCTGGAAGAGAGACTAAGGATACTAGCAATGATGGGGGAGAGTTGAGCAATGACGGCGGTGAGTTGAGTAATGATGAGGGCGAAGTGAATGATGCAAATGAAAATGTGGTACAAGAAAATGATGAGGCGAACTGGCTTAATGTAGAGGAAAATATTGAGATACATCAGTTTACTGAACAAGAAAATATAAAAGTAGAAATTCCTGTTGATGCAACACCTATACAATATTTTTCATTACTATTTGATGAAGAGCTTTTGATAAAGATCGAAGAGTGGACAAATTACAGAGCTGCTTCACGCAAAGAAAACCCTACTTTAAAAAAATATTCCTTTTTAAGACGCTGGATGGATATAAATATTGACGACTTAAAAAATTTTTTGGGTCTCTGCATATTAATGGGAAACATTAAACTCCCCTCCCTTAGTTTATACTGAAGCACAGATCCACTATATCACTTTTCAATATTTGGAAAAACTATGCCCAGATCAAAGTTTGAAGCTATTCTTCAAAATATTTGTTTTTATAAGCCAGAAGACATAGAAGTTCAAGATCGACTTTACAAAATTAAAAACGCTACGAGTCATGTTATAAATATTATCTCTAAAGTTTACTATCTAGGAGAGAACTTAAGTCTTGACGAAGCCCTCTTACTGTGGAGAGGGCGGTTAATATTCCGACAGTATATGCCAAAAAAAACTAGTAAATATGGAATAAAAATTTATGAGATTACTAGCTTTGATGAATTTTTACTAAATTTTCTAATCTACAGCGGCAAGGGGACAGTAGTAAATGAAAATGGGCATGCGTTTGAAGTAGTTTACAGACTTGTTACTGAATATTTAGAGAAGGGGCACACTATCTACATGGACAATTATTACAACAGTTATGAGCTTGCCAAGTTTTTACAGGAAAAGAAGACCTACGTTTGTGGAACATTAAGAAAAAAGAGAAAAAGTAATCCAAAGAGTGTTATTACAAAAAAATTAAAGAAAGGAGAAGTCGTATGGCAAAGAAGAGGTCTAATAATAGTATTAAAATGGAAAGATAAGAGAAATGTAATAATGATTTCATCCAAGCATGGTTCCGAAATGGTTGAAGTTGAAAATCGTAGAGGCCAAAAAAAGTTTAAGCCAGTAATGATTCGTGACTACAATTCCTTTATGTCGGGAATTGACAAAATTAAAAACAGTTGACTTCATATTATGGCACACCACGAAAAACTTTGAGATGGTACATGAAAGTTTTCTTTCACTTACTAGATATTTGCATGTGGAATGGCAACTGTTTGTTGAATAAAAATAGGAACACGTCAAAGAAAACAAGAATGTCGTACCTTCAGTTTATAGAGAAAGTGATCAAAAATTTACTGGGATAAACAGAACGGCCAAGCAGAAAAAAAGTTGTTGCGGCACACAACTTGAAAAAAGAAAATAAGCGGAAAAGATGTCGACAGTGCAGTGCAACCAAGAAAAGGGCTGTCACCTGGTACATATGCCAGGAATGTAAGGGGAGTGATGGACAGCCCATTGGGTTATGTGTTATACCCTGTTTTGCTGAGTGGCACAGAAAAGACAATTAAACTTATACAATATGTTTTATTTTTTATTAAAAGTAATTTTTAGTTTTGTTAATATTGAATAAATAAATGATTTTTTATAAGTAGTAGCTAAAAATGTTTATGTCACATATTTGTGACACTTGGGTTATGTTCAAATTTTTATTACTATAGACCAGTGTCACATATGTGTGACATTATCCAAAACTTTTTTTTAAATCCTTGTTCAATTATTATACTTCTCCCCAAAAATGGTGGATTTGGCATGTTTCTTTCATGTTTAACCAAAATTAGTTTGACTGGACAGACCTAAAAATAGGTTGGTCGCGAATGTAATAATATCCTCATTCTGAAGCTATAAAATTATTTAACCAATCTTTGTTTAAACAAATTAAATTTTGTTATTAATTGTTTTTATAATTCATTAAAAGAAATTAAGTTCACAACAATATACATATGTTATGGATTTATAAAATTGTAAGTATTTTTGGAAGTAAAAAAATATTGTAAATATTTTTTATTACATTCATATTTTCTAGAAAAATATTCACTTTTTGCATAAAATACTGCATACTTATGCGCATATTTCATACTTTTTTATTTGCACATTTGCTTAAGCCTATGAATGTGTATTCAATATAAATTACGAGTTAGTCTATAAAAATATAACCCTATACTGTATATTCGAAGTTGAGTTGCAACCGCAAAATTTTTCGCGAAGTTCTTTCACGAATTATCAAGTAATTTAATGTTTCGTCAATAACTATTTGCAAGAGTTAAGATTTAAAAATAAATCTGAATGGATTGCTGGTTCCGCATGACAGCAGCGAAGATGCTATTACTATTTTCGCACGAAAGCAGCGACGATGCTATTTAATTTTTATTGGAATTTCATTTAAAACGACGCGCCGACCTTTCAAAAGTACTAGGTATGCACATATCTTTCTCAAAATTAAATTAAATTCTTCGGGCGGTATATACAGAGTGACCCAAAAGTCTGGAAACGGCTAATTATCTCGTAAATTACTAGACATAATTATACAAAATTTGAGATACGCCTATTTTGGGATACGGAGATTCCATATTTGGTACTTGCAATGTTGCCAGATTTTCAGTTTCTCTTATATTACTAGAAACTTTGGTTTTTCAAATGCATCACCCTGTATATTCAGTCATTATTAGAATCTCCTATTAAATACGCGTTCAATTACACTATGTAACACTTATGATTTTATGTAGTCTGGAAGGTCTTAAATACATAAAACAGAAGTCTGGCAACGCCTAAATTGTTTCAATACATTTTTTAATATTAATTATTTTCAAATACATTAAAACATAACAATTGATAGTTTAGAATATTTCTAAGCACAATAGTTACGTTATTAAGTGTTCAAAATGTGCTTCATTTGTGAGTTGACAGCACTCTAATCGATGGTAGAATGCGTCTACCACATTTCTTCATGATTGTCTAGAAATTATTCGAGATTCATCGATAATTCATTGTCTTAGCTATGCAAGACTTGCTGGTTAACTTTTGTAAACTAAATTTTTCAAGTATCTCTAATAAAAATAAAGTTTAGGATTGAGATCGGGTGAACGTGGAGGCCATTCAATTCTACCTTGTCTACCAATTTATCGTCCGGGAAATATCTCATCTAAATAACGCCGAACATTTACACCAACTATCTGATAAATTTCTTTCGATAAAAAA
Organism: Diabrotica balteata; assembly: GCA_918026665.1. NCBI lineage: Eukaryota > Metazoa > Arthropoda > Insecta > Coleoptera > Chrysomelidae > Diabrotica > Diabrotica balteata. Next base: position 114,789,636 of record OU898282.1, read on the forward strand.
TGGCCCAATTAAATAAGTACCTACTGTAACTGATCAAACATTTGATTTTTGTGGTCTTTGAGTATGGTTTCCACGCATTCAGTGCGAATTTCACACGAGTTCAGCTATTCAATATGAGTTCAACCATATGTTCACTTGATTTTATGTAGTCTGAAAGATCTTAAATACATAAAACAGTGCAAAATGTAGATTTTAATAAATTTAAATATTTAAATGGAGAATGCTGTGATTTTGACATTTGTTCACCATTTAAATTATGAACTAAAATTGACAGTAGTTGTGGTTCAAAAAGTTCTGCAATTTAAATTGCTTCTCTAAAATGCCGTTCTCTAAACCGTTCTCCTATTCATAAGACGACGGTACAAAAAACTGCAAGGCGATTTGAGGAATCTGGAGAAGTAAAAGATATACCGATCAGGTTGACCGAAACGACTTATTAATGACAACAAAACTTCAGATATAAGCAAAGTTTTGTTGAAAATCCACATACATCCCCAGGCTGGGTTGCACAAGTACATGATGTATGTCATTCTTCAGTCTTACGTTTATTACGTAAAAATAAATTTAAATCATACAAAATTAACTTATTGCAAGAATTAAGTGAAGATGACTTTGGTCGTAGATTAGAGTTTACTGAGGTAATGATGGATAAAATTGAAAATTATTAAACTTTTGTTAACACAATATGTTTTTCCGATGAAGCAACTTTTACACTGTGTGAAAGTGTAAATCGATACAATTTAAGGTACTTGTGTGACGTAAATTCACACTGAAGACTGAATGCGTGCAAACCATACTTAAAGACCACAAAAATTAAATGTATGGTCAGATATAGTAGTTACTTATTCAATTGGGTAATTTTTTTTCGAAAGAAATTTAACGTCAGATAGTTGGTGTACATTTTCGGCGATATTTAGATGAGCTATTTCCTGGACGATAAATTGGTAGACAAGGTAGAATTGAATGGCCTCCACGTTCACCCGATTTCAATTCTAAAGATTATTTTTATTAGGGATACTTGAAAAATTCAGTTTACAAAACTTAACCAGCAAGTCTTGCAGAGCTAAGGCAACGAATTATCAATAAATCTCAAATAATTTCTAGACAATCATGGAGAAATGTGGTAGACGCCTTCTACCATCGATTAGGGTGCTGTCAACTCACAAATTGAGCACATTTTGAACACTTAATAAAGTAACTACTATGTTAAAAAATGTTCTAAAGTATCAATTGTTACGTTTTAATGTATTTGAAAATAGTTAGTATTAAAAAATTTATTGAAACAATTTAGGCGTTGCCAGACTTCGGTTTTATGTATTTATGACCTTCCAGATTACATAAAATCATAAGTGTTACATATGGTTGAACTCGTATTGAATAGGAGATTGCAATAATGACTGAATATACAGGGTGATGTATTTGAAAAACCAAAGTTACTAATAATATAAGAAAAACGGCAAATCTGGCAACATTGTAAATATCAAATATGGAATCTCCGTATCCCAAAATAGGTGTACCTCAAATTTTGTATAATTATGATTAGCATTTTACGAGATAATTAGCAGTTTCCAGACTTTTGGCCACTCTGTATAGATAAAACCAAGAGATTATTTTCATGTTTTTTTTTTATTTTTTACGATTATAATTCTGTACCCGGAAGGTAAAAGACACTAGGTCCATTTTCTTACTTTTCCAGGAGAACAGTTTTAATATTTTTAAAATTTGTTATCAGTAAATACTCAAATGTTCCTTATATATTATCCAAGGTTAACATAATATTATTATTGTTGTCTGTATAATCGGTTTTCCTTCCGTGATGCTATTAAAATCCACTAAAAATGGGGTTGGACTTAAAATGGAACCTTAAGGTATTTCATTATATAACATTCTTAGAGAACTTGTGATTCCATTTATTCTAACTTGTATAGAACGATAGCTTAAGAATTTTTTATAAAAGCAAGCATGTTACCTTGAATTCCATAATTATTAAGTGTTGATAATATAGACTGTTACCAGGTCCTATCAAAACCCTGGGTTATGTCGAAGAATATTGCAATCAATTTCTGATTCTTTGCAAAGGCTTCATTGATTGAGGTTTCTAGTGAAATATGATTATCTAATGTAGATCGTCACTAGCGAAAACCACTCTGAAATGGGGTAAGGAGATTTTTTGTTTCTAAATACCATGCTAGACGGAGATTTAAAAGTTTTTCCAGTATTTTGCACATGTTGCATGTGAGAGAAATAGGACGGTACGATGAGGGTATATCTTTGGGCTTATTGAGTTTAATAATGGGAATAGTTACTCCCTGAGACCAGAATTTTGGAAATTTATATTTTAAAAAACAGGTATTGAATACATTTAACAATATTATTTTTGCTTTAAAAGGTAGGTGTTTTATGAATATTGGTGAAATATCATCCTGTCGTGAGGATATATTTTTGGAGTTTACAATAGACTATTCTAGTTATTGAAGAGTTATAGAAGCATTTAATGAATCACCAAATTCTTTATCAACGAGTTTGATTGATTCTATATTTTACTTATGTAATAATAATTCCGGCGTCATATTGTGGTCGATAAAATTTTCTTGGTAAACTTTAACTTAAGTTTCACCAATAGCTTTTTTACAGGTGATGATCGCATTATTATATGTTAGTGCATTGATATGCCTAAAGGAGTTGGTTTTTTTTGAGTTTCCGAATTTAAGACCAAATAACCTGTGAAGGTATTGATGAATTTAGGGACGATACGTAATCTTTCCAAGTATCTTGTTTGCTTTTTTTCATAAGATATCTTGATTCAGCTTTAAGTTTTTTAAAACTAAGTAAGTTTTCGTCTGTACTATATTTTTTAAGTTTATTACATTTTTACAAGATGAGAGTGCTTTTGCAATTTTACTATTCCACCAAGGTACGGGTTGCCTTTTAGAGGGATTTGTCTTTCCTATATTTTCTAAAGCTGTTTTATAATAATATTATTTAAAGAGGTGATATCATAGTTTATATCATGGAAGTTTTCAAGTTTATTATTGACATAGGATTGATAGGATGCCCAATATGCATTTTTCAATTTCCAGGACTGTGTATAATGTAGTTGAGAGTGATTGACTGTATAAGGATATATCAATGGCGGAAAATGAGCCAGGATATATCAATGGCGGATCTAGTTGAATTCGCTGTATTAAGTAACAATAAATCTGAACAATAAATTAGGTTTTTCAATAAGTTACCTACCGTATTTATCAGTTTTGTGACTTCCACATGCCGGGTGGTGGCAGTTCATATTTCCTTAAGTTAATTTAAGATGTGGAATTTGGACAATAAAATTATTTAATTCGTGCATATCTAGATTACTAGGATGTGGCAAATAACTGTTCTTCTTCTTCTTCTTCCAGTACCCTGTCCGATTATCGAACGTTGGTGGTGATATTGGCAATAATAACTTTGATATGAGGTTGAACGCTCGAATAAATGAACTTTGATAATACAAAAGGCAAATATCGAGCACAGTTTAATTAATTTAATCTTGCCCAAGTACTTTCGATCCCTAGATCATTTTCAGGAGCATTTCGTCAATTGCGGCCTATACGACCAGAATAAAATGTCATAAACATAAAATGGTACATTACACTACATTACAGAAGGACAAATAAACACTTTAAAATTTTTAAAAATAGGCGAAGCTACATTGTGTATAGAAGCCGGAGACAGAATGATATTCTGTCTAAATACTTATTTTATTTTTATTGTTTTTCTAGGAAATAACAATAAAATGTTACTCATTTTATTGATGCCATAAACTATTGTGATTGCCATAAGCCATTGAAGGATTGTGATATTGTTTAAATATTTACATATTTGTCTTATTACAGTGTCTTGTAGACTACTTGGGAGATATAATGAGAAATCAAGGCAGATACAAGCTACCTCCATGCATTTTTCAAAGTAAAATTAAAGGAAAAAGGACCCAGGACAAACAAGAAAATCCTGGCTTGCTAACCTAAGAGCATAGTATAAAAATACCTCAACACAGCTATTTCGTATAGCAACCAACAAAGTTGGACAGACACTCTAAGAAGAAGATCTCTAATAAAAAAATATACAACCCAAAGATAAAACAAATTAAAAATAACATATTATAGTATTTATATATTATCTCAATCACATATAGTATATTTTATCATTTAAAATTTTTTTTTTTAAATAAATTAACCAGCTATTAAGCATGTTTTTTCCATCTAATTTTAGTTGTAATGAATTTAAAAAATTGCTTTATAAATTATGTCGAAATTACGAAAGACAAAAACTTAATTGTTCGAGTGAAATACAATTTTAAGTTTAAACCAATTTCTAAGTTAGATTAAAAGTTTTGAAAAGCTTCCTTTTTTGGGTTCAAAAGTAGTTAAAACATTTATCCTATTTCGAGAACTCTATTTTACGTACACTACGAAGATCCACATCAATTATACTTTATCTCCAAAGTTTATTTTACTCTTACGTTGAATCCAAATCGTTTAAATTTAAATAGTTTATAGTGGTGCTATCTAAAATCGATAAATCGAAAATAGACCTGAGAGTCACTTTACTAGAAACTGTAGCAGGTAAAGTTGGTGGCAGAGGTACTTTTCAGTACGGTATTAATTATAACGTCATAGAATGAATTAGGTGTGTCGAGAATAATTCTATATAATTAATGAAGAATCTGAGAGATGCCAGGATCGTGCTTAGCTACAGGGGGTAATCCCGTATATTAATAAAAAAAAGTAAACAATATTGCTTATTAAATTTATAAATATGAAAACATAGAGACCGCGGCTCTAAATAAGTCGTTATTACATGAGTTACGTGTCCTTCCTATGGATCTTTTTTCTCCCGATTTTTCCTTGCATAATGACCTGGAGTATTAGATATTTATCTCCTCTCATCAGATGACCCATATATCCCATTTTTCTCCTTTTAATTGTTAGTAATTCTCTTGCCTAATAGATACGTCAAATTACCTCAACGTTGGTTATTCCATTTACCCATGAGATCTCTAGTACTCTTTGGTAGATCCACATCTCGAATGCCTTCAGTCTTCTTACGTAATTTTCTTCTCTGTCCATGCTTCTATTCCATATTATAATACGGATTGCACATAGCACCTCAGCAGTCGTATTTTTAACTTAAAGTTTAAGTTTCTACTGCAGAGAAGCCTCTCTATTCTTGTAAATGCGCTTCTGACCTGTTCGATCTCTTATTGGTGCCAATTTTACCTGTTCGATTCTGATTCGTATTTCTTAAGAGCTGTCATTGTTTTTATTAATAGTCTTATCTAGGAATTTGAATTCTCTTACTATTTCAATAGGCTGATTATGTACATATATCTCACGAATGTCATAAGTTGTCTTTGTTATTACCATATATTTTTTGCTCTGTTGAGTGATGGTCCATATTCTTCTTCGCTCACTGCAGTCACCTAATTAAGAAGTATCTGTAGGTCTTTATGAGATTAGGCTAAAAGAACTGTATCATCACTCATCAGCGTATCTCAGGTTATTTATGATCGTCATTAATTCTAATGTCTACGTTTCGTTAATCCATTGCCTTACTGAATATGTCTTCGGAGTATATATTAAATAATGCTGGTGAATGTATAAATCCTTGTCGATTAACTCTTTGTACTTCTATTTCTTCTGATGTTTTGTCTTCTATTCTCACTACTGCTTTTTAGCCATAGTATAAGTAACACAAAAAAAACTGTTTTCAAAAATTTATTAGGTAACTTATAAATTAATTACATAAATAAAATATAATTCTAATAATAAAAACTATTTATTCACTAATGCCTAATAATAATAGTTTATTGAAAACACTGAAAAGTAGAATCTGAACATCAGTGTAATAGTAAATTATAGAAAAATACTGCCAGTGGAGAGTTTCCCTAAAGATTTATCCTTAAACGTATTTAACAATAAAACACTGAAAACTTTGTTTTCAAACTTCCACAAAATTTATTTGAAATATTATCACTACAGCTGTTTCGGCTGATTGCCTTTCTCAAGTGATCTATTTTGGCTTGGGTTTACAAATTTATAGTCTCTAATGAAATAGGTTGAGGAGGGGAGAACTGTTTGTCTCAAGTTGGTCATTCAGAATTATATCTGTGTTTTTTAATTTGTTGATTTCCATAGATTCTAACAAAGATAGCTTAAGGCCTTTATTTTGAATGTGAAGAATTTTAAATTTGTCATTAAAAGAATGATTATGATCTAGAAGGTGAAGTGCGTATGTCGAATCTGTTTTTCTATTCTTGAAAGCCCTTTTATGTTCTGCTATTCGTTTATCAAAGTTTCTACCAGTTTGACCGATGTAAGTTTTTGGGCAGTCGCCACATTCAAGTTTGTACACACCACTATTTAAGTGTTTTTTATTTTGGCTCTTGTTATTTTTAATATATTTGCCTAGGTTGTTATTTGTTCGGAAAGCTGGTGTTATTCCTTTCTTTTTTATGTGTTTGGCAATTTTTGTTGTTATTTTGCCTGTATATGTAATCGAGCAGAAGGTACTGAGTTTTTTCTCTGGTGGTGGAAATACTAATTTCAGGGCTTTCTTGTGTAGTTTTTGATTTAACATTTTATTAATTGTTTGTTCGTTGTATCCGTTGTTTACTGCTATCTGCTTAATTATATTTAATTCTGTCTCAAAGTTGTATTTTGACATAGGAATTTCTGTTAATCTATGTAACATACTATGATAAGCTGCCAGTTTATGTTGTGTTGGATGGGATGACGAATTGTGTATAGTCGTGTCAGTATGGGTAGGTTTATGAAATATGGAGAAGTCATGTTTGTTTTGAAGTCTGCTAATTTTTAAATCTAAAAAATTTATGGATTGATTTTGTTCTGTTTCTATTGTAAATTCAATATGACTATGAAGTGAATTAATATATGATAAAAATTGGTCCAGTTGCCTGTTAGTTCCTGTGAAACATACCAGTACGTCGTCTACGTATCTCCACCAATATAAAAACTGTTTGAATACGGGATGTTTTGAAATCTTTGTCTCTAGATGATCCATAAAAATATCTGATAGCAATGGGCTTAGAGGATTACCCATTATAAGTCCTGCACTGTTATTTGTATAAATTTTATTATTAAATTCAAAGTAGTCCTGGTTTATGCAAACTTCAAGAAGATGTAAAATTTCAGATGTAATTATTGGATTTGTAGTATTTTGGTCTAAAAGGTTTTTTACTAGAATAAAAGTTTCTGTAGGAGGGATACTAGGAAATAGATTTTTTACGTCAAATGAAATTAATCTGGAGTTGTTAGGTAATTGAAAATGTTGTATTTTATTAACTAGTTCTATTGTATTTTTTATGGTAAATTTAGGTGAAAATTTAATGTGGTCTAAAATAATCTCTAACAGTTTTTTTGAAATTTTATATGACGGAGCTGTATAAAAAGAAACTACAGGTCTTATTGGGTGATCCGGTTTGTGTAGTTTAATGAAAGAATATAATTTAGGAGGCTGTGGGTTCATGATACTGAGGTATTTCTGTTCTATTGGATTTAGTATTGATTTTGAATTTTCTAACGCTAGCTTAATTTGTTTTTGATATTTTTCTGTCGGATCTTTGTGTAAAGTTTCAATATTTTGATTATTTAAGAATTCTATTGTTTTGTTATTATATTCTATTTTATCTATAGCAATAGTAGTGTTACCTTTGTCTGCTTTTGTAAATACAATGTTGTTTTCTATTGATTTATTTTTAATTGAAATTGCTGTTTTATTCTCTTTATAACAGGAATACTTAGTGTCACTACACACATCTGTAATAGATTTGGCAATTATACTTTTTTCGATATTGTTAGCAGTTTTGTTTAACGCTACTTCACATTCTACACCTAAATATTCTAAAGTTCTCTCATTATTATCAAAATAGATCACTTGAGAAAGGCAATCAGCCGAAACAGCTGTAGTGATAATATTTCAAATAAATTTTGTGGAAGTTTGAAAACAAAGTTTTCAGTGTTTTATTGTTACATAAAATGAATTTCCATCAAGTAACGGTCGAATCCATCAACTACTTAAACGTATTCATGGTGAAATATTTCAGTCATAACCTAGCAAAAGATTAACTATAGAGGAGCCAGTCAGATTTGGATCTAAGAATTGGATGAAAACTGGTTTCACTGGATATGATTATGGTTTAGACGTTTGTTAAAAAAAAACGAATGATACTGAAGATACTAAAAAAGTACCACTTGAAGCTAAAGTAATAATTGATCTTTTGAAATACCTGCCTGAACCATCTAGAAATGAAATTAGATCAGGTCATTTGATGAGGACCTAGTAGGTAAACATTCCGTGTATACGAGTATATTGGTATTTATTTAGAATCAAGTTGAGTTCACAATTAGTGGCTACTGATTCGCTTACTTTGTTGGTATAATCAAAATCTTCTTGGATTTCTTCATTTGCTAATCGCCTTATAGTTGGCAAAGAAATTTCTAACGCCTTAGCAACACGCTGAAATAAACAGTAAATAAAACAATTTTATTTTCAGGGTAATTTTCAACCTACTTCACGAACAGCAGAAATGGGTAATAATGTTTATCCAGCATCCTTTTTCAATTTTCTCTTTCCGACTTTCGCATTCATGTTACCAATGATTATCTCAAGCAATATATTTTGTCTGATATAAGTTGAAAATTTACATCTACTTTGTTTACTTTCTCCGACATCATGAATTCCACTCAAAATATCTCTTGGTCCCCCCCTCTTGAACAGTGTGCTCTTTGTGTGTGTATGATTACAGATATAATATTCAAAAATTCGGCAAAAATTCAATATCAATGACTACATAAGTTATAACTTAGGATGAATTCCAAGTTTTAAAATATTATCAATTAATTAGGTTAATTCAGAAAAGGATACAGCACAATCGACCATTTACATACGCTTAAAATCTTAATTGAGAAAACCAATGAATACAACCTTCCGCTGTACTTAGCATTCGTAGATTACGAAAAGGCTTTCGACAGCATTGAACACTGGGCGGTTGAAGAAGCTCTGGTCAATAGTAGAATAGATTCAAGATACCGACAATTAATACATGATATTTACCAAAACGCAACCGTGACCGTAATTCTGGACGACAAATTAATAACGGATAATATAAAAGTTAAACGAGGAGTCCGACAAGGCGATATAATTTCACCTAAACTGTTTACCTTGACCCTCGAAGACATAATAAAATCAACAGATTGGGAAAACAGAGGAATATGTATTAACGGAAAATACCTAAATCACCTTAGATATGCGGATGATATACTCCTGATCTCCTCAGAACGACAAGAACTGGAATTAATGCTGAATGAACTTCATGAAAAATCACTGCAAAAAGGCCTAAAACTTAACTTTAATTAAACAAAAGTAATGACAAACACGGAAGACCAAGAGGCAATAAAAATAAAAACAGAAAAAATAGAACAGGTAAATGAGTATATCTATCTAGGACAAGCAATCAGAGCTAATAGAGAAAATCAAACAGCCGAAATATCGAGACGAGTAAGAATGGGATGGGCAGCGTTCGGCAAACTTTCTTACCTTCTAAAAAATCAAACAATCCCTCTATACTTACGAAGTAAGGTATATAACTCCTGTATCATACCGGTGCTCACCTACGGAGCACAGACATGGACATTTACACAGGCCAATTTGGATAGGATAAGGAAGGCACAAAGAGCGATGGAGAGACAAATGTTGGGTGTATCACTTAGAGATAGAAAACGTAACCAGTGGATCAGAACCAGAACAAAGACAGTAGACGCGATAGAACAAGCAGCAAAACTAAAATGGAAATGGGCTGGACACAATGAACGTCTCCAAGACGGACGATGGAACAATGCCATCGGAAAGTGGCGTCCATACAATGCAAAGAGATCAAGAGGCAGACCACAGATGAGGTGGAAAGATGACATCAGGAAACAAGGAGGTCCCACATGGCAGAGAACAGCTCAAGATAGGGAAAGATGGAGAGAACTGGGGGAGACCTATATCCAACAATGGAAGGATAGAGAATAGGTTCAAAAAAAAATTGATTGAAAATTTACAACTACTTTGTTTACTTTCTCGGACAATATGAATTCCACTCAAAATATCTCTTGGTCTCCCCCACTCTTGAACAGTGTGCTCTTTGTCTGTATATGATTGTAGATATAATAATTAAAAATTCGGCAAAAAATTCAATATCAATGACTACATAAGTTATAACTAAGGATGAATTCTAAGTTTTAAAATATTATCAATTAATTAGGTTAATAACAAAAGTTAATTATAAAAAAATAGTAAATACTCCTAAAGACTTTAACAAAATTAATAAAAATTTTATGCAGCATTTAATACAATGTAAATGCTTTTCATTTAAAAAGACGAAAAGAATATTGTACCCATAGAGACAATTACTGTCAGATAAAAAGGCATATTGGATAAGGGAATGAATTATACAGCCATTTCAGAGTCGTTTTAAGGAGTTAAGTAAACTAGAAAATATTGCATAAAATTTTATCCCATGACATAAAATAAGAACTTTTATTTTTTGTTATTGTAGAAAGAGAACTACTCACTGTTTTATATGGAACTAGGGAAAAATTATGATATCAACTAAGCAAATAACTACACAAATATTATATTTTATAAGACAGGATTTTTAAACGATTTTTAGACTAAAAGAAATATAAAATTATTAACGTATTACAGTTTTAGAACCAGCAAAAATATATTTGTTATTACTATTGCAAAAAAAAACAAATATTGCTCTGAACGACCAACACAAACACCTATTTGTTGCGTCAAATAGTTGCATGTATTATAATACGTAGATGTATAGATGATGGTATAATGTTAGTTTTATTCATGTGTTTCCGTAAATATATAAAAAGCTATTTCTTTTCGCATGTTTGGTGATCATTCCACAACACATCTGTGTACATTTGTGATTAACTCTCCGTTAGTGGCGTGACTAAGAAGGACATATCGCACTCTCAGTGCAAGACTGCAGTAACTCAAAATTTTATGAAAATGAAGTAATCATGGAATTCGATTGTAAACATGCGTATCTATCCCCTGTAAAACTTTAGTAACTTTCAAATGCTTAACCGGCTAAATATTACAACAAGAACAGTTTAACTATTTTATGTTTTTGTACATAGGTTCTGTGCAAAACTGTTGTAACTCTAATATAACAAGAGTTGCAACAGTTTTGCACGGAACATTGCAATGGTTTCGATAACAAGCAATGAAAGGCAGAAAAAAAGTAAGATATTTATTAATTTAATATACATATATCTGTGGTGTTTAATTTTAATATACAGCATGTCTACGTAATCCATTAACAACCGAGACAATAAAAAAATATTTACGATTTATCAATTTATTTTTGTAAGTTTTATATCCTTTGTGTGACATTATATTTTCCATAAAATGTGTGCGATTTCATTTGATCCTATTTATTAGATTGGATTAAAAACATATGAATTAAGACTAATTATTTACAGACAAAAAGTATTTTTTCTTATAAAAGGAAAATAGTTATCTTAAAACTATTAACAATACTGACAGGTTAAAAATATCTATTCTTAGAAAACTTGTTATATAAAAACTAAATCTCAAATTGTATTAAATCTTTATGTAACCTTCCGGGGCGATTCCGTCTTATCATATTATTCCCCCGTAACTTCTACTACGGATCCATTCGTTTCGAATGGATCCATAATAAAACAAAAGTGAACGATGTCGTTTACAGCTCCAAATATTTGGAGCTGTAAACGACCAAGGGCAGTGGCGCAGAAGATATAGTTTTGAATTGTATCAGCTCTTTGATGAGCCAGATGTCATAAGGTTCATTAAAACACAGCGACTTAGATGGGCTGGACACATAATACGAATGCCAGAAAATACCATTGCTAAAAAGCTAACCACAGGAAAACCTGTAGGAAAAAGAAGTAAAGGCCGACCGCGAATTAGGTGGTTAGATGGAGTAGAAACCGACTTACGAATATTAAAAATCAGAAGATGGCAACGTGTTGCCAAAAACCGAACAGAATGGCGACGAATCTTAGAGCAGGCTAAGATCCACAGAGGATTGTCGAGCCAAAGATGATGATGATGAAAGATGTCTCAACCCAAGTAGCAAAGCTTAAATGGAAGTTCGCCGGACACACGCTAAGGCAGAAAGATGAAAGATGGGCTAAAACAATTATACATTGGAGACCATGGAATCACAAACGTAAAAGGAGAAGGCCACAAATGCGATGGTCAGATGACCTGAAGAAACACGCCGGGTCAAAATGAATGCAAATTGCCCAAGATAGAGAGGCATGGAAGAAGGAGGAGGAGGCCTATATCCAAGGATTGATGTTAAGGGCTGTATAGATAGATAGAACTTCTACTAAGGAAGTGAATTTCTTTCTTTTTGTTAAACACTGTACTCAAGGTAGCCTGATTTGCATATTTTTATTAGTATTTTTGTTTTAAATTTAAATAAAAATATTAAAAGTTTTACAAATAATTTTTCTACCCTATTATGACCTTGTCATTACAAATCCAAGGAATTGTGGCTATCAGAAACATGTGCAGACATGGAAAAGTACCTATTTATTCTAGGTAGCTATCTGATTTCGTGAAATATACTAAATGTAAAGTTTAGTACCATACTAAACCTTGATTGCTGTTGGGGATTATTTTTTCTTTACTTACTCGATGATTTATTACCATTCGGGTATGACACAAGAAGCCCACCAAAAATATTTTGGCCCAAGATGATATCCGAGAAGAGTACAATAACTAGCAGAAAATGTATCTACACTTTTTACAATTCTCTCCGTGCAAAAGTGTTGTAACTTTAACATTGCGATACTAAATGTGTAGTGATTATCAATTTTTTCCGTGCAAAAGTTTTGTAACTTTAAAATTCCTATTTTTTTTAGCATTAATATTATTTTATTTAAATTTCTATTTTTGGTTACTGTAACATAGGCTGAAAAGCATGCAAAATCATAATTACATGTAAATTTTTCTTAAAACTTGTCTCTTATTTAGACTTACTTATTCTGACTTACTGCAGTCTTGCACTGAGGGTGCGATATTTAGTGGCGTAGTGGACAAATGTCAGTCATTTTTTATTGGAATTTTAGTTTATTTTCTATGGAAATATAATCAGTACAGTGTATTTATCAAGATAAATTCAAAGAATTATTACAACATTTTATTTTCATTAAAACGGTAATACATTCACATAACCTCACTTTAATAACAGTTTATACGGATTTCTTTCAAATGGTCACTACAAACTCATTTTTCACACTTGGAATAGAATATTTTGGTCGTTTCATCTCGAACCCTTTTACACATATAAAATATTCCTCGGGATCCAGTTCTAGGTTCGGATGGCTGCTCATCTTCCCCAATACAAGCAAGAACCGAACACATGATATCTTCTCGTTTATATGACGGTGATATTTGTAGATGCAAAGAGCATTTATTGCGGAAATGTTTACAGGATTGTACAACAGTACTATCGGCCAACGTCTATTGTTGCACGTAACATTATTGTGTTGGCAAAAGTGGTCAACCAGGTAGACGCTTACTTTGTTCATAATATAAAAAGTCACTACTTCAGGTATATTTTTATTTTCAGTAGCTCATCTATATCAACGGTAAAATGGAATGTGGATGAAACTAGTAGAGCCTTGTTGTTTTTGGAATAATAAAAAAACCATTACACAAAAAACTTTTTCACCATTTGTGAAAGCCGAATACGAAGGAGTGCTCTTTATTTCGTATTGGAAGGAATTCCTTTGGTATTACTCGTTTATTTTTCTCATCATTTCTACGTAAGTTAGTTTTTTTTTTTGTGAAAAGTCTTTTTGCCAAAGGAATACTGGTTCAAGGTTGCTTACTTGGTATGGATTTTATAGCTGCCTATATACGTAGGCTTTAAAATTCAACGTATAAGCTGTCTTAGTGTCAGTTAAAGCAAATACTTTTAGGCCGAATTTAGCCGGCTTTCTCGGTATGTACTGCTTAAAGTTGCTTCTACCTCTAAATACTAAATGTTGTTCGTCGACTGTGAGGTAAGTAGCTTGAAAATTGTGCAAAAGTAATTCCAGCAGATCTCTTATTGGTGCCAATTTGTCAATAGATTTTCGCTCATCTCTATCAATAACACTGTCGAACCGTAAGCATCGTGTCAAAATCGGGGATTCTGGATCTGGATCGGCAAAATCTGGATTCACTTATAGATAAGCAGCAATATTCCAGACCATTTTCTTTTGAACTTTTTCAGATACTATGAGGGTTTTCACTGAATGATAGCAAAGAGTCTTGAAGGAACAACAAACCAATAAATACTCAAATTTCATCGAAAAAGAGACTTTAGAAGTCAATGTCAGTCTTTTTTTCTCGAGCAATACTTTTTGTTCCTGTCAAATGACATTTTCTTATGTTTTGTGTACGAGTTCGTAAGTTTTATTACAGTTTGTGTACAGATTGTCAATTTCTTCACTTTCACTTCCACTAGTATCACTTCTGCCAGTTTTCTCTGCCTTTTGTTTAGAAGCCATATTATGTTCATTTTCAGTCACGTGGTCTTCTCCTAAATCATATTCGTCGTCAGTATTAAGTCCATCCTCGTTATCACTCAACTCCTCAAACTTTTTCTACCAAACGTCAGGATTGTTAATTTGTTATAATTTACTCTTTTTTATAGGCGAGCGGTTTACCCCTATAAGCAGAGCATCAACCGACTAAAATTCTTTTTGCATTTCTAATGCACCAAACCTTTTTTATTCGATTCTATATATTTTTCCAAGATGAATGTATTTTTTTTTTAATTTTTACAAGTGGGCCGGCAATTGTTATTAACAAATAACTTATACAAAAAGGCAATTTCACCGAATTGTTTTGGAATCAATTTTTTTAGGTGTATCTCATTAAAAAAAAACACTTTTTCTTTCTTGATAATTTTTCGAAAAATGCTTCCTTTTCGAGTTATTTGCATTTTTTTGTTGAAAAAATGCCTTAATTAGTGATTTTTGGGATTTTTTTTCTAAAAAACTACTAAATGAATTGCAATTTTACAAATAGCTTTATAATCTTTAAACCGTCGAGTACAAGTTAGAATATTTTGACAAGGATAATTGTTTTCTATCTTGCTAAAAACGTGGACCTAAATATTTCGAATATGCCTTTCGAGAGTATCTCGCTACACAGCGGTTGAGGTGCTGTAGGCGCTCGAATCTTTTCTACTTTTTTAATAATGTAATATATATATATATATATATATATATATATATATATATATATATATATGAAAAATATCTGATAATTGATTAATTGATTAAATTAATTATATATTGCTTAATGTATTTCACTGTAATAAAACATTCAATAATATAGTTATATTAAAAGAAAAATTACATTTATAGCATTGTAAAAAGATAATTTTAATTGTTTTAAATAGTATGTCTATATAAAAATAATTAGAATATCTTTTTTTTTAATAAATTGTACGTAATATTTGTATTGAATTAATTTTTTAAAATTAAACAAATATTTCTACGCGCAGCACGCCTGTATCGCCGCAGCCGCTTACACACTTAGCGGTAGACTGCTCGAAAGGCATATTCGAAATATTTGGGTCCACGTTTTTAGCAAGATAGAAAAAAATTATCCTTGTGAAAATATTCTATCTTGTACTTGACGGTTTAAAGATTATAAAGCTATTTGTAGAATTGCAATTCATTTAGTAGTTTTTTAGAAAAAAGATCCCAAAAATCACTAATTAAGGCATTTTTTCAACAAAAAAATGCAAATAACTCAAAAAAGCAGCATTTTTCGAAAAATTATCAAGAGAGAATTCTGAAACAATTCGGTGAAATTGCTTTTTTGTATAAGTTATTTGTTAATAACAATTGCCGGCCCACTTGTAAAAATATAAAAAAAATACACTTCATTTTGGAAAAATATATAAAATCGAATAAAAAAGGTTTAGTGCATTAGAAATGCAGAAAGAATTTTAGTCGGTATATTCTGTTTCTAAGCGTCTTTTGAGGGGTAAACAGCTCGCCTATTAAATTCTCTATTTTTTTCTTAAAAAAGTAAGGTCCAGTAAAAATCACGAGTTAATATCATTATGAATCAGGATTCGTAAGTACTATCAATATGTGCTAAAAAATTAGTATAGTTAGTGGACCATAAAACACGCCACATCAGTGGCTTGGAGACAGTCGTCGACCACTAAAAGACTTATGGAAATGCTTGACAACTAAGCGCGTGTTAGTGTGCACAACCAGGTTATACATTCACTCATACACTGCTTGAAAGGTAGTTAAGTCTAGGTAGCGTTGATACCTACTGATTTAAGTCTGTGAATAGAAATAATGGAGTTTGTGACTTGTGTCACTCACGCCACTAATGGAGAGTTAACTAAGGGTTATGGTATTCTTTTTATTTTAAGAAAATCCTTTATTTAAAAAGTGAGAAGTTATTTTAAGGTATTTTGGGAAGAATTTGAATCCATTTTTAGATCATAGTCTCGGCAAGCATAAATATTCCGGTATTTGATGTTTGTTTTGCCATTTGGCCAATTTTTTTAAAATTCTATCCCTTTATACCATTATTAAAAAAGTCTCTTGTAAAATTTTTTAGTTTAACTCATAATCTTTCTTTTTAAAATAAAGGGATGATTGGGGATTTCTCATTCCCTAAGTTAATTATCAGATCACCATTCCATCCAGGATTTGGGAGTACATGAGGAATGTATTGCCGCTGTTTTACCACTCTGTTCATTAATTTTATTTTTATATTTATTAATTATAATAAGAACTACCATTGTTCATTGAACACATTTGTGCAAGGAAGTAAACGTTTGTGCGCAAATTAATCGATTTAGGGTATTTAATTTGTTTTTATTAACTTAATACTTTTTCATATATAATTTTAAAACCTTTCATGGTCTTTTTTTCGTTTCTAACATTTTTTGTTTAATTTAACGTGCTTGTGACAGCTTTGGCCATTAGCATGAGGTACAGTGGATACAATTATATATTAGATACAATTACATATTCATTCATTCCAAGTTGTTGACGTCGTTTAGTATATTGAGGGTAGTCCATAAGAATACGTAGAACACATATTTGGCACTGACAATAGTGGCAGATTAACTGAGGTGACGAATTCATTGGTGACCATGTGTAAATCTGGAGTCAACGATACGCAATCGTCCAGCACCAAACCATCTCAATTCTAAGTATACCAGGAATAACGAACCGCTCAATTGTCTGATCTATTTGATGTAAAAATGTAGTGGATTGGTTTCAATGTTTCTGTCAGTAATTTCTTATAAGTTTCTTCACACTTGTTTTTAGGTCACTGGCGACTTGTATATTACGTGGTGTACTATGGGATACAGCAGCTTCTTTGGCAACGCGATTGGTATTGTCGTTACCAAATATCTCGATGTTGGTGGAAATCCATATGATAGTGATATGGATGTTGTGGATAAAAAGATTTTGGTATGAGTTACGGATTTTTTCTACAAGAGGGTGATTATAAAATCGATTTTTGATGGACTGGATAGAGGTGAGTGAGTCTGTACAGATGGCAATATGTTGGCAATTATAGAAGGATAACAATTAAAAGCAATAAAACGGATGAAAAGCAGAAAAGCTGTAGGGCCTGATAACATTGAAGCGGAATTTTTAAAACTCTTGGAGGAAGAAGGAATAATTTGGATCACGGCTGTCTTCAATAAAATTTACAATACAGGAATCATCCCTAATAAATGGCTAGAATCAGAATTCATAGCGATACCTAAAAAACAAGGGGCTGAAAAGTGCGAAGAATATCGAACAATCAGCCTAATGAGCCACATGTTGAAACTGTTTCTTAGAGTCATCCATGGAAGAATTTATAAGAAGTGCGAGGAACAAATATCGGACAGACAGTTCGGCTTCATTAACGCAGTGGGTACCCGAGAGGCACTTTTCGGAATACAGGTGCTGATTCAAAGATGCACGGACATTAACTGCGACGTATACGCGTGCTTGATCGACTACGAAAAGGCATTTGACAGAGTTCAACATCAAAAGATGATAAACATTTTAAAAGAGGCAGACCTGGATGACAAAGACCTCAGAATAATTTCAGAACTCTACTGGAATCAGACCGCATACATGAAAATTAACGGAGAAGAAACAGATCACATAAAAATACTACGTGGAGTTAGACAGGGATGTATCCTATCGCCGCTGATATTTAATATGTACTCAGAGAAAATTTTTAACGAGGCTCTTTACGGAATAGACGAAGGCATCCTTCTAAATGGTGAAAGAGTAAACAATGTTAGATATGCCGACGACACCATGGTGATAGCAGATAGTTTAGAGGGACTTCAGAGGCTAATGGACAGAATAAACGAGTACAAACGAGTACAAACGTTGTCTTTAACAAAATGAGCGCCATCTTCAAAAGTCACAACATATCCCTTGATACAAAAATAAGACATTTAAGATGTTAACTCTGTTGTTAATATGTTTTCTCTGTGTTGTTGTACGGGGAGGAGGCATGGACGCTTACAGACGCCACTATCAAAAAACTTGAAGCTTTTGAGATGTGGCTTTATAGAAGAATGCTGAGAGTATCATGGACAGCAAGGATCACGAACAAGGAAGTTTTAGGAAAAATGAAGAAGGAACCAGAGATTGTGTTTACGATCAAACGCATAAAATTGCAATATCTGGGACACGTTATGAGAAATCAGCACCGTTACTCCCTGCTGCAGTCTATATTGCAAGGTAAAGTGAAAGGTAAGCGAGGACCCGGTAGAAGGAGAATATCATGGCTGCGGAATTTAAGAACATGGTTTAAGAAAACCTCAACGGAGCTGTTTCGAGCCGCAGCGAACAAGGTTATGATTGCCAATATGATTTCCAACATCCGAAACGGATAGGAACCAGAAGAAGAAGAAGAACAATTAAAATTAAAATCCAGAAGATACTGTACATACTAATTTATACACATGCTAGTCATAAAAGTATGTATTAACATGGACTTGCATACCGGACACGCGTGCTGACGACAATATCTCTAATATATCTTGCGCTTGTTTATTTTGTCCCTTTCTAGCACATTGTATCAAGAAGCTCACGCACTTCTAGTTCTTTTTAACTAAAAGATACTGTTGTAGCTGTACTATTTGTAAGAGTAAGACAGAACGAACAACTGAAAAGAAGAAGGTGTCGTCACTTAGTTCTACATACTTCTAAGTTTATGTTAATAAATACGCCTATGATCTAAGCCCATATTCTAATGGGATTTTTGGCGGATTCAAACCTAACTTACCACAGACTAGTCCTAGAAAATTTAATATCCTTTCACCTCTTTGTAGATTTAAAAGTAGCAGGTCATAATATTTTATGAAACAGGATATACAAAGCAATGCAACAGAATTCCTGACAAACTAATGACATTGTTAACAATGAAAATTTCAAAAGTCACATATTAAGTAAAAATTCAATATACCTACTTTGAAGACTTCAGTACAAATATTGAACTGGTACAGAGGAATGCGCTGGCGTGTCTCTTTTTAGTGTTGCACTTAAAAACGCCATAGAAATACAGAATCAAACAGCTGAGATACAACTTTTAATAAATCTACCATAATACTAACATACTCAGAAAACGTGAAATTTGTCACAAGCACGACTTATAAATCCAGAGAGATCTGCGCTGCATTTCCAACACGACAGGAGAGATTGGTCTGTTCATCAATGAAAATAAAACTAAGCTCATGGCATCAGGGAGAGGTCATAGAGTTATAGAAATATGGGACGTATAGTGACCATAGCTTAGTATTATGTAAAATAAAAATCATCCTAAAATACTTCAAACCTAAGAGAAGCAGACCTAGAAGTACAGCTTCTCTTCTTCTTCCTATGCCGTTCCCATTAACACAGGTTGGCTACCACATTTCTAAAAGTCTCGCTGTCTTTTTCAACGTGAAATAGTTCGTCTACAGTCATGTTTGTCCAGTGTCGAATATATCGCAGCCATGACTTGCTCTTTCTACCTATTCCTTTTTTGCCATCGACTATACCCTGCATGATCGCTGAACACCAAGCACTGAGTAAGAAATAGAAGAGTAGCATGTAACGATTATATAAGTGGAATAACAACAAATAGAGTAGTAAAGACGGCAAGAGACGGTTCCCCTATACGAAAACGATCAGCATGAAGACCACGAAAACGATGAAAACACCTTACTGGAGGCACATTTGAAATTAGACATTTGTACACAATAAGAAGAAGAAAAAGTTTAAGGTCAGTGAATATAATTTTGCAGTTGTTGAACAAATTTCTTATCTGAAAAGCATACTAAATACTAATAACGTAATATCGAATGAGATAGACCATAGAATTACGCTTGCAGATAAATGTTACTGCAGACTATAAATATTTATAAAAGCCCCTGCCTAATAAGGAAAATAAAGATCATGATACACAGAACCATAATACTTACAGTTTTAATGTATGGTTGGAAGACATGGAGCTTTCTAACATAAATGAAAATAGACTATTAATATTTAATAGGAAATACCTGAGGAAAAAACTAGACCCAATTGCCAAAAAAGCAAATTCGGTAAGGATCTATGGAGGAGTATCACCAAGCCTCAAGCCCTTATCTCTTATCGTACTGCTCCACCATAGGCCGATCAGACACCAGCATATTCTAGTCTAAGCCGCAGATTAATTTAGAACTTTAAACTGCTGCGTTAGCCTTTTTGTTTTCTGTACACCGAGCTGAGGATTGAATTCACATCCGCTGAATTACTAGCAGTGAAGCGAGTGAGAATCCGGCCGCTCAGCCCGCTTGGCTATCTGACCGACAAACCGGCAAATCAAATAATTAAATAAAAGCTACCCTGCACCACGTAGTTTATTAAGGAGTCCCAAGGGAACTAAAAAAAGGGTGGCTTAGGTTGAGATGAAGGGATAGTGTAGATGAGGACGCCAAAAAGATCGGTGTTGTTAAATGGCATTAAGCTGCACAGAATGGAACCGAATGATGATAATGATAGTAGTTTAAAGGCATATCTCTATTTGGTCTTAGTCAATATTTGGTTTAGATCCTGACATTTATTTGAATAAATATAAAAAAGATTATAATTTCTATATACCGTTTTTACCGTTTTTTCTAATCCAATTTATTGAGGATTTATTAGTTTTTCACTCATAAACCGGCACTGGAATGTATTACCTCTCGGTCCATCTACATATAGCATTCACATAACTACATTAAATCACAAAATCATATCAACAACATGTGATAAAATGTTCGACATTTTGACACCAAATAGTAAACAAAATACGAACCTTGTTTTACAGGAAAAGTTCCTGTGGGATTATGATATGTTACATGACTTACACGTTTTCAGTTTGTGGTTTTTTTTACATTTGGTAATGTGCTGAAACGTGTTTATTTCATTTCGGTTATCCTAAGTATTTTTGATTAAAGCAAATCAATTTGATTACTAATTACAGTAGTGTTTAGTATTTAATCCCTAATGGGTCAAATAAACTAACAGTAATGCTGGTTTCGTCATAACAAACACCGTAATTAGACAAGGTTAGATTTAACATTTATTTAACGTAGGTCGACAATTTACACATCTATTTAATTATCTATTGAGCTGACAGTTACGATTTTGTATTTTAGAAATAAAGTTTGTTTCTGCCCAAAGCAAATTCTAGATCTCCGAAATTTAAACTCAGCAGACGTAGGTAGTGAAAACAAACTAGTACTAGCAAAAATAAGAATGAAAATATCACGAAAACATTTTTGACAGGAAATCACCAAGGAAAAATTCAATGTAAAATCACTGTGGAACGAATTTACAAGGGAAATGTACCAAAGGAGTCTAGGACAGAAAATACAGCTGAAAGCAATAAACGACATTGAAGATATAAACGCGAGCTGGGAGAAAAATAAAAACAGCATTGAAGAAATTAAAGTTGTCAAGAAGAACAAATAATGAACACTAAAAACAGTTCTTCTACGGTATACAAAAACAAATATGGAGATTCATAAAAAAAAACGGAAAGAAATAGCAGAATCAAAAGAATACAATAATATACTAGCAAACGATTGGGAAACATACCTAGCGGAACTGTTTGAAATAAAAGAAAAAATAATCAACACAATCACGTACCTGAATTAAGACACGAAGAAATCAGTTATCAGGAAGTAAAGATAGTCATAAATTCACATAAATCAATTTTCATAAATATCGGCAATGAATTTTCATCCTTGGAATATCGATTAGTCATCGTTGGATTGCACTCAACAAGGCGGCAGTGATAAGAAGCTTTATACAACACTATGATGAGAGTTACTATGAACAGCCTAGGGAATGTTCTCGGACTACTTTTCGAAATATGTAGAGTTCATGTCTCTATAAGAGTCTCCTATTTGGCAGAAAACCAGTGTCGCTGTCAATATGGACAATTACTATATGCTGGACCTATCAGTCCTGTCGACAAACCTTTAAAAAGTATATATATATTTATATATATATATATTATATATATATATATATATATATATATATATATAATTCTCGTGGTGTCATAGTGTTAGTCGCCATACTCCAAAACGGCTGGACCGATCTTTAAGAAATTTTATGCGTGTATTTTCTAGGTCTAAAAATAGGTTTTTATTTATTTATTATACCTCTAAGGAGTAAGAGTGGTTCACCACAAACCTTTTTTTACTCTTCTATCAACAATAGCTATTTTTTTAATAGCCATATTAGTGTCACAAAGTTAGTTGCCATACTCCTTTGAACCGGCTTAACCGATTTTTATAAAAATTTTCATGTATATTTAATTAAATATACTACACTGAATTTTCTTACAGGTAAATCAGGATGACGTAGTCAACCATCTCTACAGAGTTTTTGTATTAATTGAAATTGTCTGAACTTCCACCTAATAAGTGACAATTAAAAATAAGATCAGTTTATTACTGCTTATACATATTATGTATATAACTCTGCGTGTATTGGTATGGGGTGAATTGTATATCTCTAAAACCGATGCAGTCGGTCCCAATCCCGGATAAAAGAGAAGTAACACCTCTAAAAAACCGGGGCTTAGCTGAACCGGCTAATAGCACCTTGTGAGGGTCCCTGTCTGCCACAGTGGTCGAGAGGGCGAAAGAACCAATAGCGTCTGATCCAAAATGGACGGCTGAAGAAAACGTCCTCAGAACATGTAACACACAGAAAAACGTAATGGTAAGAAAAACGAAAATCGCAAGATGGAAAACCCAAATATGGAAACATATCCCTGTGGAAATCCACACCCTTGATAGATCAAAGCTCAATTAAAACTCAAAACCTAAAAAAAGATAGACGATTCATATGTGCAACGTGGCATATACAAGGATAAAACAAAAAGGCGACGCAAGTTATCAAGGAGTTTAAAGAAAGCAACACCGCCATATTAGTAACAACAGAAACCAAAAAGAAAGAAAATAGAACAGAAACAATACAAGACCATATCCACTGCTGGAGCGGAGTTAATAAGGAATGTATAGCAAAGGCAGGAGTGGAAATACTAATCAAAAATAAGTGGAAGAACAGGATTAGAACATGGAAGCCAATCAACGAGAGGGTAATTGAAATGCATATAGACGTATACGGTAAAGAGACAGTGATACTAGAAGTATATGCACTAATAGACGATTCCCCGTAGGAAAAGACAATTTCACGAAACAACTTTAACACCAAATAGAGCTAATCAAGAAAAACGTGAAGATAATGATAACAAAAGACCTTAACGGCACAACCGAAAGGAAAGAAGATGATAGAGTAGTAGAAAGATTTGGAGAGGATAAACAAAACGATAACAGAGACCATCTAATTGAATTATGCAAACTAAACAAACTAAAAAATCTCGAAATCTGAAATCGGTAGTAGACTACGACACGTAATAGTCATACAAGGTATCACAATAAAGATAAAAGATATGAGTGTCACAAGAGGAGCAGAATGTGGAACTGACCATAAACTGCTGACAGCAAAAATGGGCTATAACTGGAAACATAACAAGACCCCCTTTACAGAAAAACGGTTAGACACTATAAGCGAAAAACGATACAATATAAATCTACTCCAATAACAATCAATAAGAGAACTATACAAATAACATATATACCAAAAATTATTATAATTCAGATATGGCAACATCAAAGAAATATACGAGCATATAAATGTGACTGTAGCATAAGCAGTATTCGAAGCCCTTCGAGAGAAGGAACATATAACAGCACTATTATGAAATAAATAAACCAACAAAAAGAATAATTAAAGAAACAAAGCACATATACGAACCTGCTTAAATATTGAAACATATATAGGGGGTACAAGAACTTCGGAGTCATGGAAGGTACTAAGAGGATTAAAACAAATCTCAAAAGAAAAAATTTAATAAAAAAATATACAGGACAAAGAATTGAAAGATTATTACAAGGAACTATTAACCGAACAAAGACCACAATTCATTGCAAAAGAAAACAGGCGAAGACGAAGCAGATCCCAACAACAAGAAATAGAAATGTCATATAGGGAAAAGAGAAAGTCCATAAAAGCAATCAAATATAAGAATGCTCCGGGATCTGGATACACCGCACTTGAGCTTATAAAGTACGGCTCAAAAAGATTACACCGGATGATAAAATAGATATTTCAGAAAGCCATAAATGGTGAACATCTCCCTAAGGAATTGACGGAGGCATATACCACAACTATATTTAAGAAAGAAGATAGATGACGATGTAAAAACTACAGAGAAATAAGCATAATGTATAGGAAGATTATATTGAAAGATACTGCGAAAAAGATAAAGAAATGATGAAAGGCAATATCGGGAAGGATCAGGCAGGCTTCACGACAGGAAGATCAACTGTTTAAAAAGAAAAAAACTAATAGAGACATACATTCGGCATTTGTGGACCTAAGAAAGGCATACGACTCTGTACCAAGGTCAAAACTATGGGAGGCAATGTACATATTAGAAATACAGACGGAACTAATACATGCTTAAAAAGCTTTGTATAAAGAAAATAGAGTGTCCATTAAAATGGAAACAACAATCATAGAAGAATTCACCACAACAAAAAGGCTCCTGCAGGGCTGTTCCACGTCTCCAATCCTATTTAAAATAGACTTAGAGAAAGCCTTGTACAAAACAAATACCTATATACGATAAGCTTTGAAGGCGATCAAGTAGTAATTACACAAGACCAAGAAGACCTCAGTTAGATAATTAAGAAACTACAAGAATAAGATACCAAGGCTGGCCTAGATATTAAACTCGCGAATTCAAATGGGGCTAAAAAGTAAATTATAAACAAGAAAAACAGCAGTAAGATAATAGCACCAGAGATGAAATGCCTAAGAAGATGCTGCAGAGTAACAACAATGGATAGGAGAAGTTCGACGAAATACAGCAAAGAACATCAATAGAAACAGACATAGTAACATATATAGAACCAAAAGGACCAAAGTGGTACGCGCATGTAAATTGGACTAGCGACAGCAGATGGATAAAGAAAATAACCGAATGGAGCCCCATAGGAAGGAGGAAAAGAGGACGACCCCGAAGATCCTGGAAAAAGGAAGCAGACGATGCCATGAGTAAGAGAAGCCTAAACGATGGAGAATGGGACAACAGAGAGAGATGGAAACAGTTGAGCGAGGAAAGGCAGTGAATAAGGATAATATCATTGAGACAGAGATAATGATAAATTCTAAGGAATAATATCATTGAGACAACGAGTATTAAGATTGTTCTGAAGCTATTTTCTTGTGGCATTTTAAATTAATTAATATTTAACTGGGAATAAGCCACAATTAAAGATAAAAATACGTTTATTGACGTTTCAATTTCCACTTCGGAAATCGTTCTCAAAATACTAACAGTAAATTAAATCGTGGAACGATTTCCGAAGTGGAAATTGAAACGTCAATAAACGTATTTTTATCTTTAATTGTGGCTTATTCCCAGTTAAATATTAATTAACGAGTATTAAGGTATAATTAAGGTATAATAAGTAATTATTATTACTTTTTAATAAAAATAATGTTATATTAGAATAAGTTGATTTTTAAGTATTATGTTTAATCTTTGTAAACTTAAGAATCATTTATTAAATATCAAAGTGAACTTATTCACAATAATGTAAAATATATCCTAATGAATATCTTATAGAAACTGTAGTTTAAAACAATATATTGACTAATATCTAAACAAATATAAGCAATATCCCTGTATCTGGTAAGTTAAGTGAACAAAAAACAAAGAGTGTCAATTCAATTTATCAATTTAGAAAACAAATAATAAAAGCGCATGGAAATTGGTTATTTATCGTGTACTTTTATTTGCACTTCAACTTCGGGATGTTCTGATAAATAAAACAAAACCAAGTCAAATACAGAAAACAGCACAAGTTTAATGTAGAACCTGACCTGAAAATAAATGCAAATACAATCGACTTTGTGTAAATTATTCACATTTTCAGTTGCGAACTATTGGGTCACGTTTGGAAATATTTGCTCAACAATTGCAAACCTGCTGTTACCCATAAATGTTTGTAGAACGAATCTAAAACAGAGCTATGAACAAAAAATATGTATTTGGCCAATTGAGTTAGTGTTTTGGTACAATAATTTAAAATTTTTTTAAACTTTGTATAATAACCTATAATTATTACAGTTGTATGCTAGCCTCGATAGTGTCTACATCGTTTAAGTGGCCATTAATTTTAAATTTATATACATAGTTTTGGTTTTAATTAATAAAAAAAAACAAGTAGAACTTAAATATAAACCAAAAATCTTTTATTTTACAGTTACGTTTTAATTTTTAATTAATTGTTGGCTATTATAGCATTCAGTACAAAGCTGGAAAGTATGTTCTCAGTATATATATTATTGACACTGTACGCATACGCATAGGGTCTTCATTTTTCTTTTTCGACGAGCAAAAATGAGATCTGCCTGAAACGTCATACTGGCTATGTTGCGTAGATACCTCATAGTTTCTGGTATATTCCAGATATATTAAAAGAAGTAAAAAATATTGTTAGAGGCCATCGGCATTTTTTTGTGATACAGAGTAAGTTCCTTTTAGTTCTTCAAAGGTATCAACACCTCCCTTTGTTGCATTGTAAAATGTAAACATTATTGGCTTGTATGCATCACCACTTTCTGGATCAATCTTGTCTTTGTAATATATTGTTAACAATAATGTAACTATTTTTGCTTGGGCTTGCAGGATACCAATATCATATCTTCGGTGAAACCAAAAATGCTCGAAGTAACTTTACGCTCCTTTAACTTTGCGATAAAAACCTTTAGGAAATTGTTTTTTATTCTTGCGAATTGTGCCCTATAATTAGGTAAAAAAGAAAAAAAAATACTGAAACTAAAATAGGGATGCATGGTTGTGGCACACAAAATGGGACACGAGAAAAATTATATACATTTTTAGAACAACAAAATTTATATGTCATAAACACACACTTTAAGAAACCAGCAAACCGAAGATGAACGTGCATTTTAAACAGACGAAAACGAGTAGAAACATGCCATATAATTATTGTAATTAGATAGATCAAACTAACATACGACATAATGGAGATAAGTACAGAAAAGTCTTAAGAAAAGAATTTGTGGAAATTATCAACAAGAATACTTCGACATGAACAAAATTAATAAAGAAATGCAACGAAAGCTCTTGAAAGCAGGACAGACTGTGGCAAAGAAAACGAAAAATAAAGACAGAGTAAGTGATGAAACAAAACGGTTGATGGAAAAGATACACACATTTCTAAGCGAAGCTAAGCCAAACAGCGATGGTTTCAAAGAATTGAATAAACAAATAAAGTATGAAGTAAAGGAAGACTTAAGGATCTATAATGAAAACAAGATAGAAAAAACGGGTGCGGCAGTGCAGTGGGACTGCCGGTAAAAGTTTTATATACGCTCTCGCCGTTACAAATTTATATGGGAGTCAATCTGCACAATCATTACATATGTAATGCTATAGGTAAGAGAGAGCAGAAAGAGAAACAGAATTAGGTATTTAGGTATATGGTGCATCGTTTGCTGTATATAAACAACATTTAACCTGTAATAGGAGTATAGTAAATGAAGGATTAAATCAATATTTTGATTAAAATGTATATTGTTATTTTTATTTCTGTATGAAAGGAGTTGAATGCAAGAAAAAATGTTTACACATACTCTGCAATAAAATTCATTGTTTATTTTGTTATTAACATAAAAATACAATACAATACACTGCAACATAATTTTAATACAAATTAAAATGCAATATTCATAATTATTTAAAAATGACAATATACATAATTTACGCACATGTTTAATTTACCATTATAATAATAATAATAAAATATAAATATTGTTTCGTGATACAACTTAACATTGACAGATACAATATTTAATTGTTGTTAGTTGTGTATAATATAAGTAAACATTTGAACTTTCTTAAATATTTACAAGTTTTTATTTACAATTTAACACGCCTAACGAGGCTCAAGACAAATCTGAACAGAATGAAAAATAATAATAATATTAATACATATTAAATGTATTTACAAAACAAACATTTTTATTCTCGAGAGAAAACGAGAGAGAAAATATGTCTTTTGACTCTTTCTTACCTGTATCTTACATATATAATGATTTTGCCCATTCACTCCCATACAAATTTCCAACGGTAAACGCGCGTATCGAAGTATAATTTCAAAAATAATAAAAAAGAACCGAGGCCTGAAATTCTTTAAGATCAAACTTATGAAAGCGTATAATAATCTTATTGAAGGATAAAGATGGAAAAAAAATAAGAGAAAATAACTAAATCCCAAAAGTTACTCAAACATTTCATCATCATCATCATCTTGGTGCTACAGCCCTTAGAGGGCCTCGACCTTCTCAAGCTTTCTACGCCATTCTGTTCTGTCCCTTGCTTGCATTTTCCAGTTGCCGACTCCGATCTTCTCCGCATCTTGTGTTACCCCATCCATCCACCTCAGCTTTGATCTACCCCGTCTTCTCATTCCCACGAGTTGCGCTGTTAGAATCTTTTTTATCATGTTCGATTCAGGGGCCCGGGCTACATGTCCTGCCCACTGCAGGCGGTTTCGCTTAATTATAGTGGTAATATCTTTACCACCAAACGTATGCTTGTAGATATTCTGCAGTTTAAAGTTATATCTACGCCTCCATATTCCGTTCTCACAGACCGCTCCGAATATCTTGCGTAGCACCTTTCTTTTAAAAATCAATAGAGTGGATTCATCTGTTTCAGTTAGCGTTCATGCTTCTGATCCATATGTGAGAACGGGGACTATCAGTGTTCTATACAGCCTTATACGAGTTTTTTGAGACAGTCATCTGTTAGCTAAGTACTTTGATAGACCATGATAACACCTGTTTGCAATTATTATTCTCCTTTTTATTTCTTCAGATTTGTTATAATTGGGGTTAACCGATATCCCTAGATATATGAACTCTTTGACTGCTTCGAAGTTTTGGTCATTGATGATTAAATTTGCCTCAACATTTCCAGCTCTTGTGTTTGTGTTAGTCGCCATGAATTTGGTTTTATTTTGATTTATATGTAACCCCATTCGTTCTGCTGCTGCTACTAGCTCGGTTAGGATTTCCGCAGTTCTCGCCCTAGTTCTTGTTTTAATGTCCACGTCGTCTGCATATGCTAGAATTTGGACTGATCTAAGATAATCAAATTTGGGCGAAATGGATTTAAATAGCAGCTTACTGTTTTTTATTGGGAATATGCCACAATGTTAATATGACACATGTTAAGTGGAATATGACATTTTGATTTCCACTTTGAAAATCATTTTATATAAATAAAATTTATTGATCTTTCATATTTTAAGTAAGATTTCAGAATTAAAAATCTAAACATCAAAATAAGCTTATTTTAAAGTCACATTGTGCCTTATTTCCAAGAAAAATAATAAACTGCATATGATGCCAAAATAAAAAAGCTTTATTATACAAAATTATTTGGCAATGTCTCGTCTCGCGTGAACAGAGGTAACAGTTGTTGACGTTTTTATCGTAAACCGATTTTCGTAATCACGTTACTATGATTGGTTAACAGTAGTTTCAAGTAAGAGAGTACCTACATAAACAAACATAATGGCTATTATCGTTTGTGTGTATATTTATTAAAGTGAAAGAAACTAATAAACGATATATTTATTATAACTTAAAAATAAACTAAACAACACAAATAGTAAATCGTACCTACATATAAATTAAACTTAATTAAATTAAATCGCCAATTGTCTACATTGACATTTAAAAACATAAGTTTTTCTACTTTACTTCTTATTAACCGTGTTCTTCTTTTATTTAAAATTAAACCAGATTTTGAACATGTGTTCACATTTACATAATTTAATGAATATAGTGGTTAAGTTAGGATATAGATGGCGATGGTTTTTCCACCATTGTGGATGTACGTTTAGATGAGTCGTGTCCAATTAATTGATCAAAAATACACCATGAGGACTTAAGTCATCTTTATCGGTTTCTTTTTCTTGTACTGGTTGATTTTCAATAGTACAATCTTCTTGTTCTTTAATTATAGAAGTAACCAGCTTCTTAACTCTTTCTTTTGTTTTTTTAGCTTCATTTTTATCAGAAAATCCCTGCACTTTAAATCGTGAATCCATAAATGTACATAATGACAATGTGCCACTCTGTTCTATCCCTCTAAATCTTTTTGCTAAACCCGATATTAGTAATTGTACTACGTCGGATACTATGGATGTAAGGTTACCGTTTGCTAAAATTTTATTGCAAGATTCTTGCAGGCAGCGTACCATAACAATCACTGAACTACCCTTCAAGTATTTTTGGCCACTCATTGTACTTGTTATTTCTTTAAAAGTCCGTAAAATTTGGAAAAGTTGAGAACAAATAATCCATTCTTCATTATTTAGATTTGGTCTAAGTCTAAGTCTGTATTAACTAATACCAATGTGAAACAGATTGCCTCTTCTAACTCGGTCATTCTTTTTAACATGTAATAGGTGAAGTTCTACCTAGTTTCCACGTCTTGGATTGGCCGTTTGGGAACTTTGTTATGTTGTAATTGATACTTTAAAAGCCTTTCTGAAGATAAGTACTTTTTTTGAAATGTGTTTTTTGCCGAATTATCGAAAAAAAGACTTTTTATTTTATCTATTTGTACACGACAGCATTTAAGTGCGTCCTCCACCAATAAATTTAACGTATGAGCAAAACAATTTAATGTTTTCATTCCAAAACATCTTTAATAGCTTTGACCATATTTGAGGCATTATCAGTTACTGCAAAATTTACTTTTCGTTTTAGACCCTACTGATTAATAATTTCACTAATTTCAAAAGCGATGTTTTCTGAATTATGGTTTCCAGAAAAATGGCAGCAGCCTAATAAAACCGTTTTAAATTCTAAATTTTCGGTTAAATATTGTCCTGTTAATGCGATGTAACTCTCAGTTACTCCAGATGTCCAGAGGTCAGTAGTAATACAGATATTTTCTACTTCTTTAACAACTTGTGATCTAATAATTTGCTCAGTTTTGATATAACATTCCTGAAGTATTGAACCTGACAAAGATTTTCTTGTTGGCGGTTTATATCCAGGAATTTAAAGCTCGTTCTTCAACTATGGAAAATGGATGAAACGAGTCTTTGCATAGGTTTAGTAAATCCATATCTATTTGTTTATTTTGTTCTAAACTAATATTTTTATTAATGGAAGTATCCATCACCTTTTGACGCTTGGGTGGCGGTAGCAGTATGTCAGTACTTGTAGTAGAAGTAGTCGAAACGGACAGAAATGTGTTTTAGTCATTGCAATATTCAGAAAGTGGACCATAAAAGCTGCATCTTCTACAAATGTACATTTTTGAAAATAAAATTATTATTCTTATACTATGTCAATAATTTTGACTAAGAAAAAGAATTCTTAATTGAATATTTACAATAAATAAATCCTTTGACGAACTATCAATAAAGATTTGAAATCGAAAATGCAGATCAATCGTAAATCGCAACTCATTCATTAATCAGAATACCTAGTTATAAAAAATAAAAGAAAGAGTTAAGAAGCTGGTTACTTCTATAAAAAAAAGAAAAAGAAGATTGTACTATTGAAAATCAACCAGTACAAGAAAAAGAAACTGATAAAGATGACTTAAGTCCATGAGTGTATTTTTGATGAATTAATGGGACATGACTCATCTAAACATACACCTGTATCGAAAGATATAAAAGAAGTCGACATGTATTTGTCTGATGATATATTACCCACAAAAATTTCTAACGGAGATTGGAACTGTCCATTACAGTGGTGGAAAAATCATCGCCATGTATATTCTAACTTAAACACTATATTCATAAAATATTGTAGTATTGTAACAAAATCTGTTCCTTGTGAACACATGTTCAAAATCTGGTTTAATTTTAAATAAAAGAAGAACACGGTTAACAAGAAAAGTGGAAAAACTTATGTTTTTGTATGTCAATTTAGACAGTTCGCGATTTAATAATGTGTAATGTAAATGTAAGTAGTAAATGTAAGTTATTTTGACTTCAATACTTATACACATAAACGATAATAGCCAATATGTTGTTTGTGTACTAGCTTATTTGAAACTACTGTTAAACAATCAACTAGTTACAGTTTACAAAAAACGGTTTCGATAAAAATGTCAACGACCCACCTCTAGTTTCTTAGGTATATTAGGATCGGAACCAGAGATATGTAAAATATCTCTAATCGGAACTAATCGTCTTACTAATGGGCAATGGGCGTAAATGAGAAATATGAAGGGAGTATATATATATATATATATATATATATATATATATATATATAAGAGTAAGAAAAAAGAAGTACTTGTGACTCGTTTGGAAAAAATGTAACACTGTTTTTGATGGGTTAGAGTCAATAAAAGGGGCTATTTGTTGACTATTTTTTACTCGAGCTTTCAATTGTGATTACAATTTTTATCAAGAGCTTCTAAAAAATACAAAATGTCTTACAAAGTTGAACTAACAATAAAAAATTTTTTGTTAACTCACCAAATAAAATTAGTTTTTTTATATAAAACTACTGCTTACATATTAAATACAAAAAATATTAATAAAAAAATGTCTTATATAATAAATGTTTTTATGTTCTTTGTTTGATGTTTTTTTTAAATATTTATAAACTATTTCATTTTTAATATTCCAAAACTAAATATCCTATAGACAAATTAGATCAAACAAATGTAGTATACAGCATTGTTTGTACTCAGTGTGAAGCTGAGTATATTGGTGAGACTGGAAGAAATCTCTCAAATCGCATTATTTCTCACAAGAGTGATTCTAGAATTAAGAAACCATCTTGTGCTTTGGCAGAGCAATGTAATAGACAAAACCATATTATGGATTTTGATAATATTAAAATTTTATGTAATGAAAGTAATAAATTTAAAAGAACTTTTTTGGAAATGGTTTGTATTAGCAAAAGTGATAATAATTTAAACAAAAGGTCAGAAATTCAAAATTTAAGCAAAATTTATAATTATATAATTTCTATTTAATTTATATATGCAGTCAGTAAAATATCACATTTTGAATTTTCCATGTATTTGTTACATTTTTTCGGGCATCTATCAATGGTGAATAAATCTTCTTCTTTTTTGTTACTAAACAAAGAAGAATTTTTTAAACAAAATTTTATTTTTGACAATATGTCAAAAATAAAAATTTTTAAGTTAGTATTTATGACATTTAGGCTGGTTGTAGCTATTCTATTTTTGTTTACAAATTCAATTTTTTTTCTTAAGAAACTTCATCAAAATTTTGCAGAGAAACATTTATTAGAATAAGACATTTTTTTATTAATATTTTTTGTATTTAATATGTAAGCAGTAGTTTTATATAAAAAACTAATTTTATTTGGTGAGTTAACAAAAAATTTTTTATTTCTAGTTCAACTTTGTAAGACATTTTGTATTTTTTAGAAGCTCTTGATAAAAATTGTAATCACAATTGAAAGCTCGAGTAAAAAATAGTCAACAAATAGCCCCTTTTATTGACTCCAACCCATCAAAAACAGTGTTATATATATATATATATATATATATATATATATATATATATATATATATATATATATATATATATATATATATATATATATATATATATATTATATATATATATATATTATATATATATATATATATGGTTTTTTATTAATAATGTCTTTTTTAATTAATAATGCATATGGTTGAATTTTCTAAAATTATTTTTTTATTTTCAGGAAGTCGACCTATTTCCAGTTCTTCGAGCTCTAAATGACGCCTGTATCCGCACGTTTCCGTTGACAAAATATACACCAGTCTCACGCAAAGAAAAGATTCAAGTGTTCATTGCTGAATACCTTCCTCGCGCTGTATACGACGTAATTTATTCTTAGGTTAAAAGTTTAGAATATCAGCTCAATTTACAACATATATTTAATGTATCGTTTGTAATTGTTTAGTTTAACCATAGTGGCACTATACAAAATTTGCATTTTGTAAATAGTATATAAATAAATTTTTTAACATTACATTTTAGAAAATACAAGATAGATCTCTGTATATCATTA
This sequence comes from Diabrotica balteata, assembly GCA_918026665.1. Lineage (NCBI taxonomy): Eukaryota > Metazoa > Arthropoda > Insecta > Coleoptera > Chrysomelidae > Diabrotica > Diabrotica balteata. Next base: position 114,824,441 of record OU898282.1, read on the forward strand.
CAAAATAGAAAGTTTGTATTTCGTTTGGGAATAATCAGCGATGTATTGGGTAGTGAAAATAAATGATTTTAACGAGATATTTTAATATTGTGGCAATTATTAAAAAAGTATAAAACACGAACCGCAAAAAAAACTTGATTTTAGAATAAATAAAAATAATTTGTAAACTGTATTTAATTTAATCTATTCTCTACTTGTCTAGTATCTATTGTCGAATTTAAAAACATTAAAAACTATGTACAAAAACGCAGTTTTAATTTTTAAATATGACCTGAGGTGAAAAATTAGAAGTAAAATAATCTGCTTTACAATTTTCAACTCCCGATCTGTTTTGCACGGTCTGTAATATGTATGTCTAATTAGTCCGTAATGCATGTGATACAGAATAAATTAAAATGTAACGTTTCAATCAACCAATTGAACGTGACACTAAGCTTAGCTTGGTACTTGTCCCCCGTACTATATTATTGCAAAGCGACCTCTCTAATATTCACTCACTAAGCGACTTAAATTATAAATATTTTTAGTAGCCGTTCCACTTTATATAATCCAATACTCTTATATATTTGTATACTCTTATTTTTGCTAATCTTGAGAGTATTTTTGATTTAAGGATGGTCACTAAAGAGTAATATCGAGGGTTCGAGCGAAAACCCGATAAATGACAAAATTATGAAATCCGCTTTTTTTATTTCTTCTGTATTAAAAACACGTCTTCTATCACTGAAAATTTTTTAAATTGATATTAACATTTTTAAGCACAATAATTGATAAAAACCAAACATGTAAAAACCGTTAACTCATATTTTTAAATAACACCAATCCGATATATAACTTTACTGATAAAAATAGTTTGAAGTAAGCATATTTATAATATGAGAATCTGGTAGAATCATTTATCTTCTTTGACTGTGTAAAATTACTAATTTTATTAGAAAGATTTCTGAGTTAAAAACAGATAATTAATTTTATCGGAAATTGAAATTCATAATAAATGTCTGAAATATAAAATCAGTTCTAGGAAAAATAAGCTAGAACAACTTAACTGCTTTCTTTTTAAAAGAAATTCACAAGTTAAGATTTTAAAAATATATAAATACATTTATCGGATATGAAGATTACAAAGCTGTTAATTTTAACAAAATATATTCATGCGAAAATCCAATAAAGAATTTTATACTATGACGCTTTATTAAATTTCAGCACATTTTTGTCCTGCGAAAACCCAGTAAATCAATTTTAGGTTACACGAAGTACAACGATTTACCTTTTTGGGTCTGTAGTTCTGATTAGTTCACTCATGTCTGGACTTGATTACGGACGTTGCGTTCTCTAACAAGTATAGTTTGATGTTGAATTGTGATTGTGATTCGTGCTTGTTTTCGAAATAAACAGTTTGATTTTTTATAGATTAGTAAAATGAGTAATCGAAGTAAGATGTTAGTGGAAATGGTCACCAAAAAACCATTATTAAAGACTGGTAAGTAATATTTTTTGTTATGTGTATTTGGGTTTTAATTTGAGTATTATATAAATGCTAGAATATTCCACAGGGTGATGCGAAGTTTGAAAAAACATTACAGTTTAATTGGTATATATATATATATATATATATATATATATATATATATATATATATATATATATTATATATATATAAAACCCGGTATACAATGAAAATTTACCTGTTTAGCAACAATATTAATGCAGCGATATTGTTAAAGAATAAGGCTATAAAATCACTTAAATCAGGCAATCGGTTTAGAAAATTCGAGACATCAAAAGTGACCAATCTTTAAGGTGATCGGTTAATTTTGCATCTCAGTGTATTATAAAAACTACATACTTCTTTTTTTACCTAGTTTTTAATAAAATGTAATCATGTAATTATTGTAAAGTATAATCGTTTAAATGCTTCTTTTATTGTTTTAGCCTCCAATACCGAGGATGAGAACATATCTGAAACTTCTTCTATGTTAGACGAAAATCAATGCCGGATAGCAGAGTATATGGAAAATATAATAGAAGATGATGATTTTAACACAGGTGACTTCATTTTATAATAATATTTAATGTATTAGTATTCTATTTTGGTTTTTATTTCAGAAGCTGAGGAGTCCATCGACAAAATTAATGAATTTGACGATACTACTTCTTTATTTGGAGGTGATTATTCTGACGTGGATCCAAACTACTGCACAGAGTCATCTTTGGATTCTGAAGATATTGATGTATCTGAAAATGATCTCGTAAACCAAAAAAAAGTTCAACTTAAGAAAATTTTATACTCTGAGACGTCTACATCTTTGGTGACATTAATAATTGAAGGCATTTTAGAAACAGTACTGCGTAAGGTAACACAGCCGAAAAGGTGGCGTAAAAGTAATCCTGCTGAATGGAAACTGAATATTGCGAAAAAAAGACGGTCAGAAGGGAGCACATATATAACGAAAAACAAAATCAGAGCTCCCAAGGTACCCCAGCAAGTCAATTGTGATAAATGTAAATTTAAGTGTACTGAAAAGTTTTCTGAAGATTATAGAAACAAACTCTGTAGAAATTACTGGAGTCTAGATTTTAAATCTAGAAAAAATTTTATTTTGCACAATATAACTGTAAAACAAATTAGGACTAGACTTGTCCTTAAAACTTCCAAAAGAAAGGAACGAAAATTTAGCAAGAAATGTTTCTTTCCACTAGCTAACAACGAACGGATTCCAGTGTGCCAAAAGTTTTTTACAAAAACGCTGTGTATATCCCCAGATGTTATAATAAATGCTGTAGCTAACAGTGATTCTACTGGTTGCTATTCTAAAGAAGACAATCGCGGAAAACAGGAACCAGTTAACAAAACAAAGGCTGAAGATGTTCAGTTTGTTAAAAGTCATATTGAATCCTTTCCGGTTATGGAATCTCATTATACTCGAAAGGATACCATTAGAAAATACTTAGATCCCACTCTAAATATCAAAAAAATGTACCAGCTTTACTTAGATAACTGCATCGAAAATAATCGAGACCCTGTTGCTTTACGTAAATATCGATCTATTTTTTGTGAAGAGTATAATCTAAGTTTTTTCACGCCCAAAAAGGACCAGTGTCTTATCTGTGCCAAATATGCTAAGGCTGATCTAGAGCAGAGAAAAAACCTTGAAATAATCTACGAAGAACATAGAAAAAGAAACGAAATTTGTCAGGCCGCTAAAAGAATAGATAAAGACAAAGCAAATAAAGACAAGACATTTATGTCTGTAACATTGGATTTACAAGCAATTTTACAAATACCCAAAGGATCTATTAGTCAATTATACTATCGTAGAAAATTGGTAGTATACAATCTTACTATTTGGGAATCACCGCTACCCAATAACGCATATTGCTTGTGCTGGAATGAAATCAATGGCAAAAAGGGTAGTTCTGAAATCGGAACTTGTATGTATTACTATTTAAGTGAATGCTTAAGACCTGAGGTTAAGCATGTAACAATTTTTTCAGATACTTGTGGCGGTCAAAACCGTAATCAATTTATAGCCGTACTGCTGTTGTGGATCGTACAAAATATCGACCAATTGGAAATTATAGAACAAAAGTTCTTAGAAGCAGGACATACTTATATGGAAGTGGATTCTATGCACTCGGCAATAGAATCTGCAAGTAAACATGTAAATGTAACTTGCATGAATGACTGGAAAAATATATTTCAAACAGCAAGAAAACAGAAAATGAAGACAGTAGACAATGTGAAACATAATATAGGCCCATACAAGGTAAAAGAAATAAAATATCATGAATTTTTAGATTTAAAGTCACTTGCAGCAAATATATTGCAAAACAGAACAGTAGATTCTAACGGTAATACTGTGCAGTGGTTAAAAATCAAGAGACTAAAATATATTAAAGGTGAAAGAAGGAAAATTTTTTTCAACTACGATCTCTCAGAAGAATTAAAGTGTTTAGACATATCAGAAGATATTGGTTTGAAGTCAAAAACAACTCCTACTCTACGGTCTAAAAGGCAAAAACAAATTTTATCCCAAAAAGCAACCCTAGACTTACCAACTCCGGGTAATTTACCAAAGTTATACAAAACTACTCTTCCAATAAGCGAAGCAAAAAAAAAGGATTTAATGAAGATGTGCCAAGAAAACATTATTCCGGAAGAGCTGCATGCTTGGATATCAAGTTTAAAAACAGGGAATAATGTCGTAGATCGAATTACAGAGATGATGGGAGAAGAATCGGAAGAAGAAGATATTACCTTTTAATTTCCTAAAAAGAATGTAGATTATTATTTGTTTTATTCGGATAAAATACAGTTCATTTTTATTTTATAATTGACAAAATTAAAAATAAAAACCAATAAAGTCAAATGTTGTACTCATTCAGCGAGGAAAAACCCGATAAATATCATGTTTTATTTTTTTTTGTAAATACCACTTAATAAGTTAAACTAAAAATAAATTATTCTTACTAAACATTAAATTCTCTACTGTTTGGCTTTAACAAATATTTGAAACAACTTCCTATGACGAGTTTAAAGCCTCCTCAATGTTACGAAAATCTTTAAACGCGATTATCTCCGAACAATGATTTTGTTAGTTATCGGGTTTTCGCTCGAACCCCTCGATATGTCCTGTTTACTGCTATTATCCTGGCTGCCACGTCATTTTTATATTGTTTTCAGATGTTATGATCGCTCCCAGGTACTTAAACTCTTTGATGGCTTCGAAGTTATATTCGTTAATTGTTACGTTTTGCCTAACCCTTGGTCTTGGGTTCTTCGTAAACTACCATGTACTTGGTCTTATCCTCGTTTAACTTAAGACCAATTTCCTTGGCTCCGGTCTCGAATAGAGTGAAAACTTCTTTTGCAGCTCTGGTGCACTGTGCTATTGTGTCCACGTCATCCGCAAAGGCCAATAGTATTTTTGATCATTGTGCGGCAAATCCGTTTGTCAATTGTGGCTGAGGTTTCCTTACTGCATGTTCCAGTGCGAAGTTAAACAGCAGGGGAGAGAGAGAGGATCTCCTTGTCTAAGCCCGGTGTCAATGTGGAATTCCTCCGATGTGGTGTTGCACACCGCCACCTTTACTTCCAAGCCATGAAGTAAAAAAGGCAACACCGCATTCTATGACGTCGGTAGTCCGATAATCAGCTGTAAGGTCTACCAGAATATTAAACTAATTTGAATTTTAGGAAACTGATATTTTGAAAACTTCAATTCATTACAGAAATATTTTTAGGGAAATTAAATTAATAAAACCTTATATATACCTAATAAATATATATAAAGTTTTATTATTATTTAGGTTATATTATCAATAAAATAATCACTAGAGTAAAATTTATTGCACTTAAAATACAGTGTCAAACAGTTAATCTTACAATCAAATGCAGTCAAGAATCTCTAGAAATTTTAAATATTAAGTACTTAAGCATATAAATAACACAATACATTAACACGACATTTAAAAAGATTATTAAAAATACAAAAGATATAAAATTTGTTAAGTAAAAACTTAGTGTAACTATTATGATTAAAAAATTCATCCTAAGAAATCAGACACAATATAAATATGGTTCTAAATTAATCTAATTGAAAATTAAATATTTTACTATTTACTTATAACTTTTGTTGAATTTTCATACTTAGGTATACGAAAGTAGCAATTTTAAATATGAATAGGTTTTTTGTCATATAGACCAAGTTAAGAGAGGTATACATGAAAAATGTGTTGAATGTAACATACCATTTATAACTTGTATATCGATTTAAAATAGCCTATATTCTCAAAAGATTTTTGAATGTAATACTCAAATTTGTTATCACTTATCTAAAAAGCAGATCTAAATGAGAAAGTAAGTTCTCTAATTGTGACCATCTTGTTAATTTACTATATTGTAAAATCCATTTCAAATCATTACCACTTAATCTATTCTTACCTACATTGACGATTACACTAAAATTACTGCTAACTATTACACTACATATTACACAAATATTATCACACTTGTGTCCCAACTGATTAATGTTTAATACATAGAAATATACACAGTCACTTGTAATTTTACTTGTCCAGTTTTTCAATGGGATATTATTGTCTAAGTCTAATTGTCATAATTATGTTATCTCTTGTTCCCTCTTCTTATGCAAAAAGTTTCTTCTGTCTTCGGGATTCCTTCTTTCTTTAGTACGATGAACAGTTACATATGATGGTACTTCAGGAAATATATTAGGAACTGCATTGCCTTTTAATTTGGGAAATATTAACTTTTCAATGTGTAACCCAGTATACCTTCTTTGGGGATCTTTGGGAAACAAAAACGTACTTTCTGCCTGTTACGTTTTTAAAGTACTGCCATAATTGGTTTTGCAACCAGGTACACAACAATGCCAGAGCATCTGTAACAAAAAACAAAAGTATTATTATTGTTGTTTTTAGTTTACATATTTTGTAACAAGAAGCAAAAGTATTATTATTTTCAGTTTGTTTTGTAGGTTATATTTATACTTGCCTTTTAAATTGTCGTTAAGAATCTTCTAAAAGTTCTAAATTTAATGAAATTTCACTTATATTAATATTTTCTAATTGATTTAAACATAATTTACAAATAAAACATTCGAATAAAGTTAAAAAACGTTAAATTCAACAAACTTTACAATCCTTCCTATATGAAATGTTAAACAAAACAAACCACAGTCGGACTACCACGCGTTGTTGCCAAATTTCTACTTAATGGCTTGTAAGTAAAGGTGGCTGTGGGTGTTGCCAATTCTGATTCGTGCGGAAGCGTTCTCCGTGCTCACCTGTGCTAATCGTACCAGCTTTCCAGGTACTCCCAATTCTACCATGGTCTTCCACAATGCCTCTCTGCTAACAGAATCGTAGGCTTGTTTAAAGTCCACAAATATTTGGTGTACGTCGCGATTGAATTCCCAGTTTTTTTCCAATTCTTCAATCTTATTACTACAATCATTTTTAATGAATTTATAGTCACACAAATTGGTTAGTATCTTGGCCGTATACACGGTCACTACCGTGGGGAGCAATAAATAGACAATCACACTATGGTAAATATTATCTTGAATAGTAAATAATATTGTTTGTAACTAGTTGCCCATTTATTAATCACTGCTTTGTACAATATTTCACTATTATAAACTTAAATATATCAGTACTTAATTGACGCTGGCCATAGTGTCGGTATAATAATTAAGATTCCCGAGAATGATTGGTGTTGCTTTTAATAGCCTCGGCCTTGCTGACTCAGCGCTCTTGTTACTATTCGTGTCAAGTGTATTCCCTGACCTACACCACAAGTAAGTCGTGCAATTTTACTAGAGTGCTGACTGGCTGTTTTAATTAGAGTATGTTATATATGAATGACCTCGATTTAAATTACCGAATGTTTACATAAACAAAATGTTACACGAGTATGAATTATAATGTTATTTTATCTGTAATTCTGATATTTAAGGGTTGATATTACAACACCACCGTGGGAAGCAAGAAATAAACAAGCAGATTACCGTGGGGAGCAAGAAATAAACAACCACGCTACTATGGGGAGCAAAAAATAGACAACGACACTACCGTGGGGAGCAAGAAATTAGCCAACCACAATACCTTGGGCAACAATCAGGAATCACCTACAAATCCACTGATGCATCAGAACAGAATTTTAAACCCATTTACCAACATGGAACGAAAATGATTGCATTATCTAGATCAACAACTCCCCTTAACCCAGTTATATTATATTGTTCTGAAGCTATTTTCTTGTGGCATTTTAAATAAACTACTATTTAACTGGGAATAAGCCACAATTAAAGATAAAAATAAGTTTATTGACGTTTCAATTTCCACTTCGGAAATCGTTCTCAAAATACAAACAGTAAATTAAACAAATTTTGTTTTTTGTTACATAGTGAAAAATTCTTCTAATAATTTAATTTTATCTGACTCATTTATATTGACAATTCAGACATACATTATGCATTTTAAAGTAGACGACTTTAAAATGATATTGCCAATATTGTTGAGTTGCGCTCCTGGGACGACTTTACTTATAAGATAGTTCATTCGATTACATGAAATCAACTTTAACTTGAGAATATCCGTCAGAAAAAAATCATAGCATGTAATTCGTCTTTAAAAAGACAAACACATGACATGATGACAGTAAAATTCTCCTGTTAGTGATTCCATAGTAAATTATGAGGGAAAAACCAGGAAAAAAACCTCATAATACTATCCCGACATGGTAAGTATTTGTTCGTGCATTTAGTTTACCTTCAATAAACACCAAAATTCTGATTTTATATGTTTCGTTATTTAAAAAACATAAATGATGTATCCTCTATATGTTACTGACTTACTAATACTGGTATTTTCTTATTAATAACTTCCTCTTTCAATATTGGTAACCAGATCCTACTACATTCTGCCGAGGAATTTGCGACACAATTGGCCTCATTTAGCATAATTAGAGCCGCTTCTTTGATTTTTCTTTTTTTACCATCCGTTTCTTTTAGGACTACATTTGAATTATTCCATTGAACCCTATGTTCATTATCCCATGCGTGTTTACATATTTGAGATCTATCAAATTCTCTATTTTTAATATAAGATTGATGTTCACTTATTCTAACATTTAATGGCCTTGATGTTTCACCTAAATAAAACTGATCGCATTCACAAGGTATTTTATAAATGCAATTCTTTGTCCTTTCTTGTTCATTGTTAGGTTTGGTTTTGGACAAAATAGATCTCAACGTGTTTGTTGTTTTGAATGTTGTTGAAATGTTGAATTTATTTCCTATCCTTTTAAGTTTTTCTGATAATCCTTTTATGTACGGTATTGTTATTTTCCTCGTATTATTCCTTGTGTATGCTGTAGGATCTCGTTCTAAGTTGTTCTGTTCTATTCGATCAATTGTTGAAAATTCCTTATTTATTTTATACCGGCAACCGTTAGTATCTTTGGGTCTCAGTTTAAAAATTTATTTTTGTTTCACATTCATAATTTGAATTCTGTCTATTTTTAAATTTAATAAATAAGTATACCTTTATAATGACTTAATAAGTTGTTTTATTTCCTGTACTCATCTGGAATTGGTGTAGAGAAAGAATGAGCAAGGAACGAACCCAGGACGTTACAAAATGGCGCCCAGCCAGCTAAATCCTGTATATTCTTTCTCGCGCTTTTCTTAGTCAGGATGCAGGAAATGGAAATTTACTTTTATAGTATTTTGCAAATTTTTATCGCTAATAATTTATAATACACAAATAGGCGCAATTTGATATTTTAAATTTAACTTATTAGTTTTCATATCTATTCTGGTTTTTTTTTTGTAATGACTTGTTCAATACTGGTTTTTATATTTTTTCTTCGATATCTTTTATAACTACTTAATTGCTTTGGCTGATAGAAGTCTATGTTTAATGCATGATACTATAACAAAACAAGATAAGTCAACGCGCATGTTCTTGTGACGTAAGCCCGAGACAATTGTCAAAATGCCAAATTGACAAAATTAATGACAGCAAGTTAAACTTTAAAATTAAATTAAAATTTTTCATTTGATGCAATTCTAGTTATATAAATAAAAATAATTAATATTAATAACAGCAGAGAATTAATATATCAATATTAATAACAGCAGAGCAAATGTTTCTATGGATAATAATAAATGTTTCTATAGATAATAATATATACTAATGCCCATTTTAATAGAACTTGAAGTAATACTTTAATTTTTGATAGGTCTTTAAAAAAAGTTACTTTGGATGTATGTATGAACTGGAACATATTTTTCGTAGTTATAATGGCGACACATTAAAAACAACAAAAATTTTTTAAAAACTTAATAGAAGCTGCAAAATATGTAAATGTTAGCGAAGATGTAAAATTACTTTTTTTTAGATGTAAAATGTATTTTAAAATACGAATTCTAAATCAAAATATTAAAGATAATTACAATACCACAAAAGAAAAATCACAAAGATTGTAAAATAAATGTCTAAATGATATTCATAAAGTCTCAAGTTTGACCCGCTTTTCCTTTATGGTCAAATTCTTTACATTTTGCCGGCCTTTTATATTTAATTTATGTTTTGTAGCAATATTTATTTTGTTTGTAATACACACAATCAAATCGTAGATTCATATATTTTTTTTAATTAATTTTACAAATTACTTATTAATTTTCAAAACACGTTTTCACAGAAAGTAACTAGTTATGACTTTTAGTGCAAGATATGGCATCGAGGTATACTTACCGTTATCACTTAAGTTTTGAAGTTGTTCATTGCATGTATCATTAAAATATGATACATACAAGTCCCCTGGCTTTGTCTCGCTATGACGACATGCGCAAAGTCAATTAAAATTAGAACAGCAAGTCAACATATCTTGTTGTTATAGTATCATGTTTAATGATTCCTCATAATATTTTAATCTGTATTATTTATTATTAAAATAAATATTTTTACTGCTTGCGATAATGTATGTATATATACAGTTTGTCCCAAAAATAGTAAATTTTCAGAATTTAAATTTTGTTATGCTGAATTGATAATTTTACTATCTTAAATTGAATTTTTATACTATTTACTGTCATAACATCTTTTATTTTTCGCCAGTCGTGAGTTTCTCCTTGTTTTTCTTCTTTCTTCTTTCACATCGTGCAAGTTTTTTACACTAGCTTCTTTTTATTAATTATGACCCTCCATTTTAATCCAAACCACTTTAAAACAGATGAATTGGCCTATAAACTTACCATTAGAGGTTCTGCAGTGTCCGAAAATGTTGCAGAGCGCAGAAAATCACTTCGAGGGTTTCCTTGCACACGAAAGAGAAAGGACAGCTTATATCATGGACTAAAGAGGCTGATTCAGTATTCCATGGAATAAGATACCTGCACACTCGTGCTCTTGTTCTTGCTAGTCCAGATTTCTCAAAAAAAAATTTATATTGCTTGCGATTTACTGGCTCAGTCCTATTCGAAAAAAAAACATGGTTTTGAGCATCTCATCACTTATTTTTAGTAAATCCCTTAACAAGTGCCAACGCAAATACAGCACGCCTGAAAAAAAAAATTTTGGCCATACTCCTGTCAGTCGAGAAATTTAAAGGTTAGATCGAAGGCTCAGTTTTTTTGCATAGTTTCTGACCATGCTTTACTTCAGTGGCTTTTCACCATAAAAAATCCTTTTCCACCGATGGTTGCCGATTCTCTTTCCAGAATTCCAGAAAATGTCCCAGAAGTTTTAGTTCTAAATTTATCTAATATACCTAGGGAAAATTGGTATATACAGAAATTCTATCCTCTAGATGTATCACAATGAACCTACAGCAGGTCATTTAAGTGTATCAAAATTCCTTGATAGAATTTCTGAATTGTACTAAAATAAGACATTTTGTTTCAAAATATGTCTCTGAATGCAAGGTTTGCGCTTCTGTAAATCATCAAATTTACTACCAGCAGGCCGGATGGCTAAATACAGGGATATAACTACCCCTTTTAGTTCCTCTCAGCTGACCTTCTAGGTCCTTACACTCAGTTTAAGAAGGGCAATCGATATCTTTTGGTTATTGTAGATTGGTTCACCAAGTTTATCTTAGTTCACTCCATGTCTCCAGCGGCATCTGCTGTCATCGTGAAATTTATTGAAAATCAGGTCTTCCTAATCTTCGATGTCCCGCATATTTTTGCTGCTGGTAGTGGTCCTTAATTCACTTCCGAGGAATTTTAAGGACCTTATAAAAAAATGCAATGACCAGAAAATATGATATAATGCCAATTATTTTCCCCAGATAAACCCCACTGAGAGGGTAAACAAAACTATCGTAACAGCTATCTGCTCTTTTATTCAGGACAATCACAAAGATTGGGATAAAGACATATTTAAGACATCCCAAGCAATCAGGCTCGCAAATTATGATGTTACCAAATGTTTTCCCTCTTTCTTAACTTTTTCCAGGAATGTTTTGCCAACTGACGGTTCCTCTTTACGGAAGCATTGTGAATAGGGCAAATAATTCGGGCAAATATTAACAACAGTCTTTTCTCTTCCTTGCCTCACGAAAGCTTGACCCCTCTCTTCGATGAAGTTCAGAAGGGAATTCGTTATTCCTATATTACCAACTGGGATCGTTATAACTTACGTGGAAGGCCATCTCCTACTTATTTCCCTGGAATGAAAGTATGAAAAAAAAATTTGCCTTGTCTTATTGCTGTCGATAATTTTACCTCAAAACTTGCACCAAAATTTGTTCTTTGCATTTTTGAAAAAGTTATTTCCATCACCATTTATGCTCTTAAGGAGCTTAACGGTATTGACGTAGTGAATTTTCTGTGGGAGATTTAAAACCTGATGAAACTAATTGTAACGACATTGATGACGATGACGTTGATAACGATACAGACAACGATAATATTTTATTTTGATTTATTTCTTACAATTTAGAGACATTTTCCACATCTTTATTTTAACAACAGTTCTGTCAAATTTTTGAAGTGAAAACTTCTTTAGCGACGTTATGCACTTTTTGGATGGGGAAAAAGCATTGAACTCGCGACCGTCACCACTATCGCGAGATATATTATGGCCATTATCTAGACCAACAACTTTCCTTAACCCAACCAACAACCACCGACAGCGCCTAACTTCCACAAAGATCGGAACCCTTCCTGGAGAACTAAACGACTTCTTCAGAACGAACTGAAGCTGAGTACTTTTTTATACTTTAGTTATTTTATACCGGCAACCGGCAGAATCTTTGAGTCTCAGTTTAAAAATTTATTTTTGTTTCACATTCATAATTTGAATTCTGTTTATTTTTTATTTAATAAATAAATATACCTTTATTATGACTTTATAAGTTTTTTTTATTTCCTGTACCTTTCTGGGATTGGTGTAGAGAGAGAATGAACAGGGAACGAACCCAGGGCTGAGCAGTCGGGCAGAGCACCATTCTGATGGATGGAACGGTGGGCGTTTTTCTCTTGAATATCCTTAGGGATATTTGAAGAATTTCTCCCTCGTTTCTTCCAGCAGTATGGTGTTGCTTAACGACCTGGTCTTAATAAGATTAAGACGTTACAAAGTAATGGATATTATCCAAATATCTAAATATCTAGGTATCACACTATCAAGCTACGGAAAGCTCGAAACAAAATTGGAAGATAAACTGAATAGAGCAAACAGAGCCACTGGTTGCGCGAACGTAACAATATGGAGAAATAAGATATCAGAAAAAAATTAAAGAGAGAATTAACAAAATAGTCATTAAACCATTAATGACATGTGCGGAAGAAACACCACCTGACAGAGAGAGCACACAAAAGATGTCAGAAGTAGTAAAGACGAAAACTCTCAGAAAAAATAATGAGAATACACTATGGGACAGAGCTTAAAGTACAAATATACGAGGTAAATGCAAGGTGAAGAACATTAAGCACTGGGTAAGAAGTAGGAGAGTAGAATAGAACGATCATATACACCGAACGACAACAAATAAAGAAGTAAGGACGGCAAAAGATGGTTCCCCAATAGGAATAGGATCAGTGAGAATGCCACGAAAATGATGGAACGACAAATTACTGAAAGCTCATTGAAATACAGACAGAATCATGTCTATATAAACAGAAGAAGAAAAAATTGTTAAATCAAAAGGGTGATCATTACCTTATAAATTCTTATGTATAAAAACGATAACATTAATGAAAATTTGTGTAACGTGTAAAAAAAAATTACACAGCAACTAAGAAAATTATGTTAGTAAAATGTATTTATTTTCTTTTCAATGTTTCTCGGCATGCTTGGACTCTTAGTCAGCAATACATTTTCTCTTATATTGTCCTTTTTTTCTAGCTATTCTACGACAAACACACAAGCACATTTTATATATTTAAAGAAATTTTATGGTTCTTTAAATCCATCTCAGAAATGACTTTTCGATATTATAGCGAGATTCGTGACAACCCTCATGGGAGTAGTGTTATTCTTTAAGTTTCCACTGTTTTCCCCAGAAACGTATAAACGAACATGGTTCTATTTTTATATTATATTTCAGTAATGTTAGAAGCTTATCGTAAAAATTATTATTTGTGGTTAAAAGCAGTAGGGTATCAATACACCCTTAAAATTTGTATTAATCATTACAATATTATTAGTACGTAGTACTAATAAGATAAGTGTTATCAATTAAAAATTGCGAATAAAACTATCACATTTATGTAATCTGTAAATATGTAGCTATTGCTGGTGACAGATTTACGAATAATTAGAAACATTAAAAATTATTTCCAATTTCTATTAACCCTCCGTTAGTCGCTATCGGTCTCACACACCGACGACAAAATTATTCATTCGGGATTTACAAATAACTGTTATTTTTCTATCGCCACTTTCTGTACCTCTCCCTATCAACCAAACTCGTGTTAGTGTACATTCTTACATTCCTGGGTACAGTTGTGTGAGTTTTATAGTTATTTTCGGTGCCAGAGTCCGTAGCGACTAACGGTGTAGCTATTATTTGTTGCAGAACTTGCAGAACAGGTAAATATTTATCATCTTATTATTACATTTTATCGGTAAGTTTTTGTCAATTCTTATTTATAGATGTCCTTTGAAGCCAAACAACTTTGATTCCAACGCTTGTTGGAATTATGGACATGATTCCTACCGACGATGAAAATTATTTTGACGATGAGGAAAGTGAAAGCGAAATAGATCAAATTGAGGTGGTGATGGTGGAAATGAATCGGAACAAGATGTGACAGATGAGAAAAAAGAAAGTGGAAGTAATACCTTAGCGTTTATTGGAAAATATAGCGTTACTAGATGAAAAAAGGCTATTCCACCGTAAAATGTTAGAACAAGACAAGAAAATTATATAGTACGTAATACAAACTAATGTTTGTATTTTGAGAACGATATCCGATGTGAAAATTAAAACATCAATAAACTTACTTTAACCTTTAATTGTGGCTTATTCCCATTTAAACAGTAATTACTTTAAAATGCCACAAGAAAATAGCTTCAGAACAATATTCACAATATATTGTTATACTAGTGTTTTTCATTTTGTATCTGTTTTTTTTTTTCAATAAAATATTTTCAAAAATATTTTTTAGTTATTCCTATAAACAATATAAAATATTTGTATGAATTTTATATTAAAAACAATCTTTTTTAATTGTCGGTCTCAGACACCGTAGCGACTCTTGATGCTCAGTTTTTCCTAGCGACTAACGGAGGGTTAAAGTTCAATCACAATTATAAGAACCAACTTAGGCAGAATTTAAAAGTATCCCGCTGATAAACTCGAAGCCATAAAGGGATTTGTATCTTCAGGTAAATAGGTAAAAGGGCCGGCTTAACGAGTTTTATGTTTTATTTGGCATTTACATTACATATTTAATTTAAGTAAATATCTATACATAAACTGAAAAAATGGAAAAAATACATAAACTGATGGAGTATTAGAATTAATTAATTTATTATATTTTTCTGTATCGATTCTTTATTAAATATCTCAATTTTGAAAGTAATAAATAATTTTTGTTATGTTAAACATATTGCTATTGCAAATTGTTAAACAAAAACAAAGTGAAATAAGAAAATGGTGAAGTGAAAATTAAAATAAAATGAACTAATATAGGTATCTATAACCTTTCACGAAGAATTTTTTTTCATGAAATTATTAATAAAGAAATTTTCCATTTTTTGCCAACTTTTTCAGACATGAGACGGAAAACTTAAACAAATTAAGTCAACATCAATATACACTGTGTCCCTAAAGTATGGAACAAATTATTTTTTAGCTAAAAACGCAGCATTTTAAGAAATAATCATGAAACACGTCGATTTTTAATTTTAATTTACCGTATTTTAAAATAATATTCTAATATACAGGGTGAATTACTTTCGAGTAATGACGTCACCGTCATTTTTTTTTAATGGAACACCCCCATTTTGTCTCAATTTTCGGATTACTCTAGCTGAGCTGATTCCAAAAATGTATCACATGTTGATTCAAATTGGTACAGGGTGGACAAAAATACAATAGTTTTGTGTGTGTTCATAAAGTAACGCGCTAGTTAAATTCACAATATTATCAAAAATACTTATTGTCTAGCGGACAGAATATGATGAAATACATGACTTTATAAATGTTCGAACTGCAGCCCTTTCTGTATTTAACAGTAACCCAAACGTTGTACAAATTCTTGTTGAACCTTGTTTATTGTGTCTTGAGAAATATTGTTTATTGCTGTTCGAATTCTCTGTTGTAATTCTTGAATATTTGCTGGTTTCGTTTGATACACAACATTCTTCAGATGGCACCACATAAAATAATCCAAAGGATTGAAATCTGGTGACCTCGCTGGCCATTCAACAGGTCCACGTCTACCTACCTTCTAACATCTACAGCATAATGTGGAGGTGCACCATTCTGTTGCAACCATAAACTTTGATAAATATGATAAACTATGATAAATATCCAGAAAGACCTATAACGCGTTCAACAGTAAGATTGAACAGAAATTTCGAGAAACTGGTACGGTTGAAAATGCACGGAAATCAGTTCGTCCCTCTGCACATGCTGATACAGCATTAGATGTTTTACTTAGTTTTGAAGAGATGCGCACACTTCTGTGCGTAAAGTTAGTCGCGATATCGTGTTAGTAAAACAACGGTACACAAACTATTAAAAGTTGAAAAATGGCATCCTCATAAAATCAAACTTGTGCAGGAATTAAACGAAGATGATCCAGATAGAAGAATGCAATTTTGCGAAACAATGATGGATAACTGCCACCGAGATCCTCTCTTGGTACAAAACATAATTTTTTCTGATGAGGCCGCTTTCACGTTAAATGGCGAGGTTAACCGTCAGAATTGTAGATACTGGGCAAAAGAAAACGCCCACTGGATGCGTGAGCATTATACACAATACTCGCAAAAGGTAAATGTATGGGCTGCAATTGTAAGAAATCGAATCATCGGACCCTACTTTATCGAAGGTAATTTAAACGGAGCAACGTACCTTGAGTTTGTAAGGGGATATCTCGTACCTACTTTTCGTAATTTGTTTCCCAGCAGACGTAATCCTGGAGGTTTTGATGAAAGTTAATGGTTGCAACAGGATGGTGCACCTCCACATTATGCTGTAGATGTTAGAAGGTACCTAGATGAAATTTTTCCGAACAGGTGGATTGGTAGACGTGGACCTATTGAATGGCCAGCGAGGTCACCAGATTTCAATCCTTTGGATTATTTTATGTGGGACCATCTGAAGAATGTTGTGTATCAAATGACACCAGCAAATATTCAAGAATTACAACAGAGAATTCGGACAGCAATAAACAATATTTCTCAAGACAATAAACAAGGTTCAACAAGAATTTGTACAACGTTTGGGTTACTGTAAAATACAGCAAGGGCTGCAGTTCGAACATTTATAAAGTCATGTATTTCATCATATTCTGTCCGCTAGACAATAAGTATTTTTGATAATATTGTGAATTTAACTAGCGCGTTACTTTATGAACACACACAAAACTATTGTATTTTTGTCCACCCTGTACCAATTTGAATCAACATGTGATACATTTTTGGAATCAGCTCAGCTAGTGTAATCTGAAAATAGAGACAAAATGGGGGTGTTCCATTAAAAAAAAATGACGGTGACGTCATTACTCGAAAGTAATTCACCCTGTATATTAGAATATTATTTTAAAATACGGTAAATTAAAATCAAAAATCGACCTGTTTCAGGATTATTTCTCAAAATGTTCTGTTTAGCTAAAAAAGAATTTGTTCCATACTTTACGGACACAGTGTATATGAACCTTTTAAAACAAGTAAATCGGTACTCACGGAAGGGGTCGTAGATGTTCAGATATAATTAGCATATCTTTGTAAAGGCAATGAAGGCAACATATGTTGACTTTTTGTTTAACAAATACTTAAATTTTAATGACTTAAACTAAGCTATCAACTAATATATAACATTTCATCTTAAAACAACTACGAGACACATTTTGATCAAATTATTTTTGACGTGCTTATAAATGTGCAGCTTCGTTTCAACTTGCTAAAAATTTGTAGATATCCAAATGAATAAGAAAATATATTAGTGATGGTTGGTACCCCAGTTTGAGGAACTTACAGTCTTATAGTAAGTTAAAAATCCATGTAGCACTTGTAACGCCTAAAATATTATATAACAAATTAAAATTAGGATTTAAAAATCAGCTAAAAAAATGGACTAGGTATGAACTAGACATATAAAAACTGGTCAAATAAAACAGACGAGTGCCTTTGGTCGAAAATTTCGATTTCTTACCCACAAGCTAAACCTTATTTTAACAACATCTCACTTTGAAAATATACTCCATTCTTAAGAGTCATTTTCGAAAAGAATTAATTAAAATGTTTCTTCCTGTTTTAGATTTGAAGTAATTTACTAAAGATAGTGTTAATAGACTAAGATTTTTTATGCCAAGTGAGACAGACGAATCAGATTCAGATTTGATTAGTTATTTCGATGAAAATTCTAATCATAAACTGACTCTACGGGTGCAGTAATCAGCTTCTGGTGCTACCTTTAGGAATAACAACAATCAACCACTTAGATCAGCAACTTTAAACAAAAAAGAGTTAGTTGAAAAATTAGCTAAAGAATATAATCTGAAGATGTGTCAAGAAGATAATCCAACAAAGTTTAAATTTATTGCAGAATACACAATTGGTGTGAAAGAAATATACAAAGCAATGTCTGCAAATGCTGAACCATTGGAATATTTCGAACTATTCTTAACTGACGACATAATTAGTGTAACAGTTGATAAAACAAATTACTTACGACTGGTCAAGATATCTCTCAGCGATCTAGACTTCTTCAATGGCGACTAGTTGATAAAGCAAAAACGTATCGCTTCCTTGCTCTTGTTGGATGCATGGATTTTCCATTAGCCAGGTCTCTTATGCCCAGAAACAGATTCGAAATTATTTTGAAAATGCATTCATTATTTATCGAATAACACGAAAGGTCCAGAAAATCACAGCTTATATAAAAAAAAAACGTTAACAATATGTTTATCAGCTATTTTCAAAAAAATATACTTCCGGAAGAAAAATTTGTATCGATGAAAATCTGATTCTTTAGAAAGTAAGATTGCTCATTCGAGAGCATATACCCAATAAACGCCAAAAATAAGGCATACATGTTTGTAAGTTGTATTGTGATAAAGGATACACCTGGAATATGTTAATATTCTGTAAACGATCAAAAAATAGAGAGATTGACATTGCTGAGAGTATAGTAATGGAGCTCATGGACGATCGTCTGGATAAAGGTAAAGTTTTATATACGGACAGGGACTTTCATTGGCATATCGTTTGCTAGACCGAAATACCCACTTAGTTGGTACACTCAGACTTGATCGGAAATATTTTTTGTGACTGCTAAACTAAAAAAGGTAGAATTTCCTGCCACCACGAGTAAAGATGGTATTAGTATTTCGAAATAGAGGAATAAGTGAATTGTTTGTGTCCTTACTACAGACTGTAAAAAAGACTACATGTTCTGGAAGTAACGTTATCAAACCCAAGTATATAATTGACACAGGAAAGTCTTCTATCGATTTGATTGACCAAATGGCTTCATATACTACAGTATTAAGACGCTATACCAAGTGGTACAAAAAATTTTTATTTGAAATTATATGGATGCCGAGTAATGAGTATTTGAAATTATATAATGCCAAGTGGAAATATTAACGAGTCAAACGAATACACCAGAGAAATAAGAATAAGAATAGAGAAAGCCCGCAGTGCATTTAACAATATGAAACAAATGTTGTGTAGCCGTAACCTAAGCCTAAAGCTGAAAATACGAATGCTTAAATGTTATGTTTTCTCGGTCCTGTTATATGGGGTGGAGGCGTGGACACTAAATAAGCAATGTATGGGTAAGCTGGAGGCATTTGAGATGTGGGCGTACTGAAGAATGTTAAAAATCTCCTGGAAGGATAATATAACTAACCAAGTTGTATTAGACAGGATGAACAAACAAAAGGAGGTCGTATTGAGTGTTAAAATGAGGAAACTACAGTACCTGGGACATATTACACGTGGGAATAAATATCAACTGTTGCAACTAATTATGCAAGGAAAGATTGAAGGTAGGCGCAGCATAGGTAGGAGAAGAATGTCATGGTTGAGAAACCTCAGGGAGTGGTTTGCTTGCATTTCCATACAATTGTTCCGAGCGGCAGCCTCCAGGGTCAAAATTGCCATGATGATAGCCAACCTTCGTAGCGGAGATGGCACGTGAAGAAGAAGAAGAAGGATGCCAAATCCACGTATGCCTGGACACAAATTAAAAAAAAAATGATTGGAGATCCACCACAAAAAATTAAAGGAAGGTGTTTAGAATACTAGAAAAGGTATAACAAAAAAAGAAACTGTAGTTGATGGAAAAATCAAATCTGAACCTTTTTTTGCAATTATTTTTAGAAAATAATATGTTTTTTTTATTTATTATTCTATTTTTTAATATTTACCAATAACCCCATAATATTCACAACTCATTCGAGTGAAATATCCGTTGAAATTACTACTACAAGTCTCCAATATAAAATTAAACTGTGTATTCTATAGAAAACACCGGCTCTCAATATATAGTCGACTGGTGTGTCCTAGAGGAAACACTGGCAGTCAACCTGTTAATCAATGGATTAAGAAGATAATATGCTATTTATAAAAGTTTATTAAACATTTTCCATGACAACCTTATTATTTATAACAAGTTATAACAAAAGGCTATTTTTGCTCGAAAAACTACTTTTTAGATAATTGGCGTGGCAAGTGGCAAGTAGCAAGTAGCACGCGTCTAGCATGTTACTTAAAATGTAACCAATGCAAAGGAATGATTAGAATGAATGACGTCACTGTCATTTTGGTGTGCGCTGAATCATTTGTTTTCATTGGTTACATTTTAAGTAACATGCTAGACGCGCGCTACTTGCTACTTGCCACTTGTCATGCCAATTTGGTGGGCGCTCTCCATAAGTGAGAGCGCCCACTAAATGCAAATATGCTAGAATATAATGAGATTTTCAACATTAATTTGGATAGTTTTATTTGGGACCAGAAGCAAATCATTCTGGTATAATCTGATGGTACTTTAGTGCAGAAAGCAGAATGTGAAAACTCCATTGTCTCGGAAGATACTCTGTTTTCAGTAACTGAAACAAGGGGCTTTTTTAGTAACGAAAAAGCTGCCATTCTTGAAGCAGCATAATACTAACCCAGAAGAAAACACAATTGAAGATGAACTTTCGGAAAAGAAAAAATCTATACCAGAGACGCCTTCGGAAAATATTTCCCCTCTTCTTAAATGTTAGCAACTCCTTTCAAAAAAGCTTTATTCTGGCCCAAAAAAAATTAAAATATAACAAATATAAAGGTAGTGAAAAAAATTATTCCTACACACGCCACATCGGAAGAATTTTTAGAATACCAACGGAAAATCGATGCCGAAAAGAAAAAAAAATTATTGGGATATAAAAAAAGAAAAATAATTTTGAAATTAAACACAAACAAAAAGAAAAAAATTGTTGTGAAAGAACATTATTTCTAGTAAAAAGATAACAAAAAATAAATTAAATATTTCTGAAGGAATCCTGTGATTATTTATGAAGGAGAGTGCTTTCCTGGAGTGAGTCTTGGCTTTGACGAGACGTGAAAAAGAGTAAAGACTATGATAAGAAGTGGTTTATATCGGAAATGGTCTGAGAAAGAGGATATTTTATTATATTCAGAAAATGAAATATTTTCAAAAATTAATCCTACAAAACAAGCCAATAAAAGGGGCGTCTATGCAATTCCGGAAATGAATGCAATGCAAAATAATAATAAAAAAAAAAATTATTTCATACCACAGTGGAATCTGTTATACATGACAAATAGATTATGTAACTTTATATATATATATATATATATATATATATATATATATATAATATATATATATATATATATATATATATGTATACAATTTTGTTCTACGTACGTGAACCTTCAAAATTAATGGTACAAACAATATTAGTTAAAAACTCAAAATCCCAATTAATATTCTAAATCTCCTAATCAAAATATTTATATCTTTTTCCAAAGTAATTGTAAAAATTGTGTTATCAATGATAGAAAAACTGCAGAACAACAAAACTATCTCTCTATGATGATGAGTGGTCCAAATCCTTGTTCCTTGTAGCCTACACTATCTATTCTTAGCAGCTCCCTAGGTAATCAGCAATCTTACAACATATTATTGCAAGTTTATCGTTCTTAATGATCTCCTTCAAATGCACGATTCGTTCAAATTATGCTAGCTTCTTCCCTCTCAATAAACTGAATCTCTCGTTGGCCTGAGTGAAAAATGACTCTTGGAAAATCTTCTCTTTCCGATAAACTAATCTCTCGTTGGCCTGAACAGTGACTCTTGGAATATAAGTAGAAAATATAACTTACAATCTTTTACTGGATCAGCTTCTGTCAAATACACTAACTACACGAAATCTCACAAACTTTCACTGCTACTGCTTCCTACTTCTGGGAAACTACCCGAGAACAACGGCCGTTCGCCTTGCACCCTTTGAAACCAACTGACTATATTTTATTTCTTCCAAAACTAACTAACGTCTCATTCTCAAACCAACCATCCCATCTTTTTCAATCTCATCCAATCAAAACGCGTCATACATCTCCCATTTCTTCATTTCGATAACACAACAAATTTTTACCTACAATTATAAAATTTCCTAAAACTTATTTACAAAATTTCTTTTCCTACCAATTATTAAGAACTAACAAAAACATATCTTTCTAAAATCTATTCTATTGTCCTAATTACTGCACAACATTTATTTGGAAAAACCGCTTCCATTGTCTAGAATTTCACTTAAGCTTATGCGGGTCACTCAAAATTTCTTTGAAGAAATTTGAAATATTTTAAGCAAACCAATATTTTTCTTGATTTTACATATCATAACAATATATATATATATATATATATATATATATATATATATATATATATATATATATATATATAATATATATATATATGCCGGTTTAGAACGTCCTTCTCCGTTGTCCGACACCTAACTTCCATCCTCTTCTATCGTGGCAATCTTCCGTTGATAGATTCCGTTCGCTCATTGACTTTTTTATGTTTTGCTGCCACTCTAGTTTGGGTCTTCCTCGCTTTCTATTCCCTATTGGGGTCCAGTTCAGTATTTTTTTGGGCCATCTAGTATTTTGCATTCGCTCTACGTGTCCGTACCAGGTAAGTTGTTTCTTTTCGATATCCTGAATTATCGTACCTTCTATTCCCATTCGTTGTTTTATATGGTCATTCCTCATTCTTTCTCTTCGTGAGACTCGCATAGATCTTCTTATCGCGTCCATTTCGACTGCCTCTACCTTCTTTTTTTGTCTGTCTGGAATTCTCCATGTTTCCGCTCCATACAATAGGCTGCTCTTAACCATTGTCTCGTATATATTAAATTTTCTCCTTTTTGTTATCTCCTTGCTCCACAAGATGCCATTCAGACATCCTATTATCTTTTTAGCTGTAACTATTCGTTTTTCTATCTCTTTCACATCTGTTCCGGTATTGTCGAATGTGATACCTAAATATTCATATTCTTGACATTGCAGAATTTCTTGACCGTTGTCCAACTCCAAATTTTCGCTCTGAGAGCCTACACATAGATATTTCGTTTTATTTACGTTAACTGTCAAGCCCCATTCCTCATACTCTTCTATCAGCTTTCTAATCATATATTACATGTCGTCTTTGTCATTGGCCACTATGACCTGATCATCTGCAAACTGAAGAGTAAACAGGTATCTGTCGTCTATCTCTATACCCATTCCGTGTATTTTCGTTTTCCAGTTCTTAAGTGCCGCTGCTACATTTGCTGCTACATTTGCCGCTGCTAACTTTTTTTATTGTGTTATAAATTTATATTTTTAAAAATAATAAATTCTTCAATTGCGTTCAATTGCAGGAAAGTCTTAAGTGGTCAGTAAAAGGTACAGTAACCTTAATACTCTTTGGGTACGAAGAATTTTTCTTATCGTGTAAACTGAAACAATTACACTTGTAGCTTCCGAAAGTTGCATTTGGAGCTATGGGTAGGAAATCGTTGGGTCTCTTCTAGCTAATTGGACAATGAAACGATCGTAGTGAGCCTTGTTACTTTTTGGCGGCTTGGTCTTAATCTACTCTTAAGCAGAACTAATTTTCTAATACCTAGCATAAATTTTTGACACAACGCCCTTTGTTACGCCTACCACAGTCGCTATGTCTCTCTGAGACATTCGTTGCTCCACAAGACCAATAATTATTCACTTTGAACATGCGTTAATCCCACATAAGGCATAATTACGTTTTTGTACGCAAAAATAAGTTTACTTATTTTCATTTAATATAGACCTAGAGCAAATAATCTACCGAGCTCTATTATTTGATTGTTTACTCGGTTTGATAAATTTCAATAAAACAATTATTCTTCACAACAATAACAAGTTTTGTCAAAAGAAATAAATTTTGGTTTAGAATACATGGTGATTCCAGATAAGCTTTTTTGTGTGTACTTTATCTAACCTGTAGTAAAATTTCTCGACTCTGTGTAGCAAATCCATGGCAGCTTAATGTTATAGGCTCTTGAGTTACCACTAAAAACATTAATAGTAGCTGTCGGTTTTTTCTATTCCAACTATGCCAGTTTAACTGCTGGGCATTAGCATACACATTTTCACTCTAAAATATAAATAATTATATTATACATAAACGTATTGGCTAAATAAATTTGTGGCGATTATGTTTGCCTACCGCATTGAGTATCACATAAAAGAGGTTGAAACTAGGAACAGAAATTACTGGGATGCAGATAGGGTAAGCAAAACGAACCATAACGTTTGTGAACGGCAACTCTTAGTTTGATTGGAGAGCTGGGCCGTAAGTAAGTGAATAACAGGGTGACTGGAGAAGGGTAACTACAAAAAAATTAATAAAAAAATACTAACATAGATTTCCTGGGCAACACAGTACAAGCAGGTTCCTAAACTATTTAGATTTGGACGCCGTTTACAAGAATCTTTCTGCTAAATGAAGAAAAGGCTTTTCTTTCCTAAAAAAATATAAAAGGGTTGAAATATTTTTAAAAGAAATAATACTACACTTGATTTAGAGAGAAACCTCATATATTTATTATTACTGCACCATAAAGAATTATTACGAATAATAATAAGAAGATTTAAAAAAACTTACAATGGTGCTATTTGTAATGGTTTATAACAAACTCCATACGTTGGGGGCATTATAGGAATTTAAATTATTATTAGAATGAAAATATCTGGATTTTTCAAAGAAGTTGAAGGACATTGAGGTTAACCTTTAAAAAAACAAATCAAATTTATGTTTATGTACCAAAGATAACTGTCATGTGTCGAAATAAAATATTTAACCTTTTGAAACATTAACCCTCCAGTACACGCGCGGATTACATACGTAATCCATTGAATTTTATAAAATTGCTATTCGGACCATATTGTATATAGAGTTGCCTATCTTCCAATACCTTCGGGGCATAGTATAAGGAACTGTTTTAGTATGCGACTGTCGCTTGATGTGTGTAGGTGTAAGGGCGAGCGCCCACCAAAGTGGCGTGGCAGTGGCAAGTAGCAAGTAACAACGCGTCTAGCATAATGTAACCAATGAAAACGAATGATTTAGTTTACACCAAAATGACAGTAACGTCATTCATTCTAATCATTCGTTAGGATCGGTTACATTATGCTAGACGCGTGCTACTTGCTACTTGCCACTGCCACACCACTTTGGTGGGCGCTCGCCCTAAGACATAGATTGTGTTCTGTTACCATTGTAATCCACGCGTGTACTTACGTAACCCTAAACTAAAAATTATATTTTGTATTCGGCGGTTAAGGTAAGTTTTCTACGTGAAAAAGAGTAACAAATATTTATTTTTTATTTTTGTTTTAGTTATCAGCAATGTCCCGACCAAAAAAAGTAAGATTCGGCGACCCTAATTTTGAAAAAATGCTAATGGAATGGAACAATGAAATAGAGAACGAACAGGAGCCGAATATAGATGGTAGTGATGACGACAGCTGCTCAGATGACCATATTGTTGAGGAATATGTATCTGATGATGTTGTAGAACAAGAATGTACCATGTCTGAACAAGAATCGGAACAAGACTGTGATGAAGAGGTTCAAGGGGAAGAAGATGAAGAAAAAATAATTTCAAAATACTATCTTGGCAAAGACAAAAAAACAAAGTGGAGTAAGATGTGTCCTGCGCCTACTTCAAGAACTCGTGCAACAAATATTGTTTTGAAGTTACCAGGACCAATAACAGAAGCTCGAAACGCAAAAACACAGTTTGAATGCTTCAAATGTATGCTAGATGATAATATAGTCAAAGAAGTTACGCGTTGTACCAACATTTATATTGAGAAGGTAAGAGCAAATTTCCAACGCTACAGAGATGCTAAAATGACCGACGTCGAGGAGATTTGGGGACTTATTGGTATACTCTTTTTAGCAGGTGTTCTAAAATCTGGAAGACTAAATGTTTTGCAAATGTGGGATAATAAGAAAGGTACTGGTGTTGAAGCTATTTACTTGACAATGTCTTTAAATCGTTTCCGATTTCTACTGAGATGTTTGAGGTTTGACGACTTTAATTCTAGACAACAAAGGAGAGAGCTGGATAAACTTGCTCCTATACGAGACATTTTTGGACTTTTTATTGAAAATTTTCAAAAAAATTTTACACCTTCAGAATATTTAACAGTTGACGAGCAATTACTTGCTTTTAGGGGAAAATGTCAATTCCGTCAATACATCCCCAGTAAACCATCCAAATATGGTATAAAAATATTTGCGTTAGTAGATAGCAAATATGCATATACCTATAATATGGAGATTTACTGTGGAACACAACCAACTGGTCCTTTTGAAACTGATTGGAGTAGCGCAGAGGTTGTTAAAAGAATGGTTAAACCCCTAGAAGGAACGGGCAGAAATATAACCATGGATAACTGGTTTACCAGTATACCTTTGGCCATGGACTTGCTTCAAAAGCGATTAACTATTATTGGTACGATTCGTAAAAATAAGAGGGAGCTACCACAAGAATTTATAACGTCTAAAAACAGAGACATACATTCTTCACTATTCGGATTCCTCCAAGAAAAATGTACGTTGGTAACGTACGTTCCAAAAAAAAAATAAGGTCGTATTAGCTGTTTCAACCATGCACCATGATAGCAGTATTAATCCTGAAACAGAAGACAAGAACAAACCCGAAATAATAACGGATTACAATAAAACAAAATTTGGTGTGGATCTGGTTGACCAGTTGTGTGCACAATATGATGTTTCCCGAAACTCTCGGCGTTGGCCACTCACCGTGTTCTTTGATTTATTAAATATATCAGGAATTAATGCATTTTCCCTGTATAAGGCTAATAATGTCACTGCATCACTTCCAAGAAGCACATTTCTTCAGGACATTTCGTTTGAGTTAATAAAACCACTAATGTTAAGGCGACTAGAGAACACTCACACATCAACAGAAATAAAAGAAAAAATTAAATTTCTTTTAAAAATAAATAAGGAAACTCCTAAAGAAGTTCCGACTCGCTCTTCGGCCCTTGGGCGTTGTCATATTTGTGGACGAGCAAGGAATAAGAGCACAAGAAAATGGTGCAGCAGCTGTGATCAGTGGACTTGCCCTGGACATTTAAAGCAAATATGTGTACATTGTGCTGAGATAAAACAAAACATGCAGTCTGAATCAGATTAAGATATTGTATTTAGGATATTATAGAACGTAGTTTGGTTTGTAATGTTTGGTTATAGGTAACTTTGATTTATAGTATTTCTTTTTTCATTTTCATTGTTTTTCGATTTTTTTTTTAATTTAATGTATATTTTACTTATAAAATAAAGCCAATTATAGGTTACAGTGGTATTATTAAAAAATTATTAAAACAATATCACTATTTTCAAAAAATATTGCTTTTCCAGAGCTCCAGTACGTATGGATTACTAATGTAATCCACGCGTGTAGTCACGTAAGAAAATAGGGCGCGTGTACTGGAGGGTAAATTAAATTTTTAAAAATAATTGCATTTAGAGTAGACTCCCTCTTAACCGATGTCACATTAACCGGCCGTCGTATTAACTAGCCACTTCCTCTTCCTATTGATTTGCATACGAGACGATCATTAAGCGCCGCTTGATGATCGTCTCTAGTCCCCTGCTTAACTTCTGTTTTTGCGTTGGATGAAATTGAATTCATCTTGTGCAACAATGAGTGAGAAGCGTAAAAGTGTGGTTGTGACGATGGAAAAAGGTCTAAGTGTGCTTAAACGGATCGACGCAAGTGAATCTGTAAAGAAAATTTGTTCAGAGTTGAATGTGGGCAAAAGTACAGTGAATGACTGGCGTAGGAATCGGCGTTTAATCGAGGATTTCTGCGCCCAAATGGAATCAGATAAAAATCTAAAAACTAGATGCACTAAAAAAAACGAAATTCGAGATAGTAGATGAAGCTCTTTGTTGTGGTTCCTTCAAGAACGGCAAAGGGCACACCTATTAGCGGCTCGATTCTAAGAGAAAAGGCTTTATGTATACACAGCAAAATTATAGACTGAGGCGAATTTATTGCAAGTGAAGATTGGCTGACTCGCTGGAAGGCACGTCACGGAGTTAATTATGCACACGTAAGTGGAGAAAAAATGTCCGTGGACGCTTCAGGTGCAACTGATTTTACCTCCAAGTTTGTAGAAATTATAAAAATGGAAAAATTAAAACCTGAACAAGTATATAACATGGATGAGACGGGTTTCAATTTTAAAGTGCTTCCAGAAAAAACATTTTTGGGAAGTCATGAAAAATCGGCTTCTGGATTTAAAAAGAATAAAGAGCGCATTACAGTTGCTGTTTGTTCAAATGCAACAGGAACACACAAAATTCCTCTTTTCGTTGTTGGTAAGTCCGCTAAACCGCGTGCATTTAAAAATTTACATCCATCGTCCCTCCCCGTATTCTACAGATCACAAAAATCAGCATGGATGAGCGCTGATCTATTCAAAGAATGGTTTGAGCGTGAATTTGTTCCGAGAGTAACGCGCCATCTTAAGAGCGTAAATCTTCCCACTAAAGCAGTCCTACTTCTGGATAATGCTCCAACTCATCCTGGAAACCTAACATGTGAGACAGATGACATAAAATTATCTTTCTTCCTCCTAATGTGACAAGCTTGGTGCAACCGATGGATCAAGGGTGATTGAAAGCTTGAAAAGACGATACAGACATAAATTACTGTCCGAAATTTTACAATGCGCAGAAAGTGAAGATCTCAATCTTATTGATATCATCAAAAAAATTAACTTAAAGGACGTAATTTACATGTTAGCTTCCGCCTTCCAAGAAATTCTGCTTCTACTTTCGTTAAGTCTTGGCGAAAACTTTGGGCCAACATTGAGGAACTTGTTGAGTGTCAACAATCACACGAAGAAGATAATTCTACCACCATTCTTCAAGATCTCCAAACGTTATCCGAAAATGTCCAATTGCAGGCCGAAGATATTGAAGAATGGATGAACTGTGACGAGGAACTTGAAAACGAATTTTTGACAGACGACGAAATAATTACACTAGCAACACATGAAGAGCCCTATGAAAATGAGGAGACTGATGATGATGATGTTGACGGAGAGGAAAAGGTCGGCCACACCGAAGCGAGGGCTGCAATGGAGGTGGCATTGAAGTATATTGAACAACAACCTGGGTCATCTTCAATAGACGTCTTGGTTTTTAAAAAATGGAGAGATATAGCTTTTAAAAATTCACTTAATGTCAAGAAACAGAAGAAAGTTACCGATTTTTTTAAAACAAGTTTTTAAAACAACCAGTCAGGCTCTGGTTCCGAGGTGGCCGGTTAAGACAAAGTCAACTGTATCTAATATGACAATCAGCAAATTCGTAAAACTTACAATTTTATTTATTACAATTTTTGAAATTGTTATGAAAGCAAATGTTTTATTAATAAAAAATGTATATTTTTACTTAAATAAATGTTTAACAAAAAGTACTTTATATGATTCTGGCTGATGTACTTTCTTCAAGAAGTTTTTGGGATCTGAAATGAACCAGGGAACACAAAAACACAATTCCTTGGATTATCCTGGATGACAAAAAACTGCACTCTTTAAAACGCGGCCTCTCAATTTCTTCTTAAAACCGTGTGGACCTCTCAAATTATTATAACGCTGCTTTACAAATCTTATACAAGGAACACAACCAGCAAATCGGTGATTAACTTACAAAAAAATCTCTCACTTAACACTTGAGCTTAAAATTCACCTCTCTACATAAAATATTTGGCGGCTTTTAAAGAAAAATTCAGACTCAAACAATAAAACTAAACGCTTTGGCGATCTATTGTAAAGTGTCATTATTCACCCTTCTTCTTATGGTACCTATCCGTTACGGATGTTGGACACGAACATGCCTATTCTGACTTTGTTGACTGCTGCCTTGAAAAGTGCGGTAGTGGTTAAGTTCAACCGTTTTCTCATGTTATGCAGCCAGGATAATCTTCTTCGTCCTGGACCTCCTTTTATATGCACTTTATCTTGACGTATAATTTTATCTCTTACCCATTAAATTCAATAGACAATTAGGCGTTTGTCAGACTTGGGTTTATGTATTTAAGACCTTCCAGACTACATAAAATCATAAGCATTACATGTGATTGAACTCGTATTGAATAGTAGATTCCAATGGTGACTGAATATACAGAGAGATAAATTTAAAAAACAAAAGTTATAATATAAGAAAAACGGCAAATCTGGCAACATTACGAATATCAGATATGGAATCTCCGTATCCCAAAATAGGTGTTCCTTAAAATTGGTACAATTATGACTAGCAATTTACGAGATAATTGGCCGTGTGCAGACTTTTGGGCCACTCTGTATAATAAAAAAAAAATCAAAGAGCTCTCCAGTTAAATGTATACACAAATAATACCTGGCATATGAGAAAATAATGAAAGTATTACAGCAACGCCTTATAAATAGTTATTACAAAATAGATCTTCTTCTTCTTCTGGCTTCTATCCGTTTCGGATGTTGGAAATCATATTGGCAATCATAACCTTGCTCGCTGCGGCTCGAAACAGCTCCGTTGAGGTTTTCTTAAACCATGTTCTTAAATTCCGCAGCCATGATATTCTCCTTCTACCGGGTCCTCGCTTACCTTTGACTTTACCTTGCAATATAGACTGTAGCAGGGAGTAACGGTGCTGATTTCTCATAACGTGTCCCAGATATTGCAATTTTATGCGTTTGATCGTAAACACAATCTCTGGTTCCTTCTTCATTTTTCCTAGAACTTCCTTGTTCGTGATCCTTGCTGTCCATGATATTCTCAGCATTCTTCTATAAAGCCACATCTCAAATGCTTCAAGTTTTTAATAGTGGTCTGTAGCGTCCATGCCTCTGCCCCGTACAACAACACAGAGAAAACATAGCATCTCAAATGTTCATTTTTGTATCAAGGGATATGTTGTGACTTTTGAAGATGGCGCTCATTTTGTTAAAGACCGTTCTTGCCTTTCCTATGCGGCACTTTATTTCCTGTAATTGCTCCACTGTTCGTTAATAATAGTTCCCAGGTAACAATACTGTTTTACTCGCTCTATCTGCGTCCAATTAATGTATAGATGAGCCCCGTTTATATTCTCCTTGCTGATAATCATTTGTTTCGTTTTGTGGGTATTAATGTTTAGTCCGTACTGTTGACTGTACTCGTTTATTCTGTCCATTAGCCTCTGAAGTCCCTCTAAACTATCTGCCATCACCATGGTATCGTCAAAATAGATAGTTGATTATTATTAAAGAAGACAAATGTTAAATTAGTAAATGTATTTAAAAATATTAAAGAAATTAAAAATTGTTCAATTACTGTGTGAGTAAATAACTTCACCAACTGAACGATGGAGCTTCTATTGTCAGTTCTAAAGTATATTCTTGCATCTGGACGGATCAACAGAGGAAAAACTCCAATGTAACTTCCATTCCAAACTATATACTTAAACATAAGTACTGCCAACTGTATAGATTTGAGGTATCCAAGTTTCTAAATAGGTAATATGGATGTCCCAACTCTTATTGTTTATATATTAATATTATTTGTTTTTAATTTAATTAAAATCTTTGGATTATTTAAGTAACGGAAAGTTACAATATCTCGAACATAGAGAAGGGTGCCCTAAAATATAAAGAAACATAAAATTTATATTTCTAATATATCTCGTAGAGCTAAAACAATATTCTAGAGAACGCCAAAATTGCACATGATTTAAAAAGTACTATGTCTGATAGAAACACTCCCAAGGAGAAATTAACAAAAAGGAGTATTTCTACTGCAGCCCCTTCTAAAGAATTCAGTGGCAACTACAAAACTGTTTTAATGGAATAAAAACGGCTAGTCATTTTCAAAGAATACCCAGACAAATTTGTGTATAAGAATGACATTTTGAAAATAAAAAATGGCTTTACTAAACATATCTCTCAACTTTCTTTTACTCGTAGTACTTTTTTGAAGAAAATGCGGAGTGGAAGGTCCGCCATAGTTTAAAACTAAATATTCCAAAATCTATGCGCGTAGTGATTTACCTTCCAGAGACTAAAAATAATAATTTGACCGCACCATTGGTAGATTTAGAAAACAAAATTATAGGCTGAGATCCAATCATTAAGCGATTTTGGACTTCAAACCGACTACTGTAGAGGACAGCCTGCATGTGAGTGTCCGAGTTAATAAAGAGTCAGGACCTTAAAGACAACCTTCTTCTTCTTCTTCTTCAGCTTGTATTCGTCCACTGCTGTACATATGCCTCTTCCATTTGCTTTTATTGATTTCTACTTTTCCACTGCTTGCAAGCAATTCTCATCCACTGCTTTCCCGCGACTTGTTTGATATCATCTTGCCACCTCTTCTGTGGTGTACCTACTCCTGACACTGTTCAGTTAGTTAATCTCTGTGTCCATTCTGCAACATCAGTAATCTTTGTTCTTTTATACTGAGTTCTAAGGTTTTCTTTGTAAAGACCATTGTCTCCAGTCCATATTTAGTTACAAGCGAGATACATTTATCATAAACTCTACGTTTTAGATACATTGGTATATCTTTATTTGATTATGCGAACAACATTCGTTAAAAATACTGAATGGATTTTACAAACATAGACACATAAATAAATATACATGGACTCAAAAGACAAGAAAACTGCAGTCAATTATAGACTATATAGTAGTTAAACAAGAGACATCTTTAAGACCCTACGATGTAAAAGTTTGGAGAGGGGCAGAATGTGGATCGGATCACCTACTAGTAAAGGCACCCGTGGAAATAAGATATATTAAACAAAATAAATCCCAAGAACAGACAAACAAAGAATCCTCACGGCTCTATAACATAAACAGCTTAAAAAATGAGTCCACAAGTTTTCTTTATAAACTACGTTTGGCACAAAAATTAGACGAAGAAATAAACGGAACAGCGGAAGAAATGTATGAGACTTTGAAAATCAAAATTCATGAAGCAGCATTAGAAGCTCTAGGTACGAAAGAAAAAGTAAAACGTAGAAATTATTGGTGGACAGAAGGTTTATTAGAACTGGTAGAAGAAAAGAAAAAACTGTATCTCAAATGGTTAGCGACAAAAGATGAGGAAGACCGAAAGAACTATAACAGATACAAATATATAGTAAAAAAGGAAATTAAAAAAACAAAAAACATAACCTGGGACAACAAGTGTGCAGAAATAAGCTCAATGGTAGGAGGATCTAGGTCCAGACAAGCTTGGAAAACTATCAACAGTCTTAGAAAAAATACAAACGAAACAAAAAAAATAAACCCCATAGACATAGAAAGATGGAAAAATTATTATGAAAATCTATTAAATGAACAACGTACACAGTTTCTAGACACACAGATAGATAGAGTTGAAACGGGGTTAAAGGAAGTGGCGATGATTACCGTAGAA
Source organism: Diabrotica balteata (assembly GCA_918026665.1). Taxonomy (NCBI): domain Eukaryota; kingdom Metazoa; phylum Arthropoda; class Insecta; order Coleoptera; family Chrysomelidae; genus Diabrotica; species Diabrotica balteata. Next base: position 114,858,627 of record OU898282.1, read on the forward strand.
GAAATAAAAAACGCATTACAAAAAATGAAAAATAATAAAGCTCCTGGGCCAGGTGATTTACCTATCGAGTTATTCAAACATGCCACTGCAATAACATTAGAATTGCTTTGTAAAATGTTTAACAAGTGCCTACAAGGAGAAAGTATCCCAAGAGATTGGAAAGTCTCGTACATAAACTCCATCTACAAAAAGGGAAACAGGAATGACTGCAGTAATTACCGAGGTATCAGCATTACGTCATCCACTGGCAAACTGTATGAAAGAGTTCTGAAAGCCAGAATAGAAAAAGAAGCCACAGAGATCGAAGAACAAAGTGGATTCCGACCAGGGAGATCTTGTGTCGACAATGTATTTACTCTCAAACACCTAACGGAAAAGAGATTAGCAAGAGGACTAGAACTTCATGCCACTTTTATAGATCTCCGTAAAGCGTTTGACTCCGTACCACTGCAGAGACTATGGACAACATTGGAAAACGCAGGTATAAATGCAGTATACATAAATGCCGTGAAAAAGCTATATCAAGATAACCAAGCTTATATTAAGGTTGGAAACCAAATTTCCAAGGGTTTCACCCAAACAAAGGGTGTCAAACAGGGCTCTTGCCTCTCCCCAACCCTATTTAAAATATATCTTGGTAATGCTTTAAAACATTGGATGAGAAAATGCAGCCCAATGGGCATATGGGTAAATGACACTCCTATATATACAATCCTCTTCGCAGACGACCAGGTAGTTCTTGCCGAGGACCTACAAGATATGACGTACATGATAAACAAACTAATAGACGAATTCAAAAAATGGGGATTAGAGGTTAATACCGAAAAGACACAATACATGAATATAGGAGGCATCGGTCAAGACATGGAAACAGAAAGCGGATTAATTAAAAACGTTGATCAGTACGAATATCTCGGAGTTACACTAAGCGAAGACGGGAGAGACGACAAAGATATAAAAAGAAAAATAGGAAAAGGAAAAAACATGATAAAAACACTACATCCGATCCTGTGGAATAAAACTTTAACTAAGAAAACAAAGAAAAATATATATCAGGCTATGATTCAGCCGGTGCTGACGTATGGGTCAGAAGTGTGGGTCTTTAACAATAATATGTCACAAAAACTCCTCTCAACGGAAATGATGTACTGGAGAAGATGTTCCGGGTTAACTTTGTTTGACCACATAAGAAATGAAAACATAAGAGAGAGAATGAAAGTAAAGAACACAATAATGGATACGATAGCCGAAAAACAATTAAAATGGTATGGACACCTAAGACGGATGAACGAAGAAAGGATACCACGAAAGGTTTGGAACTGGAGACCTACACAGAGAAATAAAAGGGGAAGGCCAAGAAAGAAATGGATATCCAATATTCATATAGAAATGGAAAATAGAGGTCTTGAAGAAGGAGACTGGGCCGATAAGAAATTATGGCGATTGGGATGCGAGAAGCGACAAAATTAAAGTTGCAAACACTCGCTATATATATATATATATATATATATATATATATATATATATATATATATATATATATATATATATATATATATATATATATATATATATGATTATGGTATATCGAAAGCCTTGTCAAAGTCAATAAATGCCATAATATGTAGAGGTACAATATATTCTGTGGTTTTTTCTACCAGTGTATTGATGGTTTGTAAGGGATCGTTAGTACCAAACCCTTTTCTAATTTCCGCTTGTTCAACCGGTTGCTAAAAATCAAGTTTTTGTGTTATGCGGTTGGTTATTATTCTTGGTAGCAATTTCTATACGTGTGACAACAAACTTATAGGTCTGTAGTTTTCAATATTGGTAGTGTCTCATTTCTTGTGTAAAAGTATTATTTCGGCGTTTTCCCACAGACTGGCTATTCTTTTTTCTGTTAGACACTTATTTAACAAAACTTCCACAACCTCTACAACGATGTTGGCACACACTTTTAAGATTTTATATGTTATACGATCCTCATCAGGAGCTTTTTTATTTTTCATTTGCTGTAAGGCATGTCTAATATCCGAAGAAGTTATTTTAGGGAGAGTTTCCAGGCCGACATTTAGAATTATTGTTCTATGGTCTGTTCCGGAACTACGGAATTACGAAACAGAACGATGCTGAACCTTAAAATGCTTAAATAAAAGCCTTCCTACCTTTATGTTGAGAATAAATATATTAGGAGAAGTATAGGGGCACCAATTGATACCAATATCAGAAAGTATAGGTTAAAATGATTCGAGATGTTAATCTCTGAATGCAAAGAATTGCTACTTTGCAAATTCGTGAAAGGATTGTCATGACTAAGAGAAAATAGATGTCGGTAAAATGGACTGATATTGATATGACTTAAGAGCAAAACTGAAGGAAAAATGTAATTAGAGAAGCCGACGTCACATAAAGATAATGGTAAAAAATGATGATTTATTATTATAATACGGATTTAATTACAATGCTTGTTATCTTTAAGTTATCAAAATAAACCACAAATGATTTAGTAATAAAAAATTGTTTAATTCCTACGTTATAACTAATCATAGCATGAGCTGCAATAATATAATAAACTAATTTTGATTACCTCTGTCTTTATCATTTCCCCTGCTTCGGCAATCATCACTAGTGGTATAATTGCAGATGTAAGAAAGACGTAATATGGCATTGAGTCGGCTGTACGTATTGCCTGAAGTAAATAAACCATACTTATTAAAAATATAGTTATACAAAATATATTAATTATACTATTTAAATGAGAATAAGCTACAATTAAAGGTTAAAGTAAGTTTATTGACGTTTCAATTTTCCCTTTGGAAATCTTTTTCAAAATACAAACATTAAGAAATTAAACAAATTGTGTTTTTTTGCTACTTATAAAAAACTCTTCTAATATTTTAATTTTTTTTGACTCATTTATATTGACAATTTAGACAATTTTTAAAGTAGACGATTTTAAAATGATACTACCAATATTGTTAAGTTGCGTTCCTAGGACGACTTTACTTGTAAGATAGTTTATTCGATTACATAAAATCAATTTTATCTCGAGAATATCCGTCAGAAAAAATCATAGCATGTAATTCGTCTTTAAAAAGACAAACACATGCCATGATGACAGTAAAACTCTCCGGTTAGTGATTTTATCGTAAATTATGGGGAAATAACCAAGAAAAAACCTCTTTATACAGTCCCAGCATGGTAAGTATTTGGTCGTGCATTTAGTTTATTTTTAATGAACACCAAATTCTAATTTTATATGTTTGTTATTTAAAAAATATAAACGATGTATCCTCGATATGTTACTGACTTAATAATAATGGTATCTTTCTTGTAATATAGTCCTGATTTAATATGGGTAACCAGAATCTATTACATTCTTCCGAGGAATTTGCGAAACAATTGGTCTTATTTAGCATAATTACAGCCTCTTCTTTATTTTTTTTGTTTTTACAACTCGTTTCTATTAGGACTATATTTAAATCATTCCATTGAACGCTATGTTCATTATTCCTTGCGTGTTAACATATTTGAGATCTATCAAATTCTCTATTTTTAATATAAGATTGATATTCATTTATTCTAACATTTAATGGCCTTGATGTTTAACTTAAATAAAACTTCTTTGTCCTTTCTTGTTCTTTGTTAGGTTTGCTTTTAGACAAAATAGATCTCAATCTGTTTGTTGTTTTGAATATTGAATTTATTTGCCTCCACTATAGCTGATATGTTTAGTCTTGTTATAATTGCCAATGTATCATCACTCTCTAATTTTGTCTCGACTATATTTAAAGTCTTATCTAATGGCACATTTATAAATAAACTATTTATGTCAAAACTTACCAAAGTATTATTTGAATTAAATTCGGTATTTGATAATTTGATACATACCACCACATTCCACAAAAAACTGTGGGACATGGACAATTAAATTGTTGGCTTCTAAAAAGTCGCTTCTTATTTTTCGCGTGCCATATCAGAATTATTCGACGTTGGCAATCATGCGAAGGCTTTCCGATCATCTGCAATATGAAATAATTGTCCCGCATTTGATACCCGAGTCCATTCACGAATGTTTTTCAACCAAGAAACCCGTTTTTTTCTACACCTCTACGGCCCTCTATTTTGCCTTTAAGGATCAGTTGTAATATTTTATATCGACTTTCCCTTACTATATATCCCAGATAAGACAATATTAACAGTCTTTAGCAGTTCTCTATCTTTATTGACGCTCATTAGTACTTTATCGCCAAATCGCCGGCTCTACACGTGGAAAGCTCCTGGAGACAGCAAAGATAGAATCATAAGAAATCAGATAGATTACATCTTGATAAGGAACAGGTACAAAAACTCTATTACAGTAGTGAAGACTTACCCTGGAGCAGATGTAAACTCGGACCACAACCCAGTAGTAGCAAATATGAATGTAAGATTGAGAAAACCATTAATGAAAAGATCTAGACCACAAATATGCATTGATAAGTTAAGAGAACCAAATACATACCAAGAAACTCAAAACAAAATAAATCAGAGTATCCAAGAAATAAAACAACAAAATAAGAACACTACAGATATTGACACAAAGTGGAAGAATATAAAGAACGCAATCGAGACTGTGGGACGGAAAACTTTAACATTTAAAAAAGCTGCCAAACAAGAATGGATGACACAAGAAATTCTCGAAAAGATGGACGAAAGAAGAACACATAAAAACAAAGATAAAATTAAATATCAAGAAATTAATAAACAAATAAAACAGAAAATAATACAAGCTAAGGAAACATGGATGTCCATTAAATGTCAAGAAATCGAGGAATGTGAGGCAAGGTATGACACTTTCAACACCCATAAGAAGGTTAAAGAAATGATTTCAGGAAATCGTAACAAACCAATCGGGATATTAAAAAATGCAGATGGTACCACTATAACTGAAACGCAAGACAAACTACGTAGATGGAAAGAATACATTGAACAACTATTTTATGATCAAAAAGTAGAACAATTATTAGAAGTTAACGGAGAAACCACGGGACCAGAAATAATGAAAGAGGAAGTTATGTATGCTATAAAACACACAAAAGGCAGAAAAGCTCCAGGACCCGATGAAATACCAATTGAACTATTGAAGATAATTAATGAAGATAATATTGATGTCTTGGTAGACCTTTTTAACTCCATATACAAGACGGGACACATACCCAAAGAGTGGCTTCTCTCAACTTTTGTGACGATTCCAAAAATCACAAATGCTAAAGATTGCAATGACTATCGAACAATTGCGTTAATGAGCCACACATTGAAAACCTTCCTTAAAATCATACATAACAGAATCCACATGAAATTAGAACAAGAAATAAGTGATTCACAGATGGGTTTCAGAAAGGGTCTAGGAACTAGAGAAGCATTATTTGGAATCCATGTTCTGACACAACGATGCCTGGATATGAATCAGGACATATATGCTTGCTTTATAGATTTCAAGAAAGCTTTTGATAGAGTTCAACATGAGAAGCTTTTAAGTATTCTTAAGACTAAAAACATTGATAGTAGAGATCTACAAATTATATCGAATCTGTATCAAAACCAGAAAGCAAGAGTAAGAGTCGAAGGAGAACTGACAGAGGAAGTAAGTATACTTAGAGGAGTTCGACAAGGGTGTATCCTTTCACCACTCTTATTCAACGTCTACAGTGAAGTGATTTTTCAAGAGGCTTTATTGGATATCGTGGAAGGTATTTATGTCAACGGAAATAGCATTAATAATATTAGATATGCCGACGATACTGTCATATTTGCAAGTGACATGGAAGATCTACAGTACATAATACAACATGTATACAATGCATGTGAAAGTTACGGACTGCAAATGAATCTCAAGAAAACGAAATCAATGATATTCTCAAAAAAACCACAAAATGTAAATAACCTGATCATCAATAATACAACGATAGAAAGAGTAAAAACATATAAATATTTAGGAACGTGGCTAACCGAAGATGGAGATCAAGTAAAGGAGATCAGATCTAGAATAGAAATGGCAAGAAACACGTTCATAAAATTGAAGAAATTACTTTGCAACCGTAACCTTAATCTAGAGATTCGCACAAGAATGCTACGTTGTTACGTCTTCTCTACTTTACTATATGGCATGGAAGCGTGGACAATAAAGCAGTCTGAAATCAAAAAATTAAACTCCTTTGAGATGTGGTGCTACAGGAGAATGCATAAAATATCGTGGATTGAAAAAGTAACTAATATAGAGGTGTTACAAAGAATGAAGAAAGAATGTGAAGTCATAAAAACTGTTAAAATTAGAAAGATTCAATATCTGGGACATTTAATGAGGGGTGAGAAGTACGTATTACTGAGGTTGATTATGCAAGGGAAGATACAAGGGAAGAGAAACCCAGGACGACGCAAAATGTCCTGGCTAAGAAATTTGAGAGAGTGGTTCGGCTGCAGCTCATTAGAATTATTCAGAAATGCGGCCAACAAAGTTAAAATAGCGATGATGATTTCCAACCTCCGCTAGGAGAAGGAACCCGAAGAAGAAGAAGTACTTTATCATTAGTTTTCCTTGCTGTACAAGATATCTTCAGCATTCGTCTGTTATCCCACATTTCCAATGCTTTAATTTTGTTCAGGATCGATACTTTTAGCGTCCGCACTTCTGCACTAAATAAGAATACGGACCAAACATAACACTTAACCATTCTTTTTCTAAGTTCTAAACTGAGATGCTTATTCCAAATAACTGACTTCATTTTCATAAAACTAGTTTTAGTCATTGCTTTTCTACGTATTATTTCTATGTCTGGATTTAGTTACCACAGTTCCAAATATGTCATTTTGTGAACTTTCTCAACCACTCCTTTTAATTAATGCTGTGCATTGGGATGTGGGTCGCTGCTAATCACTAAAAATTTGGTTTTGTTTGAGTTTATTTTAATGCCCGTTTCCTCTCCTACCTTGTGAATATGATCAAGCAGGATTTGAAGACCTTTAATATTATCTGACAAAATTACTGTATCGTCTGCATATCAAATCACAATAAGTAGTCCTCCGTTTAATTTTATTCCATATGGTTGTCTCTAAAGTGCCTTTTTAAATAACTGGTCCGAGTAAACATTGAACAATGTTTACGACAAAATCTAAACTTGTCTGACTCCTCGTTTTATGGAGTTTTCATCAGTGTAGTTATCTCCAATTTTTACGATAGCTGTTTGACTCCAGTACAAATTTTTAATGACACGAATATCCTTGTCATCTATTCTAATATTTTTCAGTATTTGCATTAATTTTACATGCTGTACTTGATCTAATGCCTTTTCGAAGTCCACTAAACATGCAAATACATCTTTTCTTAGGTCACGCATTTTTGTAATAGGATGTTAAGAGCAAAAAGTGCCTCCCTTACTTACTATTATAGCGACTAAAAAGTCGCTACTTACAAAATTATTAGCAGATAAAGCATTATTCAAAACTATCTTAATTTTGTTTCTACTTGTAAATTTAATTTCAACAATGTTACTTTTATAAATTAATTGATGTAAATAATGAACAACTCAAATCGAATATAATTTACCAATATTTTTATTAGTAGATTCTACGTAAACAATAAATGGGCCGGTGTCGCTTAAGTGATAACGAATTTTTTTATCATGTTTTTTTTTTCAGAACTAGAACTACTATCTTTATTATAATTAGACTTCGGCAAATATGCATATTGCATATTTTGCATATTGTGCATATTTTATGCAAATATTTCATATTTTGGCATATTTGTATAAAAGTTTGCATAAAGTGCATAAAAGTTCAGATTTTTATACTGTATTTGAAAATTTTTAAACATACCAATTTATTTCAATTCTTGTATAAAATTTTGTAGTCATTTTAATCAAGAAATGATCTAAGTACGTAATCTCTACAGGTACAAAACATTTACAATTTCAAAGAAGATCAATTTAAGTAGCCCTCAACATTCTTAGAAAGTCTCGGTCACTGAGGCATTCAGTTATTGGATAATCGCTAAGGGTTCGCTCATTTGCATTTTATGATCTAATCCCCAAATCTATCTACAATTTATTGTATCTTAACAGCAGGTAAACGGCTAATAGTTTTGTTCCTAATTTAGGGATTTTCCAAAATCTCCCAGTTTATTGAATTAGGTACCTAAACATTTCTAATTTGATGCTCAGATTTGTAAATCATTTTTGTTTTGATATTCAAAGCGTAAACACTCGTTGTGCGTAACAAAAAGGAAGATTGTGATTTTATAATGCCTAAAACAACCAGTGCTTCAACTTGGATTAAACCTTATAAAGAGCTGTCTATGGATATGGGAAAAATCTACTGTTCAGTCTGTGGCAAAATTGTAAGTATCTAATATTTTCTATTAAATATCTAATATTTCATACATACAGGGTGTTTCCAAATGACACTTACAACGTTTGACTGTAGATACTTCTCGAAAAATTGAACAAAACGATATAGTTAATGAGGGGTCAAACTTATTTACTTTTCGAGATACAGGGTGTTAAAATTAAAAAAAAATTAAATTCTTTTAGTTAATAACAACAATAACTTTAAAACCAATAAACGTATTTACTTGAAATTTAGTACTCGTAGGTTGTTTTTAAATGAAAAATAGCTTCCTTTAGTGAGAAAAAATTGTCCATGGTACAATACAATGGTGTGTATTTAGAAAAATTTTTCACCTTTACTTTTTTTTATGAAGTCAGCTATTCTAAAACACAATTATTTTTATTGTAATTGAATTAACAAAAAAAAACTTTTGTTGAATTTTAAAATAAGTTATATGATGTACTAATGGTTAGTAACAAAAACTAATTTGTGGATTAATACTGCATTTAAAACACTTAGCGAGTGTTTTTTTTTCCAAACCAGTTATTTGATTAACCAAAAACACCTTGTATATTTTTATATTTTAAAGGTTGGGTTAAAATAAAGGTTTTTATTTTTATTTATAGATAGCATGTGAGAAGAAATTTCAGATAGACCAACATGTGAGAACTGCTTCACACATTGCAAAAAAAGGAAAAATAGGAGGAAAACATCAAACTTCAATGGCTAAATGTTTCCAATCTACTTCAAAAAAATTAGATGAGCAAGAAACTTTTAATGAAGACTTGTGTCGCGCATTAGTGTCTGCAAACATACCGCTTTCAAAATTAGCAAATGTAAATTTTAGTTCGTTTCTAAAAAAATATTGCAAACTTAATGTTCCAAGTGATCGGTCTCTAAGAAGAAATAATGTGAACGGGCTATACTCGTCGGTGTTAATTAATATTAAGGAAGAAATTGCAGATAATTATTTTTACATATCTGTAGACGAAACCACTGATTCCTCAGGAAAGTATATTGCTCATTTATTGATTGGTGTTCTTAAAGAAGATACCTTACCAAAATCTCATCTTATTTCATGCCAGCAACTTGAGAAAACAAATGCTTTAACAATTTCGCGTTTTATACAAGAAACATTAGCAACTTTTTTTCTTCCGACAACTATTCCTTCTAATAAATTACTGCTTATTTTATCGGATGCTGCTCCTTATATGGTGAAAGCAGGACAAAATTTAAAAATATTTTTCCCAGATTTAATACATGTTACTTGTGTAGCGCATGGATTAAACAGAGTTGCAGAGGAAATACGAAAAAAGTTTCCTCTTGTAAATACCATGATATCCAGTGTCAAAAAAGTATTTCTTAAATCTCCTATAAGAATTCAACTTTATAAAGAAATGCTACCTAACATTCCTCTTCCACCACAACCTATTTTAACGCGATGGGGAACATGGTTAGAAGCAGCTAATTTTTATGCAGATCATTTTGTTAAAATAAAGAACATAATTGATACGTTAACAGATGAAAGTTCCCAATCTCTTTTGGATTCTAAACAAACTTTTCAGAGTAACTTGCTTCAACAAGAACTTTCATTTATAAAATCAAATTTTAGTTTTGTTCAAAAAACAATTACTCAGTTAGAATCACCAAAACTGTCATTGTTCGAAAGTACAGCATTAATAAAAGAATTTGCGTCATGTTGTCGGAACGTTAGAGGTAATATTGGAAAAGATATTTTAAAAAAATTTGAAGCTACTATGGAAAAAAATAAAGGTTACCATATTCTTTCTGAAGTAGTCAGTGTTCTAGCTGGAAATATTTCGGAAACAATTAATTTAGAACCAAATGTTTTGGTTAGTTTGAAAAATGCTCCCGTTACATCAGTTGATGTTGAACGAAGTTTTTCCATATATAAATATATGTACTCAGACAGAAGCCACAAGTTTTTGTTAGAAAATTTTGAACACCACTTGGTCATTTATTGTTACCATAATTCTAAATAAGTTTATTCATACTTAAAAATGATGTAGTTACTTAAAATAAATGTAAATCTTAATGAATAGTAGGAAATATTTAGTTATGTACACTTTTTTTTTAAATAAAATTGTTACTATTTTACGATTTTTTTATTTATTTGTATGCATATTTTGTAAAATATTTGCATATTTTCGGGTAAACACGTGCATATTTATGCGCATATTTTCTACATTTTTATTTGCATATTTGCTGAAGTCTAATTATAATTGTCTTTAATTGGAATGGACCCTCCAGGAAGATCCATAATTGTTCCACTCAGATCATCAATCTACTTTCGTCTAATAAACATATCACTAATAGCCAAGTCTGGTTAAAAAAAGATCGAAAATTTTTTCGCAGCTATCTGAAGCTTTTAAGCCATAGGTGGGGGTTACTATACGACGAATAGATGAAAAAGTCCTAGTATTTTTACCTTACGTTTTCTTTTAAACAATAATTTATGGTCTTTTATGGCTTGGTGACGAGTTCCCAGAGACAGGGGCGAACGGAAGATTGTTCTGAAGAAGGCTTTGACTCTAACGAGCTGTAATGCTGTAACTGATGATGATGAATTTATGGTCACAATTAGATTTTTGTCTATAGGTTTTTCCCCTTATATTTTATATAAACAATATTTATATAATTTTTTTATATCAGGAATATCTTCATTTTCCCATTTTTTAAAATTAAAATTGATAAATAATTAACGGAGATATTTGCAAAAAAACAATTTTTTACCCTAATTTATAAATTTTATTAATCTTTTTATTAACAAACTAAAATATTATTAATACATTGGAACATCGAGGAATTACCGTTTTTTAAATTTGTGCGAAATTTCCCGCCGATCGGTCAAATAGTTTAAAAGTTTATCTAGGTGAAATATTTAAACTATTAGACTTGCTCTAATAATGAGGCTAGACACATTGAGCAAATTTAATTCTTCTTCTTCACGTGCCATCTCCGCTACGAAGGTTGGCTATCATCATGGCAATTTTGACCCTGGAGGCTGCCGCTCGGAACAATTGTATGGAAGTGCAAGCAAACCACTCCCTGAGGTTTCTCAACCATGACATTCTTCTCCTACCTATGCTGCGCCTACCTTCAATCTTTCCTTGCATAATTAGTTGCAACAGTTGATATTTATTCCCACGTGTAATATGTCCCAGGTACTGTAGTTTCCTCATTTTAACACTCAATACGACCTCCTTTTGTTTGTTCATCCTGTCTAATACAACTTGGTTAGTTATCTTATCCTTCCAGGAGATTTTTAACATTCTTCGGTACGCCCACATCTCAAATGCCTCCAGCTTACCCATACATTGCTTATTTAGTGTCCACGCCTCCACCCCATATAACAGGACCGAGAAAACATAACATTTAAGCATTCGTATTTTCAGCTTTAGGCTTAGGTTACGGCTACACAACATTTGTTTCATATTGTTAAATGCACTGCGGGCTTTCTCTATTCTTATTCTTATTTCTCTGGTGTATTCGTTTGACTCGTTAATATTTGTTCCGAGGTAATTGTAATTTTGTACTCGTTCAATGAGATTCTGTCCTACATGTAAGTTGATATTATTGATACGTTTCTTTGTAATTATCATGAATTTGGTCTTCTTTGTATTCAGTGACAGACCAAATTCTTCACTTGCTTCTACCACTTTGTTTAGTAATCTCTGTAGGTCGTCAATATTTTCTGCTATGAGCGCGGTATCATCAGCATATCGGATATTGCAAATGGGGTGACCGTTGATCTTTATTCCGGCTTTTTCGTTCATAAGAGCTTTTTTAATAACTTCTTCCGCGTAGATATTGAACAAGGTTGGAGACAACACACAGCCCTGCCGAACACCTCTTTTGATCTGTATTCTATCTGATATCGAGCTGTTAATTCGTACTGTAGCTTCTTGTTTGTAGTATAGATTCCTTATCACTCGCATGTCCCTTGTATCAATATTTTTATTTTCCAGTATTTGCATCAGTGGCCTATGTTTTACTGTATCAAATGCTTTGTTATAGTCTAGGAAACACACAAATATGTCCTGATTTACGTCTAAGCATCGTTGTGTTAGAACATTAAAAGCAAACAGTGCCTCTCTAGTTCCTAGTCCGTCTCTAAAGCCAAATTGGGAGGGTCCGATGTCAAGTTCCAATTTTTTATATATTCTCCGATGAATGATTTTTAAGAAGACCTTTAATATATGACACATGAGACTGATGGTGCGATATTCCGAGCATTGTCTCGCATTAGACTTTTTGGGTATGGCTATTATTGTTGTTACTAGCCATTCATTAGGTATGATACCAGATTTGTAAATGCTGTTAAATAGTTCCACGATCTTTATTAAGTTGTTGCCTTTGATGAGTTTAATTATGTCTATTGGTAGTTCATCTGGGCCTGTAGCCTTCCCCGACCTCATTTCTTTAATCGTGTATTCCACTTCATCTCTTGTTATTTCTGGTCCTGTGTCACTGTTTATGTATTCGTTATCTACATTGTCTCTTTGATCTTTAAATAGTTGTTCTATGTACTGTTTCCAGACTCTTAATTTTTCTTCTGTGTCCATAATAATGTTTCCACTCTCGTCTACTAATATGTTGTGTCTGTTACTTTGTCTCCTCGTCAATTCTTTGATCTTCCGATGTGCATTAAAGCTGTCGTGTTTATTTTGTAGTTGTTCGATTTCTTCGCATTTTTCCCCGTACCAGTTTTCTTTAGCTGTGCGTATTTTTAGACGAATTTCTTTTTGTATCTCTTTATACTTCTGGTTCTTTTTGTTTTTCTGTTTTCTTCTTTCATCCATTAAGTTCAGTATCTCATCTGTCATCCATTCTTTTTTATATTCTTTACTTTTATGGAGGTGACTTATGCTTGGTTTCATTAACGCTGTTTTAATGTCTGTCCAATTCTCATTGATGTTAACTTGTGTGTTGTCTTTTATGGGTTGTATCTTTGTTACTGCTTCATCAATTTCTTGTATCATCTGTTCTCTTACTTCTGGTTTTCGTAATTTGTTGATATCAACTGCTTTTTTGGGGGTTGTGCTATTAATTTTCTTTAGTTTTATTTTCATTCTTGCAACTAGTGGATTGTGATTAGATGATATATCTGCACCAGGGTATGTCTTAATTGACATTATGCTGTTTCTGTATCTTTCATTGATTAGTAGATAGTCTATTTGGTTTCTCACTATGTGATGTTCTGTGTCTTGTGGAGATCTCCATGTGTATAAACGTCTGTTAGGTAGTTCGAAAAAGGTATTTGTAATTACCATTCTGTTTTCCTGGCAAAATTGTACCAGTCTTTCACCAGACTCGTTCCTATTCCCTAATCCAAAATTTCCTACCAAATCATCTGTCCTTCCTTTCCCAACTTTAGCATTCAAATCACCCATTATTATTGTGATGTCCCTTTTTTTGGTCAGTTTCAATGCCGAGTCAATTTGTTCATAAAATGTTTCTATTTCATGTTCTTCTTTGTCCGCTGTTGGTGCATATACTTGTATTATATTCAAATTTAATAGTATTCTTTAAAACTAAAACTATCGCAGAAGTTAAATGTATATTGCGTTTTCATGGAAATTATTTACAAAATAAACGTTTGAAAAAGAGTTATGTTTTTTACTTATAAACAATTGTAATACCTTCTTTTTTTCAGCTACAGACTTGTACCTACAACCATTGGAGAGCTGGTAAAAAAACTCACATTTAAAAAAAAAACCTTCCATGACCAATAGAAATGGAAGTTAGGCACACATTTTGAATGAAGATCCAAGCTTTATATTGAAATATATAGCTATAAGATTTATCCAATTTTTCGAAACTTACAGTCCTTCGAAACGAAGGAACTTTCGAAAGATCGACATCGGAAGGTGGAGGGGATAACTGTTTCAGCTTGGTTTTTTTTTTCGAGATCGGAACGTCAAATTGAAACATGTAGAACAAAAAGCAAATTATGATTATAAATTGAAGAGTGGAAATATATAACGGGCTAAGCAACAAAACCATTATTTTACAAAAAATGAGTTTTTTTCAGTAAACACCGTGGAAAAAGAAAAATGTTATAATCTTGTATTTTATTGCAAAGTACAAACATTTTTACACAAGTCTATGGTTTTTTGAATTGTTTAGTTACGTACACACTGATAAAAATAATTTCTTTAGTTTAAAAAAATATAACGGGATATGTGCACAAGGTAATTTCTTATATAAAGGGTTATGTGTAAACATTGAGCCAAAGATAAGTTAATAGAATATGCTTAAATAATTCTAAACAAGACAAAATGTATGATTTTACCTTAGAGTAAAGAAGTCATTAATAATTAGAAAATATCATTTTTAATCAATATACCTTATTAACAAATTAAATCAAAATAAAGTGTTTCAGTATGATAGTAATAATTCTTGAAAAAAGTGTTTACTTTACTTTTCCATAGTAATGTGTTTCTTAAAAACGCTCACTTCTTGCCATTCCTCCAAATCACTGAAAGTTTAACGAGTAAGTACTTTTCCAGGTTTATTTTTCACTATCCTAATGCAATTAAGTTGAGAGATTTGGACACGTTGTGTATTAAGACTTCTTGCAGATGCAGCATCGAAATCATAAAAATCGTTAGTCCCTAATAATGTTGCTACGTAGGGGTGACCAAGTCGTGCAGAAACAATTAATTTGACTAAATCTAAAGGAACCTTGCAACGGGACTGTCTCTTCTTTTTCTTTATTTGTGCGAAGTGGCTATCGCAACTTATAAATTACACTTTCTTTTAAATGGCCAACACAGTATTTTTATTCTATTTCGTCAATAAACCCTTCTGCGATCAAATAAAACTATAAGTAAAGCACATCCAGTTTTTATTTTGTGCGCCACAATTATTACACCAGACTATCAATTTATGGTTTGGTGTAATTTTGCAGCAACGCACTGCTTTCAATATTGCAGATGCAATTTCATTTCCACCCCTACCTGTTTGTCCTTCATGCCACAAAAAAGTAAAAACGCCATTGTTGTCTCCGATGTGAATACCAAAGTTGTAAACACTCAGTTGCCTTGAGTAGTACATTTTACTGTGTGTTAGAGCAGGAAGACTAAAAACTTGTTGAAGGTCCATACTAAACGTACAAACATCACTATTGGGCATTTGCGACTTCTTGTGATCATTATCCATTTCTTTTCTTGCCTTCTCACTTACGATGTGTATTCTAAGCGTTTCCCATTTAGGTTTGTTGGATTGATCTTCATCGACGCATAAAGCAGATCACAAATATCGCATGTGTGACTGCGAGGCTTGCGAAAAGAGAGTTTAGGGAATTTGAGTTTAAGTATCTTATCAAAATATTTTCGGCCTACGTTATTGTCAACAATACACATCACACTACAAATTATATATCGGAACAACATCACAACATCGCTTCACTTAGCGCGCGCGAGTTCTTCAGCAATACTTAAAGGAAATATTCAAGACGCTTATTACTTGGCTCATTATACAGGCTAACGGCCTAGCTATATATCCCACAAAACTGGAGAAAAAATCGATTTAAAATTTTTGTCACTTAGCTTTTTATATAAATATCTCCACTCTTCAATAACTGTTTAAATAAACGAAAGGTAAATATACCTATGTCTTAAAAACTTCAGATATCTGCCAAAAATTTTGCTGTGAAATCGATAATTTTTGCATAACTAGACTGGGCTATAAATATAATAATATTTTCGACAATACACGGCTATAAAATAGGTCTAATCTGTTTAAAAGCTTAGACGAAACTGCCCATTTTCTTAAGTCTGCTTTTTAAAGTTATTAGTTTTTTAGGTTTTATTATAATTAAACATATTTCAAGAAATATAAGTAACTATCATTATACTTAGTATTTCGTAGTAAATTAATATCTTATATAGATACCTAGTCGTCTAAATAAATTCAGAAAAACAGAAACGTTTAATTTTTTTCATAAAATTTAACCGTTTAATTAAAAAATATTTGTGACTATAACATATCTTAAAAGTTATTAAAATTGAAATTATATTTAAAAATAAAGTACTCAAAAAATCGAACTATACAAAATTGGCCTTAAAGATCATCTATATTAGAACATCAAAGAATGGAGTACAGATTTTCTGTTTTTTGTATAAATATTATAAAAAAATACATACTACGATAAACACCAACGATGCTCCAAGCATTGCTCTTGCTCCAATAAATGTGGAAACTAACTTCCATTGTGTATATTCTATGTAAATTCTTATAGTCCTTAAAATTAAAACTTATTTATTATTTAGCAAAAATATTGGTACAATAATACTAAGAATGATTATAGGTACATATATATATATATATATATATATATATATATATATATATATATATATATATATATATATATATATATATATATATATATATATATATATATATAATATATGTATACAGATAACGACATTGTTCTGTTGATCATAGGAATTAAGATTTTTTGCAATCCCATCTCTAGAATATATTTATTTTAATGCTAAAAACCAATTTTTTTGGTTAATTTTTAGCCTTAGCAGCAATAAAAATAAATAAGAAAGTAAATAAGGAATATGCTTTATTGTCACTAAAAATTGTAAAAAATTTATGGACAAAGCTTATAAAATAAGACAAGAAAGAAAGAAAAAAAATCAGAATAAGTATCGTTTATATTTTCAAATAAAAAAAAATCAATAAAATTCTTCCAAACTAAAAACATATAAAAATACTATCTAATTAGGAACCTACAAACTTCGTAAAATATAATTAACAAAAAATAAAAATTAGGAAGGCAGATTAATGAATTAAGGGCTCAAATATTCCGCCTCTTTGTGATTAACAATAACCAAATCTGTCATGCAGATTTCTCCTTATATTTTAGAGTAGGGCTGGGGTAATGCTTGCAGAGAAATACAGTATTTTTGCCCTTAATTCGACTAGGCTTGTGGTCCTTTCAAACTGATGCCTATAAATATTTTCTTTGAAAAACCCCCAAAAAAAATCGTTATGCGTTAAGTCACAGGATCTAGCGGGCCATTTAATTGTATCACGTGTACTTATCAGTCGATCAAGATACGTTTGAGGAAGTCAATAGTTGCTCCAGATTTGTGAGCCGCACACTCATTTTGTTGTAAATAAACCCCCCGAAGGCGTCGAACTACCGGAATTATCTTAGTCTGTAAAAGTTATAAATATTTGGGTTCGTTTAGGTTTCCATATGGTCGCCCAACATTTCAGTCCAAACATTTAACTTTTGCGGATGCTGCGTTCACACTGCAACACTGAGGTGCTTATTTTTCCAAGAATAATACCTTTTCATTTTGTTGATCTAATATAAATTCACAAAACTTTATCCGTCTAAAGTTGTTTCTTACGAAAACAGTTTTTGTGTTGGTTGTATCTTAAAATAGTGATACCCATTTCTTTTGAGAACTTGCTGGACAGTTCGAAAATTCACGTTAACTTCCCTAGCAATTTGTACACTATTTCAGGGTTCACTAGCTTCCAAAAAAACACAAATATCAATGTGCCTATTTTGACGCTTCTCACCGACAGATCTAACACGTTTTTCATTACCTTCATGACACTTTTTACAACTGTTTGCACATCCCAAAGTTTGAAAATGTTTAATGTTACTTTTATCTGTTGTAAATCTTGGTGGGGGTCTATTTTTAAAGGCAACAATTAATAAATCAATTACTTTATACTCGTAAATAGCAGATATAAAAACTCTATAACTTCAGTTAAAACTTATCCTGGAGCAGATGTTAGCTCAGACCACAATCCGCTAGTGGCTGACGTGAAAATAAAATTAAAAAGAATTGAACTCAGAAAACAACAACCAAAAATTAACGTAAGAATGCTACAAAACGAAGAAATAAAAAACGAAATAAAAAATAATGTGAATGGTAATATGCAAAAAACACTAACTGACAACAAACAAATTATGGATGTAAATAAAAAGTGGTGTAATATAAAAAACACATTACTGAAACCAGCTTAAGAAAGTATAATAGAACATAAATCAGAGGCTAAAAAACACTGGATGACAGAAGAAATACTGTTACTGATGGAAGAAAGAAGGACATATAAAGGAAAAGATCTACAGAAGTATAAAGAAATAGAACGAATAATTAAGGAAAAAATCAAAACAGCTAAGGAAATCTATTTGATGGGGCAATGTAGAGAGATAGAAGAACTAGAAACAAGATATGATATGAGAAATATGCACAAAAAAATTAGAGAAGTGACTGAAATGGGTCGAAATAGACAGCAAGGACACATAAAAGACAAAAAAGGAGTACTACTAGTAGATTTACCAGAGAAGTTAAGGCGATGGGAGGAGTACGTTAGAGAACTTTTCCAAGATGAAAGAGGTGAAATGCAGAAAATACAAGAATTAAATCCTTTAGAGATACAGAACATCGCGATAGATGAAATCAAATATGCTATCAAAAACTCTAAAGACAATAAGGCAGCTGGATTAGATGAAATACCAGTAGAACTGTTAAAACTAGTGGAAGAGGACAACTTGGAAGTATTGGCAGATTTATTCAACACGGTGTACGATACGGGAATAATACCACAGGAGTGGCTAAAGTCAGCATTTATAACCATCCCTAAAAAACAAGCAGCAAAAGAGTGCTCTGATTATCAAACACTGAGCCTCATCAGTCATACTTTAAAAGTTCTGCTAAAAATAATACATAAGAGAATATACGAAAGGCTAGAGGAGGATATTAGCGAGACGCAGTTCGGGTTCCGAAATGGAATGGGTACTCGAGAAGGACTATTTGCCATCAACATATTAATTCAGCGATGTCGGGATGTAAATGTTGATCTACCCTTGTGCTTCGTTGACTACGAAAAAGCTTTCGATAAAGTAAGACATGAAAAACTAATATCAATACTTATGAACAAGCGCATTGACAGTAAAATCATAAATATAGTGCAAACATTATATTGGAACCAAAGTGCCATAGTTCAAATTGATGGGCAACACTCAGAAGAAATGAGGATCTGTAGAGGAGTTAGACAGGGATGTGTGTTATCACCACTTTTGTTTAACTTATATTCTGAAGAAATTTTCCAAAACACGCTCAATAATATCGAAGCGGGAGTCACCGTTAACGGAAAATTAATTAATAATTTAAGATATGCAGACGACACTGTGATCATAGCAACGAGTATAGAGGATCTACAACATCTTATCGAAAGCTTGAGTATAAATAGTGCTGAGATGGGAATTACTATAAACGCTAAAAAAACGAAGTACATGCTGATTACAAAAAGGCCACAAAATATACATCACCTATTGACAATAAATGGTAACGTGATAGAACAAGTAGAAAAATATCAGTATTTGGGAACTTTGATCAATGAAACCAATGATCATACTGTAGAAATAAACAGACGAATAGAGATTGCCAGATCAGCATTTATACGAATGAAGCCACTCCTAACGTGCAAAAATCTAAATTTGGAGATCAGACTACGTACCATTCGCTGTTATATATTTTCAATATTATTATATGGAGCTGAGACTTGGACATTAAAAAAATGTAATTTAAAAAGAATCGAGGCCTTCGAACTCTGGTTATACCGCAGATTATTGAAAATATCATGGACTGATAGAATTACAAATAAAGAAGTACTGGAGAGGGTTGGTAAAGAAACAGAACTAATCACCACTATACAAACCAGAAAACTGGAATACCTAGGCCACGTGATGAGGGGACCAAAATATGAAATTTTGAGACTGATAATACAGGGAAAGATTCAAGGAAGAAGATCTGTTGGCCGAAGGCAGAACTCATGGTTAAAGAATCTACGTGATTGGTACCAATGCAGATCGATTGATTTGTTTAGAGCAGCAAGTTCTAAAATAAAAATAGCCATTATGATTGCCAACCTCCGTAGGGAGACGGCACTCTAAGAAGAAGATAGACGAATATTGAGAATTACATGGGTACAAAGAGTTACTAATGTTGCTTAATATATGAAGAACTGAAAATTTGGGATCTCGCGATGGAACTGGAGTTTTGGAGGTAAAGAGAGTCTCAGTAAAAGTCTTTCAAATTACTAATCTTTTTGGTTTATTTTGGTTTATTTATTTTACATTAAACAATTTTGATTTATTTATGTTAATTTCTAGTGGAATAGGAGCAGTGCTTTTTGCAGTTATTGTTACCAAAGGTCAAACAATTGAAGAATATACTTGCAGCATACCAACTGCTAAAAGGGTCGATAGAAAATGCCTTCGGTGGAATGGATTATGCTAAAATAAGTATTACAGATGATAATAACACGGAAAGAAAAGCTTTAAAATACTAAATGTTTTTTTTTCTATATACGCCAAGAAATTTGATGCTGGCTGTGTGAAAAAAGGAATGAAGTACTCCAAAACGATCGACAACTTTTATTCAAAACATGTCAAGCTATATTATAGCATCTACTAAAGAGAATACCACAAAGCCATTTAAGATTATTCTTGAAAACCAACGATTTCCGCAGTGAAAGAAATACATTATTAAATATTGCAAAAGAAAGTAAGATTATTGCCTTGCTTAGAGGGACGCATCAACAGATGGCCACCAAAGCAACAATTTTAGTGAAATAACAGTAAGACTTTTTAAAGATATAGTCCTACATCATCATTATCTTTGGCTCTACAACCCTGGGTGGGTCTTGACCTGTTCAAGAATTAGTCTCCATTCCCCCTATCTTTCGCCCTGGCTTTCCAATTTCTGACCCCTAGATTCCTCAAGTCATCTTCGACTTGAGTTTTAATCTAGATCTTGGCCTGCCTCTCTTCCTGGTTCCTACTGGCTCTTGATAGAATATCTGTCTTCGGAGGTCTCCAGTGTCCGTTCTTTCAAAGTGTCCTAGCCACCTTAGTCTAATAATTTTAATAGACCGGACGATGTTGCATATTTCATAGCATTGATACCACTCAAAATTGTAGCGCCTAAGAGATATCCCGCTTTCTTGTACTCCTCTGTATATCTGTTATAAGCACTTTTAAAATGTATAAAGAAATGATTGGTATCAATTCCATATTTATATGTCTTTTCTAAGGTTTGTCTAAGAAGGAAAATCTGATCAATTGTTGACCTTTCTTTTCGGAATCCACATTGGTATTTGCATATCTTTTCTTTTATAGATATAGTTCTACATAGAAATAAAAGTTATAATTTTATAGCTTTAATATACTTTAGCTGTACTACCTCAGAAAAATATAATAGAAGATGGCTTCGAAATTGTTCAAATAGTAAAGGTGCAGCTCCAGCTAGAGATTACTTTTTAAAAGGCAATTAGAAAAAATTTAATATTCACAACAGAAAGATAATTAAATTGTCTAAAAATTTATACAAAGTTTCTAGTGAGCAAAATAATAGTGTGCTTTACGAAATTGATATAGCACCAGAATTTTGCAGCTTTGAAATTGGAAGATTGGGTGTTTTTAAAAGTATGAAGCTACTATTGCACACTTTTTAGTATATGTAATTGTAACGTTTCAGCTACTAATCCTGAAGATCGATACGACGTAGCTAAATTGGCTTTTGGCAAAATAGTTAAACATTTCTCATTTAATAGCGGACTTGCAGGATCCAGTAAAAGTATTACATAACATTAAATTATTAAAAACAATGATAACATTGATAAACAATGAATAAGAATATATTATTAAAAAAAAAATGAAATAGCTGACAACAAAAATTTTCATTTGCAGATTCTATTAATACGCTATACGATAAAAATGTTACATTTAAAACTGATTCATCAACGTTAAACTCATTGCACGAGATATTATCACATATTAAAACAAACGGCTTGAAAAAGTTTTTTAAATACGACAGCAAGTTCCTCCGCAAGTCGATTTGGACACAGGGCCTATAATAGTGAAACCAAATTCAATCAGCCGAAGAAAGTTGTGAATTATTATAGGGTCAAAATGATTACCATTTGGACCACCACCTAGAGATGAACCTTCTAAAAAAAGGTTAAAAAGACTTTACAATATTTCATCCAATATCGCAACTAATCAAACAAATGCAACCAAACATGACAAAGAATATTACATTTTAGAGATTTAAAATTTTTTACAATTTATTTTAATATATTTTGTTTTATTTACTTTTGCATTGTTTTAGTTTTCTTTAATCATACATTACAAGTATTTTAAAATCATTCTCCTTTTAATTGATTTTACCCTCAACTACTATAAGTCTAAATTAATTACATAAGTATTCTAAGTGGGTCTATAGGACCCATTTGTTTACATAAAGAAGACAAACTTTTTTTTGATATTTTTTTTTGTTTTAAACTATGATTACAAAATGAAGTGATATAACTAATTTAAACACAAATTGAAGTTATTCTTTGCATTTTTTCTATACTTGAACACGACATTGTAAACATACAGGCATTTTACACTCTGTGCAAATAGTTCGTTTCTGTTTTTCTTGGCTGGACAGAGATGACATCTCTTTCTTTTTCGATTCTCATTGGCTCGAAGGTCAGAACACTTAAAATTTAGTGCCAAGAATATCTAATGCAATAGCTCGAATCTGTCGGGCACATTGGAGTTATTATAATCTTCTCTTCATGTGTGTAATGTACAAGCTTTGGACTAATTGTTTTAGGAATTTTTTCCGGGGATAGAATTTTCTTAGTCTATAATACTGTCAGGAGTATTAGCGCGAATGGCACCTATTAAACCAGGCAGAACTGTCACAATATTCTCTTTGAGAGCTTTAGATCTTTTTGGAGCAATTTTCGACCATTTTGTTTTGTCTTTTTCGTAGTAGTAATTTCTTTGCTTTTCTTCTTCCATTGCATTTTTATTTTCAGATTGGTCGGTCTCTTCACTAGATAAAGTTTAAATCTGCTCTTCATCTGATGGATCCCAGTGATATCACTGACCGAATCATGATCACTAAAAATTTCATGGTCGCTATCGCTTTGATTGGTGCCATCGGCCATTTGGATGATATTGGCTTCTGCTTGTATCTGCTCAGCACTCACTAAAACATTTGTTGAAAATTACGCCGACGTTAACACAAAATTTTCCGGATCATCAACCCAAAATTTCTCACTTTTAACCGTTATGTCTATACCCAAGTACCTGATACGGGAGTCTATACACGTGCTACCCAGGTACCCGGCATTGTTTCGGTAAACTTCGCTTGTACATTCCGAAAATATGTGTGTTTTATGTTGTAATTACTTGTAATAATGGCAAGAAAAGAAGTGAGTGCTAGCGAATTTAGAAGGTAAGTTATTACTGTTTATTTTTACAATGTTTTATACATAGATCATTCAATTTTAGAATGACGTATGAAAAGCAACAGAAGTACTTGCAACAATTTATAGACGATATAGATGAGGAAGTAGACAAAAATATCGAAAACCAGGAATCAGATGAGGACTATGTTTCGCAAAGCAAACCGGATGGAGATGAAGCTTCTGACGTAGAGGACGTTTTTACTGATATCAATAATAAGATTGAAATCGATACCGACGGCGACGATAGTAGTGATGAAGATTTTGACGATTTTCAAGGAAGTTCTTCCCAAAGTGATGTTCTGGTTGCAAAAGATAAAACGATTTGGCAACGAAAACCGTTTACTGCAAGTCGAACACTGAAACGTAACCTTTTGCGTGAAAAAACGGGCCCAGTACGTTCTACTAAAACTCTTTCGATTAGAGATACATTCAAATGTGTTTTCAGTGACGTAATGTGTGACATAATTATACGCGAAACCAATCGAAAAGCTAATAGCGTTTGTGAAAAGTATAATGTTGAAAACCCCGACAAACCTCGAAATGTTTGGAAGTCACTCACAACAGAAGAATTTGATGCATACTTAGGTATTCTTATTACAGCAGGAGTACGGCATTCAAATTCAGAGCACTCGAAAGATTTATGGAAAACAGACTCTCATCCTTTGTACCGAGCAAGTATGGCATAAATCGCTTTTGGAGCATCAGCAGATTCTTACGGTTTGACAATGACAAAACACGTGCAGAACGTTTGCAAAATGATAAAGCTGCAGCTATTACAAATATATTCCATCTTCTCAATGATAATTTACGTCGTAACTATGTACCGTCGGATTCTCTTACTGTGGATGAACAGTTATTTCCTTTTAGAGGTAGGACACGTTTCACGCAATATATGCCAGCAAAACCTGCCAAGTATGGCATCAAGGTTTGGTGGGTTTGTGACGCCAATAATTCGTATCCACTTACTGGACAAATTTATACTGGAAAAAATTCGACTGGACGTGAAACTAATCAAGGTGAACGCGTAGTAAAAGATTTGTGTTACCGATACAAAAATTCTGGACGAAACATAACAATGGATAATTTTTTCACAACTCTTCCACTAGCCCGTCTCCTGTTGTCTTGGAATTTATCATTAGTTAGTACTTTGAAAAGAAACAAACCATATATTCCACAAGAAATTCTGCCTTCGCCAGAGCGTGAGCCTGAATCGTCATTACACGGATTCAGTGCAGATCGTGTTACTATTTGTTCATATGTACCAAAAAGAAAAAAGCGTTATCTTGCTGTCAACAATGCATGACAACGATAATGTAAGTGGCCCAAAAAATAAACCTGAAATAATTCAGTTCTATAATACAACTAAAGGAGGCGTAGACAACATAGACAAAATGGTTTATCATTATTACACTAAACGCAGAACTTTGCGTTGGCCAGTAGCCTTCTTTTTTCAATTTTTCAATTTTTCTATAAGACTTAGGGAAACAACTAGTGATGCCTGCAATTTCTGCTAGATCTAAAGTACCAAATGTATACCGAAATTTTTCATCAAGATCAGGAATTGAGTGTATGTTAGGAAAACCTCTACCTACAGATTCAAGTAATACTGCAGAGTCATTACCACTTCGAGATTCCACTGGACGCCTCAAAATTGTTGGAAACTGCTACATTTGTATGTCTTTAGCGAAAAAGCGGCTAAGAAAGACACGAAAATCATGTAATGTTTGTAATCGTCCACTATATAATGAACACTCAGTAAATATAAGTAAGTGTGGACAATGTGTTTAAAATGTAACTTTTATTTACGTTTCCATATCACTTTTATTATAAAAAAAAACTAGACAGAGCTTCATAATTTACTAAACATTAGTGTTACCCGGGTGCCACGGGTGTGGACGTAATGGTGTAAAAACTTTGACAGGTAATTTTAATATATTATATGCATTTTTTTCTTTGGTTTTTATTATAAATCTCTTCGTTCTAAATAATTTTAGGAATAACTAGAAGCTCGAATAAAAATATTTATACTATCGTCAATGATTCAGATAAAACAATTACCAAGGATACCCAGGTACCTGGATATAGACACAAAGGTTAAATAAGGCATCAATATCTTCGACAGTAAGGGGTTTATTTCGAGCAATTTTAAACTGAAAGGAAGAAAATACATATTACCTTAGAAAAAACGACAAAAAACAATTTCAAATAAAATAAATTAGGATATACTGAATTAAACTGATATAAAATAATATTTACCCTAAACACAATAATCATGTAAAAATTACTTAATTGCTATAAGTGGGTCTAATACACCCAGCTACATCTATAAAAGTCGCTAGTTCCAAATAAAATTTATGCACTCTTCACTATCGTATCTCAGACTAAATAAGCTGAGAATAGCCGGAGCCTCAGCCACAAATTACTTAAGTTGTATAGAGTGCGTGGTAGTCGAGAGCTCTTTTGGTCTGACCGACCCAGATTATGGTAACTGAGGGTTAATAGAAAGCCGTCTTTTTTGGCCTACGAATATTTAACATTGCGCATATGAATTTAGCACCAAACTGCTAACCTAGTAGCTAAAAGCATATACGGAATGTATAAATGCGTCCGGTTCTTCTAGGTATACACAAATGCTGGTTCTTTTAGTGTTAAGAGGGAGAAAAAAGATATCACCGTGTATCTTTAAACTGTGTAGGCCTTTAGATAATTTAATTACAAATAGTGTATACTTACTGTTTTATTCTTAGGAATCGGTTAAAAAAATAAATCATCTCTTCAGAAATTTTACATTGACAATAAGTACAGTCTATTTCTTCTGATATATTACTATGTTTGCTATTTTCGTCCTTTATCTTAACGATTTCTTCATTTAACATTCTAAGCAATAAAATATAATGCCACGTCAAGTAGAATAGTAGAGATATTACGCCGTGACAAAACAAAGCACAGTGCGGTATAAAAAAGACGTATGTCATTATTGTTAGTGTTTGAGTGGCTGGAAAATGTCGAAAAATAAGATACGAAATGTTATTATCGGAATTACGGATAATCCAATAACTTATGCCATAATATGTAAAAAAGATAATAACGTAGAGATAGGAATATCTCTTATATTTTTCTCCTTGCCGCTTCAGTTTTCGTATAAGATTTGTACTCGCTGGTCTTGTATTCTCTGCATATATATCTGTCACACTTTTTTGAAGTTTTTGAATATCAGTAAAGTCTCCCATCAAGGACCCATATACCAATGAAAACTAAAATTTTAATTCAATTATTAACAAAATTAGTAGCAATCTGAAGATTACTAACTTCTTTCTGCTCAATAATTCATAATAATATATGGGGTAATCCAGGACATATGACGCAGAAGGTGAGAGGGAGCAATGGTTTTACATCACCACCGCCACTGTTAGAAGTGGAGCAACTGCACTCTGATGTAGTTTAGTTCATAATAGTCTCTATTTATTGGGGACCATTAAACTAGCGAGGACAAATGAGCGGAATCCAATTTAACCTACGTAATATTTTTACACACATTTTTTACTAATTTATTACTACCTAATAATTTTTCACCACCACACCAACCTTAAGGGGAGCGATTCTGCTGGCTTAAGGTTCAAGCTAACAGAATTCAGAAAAAAAACTTTTTGCCAATGGCTATTTTTTACCCATTTTTCACTAATTTATTACCACCCTAATAATTTTTCACCACCCAACCACCCTTAAGGGGAGCGATTTTGCTGGCTTACGGTTAAAGCTATTAGAATTAAAAAAAAATATTTATGATATACCACAGTGCTCTGTTAGATTTTTATGAATTTATTATATTGGACACGTAATTTCGTGAGAAAATTTATAGGACTCAGAGCGAGCAAAATCCTAGAAAATGGCAACAATGTTAGACTGGCCACTGCTTCGTTGAGCAGTAGCGTAGATATCTAATTTTAAATTAGATAAAAAAGTTTTTATTTTTTATTTAATTTTATTTAAGAAAAAGTTTCATTTTCTATAAAGTTTAAAGAAAAAATATTGGTGTTGTTAACTTCTGTGATATATCTAGGGAGTGATAACACTAATAGGCTCACTAAACAGAACTTATTGTAAAATAATAATACCTGTAAAAAATTGTTAATAAAAGTAATTATCACATACAATTAAACAATTTTTTAGGTAAAAGTATTTTAGTATACAAACGTTTTAATAACACAACTACAAATCTTAATTGGTTGAGTGACAAGGTTTCATGTGTCACCTCGATTTGTCGATTTGTAGAATGTCATTCTAGTTTTGTTTTATTTATGTTCACGGATGGAACCTTGGCATTGTAATGAGTCAGAATTGCGTTGTTAGCCAGCGCTGTTGTCAGATCAAAATATAGGGAAGATCAGTTGGAACCTTTTCACACTAATAACTCCAAATATGCGATTTTGTTAGTTGGAACCCTGTCATTTTAACCTAACGATATGTTGTACGTTTTTGTTCTATCATGAAGTGTATTTGTACTCTATTTTCAAAGATATATAAGCAAAACGAGAATATCTACAATTACAATAAAAATAAAGGTTTCAACTAACACCTAGTTGGAAATAAGAACTTAATAATCTACTCAGATTCACTGTTATCACTAGTATCAGTTGTATCTTCTAAATTTATAGTTAATTTGGTTATTGCTGGTAAATATTTAACATAGTCATTTTCCACTTTGATTACATGTTTGATTACATTTTTGCAGTTGGTTGCTGTGATCTTTGTGACTTCTCTTCTAATTAACTGGAGAGCAGTAGACAAAAATTTAGGAGCCACGTTTTTTCTTCTTCTATTTGCTTCAAGTTGAGTCCATATTAACTCTATTGGGTTCAATTTACAATAGTAAGGAGGAAGTCCAAGCACGGTATGCCCATTACTGCGAGTACAGTTATCAACAACATATACCTTCTGGTACTGTCTACTATAAACAATCTCCAACAATTGCTTTTTACTATGATGCCTCAAAGTACAAATCTCTCCCAAATAAAAATTCTTGAATTTGTTTCAAGTACTATTTGGAATTTTCTCATTAATCTTGAATGATATGATACGTTGTCCATATAATAATCACACTATATTTAGGTAATCTCGGAAGAAGAGATTCTTCAAACCATGATTCAAAAATTAAACTTTTCATGTCCTCATGATAATCTAAAGACGCGTCTTTATTTTTTTTGCAGATATTAATAATACATAATCGATCCATCTATTTTCTCCACCGCAGTGTAAAATTATAATTCTCTGTCCTGTCATGAGTATCACACCAAGTCTCATCTAAATAAACAAGATTTCGTTTCATTTTTTGATACTCAGTTATCTATCGGATAGAAATGTCTCTTTAAGAAATAATTATTCTAGTACTTTCCATTAGTGTTTGGCGCTTGTCTATAGTTTTTTACTTAAAATTATGGGTTTTAAGAAATCATCAAAGTGTTGTTGCTGAATATAAGAGAATATCCTTTCGAACCAGTTCACTTCGAAGCTTTCAATAGTTGGAAAAATATTAGCCACTTCCATTTTATATATTGTTCTGATTATATGTTCCTTTAGGTGCGGTTCTATTTGTGTGAATCCTTTCTCACCTGTCTAGAAGAAGATGTTGCTCCTATAGTCTTGTATCAGATTGCTTTCGACACTCTGATAAACATGTTTCTACAATTGTTTCTTATTTAGACAATTTAGAACACAATCCTTCATAAACATGTTTCAGCATATGTTTGGGATCATCAGAGAGATATTGAAAATGTCGCTTACATTTTACTACACAGCTTTGTAAATATTCCAATTGATTAGAGGGTTCCACTGGCTTTTCAGCTGCAGAATTATTATCACACCACGGGTGCCACATTTTAAAAGTATCTTCGTAAAATTATAAAGTTTACTGTTCTTTTACATATTTTTACGTACTTTCTTTCTTTGTGAGTTTTATAAAAACTAACTTCTGTTTTTTTTTCAAAAAAACATTGAACGTTTACATCTATGGTTCCTGAGTTGAACTTTTTTATACTTGAACCCTCCATATCCTCATGATAATCTAGATTCACGTCTTTCATTTTTTTTGCAGATATATAATACATCGTCGATGTATCCATTTTCTACACCGCAGTGTAAAATTATAATTCTGTCCTTTATTGGGCGGTACTGAATTAGAACACTTTTTGTTATTATTCGTCCAACTTTTTTTCACCGTGTCATGAGTACCATACCAGGTTTCATCCAAATAAACAATATTTCGTTTAAAAATAAAGTTTAAAATAAAGTAAAATATTATACCTACCTACCCAAGTGTAAACCACTGGACGGTCAAAACGAAATTTATTTGGATAAACTACCTTATAGTTTCGGTCGCTCAGGCAAATATTGTTATCTTAGGCAAAGAATGCATCGATGATAACTTTATCTGGGCGACTGTACATCTTTTCTAACGTAATACCAGGCACATCTGAATGTAAATATCGATGGGAATATTAAAACTTTGTATTATAATACATCTCAGTCATTGATAATTTTGCAGTTAATAACTACTCCTGGTAGAGTACTTTTATTTTAATTTTTATTGCCTGCTTTTATTACAGATAAATATATTCTTACACAGTCTCACCGAAATACGAGGCGACTATACCACCATAGTAAGTTACGACTTATGGAAAGTCAATAATTTTGTAAGATTAAAATTTAAGTGGAAAAATCTTTTTTTTCAAATTCCCTCTCCTCTCGTTATAACTGAAATAAAAAAGTGTTTTTTAAATGTTTACTAAACTTTAACCACCCTAACAGTCTTGCACCCCCAAATCAGCTTATTTGAAAACGTCACTGCTATACTTTGTCCTCAAAGTGACTAGTCTGTACAGGATAAGATATGCAATGTTAACCTTATGTCAATTGTGTCAAGACGTTGCCAGTTTTATGCAGTGAGCGATGGCGTTCTCTATTGTCTACCTTTCAAAATAAACGGGATAAACCAGGAGTTCTCAACAAGTCATCACGTACAATCTTATATACTAAAACGCTAAGCCCTTTTCTTGTCCACCACTTACTCAAAAACTATATTAGATAATTAAAATATTTTTTCGGAATATTATTAGTATTACCACAGAATACTAATCACAACAAGAAGCGAAACGGAGGGCTTTTTCGCAATCCAAATTTCTTTGCGCATGTGCGAAATCGGCCATAGTGTTAGTAGTGTTGTTGATGCCTTGTTTGTTTATATATTGAGAAGTGTTATTGTATTGTATTGAGAAGTTATTTAGTTAGTTATTTAGTTAGTTAATTTAATATATTTGTGTAATAAACTTATTGTGATGGCTGCACGAAAGGATTTTATTGTGTTGTTCGTGGGTGCCCATCGAAAACTGGGGAAGGAATTAGTTTTTTTTCAATACCGACTGATCGTAGCAGGTAAACAAATTAAATTTTAAATTCAAACGTATTACAAATGTTGTCTGAATGTTTATATTTTAGTTAAATACAATTTTTTTTAGAGCTGAATTATGACTGAAAGCGGCCAATAGGTTCAGCACCCTTGGCTGCCTTCCAAGGGTGCTGAATTGCATACTAATTATAGAATGTGCGAGAAACGTTTTGAACCGGTGTACATGTACAAAGGAAACACACGGAAGTATTTATTTCAACAAGCACATCCAACGATTTTCTCACACAGCCAATATTCAAAACACACAGACGAACCATTAAAGAAAGTCATAAGGCTGGAAGGTAGATACTTTTTATTTATTCACAATTATAGTGCTTTATTATAAAAGTCACAGTATCTACTTACAACTATATACAAAGTTGTTTGTTGTTTTTCATAATATAAACAAGATCTGGAATTGTGAAATTTAATGATCTTTTATCAGCCTTATTAAGAACATAATATATCTTATGGTTACATACTGAGTAATATTTATGTCGTGGTTTTAGGTACCACTGAAACCTATAATGTACAGGAAGTAATTAATAGTCCAACTGATAAAAACCATAATACTATACCTGATACTTTGATGGAAGAGTTTCTGGTAACAGGTAATTTTATTTATTGCTACAACTGTATTATGCATTCAACTAATCACTAATAAGCATTAACATATCTACTTTGAACGTTTATATGTTATTTGGTTATTAAATATATTTTTATATTTCAGATGTTAATAGGCAGGAAGTGTCTAGCCCACCTAGGCCCCATACTCCAGCTCCATTTTTCACAGCTGCAACACAAACCCCCTCCAAGTTGTCGGGAGGTACACCAAGAAAAAGGAAACTTAGATTGAAAATAAAAAAATTGCATGCAAGTGCAAAGAAAGCACATGCATCTTCCAAACAGAAGGAAGACAATAAATCTTTAAAAAAATTTTTTCAAATGTGTGACAAATTTTTAAACAAATCTTTAGCACAAATAGTGAAAGCTCAAGCAATTTTAAAAACTAAATGTCCAAAAAGTAGAAGGTATTCTGATGAATATAAACAATTTGCATTAACACTATATTTTTTGGGCCCAAGAGTGTATGCTTTTATGGAAAGAATATTGTATTTGCCCTCAAAACGAAGTCTTCAAAAAATTACTGAAAATTTGGTCTGTAAACCTGGTTTGAATAATGACCAAATATTTGATGCCCTGAAGTTAAAAGTGAACACAATGTTAGATCAGGACAAGCACTGTAGTATTTGTATTGATGAAATGTCTATTAAAAGTAATTTATTTTTTGATACAGGTCGTGATGAGATTGTTGGTCTATATGATATAGGAAATGGGAAAAAGGAATCAATAATTCCACAAAATGTACTTGTGATAATGGTTCGAGGCTTATATTCAAATTGGAAACAACAACTAGCATATTTCTTTGTAAACACTACCTTTGAAGCAAATCATCTTCTTCCTATTATAAAAGAATGTATTTCTAAACTATTTCAATCAGGTTTATATGTGAATTGTCTTGTTACTGATATGGGATCGAATTTTCTAAAATTGAGTAAATTACTGGGGTTTTGTCCAACTAACTCAGAATTTGATGTCAATGGACAAAAAATTATTTATATATTTGATCCATGTCATTTAATTAAAGCCACTAGAAATAACTTAATTAATAATGTTTTTTATTTTGATGATAAAAAAACATCTTGGTCATTTATAGAAACTTTTTATCATGAAGATAAAAAGCAGTTCTATAAGTGTGCACCAAAACTAACACACTCCCATATATATCCTACATCTTTTGAAAAATGCGAGTAAAACTAGCATCTCAAATTTTAAGTAACACAAGCTTGAGTAACAACACATAAGCTTGAGATTTCACAATTTATTAGGAAATTTGTCACATAATTTTTTAAACTGTTCTAATTCTTGTTTTGAGTCGTTTTGTTTTTTATATGTGTTTGTATTTAAAAGTTTCCATAACATTTCAGCTTAAACCTGGTCCGACTCTAATTTACTTTCTTTTAACCTGGATAAAACAGTAGCATTATCCTATCAAGGAGCTCTTCAACTCGTAACAGCCAGATCAGTACCGCTGATTCTGTAAAATTTCTTGGTATTTTTTGAGACAGCAACGTTAAACGGTCCCTTCATATCGATTTATTAAGTAACAAACTAGCCTCAGCCTGCTATGCAATAAGATCTGTTTCGAAGGCGATCAATTTAGAATCTTCCAAAATTGCATATTTTTCTTTCTTCGAGTCTCATCTTCGATGTGGCCTTCCTTTTGGGGGTTCTGGTACAGCTGCCCAATCCGTTGATATTATTAAATAAAAAAAGTAATAAAGTATCTGTTTGGCCTCAGAAGAACAACACATTGCAGAGTCTACTTCAAAGATCACGGGATTTTACTTCCTTCTTTATATATTTTAGAAACTGTTTGCTTAATTCGTAAATACCTACATGTCTTTCCAGCAAGACCTTATCATGACTACTAAACGAAAATTCAACATTTGATGTTTATTTACCGATGCCGTTCACAGTTAGTAAACAAATCTATATTATATTCTGCAAAAAAACCCTTTTACGACATAAATCTGCAACATCGTTCCCGAAGTTTCGTAAAATGATAAAAGCCTATCTATTTGAAAGACCATTTTATTCAGTAGAAGAGTTTCTTAATTAATAACTAAGAAATTACAATATCTTAATGTACAGTTCCATGGTTCTTTACCCGTGGGTCATCATTACCCAAAGTAGCTTAAACTTATTTGTTCCTACGGTTGATTATGCAATTTGTTATTGTCTTTTTCCTCTGAGTCTTTGTAAGCTTCGTCCATAAAATTGTAAAATTTTCAATGACAATAAAGCATATATTTCTATTCTATTCCCATCCGGGTTATGTTTATCCATGCTTATAATGGTCTTTTAGAATGGGGCGGAATAAGGAATATTTACTTGCATTCTATAAACATTCAGAAGTGCTTAATTAGATTTTTATGAAAAAGATTAAGATATTACAGCAAACTGTTATACAACGAGAATAAATTTTTAACTGTAAGTAAATTGTCCTCTTACAAAGCCTTTATACACATACATTAAATAAAAAAGGATAGGGGAAGGTGGGGGAATGGTGCGCACCTAAGCGAGAATCGTTGTGGTGGTCAACTCTTAAACATAAAAAATAAAATAAAAACGTTATCTGATACCCTAATTATTCTACTTTCAGTATGCACTATAATAGATATTGAATTTCTTAACATAATCATATATAATTAGAAAAAGTAAAAAATTGCATTTGCGCACCGTTCCCCACCCCATGGGGTAACTGTGCGCACAGGGTGGGGAACAGTGCGCAGTAGTTTGGAATATACAAGTACCTAATAATACAGTGGTATAAAAACAAATTCACATGCAAGAACAAATATTTATTGTACGAGTGATTATATACCTATAATGTTAAGTAGGTATCTGTTTAACCTTGACAAAAGTCGCAAATGTATTGTTCGGGGGCATCTTTACCGGTACATGCCGCGTGGTTCCATAAGCCACATGCAACACACCGGTACCATAGTTCGCTTTTTCCATGTTCTCCACATATGCCACATAATTCAGTCCGCACGTCAGGTTCTGCATCAAATGGAACATAGTTGGGGTTGATATCGTCTACTTCATCATCGTCACAAATGTCACTATCGTCTATGTCAGATACCTCTGATGATTCAGGCGTTGCTGGTTTCTTATTTCTCCCTCTTTTAATTTCCGGAGACTGACATATGCGTTTTTTTACTTTTTTTGCAACATTCTCTTTTGCCGTTATTTTTCTTGTAGTGGTTCCGTAGAAGGAGTGAGGTGGGATCGAGAAATAAGCATTCTCGATTTCATCTTCCTCGTCACGTTCTTGTGCATCAAGTTCAGGTGTTGGAGCCCTCTTCATTTTCTTATTATCTTTCTTAATATTGTTCTTTCCTAATGTTTTGACACTTTTTAATTTCATGTTTTTTTTCACGTCTTTTTCCCTTTTCTTTGCTTGAGCTTGTTCTAATCGTTCTTTTAGGGGTGTGCTAGTCAATATTTCAGAGTGTTGTTTCGAACGAGACACTGTTTTTACTCTTCCTTTTTCTTTTCTCCTTGGAATAGGTGCAAATTGGAAGAATGAATTATTTAATGTAGATGTCGATGGTAGATGGTTGTGTCCAGACTTAGATGTAGATGGTAGATGATCTTGTTCAGCGGTAGATGTACATGGTAGATGACCTTGAATAGGTAGATCCTGCTGCTGTTGTTTTGGCATATGAGCTGTCTGTCTATCTTCACCGTCTGAATTTTCACTAGGTTCGGGTGTTGCCGGATTAGGAATTTTTTGTAGATTTGGCTGAGATGCAAGTGTTAATAAATTAGCGCTACGTTCGGGAGAACCTTCTACTACAAACTGTCTCATTTCGTTGGCCGGAGCGAAATCATCTTCGTTGAATTTGTTAGGGTCAAATGGCCTTATTCCAGCAGAACGAAATCCCGAAACTGCTTTCTCCATCGATGCGACTTTTACGAACGCTTTATTTAACAGCTCAGCTACGTCATATTCAGTGATCTTTTCATGGCCTGTTGTAGTTAAATAAATATCATACTCCCTGTATAGCGCATTTTTTAAAGGACCAAAGAAGGATAGGTCAAGGGGTTGAAGGTGATGGGAAGTATGTGGCGGAAGGGACACCATATGAATATGATTTGACTTACAGAAATCGTATGCCTCTATGGATATATGGCTTGAATGGTTGTCAAGGATAAGGAGAATCGGGTCATTTAAAGTGGGATTTGCCTGTTTTTCGAAGTGCATTAACCAATCAAGAAAAAGTTCAGAATTCATCCATCCATTTTTTGAACATTTATAGTTAGCACCAGTTGGCCCATTTTTCTGCAGCGCAGGAGCCATTCTCTTTCTGGGATATATCAGCATGGGCGCGATATAATTTCCTGTGGCACTCATGCAAAATACGGCTGTAATGGTCCTCCCTCTTTCACCTGAAATAGCAGCTCCTACTTTTTTTACACCCTTACGTCCATAAACCTTCGGGCACTTCTTCTGTACAGTGGTTACACCCGTCTCGTCCATATTATATATCCTGTTTGCTTCAAATTTAAATTTTTGTAAAACTTTCTCGAGATTTGAATAAAAAAGTTTTAACTCGTCCGCATTAAATGCAGCAATTCGATTAAGACTAGTCCCCTCAGGCTGTCTCAATGATATTTCAGGATTTCGCTTGAGAAACCCATACAACCAATCTTTGCCTGCTAACTGAGTTTGTTTATTGAAATTATTTGGAATATTTTTCTGTTGAGCATAATTAAACGCTAACTGCCTCAGTTGTCGGGGCGTTACGCCGTAAAACAATTTTGCGAGTGTCAGAATATAGTGGGTTAATTCAGCTTCCACTTCTGCTGTAAAAATCGCCTTTCTACCGAGATGGGGGATTTTTAGTTGATTTAGAGAAAGCTTTTTTCTGAGTGTTGATTCAGGAATACCAAAAGACCTCCCAACTTCTCGTATTTTCCTCCCATCGTTTCTAATTGCATTCAGTGCAGTCTCCAGCAATTCATCACTATATTGATGGATTTCAGTCTTTCGAACGTAATTTCGTGGCATCTGAAAATAAAAGACGGATTTTAGTACCCAAAAACGATAACAATATTGCTTCATATTTAATTGATTAGTGGGTAACCGTGCGCATTTTCGCGCACGGTTACCCCACTATGGTTTAAAAACGTAATTACATCATCCTACAAAAATTACTTATCTAAATGCAACCAAATGGTGTGCATATATGCAGCAGATGATATTCTTTAAGAATATAATTATTTCAAAACAAGTAGTTAAGATTTACGGACTCACCGTCTTAATTTGTGCAAGTGGAAAATAGTAACAAAAACCTCAAATGCACACTTTCGCCTTTCACTAAGTACACAACTCAACTGCAGTGGCAGTTAATGGCTTCAGAGACTCTGTGCATGTTCCCGCTTAAGCCTGTTCGGGAGGGGACTCTCAGTATGCCGCGTAATTTGAATTTTAATGGTGCGCACCGTTCCCCACCGCGCACGGTTCCCCCACTTTCCCCTACTATTATACATTAGCAATCATGCGCATCAAACTAGATATATAAGGAATAATGCAATTTTATCCAAATGTAATAAATCCATACTCCAGAAATATGTTGGCTACATAGGGCCCAAATGATACAATTGTCTACCGGAGAATTTAAAACAAATTAAGAGTTATAAAAAACATAGATATCAGTATAAAACTAAACAATGGATTGGAAACAAAATAACACAATTCTGCGAAGAGCAGATTAATTGATCATAGTAATAAATAAAAATATCGAAATATACCTTGTTTACCAACTACAATATTTCTTGAATTTATTGACATATTTATGTCACATGCTATATTAAAATGAATGTATTTTTGTAAGTGCGCATATGTAACTGTTTATATTAATACATTTGTTAAATATTTGCTTTTTTGCACATATATTTTTTAAGTATCACACACAAGGGGTGCTACTTTTATGGTAGCTCTATTTCAGTGATTTTTCATATTTATTTAGTGTTAAGTATGCTTATTTTTTGTAAATCTATATTATAATCTAAGCTTCCTAAATAAACATTATTATTAGTATTAATTACAATAAATTTCTATTATTATTATTGTGTTTTATTACAATTTTTTACCCCTCCCTACTACAAATGTGATATATCCAGGCGAATTGAATGTAGTACTGTACAACCAGAAGTTTCAGAGACCTCAGATGCACAGAAAGAGAAATCGAAGAGGTATACGTGTATATTAATTACAATAAATTTTTATTATTCTGTTTTATTACAACTTTTTACCCTTTCCTACCATAAATTTGATATGTCCTGGCGAGTTGAATTTACTACAATACAACCAGAAGTTTCAGAGACCTCAGATGCATAGAAAGAAATCTAAGGTCATTTTGTATACAGTCATTCTAGCCGCAGCTGCAGAGTTTTTACGCGCAGCGAAAATATCGTGGTGTTGGAGGTTAATAGATATTCACATTCAAAGAAATTCCTCAACAGGAAACAAAAAAGTCAGCAACTTAAGACAAAGTTAATAGAAATTTCAAAAGTATAATTCTGTATTGATAAGTAAAAAAGTCTTGAGTCAAAATATAGATTTTGAGTGATGAAGTGTTTTATTAACCTTAAAAAAACGATAAAAAGTAATAGAAATCAAGCTTTTCATCTCTATTTTAAAATTAACTCTCAAATTCAATCGGTTTTTTAACGTACTAAAATACTTTTAGTACGTTAATTTGTTTGTTAAAAAAAAACAAATCGATATTTTTGACTTAACAACTTTTTAATTATCAGTTCAGAATTGATATATAAGTTATATTAAATTTTACAGAAAAAATAAAATTCATACAAAACAGATTACTTAAAAATGATTACTTCATTTCTCAGTGTAACTATCATTTACTACAGTTTTGAACGACTTCCTCACTACTTTTCTTCGTGTAATCAAATGTAGGTTCATTGCTACTGTCACTCTGAATTTCTGTCCTCCCAACATCAAAGGTTCCGACAAAGCTTTCGCTTCTGGTTGTGATTAGTGTTCTGTGGTATTACGTATGAGATTGTCAAGATATACTTTTGGTACAAAAATTCACTTCCGGTTTTGAGATGACCGGAAGTTAAAATTTACTTTAAGTTTTAGACCCCACAATGTATATATGGATCGAAAGGTCTCGTCGAGACGAATCTAAATATGTACTTCCGGTTGCGATCCGACACCGGAAGTGACCCGAAACGCGCATAAAACGTCAAGATAGAGCAAATCTGACACCGGATTCGTGATCAGCATGCAAAATTAACTGCTAAATGATATCCATGTCGACATTTGATGAACTAAAAATTGCATTCCGGTTTTGAGGTCGACTTCCGGTTTCGTTTTTATTAAAAAGTAAAAAGTAAAAGTTTACATAACTCCCGGTGCCAAGCAAAAGTTTTCAGAAAATGGAGACATTGTAACAAAAAACATTGTTTTCGACGAAATATTTCGTGATATTTAATACACTTTTTACTTGCATTATTATTGATGAATGTTATGTATATTCTTGCTTATATTGTTTGTATTCATCTCTTAATTTTTCTCGCAAAATAAAAATTTCATTTAAAAAACTCGATGTCCAGTTGGTCTGCTAGTTTTATGTAATTTACAAATATAGTTTGCTAATAATTTTACATAATTCTATATACTATTTGTTTCTAAAAAAAACTTATCAACTGTTTATCTTTTAGTAGCAGTA
This sequence comes from Diabrotica balteata, assembly GCA_918026665.1. Taxonomy (NCBI): domain Eukaryota; kingdom Metazoa; phylum Arthropoda; class Insecta; order Coleoptera; family Chrysomelidae; genus Diabrotica; species Diabrotica balteata. The sequence goes on from OU898282.1 coordinate 114,898,074, forward strand.
GTATAATAAAATGTACATTCAATAAACATTTGTTTCAAAGTTTTTCAAATACTTCTTCTAAGTTATTTAGTAATTAAGAAGCAATTAGAGTAATTCTTGTACAGAAAAAATAAAGGCTTGAAAGGCCAGGGCCTTAATTAGTTTATTTCTTCTTCAAAACGCTTAAACATATTCGAGTTACCATTATTTGTACCATTTTGGATGTACTGTTACTGTTTTGTTATTGTTATTATTTGTTCGTGGCTATTGTTGTGATTTGCTGTTAGCAATTATTGTTATTTTCTGTTGCAGGCTATTTTTATATTTGATGCAAAATTTTTACGTAGAAATGGAGGAAATTGTTCCATGAAAACGTAGAAAAGCTCTGAAACTTTCAGAGAAGCAGATACTAATAAGTATTAATAATTATGATCTTAATCAGGATAACAACTATTCTGTATCAAGTGTAATTAGGAAAGTGTCAGAAATGAGTGGTGTTTGCGAAAAGACTCTGTTTCGCATACGACAGGCATATTCATCACCTGCTGGATTACAATCTCCAAAGGGCAGACCCAAAAAGCGAAAGGTTGGCAATTCTCGTGACAACAAGTACGATGAACAAGGACCAAATTCGTAGAATGGTTCATCAATTTTTTCTTGGCAACATACCACCAACAATAATTACCCTATTAGCTATTGTAAATGACGAATAAACTTTGCCCAACTTTTTACGAGCTACACTACATTGCTTGCTGAGTGATATGGATTTTGTGTTTGTAAAACGTGGCAGAAATTCAATTTTGATTAAAAAACCAGAAATCATCTCGTGGCGTCATCGTTATTTACGCGCAATTCGTAAATTCCTACAGAAGGATACAACATAGTGTATTTGGATGAATGATGGGTAAATATCGGCACAATGTGAAAAAATAATGGGTTGATAAAACAATAACATCTCATCGCGATGCCTTTGTTGGTGGTCTGACAATAGGATTAAAAGCACCAACAGTTTGTGGTGCACGGTTCGTTTTATTTCACGCAGGATCTACCAACTAACACGACGAAATGGATGGACCGACCTTCGAAGACTGGTACGAAAATAACTTAATGCTAAATTTGCCAGAAAAAACTATTGTGATTATGGAAAATGCCTCCTATCACAGTAGAAAGTCAGAACAAACTCCCAACAGTTTAACACAAATAATAGAAGATATTGCCAAAAAGCACAATGTGAAGATTCTAAGGCTCCCACCCTATCACTGTGAACTCAATCCCATCGAAATGGTTTGGAGTAAAGTGAAACGGTATATAGCTGGACGCAACGCGAATTTTAAAGAAGCTGAAATGCGAAATTTAATTACATCAGCGTACCAGGTCATTACGCCAGAGAAATGAAAAACTACGTAAACCACGTAATAGCAACAGAAAAAAAAATGTGGGAAATTGACAATTTGTTGGATGATATCGAACCAATTATTATAAATATAAATATCAAAGATAGTGACGATAATAATAATGATGATGATAGTTAAGCAGAAACTAAATGTGACAGCGATTGACAGAAAAAGGAACTAAATATAATGGTGTACAATTACGATTACTTACACACGAAATTAAATACAATGACTTCTTTTATTTTCAACTTATTTATTAGTTTTATTTTCGAATATTTCTACTTTTGTTACTGCCAACATATACAGTGCGGTTTTTAAAAGTCCTTCCCCCTTAACTTTTGAACGGACCAATACTTAAATAATAATGTTTCTTTATATTTTAGTTTTATTTTATTTGATTTTATTTCAATCTATAAACAAATGGTTATGTCTTTTTCTGCATCTAATATTTACTTCAATGATTCACATCACAGTTAAAATAATTTTATTTTAAAATAATAAAAAAAAATTGGTCCCTCAATGTCCAAAATTTTAACATCTTGGTAGCGAATGTGTTAAGTAGTACAAAATACGAATCTTTTAATTATTATAATTATTAATTATATATATTAAAAATATACGTTGTGTATTAAACATCAATTAAATAAAAACTATTTGAAACATTTAAACTTAGCGACATTTTTGAAATACTTACATAAGCTAGTGATGCAGCTGTAGCTAGATATTCTAAAAGTTCAACTGCCGTAGGTTTAGTTAAGTATACAAATACTGCTATTATAAATAAAGCTATGTTTTGAAAACCAAATACTACTCTACATAGATACTTTTGGATAGGTGTACGATAAAATAACGTTCCCCAGTTATACATCCAATATAAAGGATCGCCTAAAAACAATGCATTATACTATAGTGGAGCCTAATAAGTTTATTTTATTAAATCTATTATAAAAAGAATCAAGTTGTCTTGTATCTAGATTATCTAGTAGTAAACCAAACCTAAACAAAATTCGTTGTCAGCACCAGAAGATGGTCACCGCCCTACAAAGAGTAGGATTGGATGAGAAGGACATTCGGATCATCATGAATTTATACTGGAACCAGCGTGCTCAAGTCAAGGTCGAAGACCAGCTGACCGACCAAGTGAAGATCATGCGAGGAGTAAGGCAAGGATGTGTGCTATCGCCAACTCTTTTCAATATATACTCTGCGGAGATTTTTACTGAGGCCCTCACAAACCTAGAGATTGGAATCCGAGTGAACAGTGAATACATCAATAATATCCGCTACGCTGATGACACTGTGTTACTAGCAACCAGCCTAAACGATCTGCAGGCCTTACTAGACCGAGTGCGAACTGTGAGCATAACATACGGACTAAACCTTAATATGAAGAAAACTAAATTCATACGCTCAAGAGATTAGATCCAGAATTGAAATGGCACGGTCTACATTTATTAAGTTGAGATCCTTGCTGTGCTGCAGTGATCTCAGTTTTGGAACCAAGATGCGGATAGTGAGGTGCTACGTTCTTCCAGTGTTACTATATGGAGTTAAAGCCTGAACACTTGAAAAACGAATCAAAGCCTTCGAGATGTGGCTATACAGAAGGATACTAAAAATATCTTATGTGGACCATGTCACCAATGTTGAGGTCCTACAGCGCATGACAAAAGAAAAAGAAGTGCTTAATTTAATTAAACAACGTAAGCTTGAGTACCTCGGCCACGTGATGCGGAACGAAGAAAAATATCGAATTCTTCAACTCGTTATGCAGGGTAAAGTATTTGGCAGAAGAGGACCGGGACGCCGTCGTATCTCGTGGTTGAAAAATCTCCGACAATGGTTTGGTATGACCTCAGCGGAGCTGTTTCGCAGAGCAGTCAACAAAACCATGATAGCCTTGATGATCGCCAACATCCGGACCGGATAAGGCACTGAAGAAGAAGAAAAACAAAATTCACAGATATTAAAATTATTTCCAGTTTTATAATAAGAGATATTTAAATACTAAAGATAAAATTTTATTATCGTCAAAAAGCTGAAGTTTTAAAGCACATAACAGTGAGCTTTGTGACGTTAGATTTATGATATGGAGTATATTTAAAAAAAATTGGGGGAATTGAAATGTACCAATGAAAATAAGGGAATTTGGTACTAAACAAAAAGCTGAAAATAAAGGGTGCACCTAGTTCTTTATCAAGGGACGAGGAAAACTACCGTTGACGTATAAGAAGACTGGTTTAACCCTCCTTTCTTTTTCTTTTTGCTGTACATTGTCCTTTTAGAACGTTGGTTACCATCATAGCTATCTTAATTTTATTCACTGCTACCCTAAATAGCATAGTTGTATCAACACCATACCAATCTCGCAAGTTCATCAACCATGAGGTTCGTCTTCGTCCGTATTTTGTAGCAACCTTTATTTTGGAACTCTCATTAAATGTCCGAAATACTCCAATAACCCTCCTTTAGGCGCTAGGAGAACCTGAGCATCAAGTGTCTGTGACCGACAATTAAAAAAAATAGTAGTTGCTATAAAATTTATGCAAATTTTTTATATTGTGTATAGGAATAACTGAAAAATATTTTTAAAAATATTTTATTGAAAACCAACAGATAAAAATAAAAACACTAATATAACAATATATTGTTATTTGTAATATAAAATTAAATTAAAAAAAAAAGTTCTTTAAATCATTGAAATGGAAAACAGTTCGTAATTTTTAGTTAAGAGGAATGTAGATTAATAAAAAAAATACCTCAGGTTTTTAACAAAAATATATAAGCATTTCCCTTAATTTAGTGTGAGAAATGTTGTAGCGTCACTGAGGCAAAGCTGACGTATTCCATTAATATGTTCAAGGCACATGAATTTGTTTGCATTTTATGCATGAAACGCTTGTTGGAATTATGTTGGGTATGCTTGTTTAAATTATGGGAAATTATTTCTACCGACGATGAAAATTACTTTGACGATGAGGGAAGTGATACCAAAATCAATCAAATTAAGGAACGCGATGAAGAAAAAAGTGGAAGTAATGCCGTAGCGTTTATTGAAAATGATGGAGGTACCAGATGAAAAAAGAGTGTTCCACCTAGAAATTACGTAGTACGTTTGGCGATGTCGAGATTACCTACACGCAAGATACTATATCAAAACAAGATAAGTCAACGCGCATGTTCTTGTGACGTAAGCCCGAGACAACTGTAATGACGGCAAGTTAAATGCTCATAAGTGTTCATGTTAATTATGTTGCTGTGTTAATCGAGTTTGCTATCCTGTGTATTTCAAAACGTAGTGAATGATATTTTTATTTATTCATTGATGTAGTAAAGACTTTGTATATTATATTGTTATATAACTTTTGTGGTAAAAAAAAAATTTTGCAGCTTCTATTAAGTTTTTTAAAAAATGTTTGTTATTTTTAATGTGTCGCCATTAAAACTACGACAAATATATCACAGTTACACACTACATACATCCAAAGTAACTTTTTTTAAAGACTTATCGAAAATAAAGTATTACAATTTCAAGTTCTATTAAAATGGGCATTAGTTTAAATTATTATCAATACAAACCTTTATTATTATCTATAGAAACATTTGCTCTGATGTTAAAGTGTGTCTAAAACCAAAACACTTACATGTTTTTTAATACATTTCTTTTTTTCCATTCTTCTTTTGCGCCTATTTTTAGGCGATGTTTTAGCGCTTGGGGATTTTATTAAATGAACTGAATGTTTTTACCACAAAATTTATATAACAATATAATATACGAAGTTTTTACTACATCAATGAATAAATAAAAATATCATTCACTACGTTTTGAAATACACAGGATAGCAAACTCGATTAACACATCAACCTAATTAACATGAACACTTATGAGCATTTAATTTGCCGTTATTAAAGTTGTCTCGGGCTTACGTCACAAGAACATGCGCGTTGACTTATCTTGTTTTGATGTAGTATCTTGCGTGTAGGTAATTTCGAAATCGACAAACGTACTACGTAATTTCTCGGTGGAACACTCTTTTTTCATCTGGTAACTCCATCGTTTTCAATAGACGCTACGGCATTACTTGCACTTTTTTCTTTATCACGTTCCTTAATTTTATTGATTTTGGTATCACTTCCCTCATCGTCAAAGTAATTTTCATCGTCGGTAGAAATCATTTCTCATAATTCCAACAAGCGTTTTTGTTCGTCTTCAAAGGACATCTATAAATAAGAATTGACAAAAACCTATATAATGCAATAATAAGATGATAAATATTTACCTGATCTGCAAGTTATGCCAACAAGTAATAGCTATACCGCTAGTCGATACGGACTCCAGCACCGAAAATAACTATAAAGCTCTCACAACTGTACCCAGACAGGTAAGAACATATACTAACACCATCCCGAATGAATAATTCTGTCGCCGGTTTATGAGACTGATAGCGACCAACGGAGGGTTAGGAAGGATAAAAAAATAGGATATATCTCAGTATATGTCTATCAGATTTACCTTCTTATTAGTTACCAGAAGAAAGCAAGAATAAAGGAGAGTATTAAATAAATAATTTTAGCTCTTTGATGAGCCAGATGTCATAACGTTCATTAAAACACAGCGACTTAGATGGGCTGGACACTTAAATAAATAATGGCTACAAATTAACAATTTTTATTACTTAAAAGTTCAGCCAGGTAAACGTATTATGGAATGGCAATATATTAGTCAAGTAAACATAAAAAAACAGATAACAAAAAGTCAAAAATACAAATTCAGGTATTAAGTAAATAGTTCTAAAATTAGGTGGAATATCTTTATAACTGGGTAAGACTGCAAAACGAATTATTAAAATGGTGAAATCTGGCAAAAAACGTAGACATTACCTTAGTTATAGCATACACAATAATAAGCTAAACAAAAAATGGTGCAAGAATTCAATTTGATTACCAGTGCTCTGGTATGGCATGCAAACTGTTAGGCTGTCTTTAGCTGTATAAAAGCAGTATAAAAGCTGTATAAAAGCTGTATAAAAATAAACGTATACAAAAATTATTTTGGGCACCAAAAAAAAATTAAAAATGCAAAATACCCTATAGAAAAATCCTGCATGGCACTGCAATAGATATGTATAACAATAAAAGTTAACATGTGCACTTTTTCAACTAAACAGAACGAAGACTAGAGATCTTATCTCCAATATTTGGACAAGTTTTAAAATTAATTTCAACCTACATAATATTTGTGTAGACTTTACTAACTAATTTTCAGCTGAATTCAAAATCATCTTAGGTTAACTATTGCACTTTATTGCGAAACGCGACAAAAACTAGAAACGGGCTAAGCCTGAGCGGGACTTTACCGTCTTCTTCGGGTGCTCCCCAAGAAGTGAAATCATTACTCTCTAATAATTCTCCTTGTCAATATAAGAGAAAAGATCCTTGCTTATTTACTGCGTAAATATCTAGGGATTAAACGAAAGAGAAACTTTTATATTATATTTTATATAATATAAAAATATAAAACGACTATAAACAGCCTCTAAAATCTCTACATTGTCAATCTCAGAAACGCAAAAAAATATCTCAACCGATTTTTTTCGGTTTTTATTGTATACGGGGTAAAACAAAAATGTTAAAACTTTGTTATAGAACGTATTCTTCTCAGTTCTCAGAGAGGAAAACGCCACTGAACCTTAATAAATAATACGGACAAACTGAATTTTGCTGACAATAACAGTTTGGGGACCCCAATAAAATAATGTTGGATGATCATATAATGGTTATTAGACTGGTTTCATTAAGAGCTTCATATAGTGGAACTCTAGGTGTATTTTGCCCCCTGCATGTGGTTGATTAAATCGAACTCACCGGATACTCATAATAATTACTTTATTGGTTTTCTACGTACAATAATAAAGAGAGTACCCAGTTGACGGATGACAACACTAGCTTTGACTGTTCACTGTTCATTCTTAATAATAATGATCTAATTCCGGTATTTTCGAGATATTTAACTTACGTGCGTTTGTTTATATAATTATGTTTTACTAATATAATTAGTACACAATATCAAACAATATTTTGATTACATTGTAAATTTCACTAGGTCAGCGCGTGTTCTAGTTACACCAATATTTTCGGTGTCAAAAACACACAATCGCATTTAGCAATAAACAATGAATAATATTATTGAAAGGATTTTAAATGTTAAACTGAATTGAGTTACTTAGATCTGATTTTTGGATTCTTAATTAAATCTAGTTGCATCCCTATCATTCAGAAGAAAAATTTTCTGAATGCTGTTCGTTTTTAATCAATTTACATAAACTGTTTTTATTCTTCCATTCCGAAAGAAGAAAATTTTTCGTGTGATCAACTGATTACTGTACATACATACAATATTTACATTCACTATTGACATATACATATTTATAGAATTATGTATATACAAATTTTTAGTAAATATTTCCTTATATCTAAGAACCAAAAAAAAATTAATATAATTGTTCCCGTTTTCACATATCACTCATTTACTGTGTTTCTGGACTGTAATCGTATAGCCTATTTTTATGCAGCTTCTTGATCTTACCGTTATCTATCTTAATTTTACAGTTAACGTTATTTACGTCTGTTACTATGAAAGAACTTGCATAAAGACTATCAAACTTATAATTTTCTTCTCTTTTGACCAGAACTAAGTCTCCTATTTCGAAGTGTTGTGGCGTCGCTTTTGACTTATTTTTTTTCTGTCGCGTGTCTATGTCTACTATATTCCATGGTTTTAATGAAGTGTCCGATATCACGAATTCCTCGACATGTAGTATTTTTGGTTTGTTAATTTGACACTTACGACATTGTTTAATAAGTTTTCTTACGTCTTTTTCTCTTTGGTTTACTCCAAAAGAGAAAATTGGTAGTCTATGCGCCTCTCAATTATTTAGTACCCTTTTTACTGGTTGCTTGTGGACTTCCGGCTGTAATTTTCTGTATGCTTGTGTCTTATTTCTTCACCAGTTTATCTATTACCGTCTTCGGATTGTCGCCTCATAAAAATGTGCAATAAATCGTGCGAGGAAGTATCATAAAAACAGATAATACAGACTTATCACTTTGAACGTCTTCATTTGCCATTGATCATGCTATGCCTAGATGGATGTCCCTTTTTAAATTCCTCCTGTGCGCCTTTCATACTGACCATACCAACTTCAATATTAGTACTGCTGTGATTATGTATAGCATTACTTTCAGCTCCATAACTGGTTTGACATATTGGTACTTTATTCTTACTATGTTCTTTGATCTAATTTATTTTGTTGGATAATCATATAATGTTTATTAGATTTTTAACTTATAATTATTTTATTGATTTTCTAAGTACAATAATAGAGAGAGTACCCAGTTGACGGATGATAACACTAGCTTCGACTGTGCCTTCGTTATTCTTAATTCTGAATAATAATAATCTACTTCTGTTATTTTGAAGCTATTTACCTCACGCGTGCGTTTGTTTATATAATAATGTTTTACTAATATAATTTGTACTAAGCAATGAATAATATTAATAATAGGATTTTAAATTTTAAACTGAACTCTTTCTGTAGAATAAATCGTTGTCTTAAAAACAACGCTTGATGCGACTGGTCATTTGGAGGTTAGTTACGCGTGAATTTAATTTTTTAAATAAAATTGTATTACCTCAACTGTAAAATTTCTATATCTTTTATTCAAAGTATCCTATCGACTAAAATCAAAATGCGGTTTATATGTGAAGACTGCAGCTTTTATAACCATTTGTTTCGTTTTGCTGCAAGTGAAGTCAGTTTTTTTTTAGATAAGTAAACATTGTTCGATTTTTGTCATTTTTTACGATTTTCATGGGATTAATAAACTTTATCACGTCCATTGACCGATCACTATGAAACTTCCATTGTTAAAGGTTAGTCTTCACAAAATTTTTGTCTTCAATTTCAATTTTGAGTTTTAACAACAAATATGAGGCATGTGAAATATCACTAAAACCGCTGAATTTAAACTTACACATTACAAATTATGTAAAATATTGAACATTCCTTCTTTTCGATTTGTTCTAAAATGTCTTTTGTGTCCCGAATTACATACATTGGTGACTAAGGCCACTATAATGTTGAATTGGTTGGAAATAAAAAACATTGATTTATTGAAAAATATGGACAATTTTTTGGTATAAAACTATTACCTTCATTAGTCAGTATTTTTTAAAGCCGTTTTAGTATTGTAAACTTTGGCTTGATCAAAATTTTTAACTTTCGACTAAAAATTTAAGGCATCATTAAATAATAAAGCAAACAATATTAAAAACTATAGATTTTTACCTTTAAATGATGTTATCTCCCCAAACAAAAAGTTTAGCACTTTCTTACAGGACATTTTTAAAATAGTTCTACTTATATTCTCTGTAATATTAGGTTAAATGCGTCAATAAACAAAATGTTCTCATTTTATATTTTTCCGAATATTTCCAATATTAATAAAGTGAATTCGTAGTCGTGTTTGATTATATTAATTATTGTAATTATTAATACCTTTTATTATCTTTTTTACAGGTACCTAATGAAAAATATGGGCATTTTTTTGTTATAAAACCATTACCTTTAAGTCGTTATTTTTTAAATTATTAATATCTTTTATTTGCTTTTACAGTTACAAGCAAAATTGTGTTATTGATTATCATTCCTTTTTTTCGAGTGACATGAAATGTGATCGAAGTTAGCTGTGGATAATTTCTAAATGGAAATTAACATTATTGAATATTAAAATATATCTCACCCTGAGATGACAGCTGTTGTAAGTTCCAAAATCTTCTTCTTCTTTTTCTTCTTTTTGGCTTTTATTCTACTGAATAATCAGCCAGTACATTTGTTGTGTTAATTTTTGGGCACTGTCGTGAGTCTGAGAATATATATCATGCCCTATTATCAGTGAATATAGACATTTTATCTACAAATCTAAATTTTATTTATGTTTTCTATGTTCTTATAATTGGTTTAAATGTTAATTTTGGATAGGTTATAACGAAGGTCATAATTTTATATGGTTAATCTGTAGGAATCTAGAAGAATTTTGATAATTTTAGGGTTATTATTGCATAGAAGCATTGGTATGTTAATTCGGGTTTTAATATTAATTTTGATCAACTCCTGATAGACATCACAATCTTTTATTTTGTTTATTGGGCATTCCCAAAATATGTGTTCTAGTGTTTCCATTTGCCCACATTCACAATATGGGTTTTGGGTGGACAAGACGTATTATGGAATGGAAGCCCAGAAATTATAAAAGAAGCCGAGGACGACCACCGACTAGATGACCGATGACATTAAACGTGTAGCGGAAACTGCTACAAGCGGCCCAGTGTAGAGAACACTGGAAAGAACTGAGGGAGGCCTATGTCCAGCAGTGGACGCGATTGGCTGATTGATGATGATGATGGTGGTTTATTAGGAAAAAAATTTTGTATGTTGTTATACCACTTGCCTTTATATTGAAAATAATTTAACCAATTATTTTGATGCATAGAACATATTTTATTTTTTAATAATGGTATGATATCCAAGTTACTTAATCGAATATTAGCAGAAATATTTAATTCAGCTCCAATCTTTGCCAGCTTGTCAGCTATTTCATTTCCCTTAATATCATTATGTCCAGGAATCTAACATAATCTAATATCTTTCCCATATTTATTTAAATAGTATAGTTTCTTTTTAACTTGCAAGAGTCTGTAATCCTTTGTTGCAGTTATCATATTGTTATTAATGTTGTCTATAGCGCTCTTTGAGTCCGTAAATATTATAGCTTTATCAAAATTTGTTTCCTCGCAAATCATTAGACCCTTTTGAATAGCTATTATTTCAGCTGTACAGATATTAATAAGTAAGGGGATTTTTTCAGAAAAGGAATAATTTATACTAGGTATGTGTATTCCTATGTCCGTTTTGGCTTCCTCAAGGTTTTGATTTTTTTGTTTTTTTGAAGCATCTGTAAATATTTGTACGTAATTATAGTAATACGAATTTACAAAATTATAATATTCCCAAAGGTCATGGGAACTAGTTTTTTTTTAATAATGTTTTTATAATTGGTACATTACAAGTGTCGATTTCATATTCATTTGAGTAGCAGGCTGGTATGTCACTTTTCATTAATGGTAAAAACTTTTTACCTGCTATTAGAGCATCATTATTTCAGTGCATTCCTGGTCCTACCAATGTACTCTTTTTTGATATTGCAGTTTTCTTATGCGTCAGCCTTGTTTATTTGGGATAGCAATTCCTACTGCTTGGTTAATTATACTTGTGAAGTGGTCATAGGATTGATTTTCTATATTTAAATGTTCTTTTATGTATTTACTATACTTGTTTCAATCAATTTCTCTAATTTTGTTTCTAAAATTTAAGTTTTTATTAGTTGTCATGCTTTTTCCTTCACTATAGTTAATTTTCATTAGAATATTTGTAGGAAAATGATCGCTACTACCACAATCTTTTAAGACATTCCATGTACATTGTATTGCTAGAGAGTCAGATACAAATGATGGTATAATCTTCTTGTTCTTTAATAATAGAAGTAACAAGCTTTTTAACCCTTTTTTTTTGTTTTTTAGTTTTATTTTTATCAGAAAATCACTGCACTTTAAATCGTGAAACCATAAATGTACATAATGACCATGTGCCACTCTGTTCTATCCTTCTTCTTCTAGTTCCATGACCGTTATCGATCGTTGGATATCATGTTGGCTACCATATTCGCTATCGTGACTTTATTGACAGCAGCTCTAAATAACGATGTAGTTGATTTTCCATACCATTGCCTTAGATTTTTCAGCCATGATGTTCTTCGTCTACCAGGACCACGATTACCTTGGATCTTTCCCTGAATGATCAGATGTAAAAGATCATATTTTTCAGGGTGTCTCATAATGTGACCGAAGTATTCCAGCTTGCGTTTCTTTATTATATTGACCAGTTGTGTTGTTTGGCTCAGCCGTCTAAGGACCTCCTCATTTCTAACTCTGTCGACCCAGCTTATTTTCAGTAGTCGTCTGTATACCCACATCTCAAAGGCTGTCAAGCGTTTAAGCATAGCCTCAGTTAGAGTCCACGCTTCCACTCCATACAGCAGGACAGGAAAGATGTAGCAAGATGTCATACGAACTCTAAGGTCAATGCTAAGATCGTGACTGCAAAGTACGTTTCTCATTTTTACAAAGGCAGCTCGGGCTTGTTCTATTCGGCTTTTAATTTCTGCGGTTGGATCCCAGCTCTCATTGATATTACTGCCGAGATACACGAGTTTCTCTACTCTGTCCAGTGTGGCATCTCCGACTTTTATACCGTCATCCTGTATATAATTTTGTTTGCTAACTATCATATATTTAGTTTTCTTAACGTTGAGTTTTAATCCATACTGATCACAAGTCTGTTTTATCTTGTTCATTAGATTTTGAAGGTCTTCTCCGCAATTGGCAAGGACTAAGGTATCGTCGGCATATCTAATATTGTTGACGGTTACTCCATTCACAATAATACCTTTGGTTGTCTCCATTAAGGCTTCCTTAAATATTTTCTTCGAATATAAGTTAAAAAGTAAAGGCGACAATACACAGCCTTGTCTCACTCCTCTTTTTATATTTATTTCATCCGACAGTTCTTGTTCAACCTTTATTCTTGCCACTTGATGCCCGTATAGATTTGTAATTATTTGTAGATCTTTATCGTCCAATTTAGCTGTTTCCAATAGTTCCAGCCTTTTGTTATGTCGGACTTTGTCAAAAACTTTTTCAAAATCGATTGCACAAATGTACACATTTTCATTTATATCTCTGCATCTCTGTTCTAGCACCTGTATACTAAACAAGGCTTTTCTTGTACCCAAGCCACTCATAAACCCAAATTGAGTATTGCTAATTCTGTCCTCTAGCAGAGTGTAAATTCTGTTGTGTATTACTCGCAGGAAGATCTTCATAACGCGACTCATCAGCCTTATTGTCCGATAATTACCGCATATCTTTGGACGATGTTCCTTAGGTATTGTGACAAATGTCGACTTTAACCAATCAGTTGGTAATATCCCAATGTCATAAATTCTGTAAAAGAAATTACACATAGATTTAATTCCATTTTCTCCCAAAAACTTTAGTATTTCAGCACTTACTTATCGGGGCCAAGTGCTTTTCCATTTTTTGCCATTTGTATTGAACGTCTTACCTCACTTTCTGTTATAGATAGACCTGATATAGCAATCGGTGTATGGTGTTCTACTCTCTCATCTTCAAATAATTCAGAAATGTAGTTTTCCCATTCTTTTAACCTTTCATTGATGTCTAATATTCTGTGCCCGTTTCTGTCTTCTTAACTTTGGGATACTTGTTTTCGTTTGTTTCCAGCGACCTCTTTTAATTTATTGTGCAGATGAAATGTATCGTGTTTCTATTCATATTGTTCAATTTCATTACATTCTTTACTATGAAATTGTGTTTTCGCGTGTCTTACTTTCTGCCTGATTATTGCGTAGATCCTCTTGTATTAGTCTTTATCTTTATTTCTGACTTTTCTTCATTAATCCATAAGTCTCAGTATTTTTTCTGTCATCCACTATTGTTTTTTTCTTGCTTTTAGCGCACTCAATTTTGTTTCTCGAACAGCCTTTAAGATGTCTTTAATTCTCGTCCAGTTTTCCTCAGTACTTTCTTCTTTGCTTGATGTTAACTTCATTTTTCGTTTTAATATAATAGGTATTTGTTGTTTTACAATATCATTTAGCATCGTTTCTCTATCAATAGTAACTGTTTGCTTATTCGTCCTTGCAACTCTTTTTAATCTCAGTCTTATTTTTCCTACTAAAATATTGTGATCTGTTGGTACATCTGCGCCTGGATATGTTTTTACTGCTAATACTGAATTTCTGTATCTCTTATTCATACATATGAAGTCTGTTTGGTTACGCACAACTCGTTCAGTTGTATCTGCTGATGATTTCCAGGTATAAAGACGACGTTTTGGAAGTTTGAAAATTGTTTTCGTTATTACTATTCTTTGTTTCAAGTTAAGAAAATAACATTACGCTTATGGAGATCAGTGTTGCCAAAACTCTCAGACACTCTCTTTTGCACGGATGTCCAAGATATTCCCTTTGCTTAATTTTTGAATTTTCATTTTCAATTAACATTTAACTGTAAAGTCAGAATAACTACTAAATAAAAGCCTTATTATCATTATGTAGTCAGAGAACGACATAAAATAGCTGACATACGCACATCGTATTATTTTAAGTTGCAATTAGTAATTAGATATACGCATTCCAAGCGGTCAATATTTTCTACTGATTTCTATGATTCATGGCATATCGTATTCTCACCGAAAAACAAATAAACTGTCGTTACTATAATTAAAATAAGATAAAATAAAATTATCTTTTGTAAATACTATTTATCTAATTAAAATCATTTTCCCTACTTTTCATCTCTTGTTTCGAATGGGCACTTTTGGTCAATTACGTTAAAAAACATTAATTTAATTCATGTTTGTGGAAACAAAAATACAAATTATACAACCCTAAATTGTGCTTGTGTGTGTCGTGGCAACGCCGCGTTGCTATCGTCCATAAGAAATACATGGCCCTATCTCCGCAATGTTATTTTCTAAACGTGGAACGTAGTATAATTGCTTTTCTACCCAAAAAGATGCCAACATATCTCCTCTTTCATTTCGTATTCCCAGACTATATTTCCCTATGATATCTTCCTGTTCACCTTCACCAATCTTTGCATTAAAATGTCCCATGATAATATTGAGATCGTGTTTCTTTGTAGGTGCTAACACTTTTTCTAAATCATGATAGAATTTTTCAATTTCTTCTTGTTCATAGTCTTGTGTGGGTGCATATACTTGTAATATGTTCACATTGATTGTTGTTGTTTGTATTTGTATCATCTGTTCTATCCATCTAAATCTTTTTGCTGAACACGGTAGTAATAATTGTATTACGTCGGATACTATGGATGTAAGGTTACCCTTTTCAAAAATTTTATTGCAAGATTCTTGCAGGCAGCGTACCATAAAAATCACTGAACTACCCTTCAAGTTTTTTGTCCACTCCTTTTACTTGTTAGTTCTTTAAAAGGCCGTAAAATTTGTAAATGTTGAGAACAAATAATCCAGTCTTCATTATTTAGATATGGTCTAAGTCTAAGTCTAGGTATATTAACTAATTCCAATTTGGAACGGATTGCCTCTTCTAACTCGGTTATTCTTTTAACATGTAATAGGTGAAGTTCTATCTAGTTTCTACGTCTTGGATTGGTCATTTAGGAACTTTGTTATGTTGTAATTGATACTTTAAAAGCCTTTCTGAAGATAAGGTTCTTTTTTTTTAATTGTTTTTTGCTGAAATGTCGAGAAAAAGACTTTTTATTTTATCTATTTGTATACGACAGCATTTAAGTGCGTCCTTCACTAATAAATTTAACGTATGAGCAAAACAATTTAAATGTTTTCATTCCAAAAAAATCTTTAATAGCTTTGATCATATTTGAGACATTATCAGTTACTGCAAAATTTACTTTTCATTTTAGACCCCACTGATTAATAATTTCATTAATTTCAAAAGTCATGTTTTCCGAATTACGGTCTCCAGAAAAATGGCAGCAGCCTAATAAAACAATTTTAAATTCTATATTTTTGGTTAAATAATGTCCTGTTAATGCGATGTAACCCTTAGTTACTCTAGATGTCCAGAGGTCAGTAGTAATACAGATATTTTCTACTTCTTTAACAACTTGTGGTCTAATAATTTGCTCAGTTTTGATATAATATTCCTGAAGTAATGAACCTAAATATTGCAATATTCAGAAATTGGACCATAAAAGCTGCATCTTTTACAAATGTGCATTTTTTGAAGATAAAATTATTATTCTCATACTAGGTCAATAATTTTGACTAATAAAGAGAATTCTTAATTGAATATTTACAATAAATAAATCCTTTGACGAATTATCAATAAAGATTTCAAATCGAAAATGGAGATCAATCGAAAATCGAAACTCATTAATTAATCAGAATACCTAGTTATTTTATTTTCAACGCCGACCGATAGCCCCACTGTCCACTGCCCCGAAAGAGTCGCATGGTTTTTTTAGTTTTGTAGTAGTCTCTTAGATCAACTAATCGTCCTCGTCGGCGTAAAGTGTTCGTTGCTCCTCTGTGTACGTCTACACAAAACGTAGTTTTTTTTAATCCACCATCAACTAGTTAGCTTACCAGTGAGAAACTGTAGATTCTTAAATGACAAATAATGATTTAAAATGCAGGGATTTTTTGATCAAAATTAAGGGAAAAAAACAAAAGAAAGAGTTAAGCTGGTAACTTCTATAAAAAAAGAAAAAAAAAAGATTGTACTATTGAAAGTCAGCCATTACAAGAAAACGAAACTGATTGAATGTTATTTTATGTTTTTTCCTAGAATGTTTATACAGGACCGACAAAAAACATTATGGTCACAATAATGAACCAATGTTATACTAGGTGGGTCCACTTAGTGTCAATGGTAAAACTAATATCATTTTCATATTTTAGCATACTAAATAATAGTAAGATACCAAATTTCACTTAAATCGGTTAAATTATTTTCAATATATCTCTAAAAATAATATAAAAGAAACATTAATGAATCACCCTGTAGACCGAAAACTAGCTACATTTTGCCTAAGGAAATTAGGCTTAAACGCTTAATTTTGATGTCAGCTATCACCCGTTAGCTAATTTCAAATTAATTATGAGACACCCTGTATACAGATCCTTTATTTTGTCTTTTAAAAAGGTTTGTACTTTGTAGGTGCTTTTAATATATTCCACAGTGATTTTAAGTCGCGACAATTTTGCACTTAAAAATCACTATTATTTGGAACAGTTAACATTTCAGTTTTGAGTAGTAAAGAATAAAAAAAATGATCTCAAAAGTGTGCCCTCAAATTTCAAAATCAAGAATTTTGACATCAAAAAGTGGATATTTTTTGTGGAATCCGACAATATTTTTTCACAAATGCAAACTTATAGTTTAGTCAACAATATCCTTTATCATAGGGCCTCTTTTTGTCTTTTTTTTAATCTCCTTATTTTTGTATAATATACTAATAATACCCAGAGCCCTTATTATTTTTGAGTATTTATCTGCGTTTTGTACTCTGCTGGAATCTTTATAACATCCAAATTTCTTACCTACGACTAACCAGGCCCCAACCACACTAGTACCATTCAAATTTGGTACCGCCATGTATATTCTTAGTTTTGCATTTTAATATCTAGAAGAACACTAAAATTTACAATGCAGAAAAAACAGCCATCGTCATCATTATCATGCAGCCTGTAGTGTCCACTGCGGAACATAAGCCTCCCTCAGTTATTTTACATCAAACCTTAATGTGTGCTATTCTTTGGTTCCTGTTCTGGCTCTTATAATTCCATTGAGAATCTATCTCTTAATTTTACCAACATCAATCTGTCCCTGACTCCTAGGGTCACTCTGTTTTTTTCCATATTGTTTTAGTATGTTTTAAAGTTTCTGCATCATAAGTCAACATCGGATGTATGTACTGTTCAAAAGCCATCCTTTTTAGTTGGCTTTTTTCTTCTTGACATTTATTACTAGCTGTCCTTTTTTATAACGCACGAATATTATACAAATCTCTATAAAACAGAACAAAAACCAATCCAAGAAATCTGTAATCAGTTCTGTACCTCAGAGCTAAACTGTATTAACTCCATTTTTTTGAAAAATTGTATTATTTCACTTTCTACATAACAGACTTCACATCTTTCATATGCAATACGATATTAAATCCTATTTAATGTAGTTTCAAAGATAAGCAACCATAAAGTGTATTAAGTCCCTCAGTAGTTCCGAGCTAAACAGTCGTTTACACTTAATACCCAGCAATGTAAGTATTATTAGTAGTATTAGTGGAGTTAATATCACATGCACATTTAAGATGTATTAACTCCACGGAACGACGTAAAACCGCGGTGTGGCACTGTAGTCAGTGTGTTTATGCTATTTCACATTGATGGTGTGTGTTTAATAACATTCTAAAGAATGTGTACCAGAGCAGATAAAATTGTGAAAAAAGCTTTAGAAAAGCATCAAGAGGTATGCTTTACTTCTCCGACGCAATGCAGTACTGATTCTGTGGAAAACAATCAAGCATTATCCTCTTCGTCGGCGATAAATAAATCTAACCTCAAAATAGGTACGTCTTAACAAATTTATTTAAAATAAAAAATTATTAGCCTTCAATATTACATAAAAACTTAATACGTATTTAGATATTTGGGCGATTTTACGTGGTATTTTAACCGAAAATCCTTGTATTAAAAATGGACTTAGTACACAATAATTACTTTAAGACCGACAGACTGTATTAACTCCATAATTCGGTTTATAACTTAAATATTAAATGTAGTTATTAAATTAGGATAACAGTAATTATGTTTTAGGAAAAGTCGGCGATCTTGATGAAGGTACAAAAAACCAAAATATGCCTATTAAAATTATTTCTAATGTTAAAATTGCCTCACCTGTATCTTGCGAAGTTGTTATAGACAATGTTTCGCCATCTGTTTCGAGCAAAGGTATAACACAATTATTTCGGTTTTTGTAAATAAATAAAATATGTACATGTTTTATAATTTTTAGAAATCAATTTGCCCATATCCTTAGATGGAAATTACACTAATGGTACAATATCAACACTGAATCATGGATCCACAAGTCTTAATACACAAAATGTTGTAGAACTTGTCTCAACAACAGGTATATTTATTTATACTTCACAATTTCCTATTTGAATCATAATATTTTTTTGTTTAGTTTCAGAAAATGGAATCATTTTACAGACTGCTTTACCCATTACCTGTAGTCCTCAAAGTATGGCAATTGTAGTGCAAGATAGAGAAGAGGTAGATCACGCGGATTTATGCTTGGAGTCTGATGACTCTATCAATGATAAAACATACGGACCAACTGACAACGAAACAGATAATTCTGAAAGTGAGTCAGATAATCAAAAACTCCCAGGTAAAAAAAGGAAATCAAATCCTCTGCGTTGGAAACGGAATGTTCGTAAAAAACAAGTGGCCGGTGGTAAAAAACGCCAAACCAAGAATACAGTTTTGCAATCGAAGCAAATTGGAGCACCATGTAAAGAAACCTGTAGCGTTGGGTGCACAAAAGCTATAACTGAAGATCAAAGACGTTGCATACATTCTGAATTTTGGGATCCTAATAAAAACATCGACATGAAAAGACAATTTGTAGCAGCAATGGTAGAATGCGTACCTGTGAGACGTATCCGGGAAACCACAGGAGCACGTTCTGGCATAAGGGAATTTACCAGGCGTTATTCATTATATTTTAATCATGTAAGGTATAAAGTTTGTCAGAAATTCTTTCTGTCTACCTTAAGTATATCCGAGACATTCGTTACAACAGCTCTTGCGAAGAAAAAGGAATGTGGAGTAGTTAATACAGACCAAAGGGGTAAACGTGAGCCTGTCAATAAAATTCCCGAATTCATCAAACAAGGCATTCGGGATCATATTAGCAAGTTCCCAACTATTGAATCGCATTATTCTAGAGAGCGTTCTCAGAAAAAATATCTTGGTTGTGAACTAAATATTACCAGAATGTATGAGATATACAGATCTGAGTTAATGGAAAGCAATACACCCGAAGAAAACATTGCTAAACTTTGGCTGTATTCTGAAATATTTAACACAGAATTTAATCTTTCATTTAAACTTCCATACAATGACACGTGTGATGAATGTGACAGATTAAATTTGGCCAAAATTCAGATGGTAGAAGGAAAAGAAAATATTGAACAAGATTATCAACAACATCTTTTGGAGGCTAGTAACAGGTATGAATTAAAAAGACTTGATAAGGAAAGAGCAGCAACAAGTGGTGGAACAATAAAATTATTGACACTGGATTTACAGAAATGTCTGCCAACGCCTGTTCTAAGTAACCAGCAGAGTTTTTATAAGCTCAAGTTATGGACATACAATTATACGATTTCAGACACTTCAGGTAATGTTACGTCTTGCATGATGTGGGATGAATCAAAGTCTGGACGTGGCGCAAACGAAATGGCTTCGGGCTTTTTGAGGTGGACTGAAGCTATAAATGAAAATATAAGAGAGATTACTGTATGGTCCGACAACTGCCCATCCCAGAACAGAAATATGATAATGGTTATGCTTTACTTTTGGATACTTCACAAGTATCCACAGATAAAAATTATAAATCACAAGTTTTTGTTACGTGGTCATACCCATTTAGAAGTGGACAGTGATCATTCTCTTATTGAGAGAGAACGAAAGAAAACACCCTTTTTAAAAATCATGACTCCCTGGGACTGGCAGCAGCTAGCACGACTTTGCTGTCGTTCTAAAACATTCAATGTAATTAATATGGAACTAAATGACTTTAAGGATTTTAAGACTCTTTACAACAACAACTGTTCACCTTTTGTTATAAGGAAAAAAACTCAGCAAAATACAGACTTTCGCATGTCAGATGTTGTCCACTTGCAAGTACGCAGCGATAATTTAGGATTACTTTTTTTTAAAACTAATTTTAATTCGGAAACATTCCAATCTGTTGATCTTAACAGAAATACTAGGCGTGTTGTATTTCCTGCAGTCCTGCCTGTGATTCGCGATAAGCCAAAGGAAATATCTACAAAAAAATACACACATCTGCAAAGTTTGCTCACCTGGGTTCCAAGTGAATTTCATAATTTTTATAAAAATTTATCCCACTCCGATAAAGTAGATGAAGATTTATAAAATTTTTACAAAACAATGTTAAGTGAACAATCCATTGAGTTTCGTTTTTCGTTAATTTTGTTTAATCATTTTGTTGACTTGTTTATTTCATTTAATTAAATAAAAAAAAGTGTTCTTGACTAAATTTTGTTTCATTTATCGTATTATCTCCAGATTATTTATTCACCTGTGTTAACTTACCATTATATTATCTCCCGAATATGGTAATTGTTTCCACGCTAAACAGTATTAACTCCATGTTTTTCAAAAAATTAAAGATCTATAAAAATAACAAATACAGTAATATATAGTATCATTTATACCTCTCAAAGGGTGTTTGTCACATACTTGAAGAAAAAGAAATAAAAATTCTATTTAAAATTTACTCTTTATATTTCTTTTAATTTGCTCTCCTGTAAAATTTCAATTTTGTGAGTTAATACAGTTTAGCTCTGAGGTACAGAGTTACAACTGAAAATAAAGATCGTTAACTCTGACCTAAAACCAGAAATCAGTAATAAAAATGAAATAAAAAAGGCACTCAAAGAAATGAAGAATAACAAATCTCCTGGGAAAGGTGGAATAACTGTGGAAATGCTAAAAAATGGGGGGAAAACTACAGTGGCAGTCCATTATGTACTAATGAATAAAATATTGAACACAAAACAAATATCCACCACATGGAACGAGGCAATAACACTATTACTATTTAAGAAAAGATCTGAAAAACTATAGGCCCATAACGCTACTTAATGTAATGTTCAAACTGTTTACTTTAAGCAACGTGATAACAAATAAATTGAATGAAATTATAACACTAGCAGAAGAACTTCAAGGTTTTAGGTCGGGAAGATCATGTACCGAAGCTATATTTATAATGAGGCAAGTGTAAGAGAAATCATTAGAAGAGAATACAACAAACCGGCATATCTATGTTTTGTGGACCTCACAAAGACATTTGACCAAGTTAAATTAAACGACATTATCCACTTACTGTATGCAAGAAAGATACATCTAGGAATAATCAAAACGATCGAAAATATCTACCAAAACAACACAATAAAAGCAAAAGCAGAAGAAGAACTAATCGATCCTATTGAAGCTGGCAATGGGATAAGACAGGGAGATTCCCTGAGTCCTCTCTTGTTCAACCTGATTATGGATGAAATATTAAAAAAAGTAAAAACTAAAAAAGAATACCAAATGGGAGAAAAACAACTTAAAATAATCTGCTATGCAGACAATAAAATTATGTATGTATAAACAATAAATTATGTATGCAAATCCCTAAACTGATGATACGGGTGACTCAATAAAAAACAGATATTTGTCAACAAGTTTACAGAAGTATATAGGAAAACAATTTTAAATTGAGTATGACCACCAGGTATAAAGGTTGGAGCAGAATAGAATACAATAGTTGTGAGGGTTACTAATCCCTAAATAAGGTTGCCAGTGTCGGAGTGATGGAGGTTAACAGGTACTAATGAATTTGCAAGAAATGTAAGATGTTTATTTTATTGGTTATATATAACCAATAAAAGTTTAATAAGTACCTACCTATTTGCAAAATAAAGTTTAATTCTTTAGATAAAATAAAACGTTTTATTTTATCTGAAATGAGTGCATTCCACGAAGTAAGGGTTTCAACAATCAAACATTTAATTCTTTAATTCCAGGAATCTACGACAGTAATTGACTAGATAATTACCTTCTAAACTTATTCCACAGAAAATGTGATAGTGGGTTTTTCCATTTTGTAGGAAGGTCCAAGTGGCGTATTCAAAATTCTTAACAGTTCACTAAAAGTAGGTACTTCAGTTGCAAGGTGCAGTTTATTGTGTATACTAGTGTTATGGAAAATTTGGAAGTGCCGTGTAAACGCCGAAAAATTGGTCCTTTAACAGTTAATGAAAAAACATTAATATTTAATTGTTTTAAATCATTTACAGACAAACGTTTATGTGAAAGTGTTGATGAGACCGTTGAGTTAGTTAGCAGTACACTTGGTGTTGGGAAATCTACGATTTACAGAGTTATTAAAGAAGAGAAATGTGGTAGTTTTCAAATGCCACGTAATGCTCCAGGGAAACCAAAATTTCAAATAGAATATCATTTTAAAGAAGGACTTCGACGGAAAGTGCATGAATTCTTCTTTAGACAAGAATTTCCAACATTGGATAAAGTTCTTGTCTCAGTTCGAGATGATAAGGATTACCCAGAAATGAGTCGAAGTACGTTATGGAAACTTTTAAAAGAAATAGGCTTCCGCTGGAAAAAGAATCCCAGAAAGTCTATTTTATTAGAAAGAAGCGATATTGTCATATGGAGAAGACATTTTCTAAGAACCATAAAGGAAATGAGAAACCAAAAAAGAAAAATATTTTATCTTGATGAAACATGGATCAACGAGGGTCATACACCAAATAAATTTTGGCAGGATGAAACTGTTACAAGTCAAAGGCACGCTTTTGTAAATAACTTATCTACTGGTTTAAACCCACCATCAGGAAAGGGACGCAGGCTGATAATAGTACACATTGGCAGTTCAGACGGTTTTGTTGAAGGTGGTTTATTAACTTTTGAATCAACTCGTACCGGTGACTACCATGAAGACATGAACGCTGATGTCTTTCAAGAATGGTTCGAACAAATGATAGATCTTCTTCCTAAGAACTGTGTAATAGTAATGGATAATGCAAGTTATCACTCCAGACTTATAGAAGGACTGCCCACAACCAAGTGGTTAAAAAAAGACTTGCAGAATTGGCTGAGTTCAAAAAATATTACGTACCATCCCGGATCTATAAGAAAGGAACTTTATTCGTTGTGTGCCCTTCATAAAGAAAAATTTAAAAAATACGAAATTGATGAAATTGCCAAAAATCGTGGAATGACAGTACTTAGATCCCCACCATATCATTGTGAATTAAACCCGATTGAACTGGTATGGGCACAGATAAAGAGTGAAGTTTTCAAGAAAAAATACCACTTTTAAAATTCATGATGTTAAACAGTTGTTTTTGGAGGCCGTAAATAATGTAAAACCTGAAAACTGGGAAAAGGCAGTAAATCACACTATTAAAGAAGAGGAAAAAATGTGGAAGCTGGACAATATTACTGATAAAATGATCGAGCCAGTTATTATAAATCTTGGTTCTGAAAGTTCATCTTCTGAATCTGATTTGGATTTGTAACAAGTAGCTGTAAGTTTTATATTAATATTTTTATTCATCTATTTAACATACCTTAGACGGTTTTAAAAACTCTATGCAGACGACGCAATACTACTCTCTTAAAGTGAAGATGATTTACAACGTATGCTGCACCAATTTAGTATAACCGACAGAAAATTTAACATGTTAATTTCCCCAAAAAAGACAAAATGCATGGTTACAACAGCAAATTTACTAAGATGTAAATTGGAGCTGGAAGGTCAGATAATAGAACAAGTGATGGAGTTTAAATATCTAGGCATCACATTATCTAGCTATAGAAAGCTCGAAACCGAAGTGGAAGATCAAGTGAATAGAACAAACAGAGCCGCAAGCTGCCTGAATGAAATAATATGGACAAATAAAAATATCGGGAAAAAAACGAAAGGAAGAATTTACAAAACAGTCATTAGACGAATAATGATATACAAAGACAGAGAAGACAAAAGGATGTTAGAAACAGCAGAGATGAAAACACTTAGAACAATTGATTGTTAGACACTATGAGACAAAGCTAGAAGTACAGATATATGACATAGATGCAAGGTGGATCTGTAGAAAGACCACGAAAACGATGGAATGA
The DNA here is from genome assembly GCA_918026665.1 of Diabrotica balteata. Lineage (NCBI taxonomy): Eukaryota > Metazoa > Arthropoda > Insecta > Coleoptera > Chrysomelidae > Diabrotica > Diabrotica balteata. The sequence goes on from OU898282.1 coordinate 114,923,104, forward strand.
CTTACTGGAACTGGAACTTACTGGATGCACATTGAAAAACAGACATAGTCATGTCTATATAAAAAGGAGAATATCTAAAAGAAAGGAATTAATTAAAACACGTATTACATTGAAGTATATTTTATTTCACTAAGTATACTTAAATTTAAATTGGAGTTAAACTAAATGTATACCACAGCATACCTTATACAAATATTTAAAATATCTGAAATTCTAACATTTCATTTTAAAACGACTATAAAATACATTTTATTTAAATTATTTTTAAAGTATGAGGTCTCCCAATAAGAATGTCCTGATGTTTTGTTTAAACGAAAAGGGTAAAAATTGCTGTAAATAAAAAAAACAATTTTGTTGCAAAATAAAATAGATAACAATTATTTTCCGGATATCACATCGTTCTAATGGCCACCGCAACTACGTTTGCAGAAGTGAATCCGATGAACCCAATTTTCGGTCACTGTATGCAAAATATCCACATAAATCTCTCAAATGGTGAGCTCTATGTTCCATTTCAAGTCTTCAATAGATTGTGGTTTGTTCACATAGACCAATAACTTAACACAACCCCATAAAAATAATCTAATAGTGTTAAATCGCAGCTTCTTGGAAGCCAAGCATCTGGTCGAAGTTGTTGAATTCTCCTGGGATCTCTGGCATCAAGAGAAATCAATGTTTCTGGGAACTTTTCCTTTAATAAATCAATGGTTGAGGCAGTAATGTGACATGTGGCACCGTCCTGTTGGAAAAACATGCCATCCAAATCCGTTTGATTCAACTGAGGCCACAAAAAATCCGTTATCATCGTTCGATACCTTTCATCACTGACTGTTACACCATGTTCGAAAAAATAAGGTCTGATGATGCCACCATGCCATAAACCACACCAGACAGTGACTTTTTCTGGATACAAAGGCTTCTCAAGAATCTAATATGGATTATTATCAATCCAAAAATGACAATTTTGCTTATTCACAAAGCCGTTTAACCAAAATTAAATTTCATCGGAAAAGATTATGTTTTTTTAAATCGTCATCATTTTCGAGTTTGTCTCGAGTCCAATCAGCGAACAAACGACGCTTATGATGGTCAAGTGGCTTCAATTCTTGGTTCAAAATAATCTTGTTAGGGTGTAGGCGTAAATCTTTTCTCAGAATTCACCAAGTTGTCATTCTGGTGAGTCCAAGTTCTTGAGAACGATGATTTGCGGATACATTTGCATTATCCGCTACACTGGCTCTTACAGCAGCATTGTCCTGAGTTCTTGCATCGTCTAGTTGGTGGTTTCTTATCGTGCAGAGTAAATTCACGTTCAAACTTTTCCACGATTCTTCAAACTTTCACGTAATTCACGGTGGGTATTCAGAAAAGTACGATTATTAGCATACAATTTTAGGATAATTTTCAAACGTTGTTCAAGCGTATATCTTGCCATGGTAATTTGTTAGAGTATACTTCTAATATTTATAATTATTTATCTATGGAATATACTAAATACTAACATCAACAAGTGACAGTTCTACCGTTTTCAAAATGGCCACTATGACATTTCAAAACCAGCACGTCCCTATTGGGAAACCCATTACTTATAAATATGCAACTTGATTTATTTACGAACTTGCTAAAAATTGTGGACATCCAAATGTACAACGAAATAAATCAGTGATGGTACCTTAGTTTGACGAACTTACAGTATGATAATAAGTTAAAAATCCATGTATTACTTTTATCGTCTGAAATATATATATTATAAATAAATAACCACTAGAAATTAAAAACTGACTAAAACATAAATTTAAGTAGTTGAGGAAGTAAAATGCAAACAAGCGTAGGTCAAAAATAAGTAATTTTTCAGGAGGGCAAAATACTTTACTCTGAAAAAAAAAAATAATCGATTCTAATCGTTTTAATCGATGTTATGCAATAGTATTGATTCCAAACATGCACAAAAAGTATTGATTCCAAAAATGGTGTGCACAAAAGCTGATTTACAAGTAAAAACAGCAACAATAAAGCAACAAAGTAAAGAAACAGTCATACATTTCTTCTTGCTCCTCACTAGGAGCTGCTGTAGTGGGTCCATCACAAATCAAACTCTTGTACCAACTAAGGCGTGGATCAGAAGTACACCAGTTCTCTCCAATTATTTTTTTTAAGTTTGTCAACATCTTTGGTCTTTTCTTTGGTTAACACATGATGAAGTGGTAGTTCTTTGAGTACCAACAAAATCTTTATGTAGACAAAAACACACAAACTTTTAGTTTTTTTCTGAGGTGTTTAATTTCTTCTTGTGTCCGATAGCGACTTTTAATTCTCTTCAGTTCACTAATTGATTCGATGTTCTTATAGTATTCACTTAGTTTCTTAGTATCTTAGTTAGCATGTAAAAATAGCTATGTCCGCATACAGAGAAATACACTAAAATCTTCGGGATTGATGATTTGTGTGTTTTTAAAAAATGACTCTGTGTTCTCAGAATAATATTATTTTTATTTTAAGAAACACAACCATCGCTAAACAACCTTAGTACAGAAAAGCCCTGAAAATCAGCTTCTGTTAAATAGTTTAAGAGAGCCGATGATATTTCCACACTGTCTTTTCCTGCCTGCTCCTCTGACCAAGTATAGGACATGAAGTTTTAAGTTTTATCAATAAGCTTCTTAAATTGGACTTTTCGGTAGTGGCTGAATTTGTTGAAGATCAAAGTAAAGGCTAAAAGAATAAGAAACATCCATTTTCATGTACCTTGAGGTACATTCACAGGTTTGCCTTGAGGTCAAAATATGACACAACAGCAAGGCGAAATAACAACTCTAATACAATAGAGCGATTTGGTTTATTTAAAACATATGATAAATTTGGGTGACAACCTGTCTGTGAAAAACCAAAAAATGAAACGAAAAGGTGGTTAAGAACACCATTTTTCCCCCAGTGATCGGTTAAGAGAAACAAAAAACAAACAATCAAGGTCAATCCAAAATATCATATATTAATAGTCTACTAGTTGATTACTTTGTCAATTTGCATTTACATATATGTATTACTTGTTTCTAATCAAATAGTTCAATACAACTTTATAATTATAATTGATTCATAGAATCCTTATTATTCTCAGTTCCAAATGTTATAACCGTTGGACTTTTGGAAGTTTAATCAATCTTCACCTGTGTCTGGCTAACCAACCACAACGTAGACTATTAATATATGATATTTTGGATTGACCTCGCTTGTTTGTTCTTTGTTTTTCTTAACCAATCACTGTGGGGAAAATGGTGTTCTTAACCAACTTTTCCTTTCATTTTTTGTTTATTTAGAGACAGGTTGTCACCCAAATTTATCATATTTTTTAAATAAACCGCTCTATTGTATTAGAGTTGTTATTTCGCCTTGCTATTCTGTCATATTTTGACCTCAAGGTCACTGACTTTTCACGTTGTTGGCGTTGTTAACACGTGTTGCCTTTATTTCACCGACAGCAGACCAGAAGCTCAGAGTGGTAACTCCATTAAGTGCATCTTAGATGTTTTTAGTTCTTCTTTATATTAATGTTTTTTCCTTAAGTTTTTTTTACATAATTTTTATATACATGTACAATTACCACATGTTCTTTTGCTGTGCTAAGTTTGAGCAAATTGTTAACTGTATTTAGTTCAATTTATTGTTTATACAACATAATCTTATAATGTCCATTGTCATAAGCTTCTTTACAATTTTAATATCATTGACTGCTACATGTCTTTTTGAGGTAACACACTTATAATAACTTTTCTATGGATGTTTGGTTTTTCATATTGTTTTTAGATTAACTGATGATGCTTTCTGATTAGAAAGCGAAACATCTTTAATAAATAGATGAAGTAGCCACCTTCTTTGTTTTTTTTTTCTCCACCTTTGACCGAAAAAGCCACCACTTTTCGAGTGATCATTATTATATATATATATATATATATATATATATATATATATATATATATATATATATATATATGTATATATATATATTTGTGTATCATATGCAGAAGCTTTAACTTATTCGTAAACTATTGATAAGCATACCCTGTAGTAAAAACGAGATAATTCTAAAAGTTTCGCGAAAATCAGGCTCGTAACTGCTTAAACATTAACTTTAAATTACCGTGGTAAATATTTATGATAAAATTTTTTATATAGTTTACCTTACCTTTAGCAGAAGCTCTCGATTCTGTGTAATAAATCCATAACAAGATATATTTATAGGATTTTGAGTTACCACTAAAAACATAAGTAGTAGCTGTCGGTTTTTTTTATTCCAACTATGCCAGTTTAATTGCTGAGCGTTAATAAAAATCTTTTCACACTAAAACATTAATAATGAATACATACATAAAGGTTTTATCCAAATAAGTTATACAAATTAATAATCGTATTTATCGTAATTTAAATATTATGAAAATTTTTAAACTTAGGAATCTATAAGTAGACTACAAATAGGTTAGAGTTGGAACCAAGTTTTAACCTTGTTTAGGCTTTACGCCTCTTCAAGGAAGGGGTACTCTTTTTTTTGCGGAGTAATAGTGGTGTGACAAAACGTGTTGATTGATGTTTTATGTGGAGAAGTATTGGACTACAAAGGAGCTGGGAATCAGAAGATGGCGTATATGTGTGTACGATGTGTTAAGAAGCGCACAAAAGAAATTTTGGTTAGGAAAGCTAAACATGTCGAGAGAGGCACTTCAGAGGTTACCAGCAATACAACAGGAACGGCTCTTAATCAGCGTTTTTTGTAACCATTAATATAGTATTTTTGTGCCATTTATATTTTGTAACTGTGTTGAGACAACAAGAAGTGTTTAACTATTTTCTCAAAATCATTTTGTTTATTCCCTTTGTTAGAAAAGTTTATAACCCCGTTTGTGTTTCTTTTTTAGGAAGTAAGAGCCTTTTTTCTTTATCCAACAGGAAGTTTCCTCGAAGCGGCGTATCATTTTAAATAGCTGGAGGTCCTTCTTGTTGTTTTGTTTGTCCATTTGACCAGGAGATTTATGTAAGTACCCTTGTGGTTCATTTTTGTAGTTGCCATAATCCAAACCCTTGCCATTCACTTATCCACGACCCCAGCTTTCCAAATTAACCCTGAGTGCCGTTTGCATAAGTTTCGTTTATTTTGCTTGCCCTATCTCCACTTCCAGTAACTTCTATCCCAATTTTTAACCCCTTATGATAATACCCTATGTGGTAGGCAAAATATTTCGTTACAGCGCTAAAGAAAGTCAAAAACAATCAAGCACCAGGACCAGGAAACATAAAAATGGAACTGCTGAAATATGGAGGCGCCAGGATCGTGTCATTCATACGAGTGTTGTTCAATAAAATCGAAGCAGGAGAGGAGATTCCAGAGAAGTGAAATCTGTCATATATGTCCTCCAGTTTCAAATAAGGTGACAAAAGATCACCAAATAACTATAGAGAGATCAGCGTAATGCCTTTAATAGCAATTGGTACTTATCCTTATTTCTTGGTTCTCTTTTTTACTAACAGATCTGCTTAAAGATAACCTTATTTATCATTTTAGGCATCCCTTGTTCCTTTTATGTACTCATATTCTAATTCCTTTTCTTTGACTCGTTCAAACCTAGGACCGGCTCTGGTAGAATCTACTCCTTTGTGTATACTTTTAAATATTTCTATGTAGGTATATTATTTTTAGTTTTTACATATTATTTTTATAATTGTGCTAATAATTGACACCTATTTATTTAATTTGCAAATAAAAACAACAAGAAAATGGTTTATTCACAAGCTTAAAAATAATGATATCATAGTAAACTAATACTGATTACCTCTGACCGTATCATTTCCCCTGATTCGGCAATCATCACAAGTGGTATAATTCCACTTATAAAAAAAAGATAATATGGCATTGAGTCGGTGGTATGTACTGTCTAAAATAAATAAATCACATTTATTAACACACTTATACAAACATATAGTAAATTCAACCAACTTACACCTCTAAATGATTAACATAATTAGCAGAAAACCTTTGGTTGTAGTAAAAGGCACGGTAAACTATACTGGTGTTCTCTATATTGTTAACACTTTGCTTTTAAGTATAAAATAAATATGTGTCAATAACCTGTTGTTCATAGTTTTGCATATTTTGGTACATTTTTTTAATAAATAGTATTCTTGCATAATGTTATTTAACGTAAATTTCGTTCACCTCACTTGTTTAATAATTTTTTTCTGAAACAAATACTACTTCTGTGTTAAGGATAATTTATATGCCAAGTAGATATCATAGTTAATCTTTGGTAAAAATACTTCGCAGTAAACTAGAACATTTTGTCAATTTAAATAGTGGTGGTTGTCTGTTAGAATTGTACCGTTTTTGAGACGTCTGTAATTAAGGCTGTTTTATCGGTGCACCAAAATTTTTTCTCTGTTATTTACCGACGAAATGTCTCGAAATTTGGACATGTTATTCGAAATTATGTTGCCTTTAAAATGATCGTTTTACTTTTTTTATTTTTTTGAATTTTCTGTTGAAAAATTGGATTACACTGTTTACCGTTCTATTATAACCAAACTTTTCACGTCCGTCAGTTGAAAGAGTTTTTTTTCTGTAATCGTTGATTCTTTTTTCACCTTTCTTTGTCCAGTAATAATCGAGAAAAGCGTATTCAAACTTTGAAGAAAATTGCTAAAAAATACTGAAATCTAATAGTGAAACGTGTTCCTCATCATTGTCGCTTAGCTTGATCGTTATCGTATTAGTGACGTCAAATCTCATGAACGTACGGTATGGTCTTATTTTTATTTCTCTATGGGTACAGTCAGTTAGTTCGCTTGAATCAGAATCCATTTTAGTTCTTTCATTCTTGTATTTTCTTTATCAACTTGCTTAGTTTTTACAGTTTACAGTATTCTTATTTATTTTGAAAACATTGAAATTATCTAGTTTACGGATATGTTTAAGTAATATATTATTAGTTTAGTGGTATAAGTTAAAAGTTCTTTAGTTTACGCGTATTTTTAAGTATTACATTAGGTTAGTGATATAAGTTATAAGAGGCAAGATAAAAAATGAGTCCCAGTAAACGTCCTAGGTCAAGGAAAAGGAGAGCAATTGCACTGCAGTAAGTATTTATTATTTATATATTTACAACCGTTTTTAAAAGCTTTTATATATATAGCGTTGATTACGTTCTTCACAAACACCCGTTGTTTGTTTTATTTTAAAAATATTATAATAGTTTATCTTCAGTAAGTTCGTATCTTTTTCCTAGAATAATTTTGTTTCTTTCTCATATTTTTAAGAACTTAAAAATCAAAAAAGCTACTATAAACAAAAGTTTTTCATCAAATAGTTTATTCCACCAACCCTTTTTACTTTTTTTTATTTACTTACCGTAAAGTAAGTAAATAGAGGGTTCATGACCTTACATATTATTTGATTATGGTCAAAATATTACCAATGTTTTACTCTTAAATAATAATAATAACAAATAATATTATTTGCAGAAAATACTTTAAATTTTATCGTTATTTCTAGTAATAGCTGTCATTCTTAGTCAGTTGAGATTGCCTCTCCGCAAAAACCATCTTTTTCGGTAGAAGGCAGAAGAATAGTGGACATAAACTTTTTCATTAAATCTATTCAAGGTTTGAAAAATCATCCTCCATTTTCATGCAACTTTGCTAATATGGAGATTATCAAAGAAAAAATGGACGGATTGATAAGTACATTGACTTTTAAATGTCAAATGTGGAATATTTAAAAGGAGATAGTAACATAGGATTCTGGTAACAATTCACTGAACTTGAATGGTTCTGGTCATTCAGACATCCAGCAGCAGCACGCTGCATTAAATATACCTGTGATGTCATACAGGCAGTATGCAAAACATACGAAGACAGTTGCAGATATCATCGGCCAAATACTTTGTGATTCCTTAGAAGAGGCTAGACGGGAGGAATTAGCTTTAGCCAAAGAAATTGGTGAAGTATGCCACTGATGATGATGAAATAACTATCCACGATTTGTGTTTTATTCATCAATTGAATACTTTTCTTATGTAACTGCAACCTATAAATATATTAAAATAATGTATATTCCATTCAGAGAACTTTTTCTTCGCAGTGCGTCACCTCGAAATACTTGCCAGATAAATACATTTACTATTATGATGGTTTCGCAGGTACCAATTTTTTATAGATAAATAAAAATATTTTTGTTTAATTTTTACTACGCTAATATCAGTTTTCTCTAACACATAAATAACTTCTTGAAATAATTTTCAAGCTATAACTGCGAAATTGTTTATTTGTTTGTGACAACAAATTGTAATTTTTTTGATAATAATATTCTTATGTTATTTTAAATTTATTATAAATAAACACCATGGTGTTTTTTGCAGTCACGTTTCACAAATTTTTATTTAATACTATGTTTAGCTAAGACATATAAATTAAAAATGTGATTAATTCTTTTTAAAACATTATCTACGATAATCAATCTAAAAAAAAGTATTCCGACAAAACTAATTTGAATGGAGAATAATGCATTTATTGTCATTAAACAACCCGTGGGCCGGCGCCACTGAATAAACATCGAACTTAGGGTCTGACATAAGCAGTGTAGAAAAGTAAGTGATACGCCCACTTCAAATCGTAGTATGCTATAACTGCGAAAACAAATTTTAAAATGAAAATATTTGTACTAAAAATAAAATAATTGTGGAGAACATTTAAATTTGTTTATGTACGGTTTCCAACCATTTCTAAACCTTAAGTTCAAGTGGTCCCCAGTAGTGAAAAGTTTGAGAACCACTGACTAATATAATATGTGGAGTCTTATTAAAAGTGGGGCTTTCGAAACGGTTAGGTTTTTATTTTTAAGACAAGTAAAATAATATTTTATGTTGAGATTGTAATAATTAATACAATTAATGTATTATATTGTTTCTCATTTTAATATGGATTACGAACTATTACAATTTTAACATTTAGTACGTACTTTTAACGAATAGAACTATATATTATAAAACTATTTATAATATATTTTAGCTGTCCTAGTTTAGGACAGCTAAAATATATAGACCCCCAAAGAAAATAAACAGTTTCGAAATTCTCGATTTTTAATAAAAGAGTCTACATAATCAGTAGGCCTTTTGACCGCAAAATCAGGAATCTTTAAAAGTTATATATTGTTATGATATGTAAAATCGAGAAAAGTATTGGTTTGCTTAAAATACTTCAAAGTTCATAAACATTAAAATAATTCAGATAAGTCAAATAATGAACAACAAACATTTCGAAGAATGAAAGTCTTTTAATTTTGGATTACCTGTATTAACCAAAACGTAAGATATGCATAAATTATTTTCTTTGTTAAAATATATTTGAGTGACCCCTATAAGCTTAAGTAAAACCCTAGACATTAGAAGCGGTTTTTCCAAATAAATGTTGTGCAGTAATTAGGACAAGAGAATAGATTTTAGAAAGATATGTTTCTGTTAGTTTCTTTAGAATTGGTAGGAAAAGATTTTGTAAATAAGTTTTAGGAAATTTTATAATTGTATAGGTAAAAATTTGGGTGTTATCGAAATAAAGAAATGGGAGATGTAGGACGCGTTTTGATTGGATGAGATTGGAAAAGGTGGGAGGTTTGGTTTGAGAATGAGACGTTAGTTAGTTTTGGAAGAAAAATTGATAGTCAGTTGGTTTCCAAGGGTGCAAGGCGAACGGCCGTTGTTCTCGGGTAGTTTCCCAGAGATAGGAAGCAGTAGCAGTGAAAGTTTGTGAGTCTTCGTGTAGTTAGTGTATCTGACAGAAGCTAATCCAGTAAAAGATTGTAAGTTATATTTTCTACTTATATTCCAAGAGTCAATGTTCAGGCCAACGAGAGATTCAGTTTATCGTAAAGAAAAGATATCCCAAGAGTCATTTTTCACTCAGGCCAACGAGAGATTCAGTTTATTGAGAGAAGAAGAAGCTATCATAATTTGAACGATTCGTGCATTTAAAGGAGATCATTAAGGACGATTAACTTGCAATAATTTGTTGTAAGATTGCTGATTACCTAGGGAGCGGCTACGAGTAAATAGTATAATCTACAGGGAACAAGGATTGGGACCACTCATCATCAGAGAGAGATAGTTTTGTTTTCTGCAGTTTTTTTCTTTTATTGATAACACAATTTTTACACTTAATTTAGAAAGGATATAAATATTTTGATTAGGAGATTTAGAATAATATTTGGATTTTGAGATTTCAACTATTTTGAGGGTTCACGTACGTAGAAAAAATTTTAAGAATCATTATATGAGATATTGTTTATTGAAAACATTTGAGTGTGAATTTTATTTCATTATTTTTATTTCAATATCTAGTGTTATATCGTATGTGTTTTTTATTATTCTGGTATTCTTTGGACCTTACCTTTCACATGTGAAGCATAGATATTGAAGTACGAAATTAACTCTGAGATAAGAGAATTAAAAAGTGTGATAGAGTCATAATCATATCATTTAAATAATTTTAATTAATTAATTAATTAATTAGCTAATTAATTGCTTGGCGCACTAAGTTTTGAAATATCACAATAATATATATATATATATATATATATATATATATATATATATATATATATATATATATATATATATATATAGGGTCATTGTGCCTAATATGAAATACTAGCGTAATATGAGACCCCTATCTATCTTGCCCGAGAGGTGCTGCAGCGACGCGGAAGTGGCATGAAACAATAGTGTAGTACGTCGCAAACTCTAGGGAATTCAGTCGAGCCGATCCAGTCTAATACAACGGTGTGTAACTTTCTTTATAAATTCACGTGTCGTGAGTTTTTTACAGTGTTATACTTCATACGTTGTTTTCACTTTTAAGGTACGTTTATTCTTTAATAGTTAGTGTAAGATGGTAGCTAATAAGATGTAGTGTAGATATGCCAGAACCATTTTAAACAAAACTTAAAAACAGTTCGTGTTTGTGACAACGTAGTTGCGCCTAATATGAGACACACGGTTTGCCTAATATGAGATAGTATCTCATATTAGGCAAACTATTTCTACCGGTCAATGCTTAATGTTTACTTATTTTTGTCAATTTTTAGATGCACTGACATGATGAAGAGAGCTGTTGAGGCTGTCAGGGCAAAAGAAATGGGATACAAAAAGGCCGCAAAATACTTTAATGTACCAAAAGGAACACTGGAACGTTATGCTAAAAATGTTGATAAAACCGCTCAATCATTGGTCGAAGTTCCTTTAGGAAGGAAACCCATTCTGTCAGAGCAAATCGAAAACTTGTTTCTTAAATATTGTATTGATATGGACGCAATACTTTATGGCTTGCGAAAAAAGGATATAAAAAAAATGGCTTTTCAGCTTGCAATGAAAAATGGTTTGAAGCATCCATCTTCATTAGAGAAAAATAGTGTTGGGATAAATGGTTAACAGGGTTTTTAAAACGTCATCCGCAGCTTTCTCTTAAAAAACTTCAAGGGACATATTTTGCGAGAATTAAAGGTTTTAACGCTGAAAGTGTAAAACATTTTTTTGACATTTATGAACCTCAACTAGACATAATCAGGAGCCAGCCACATAGACTGTACAATGTTGACGAAACTGAAATAACAATTGTTCAGCACAAAGCAGCTAAGGTTATCTCACTAAAGGGTAAAAAAAAATGTTGAATGCAGCAGGATCATATGTGCCTCCATTGATTGTTTGGCCTCGTAAAAACATGCAAGATGCTTTGATGGACGGTACCCCTCCAGGATCGATCGCTGCATGCCATCCATCTGGGTGGATCCAGACTGATCTATTTACAATGTGGTTTAACTACTTCATAAAACATGTGAAGCCTTCAATGGATGATCCTGTGCTGTTAGTGCTAGACGGGCATAATTCGCACACAAGAAATATTGATGTTATAAACAAGGCTAGGGATAACCATGTTGCGATTGTGTGCCTCTCACCGCATTCAAGCCACAAAATGCAACCGCTTGACGTGAGTTTTATGTTCCCATTGAAGACATTTTACGCCCAAGCGATTGAAGATTGGTTATACTCAAATCCTGGAAGGTTGTAACAAACCTACGTGTTGGAAATTTATTTGGTGTTGCTTACAATAGGGCTGCAACAATGAATAATTCCATTATTGGATTTAAAAAGACTGGGCTGTTTCCTTTAAATAAACAAGCGTTCAATGAAGAAGACTTCTCCATTCATTCTCACAGGCTTGTCTCCATAAATAGCCCATCAACGTCCGATGCATCAGTGTCCAATTCTAAAGTAGGCCTAGACACTGATGGTACCAACATGGATGGAGGTCAAATGAGGGCTGTCCCAGCATTAGTTTCACCTGAAGAAATTAACCCCTTACCAAGTTTGGAGGTTATTGATCCGTCAAAACCAAGTAGGGCCCGTACAGCTGACATAATCACATCAACACCTTACAAAAATCAATTAGCTGAAATCATTGAAAAGAGAACTGTAAGTAGACCAACTGTGAAAAAAATCTCTTTTCACTAGTAAGAAAAATAAAAATGAAGGTTCCTCTAACACCGAAGAAAATGAAAAAGAAACCGAATCCAGGAAAGTTGTTAAGCGAGGAGGAACTCTCAAAGGTAAAGGAAAAGGGGTTATAACAGGAAAAGGAAAGCTACAATCTGAAGAACCTAATGCAAAACGAAGAAAACTGCCTTTCAACACCAAAAATGACAGTAGTTCATCTTGGAAGATGACAATATTTCCTTACATGACAGCAGTGATGATCCTGATGAAAATGATGCAGAATGCTTGTTTTGTGGATGTTTTTACTGCCAAGACAAAAGAGGAGAGCGGTGGCGCCAGTGTCGTAGTTGTTGCAGATGGGCACATGAAGAATGTGGGCTGATGAATTGTTTGTTTGTAAACAATGTGACGCATTTAAATAATTGTAGTCATGTTTTGACTAAGCTGTAGTTAATGCCAATTAATTTTACAAAAGGGTCTCATAATAGGACTACTTTTTTCAATGTCCAAAAATGTCATACTTACATATGTATTTTTTTTATATAGGTTTAAACATGTTTTTCGACAAGTAAGTCTTTGTTTCATTATCCTAAATATATATTGTACTAGTACCTGACTATGTTATATTTATTCCCTATTTTGATTAATAATTAATTATAAGTATATATATATGTATATACATATATATAAAATATAAAAAAATACATACAACGATGAATACCAACGTTGATCCAAGTATTGAACTTGCTCCGAGTCCGATTGTTGAGAATATCCTCCATTTTGAAAATTCTGTGTACATATTTATACTCCTTAAAATTAAAAATTAAATAAATATTTTGCAAATAATATTGGACTAAAGTTTATGACTTTTGACATATAACTAATTATAAAATGTTCTGCATAGTTCAAAACCTAAAATTCACCTATCAGATTGTAAATTTTATTAGTTTTATACGGGATTTGTCAAAAAATGTGACTTTCATTCAGGACTAACGTATCTCTATTTTTGATGATATAAAAAATTAGTATAAAGAATAGATATTTGAATAAAAAAAAAATTTAAATATATTCAATATTAAATATATTTAAATATTTCTTATTGTTTATTTATAGTAAGAAATATATTTTGTTCGATATTATCTTCACGATAATAGACCAGGATAAAGGACCAGGTAATTAAAGGTTAAAGTAAGTTTATTGACGTTTCAGTTTCCACTTCGGAAATAGTGCTCAAAATACAAACAGTAAATGAAACAAATTTGTTATTTGTTACTTGGGGAAAATTCTTCTAATAATTTAATTTTATCTGTCTCATTTATATTGACAATTCAGACATACATTATACATTTTAAAGTAGACGACTTTAAAATGATGTTGCCAATATTGTTGAGTTGCGTTCCTGGGGCGACTTTACTTGTATGATAGTTCATTCGATTACATGAAATCAACTTTAACTTGAGAATATCTGTCAAAAAATAAGCATAGCATGTAATTGGTCTCTAAAAAGACAAAATACATGCCATGATGACAGTAAAATTCTGCTATTAGTGATTACTAGACTTCGGCAAATATGCATATTGCATATTTTGCATATTGTGCATATTTTATGCAAATATTTCATATTTTGGTATATTTGTATAAAAGTTTGCATAAAGTGCATAAAAGTTCAGATTTTTATACTGTATTTGAAAATTTTTAAACATACCAATTTATTGGTTCTTTTGTATTGGTTAAACGTTGTCCTAGATTGTTCGGGACTTTGAAAGAAATGTGGGTATTCTCAACAGATCTTTTTAGGATGTATCTAATATCTCCAGAAACATGTTCTTGAAGGTATGGCAAAGAAGCATAATGAGGTTTGATGGTCAAGTCTCTGGGAAACGCAGTCTCTCTCAATAGTTTGAGTTGTCTCTTATTTATAAGTTTGTTAATGATATTGGGGTCATATCTATTCTTGAATGCTATTTGTTTAAGGGTGTTAACTTCTGTATGGTAGTTGGATTGTAATAGTGGAATTGTTAATAAGCGATGAATGTAACCATGGAAGGCTGCATATTTGTGTGACATTGGATGGTTGGTTGATAAAGGTATGATATAGTCGGTTTGTGTAGGTTTTCTATAGATACTGAAATCGAAATGGTCGTTTAATCTGGTAATGGTAAGGTCAAGAAAATTAATAGATTGAGATGATTCTAGTTCCATAGTGAACTTAATGTTTGGGTGGATTTGATTTAATTTAGAGAGTAACAGATCAGCTGAATTTGAGTTACCTGATATGAAGACTAAACAGTCATCAACATATCGAAACCAATGGAGAATTTCAGGATTTTTCATAATGTGTGTGGATTCTAAGTGATCCATAAATATATCAGCTAGGAAAGGGGAAAGGCATCTACCCATGGCTAAGCCATCAGGTTGTCTGTAAAATTTACTATTGAAAACAAAAAAGTCTTGAGCTAGACAAGTTTGTAATAATTGAATAATTGAGTTAGTGGTAGACAAAGTGATAGAATTTGCTCGTAGAAGAGACTGGGCCAGATTAATAGTTTCTTGTTTGGGGACTGAAGTAAATAGGTTGCTGACATCGAATTAAAGCGTTGTGATGTTAGGATGAAGATTTATTTGTTGAAGATTGTTGACTAGATGAATAGTATTTTTGACTACAAAGCGAGGGGTGAAGTTCGTCATGTTGTTAATGAGATTCAATATGAATTTTTACAAAATAGAAACTGGAGTATTTATGAAACTAACAACGGGACGAATGGGAATGCCCTCTTTATGTATCTTAGGTAAACCGTACAATCTGGGTGTTAATGGGTTACTAGGTATTTTATAATATGGAGCGTCATGTTCTGAAAGAAATTCTGTGAAAAGTTTATTGGCGGCTTTGATTTTGTTAATGAACTTTTTTGTTGGGTCTTCGGAGAGTAAAGTGAAATTGTTATCTGAAAGAAATGTGGTGACCTCGTCGTTATATGAATTTTGATCTAAAATAACTAGGCAATTGCCTGGTATGTCGGGATAGTATTATGAATTTTTTTATTTTTTATTTTGATTTCCTTATTTTTCTCTCATAATTAACTATGTAATCACCAATAGCAGAATTTTATTGTCATCATGGCATGTATTTGTCTTTTTAAATATCAATTACATGCTACGCTTTTTTTTTGACAGATATTCCCAAGTTAAAGTTGATTTCATGTAATCGAATGAACTATCATAGTCGCCCCAGGAACGCAACTCAACAATATTGGCAATATCATTTTAAAGTCGTCTACTTTAAGATGTATATTGTAAGTCTAAATCTTCAATATAAATGAATCAGATAAAATTAAATTATTAGAAGAATTTTTCACCAAGTAACAAAAAAACAAAATTTGTTTAATTTACTAATGTTTGTATTTTGAGAACAATTTCCGAAGTGGAAATTGAAACGTCAATAAACTTACTTTAACCTTTAATTGTGGCTTATTCCAATTTAAATAGTAATAACTTTAAAATACCACAAGAAAATAACTGCAGAACAATAACAATAATTTTCTTTTTTCGTATAAACAGTTATATGCTTCTTTGGATTGACGTTACTGAAATCGTAAATATCTTCACGTATATTTTTGTCTTTAACGTTGCACGCGAAGTACCAGGGTTCGATTCTCCGCCAGGAAGAAACTTTTTGTTTTTTAAATTCATTAAATTTAAAGCTTTTATTATTTTAAAGATTGAAATCATGGCAAGTAATTTATCAAGAATTTTTGTATTCAAATATGTTTTGTATGTTGTATGTTATATGTTATACTTACTGTTTTATTCTTAGAAATTGGTTTAAAAAATAAACCATTTCTTCATTAACTTTTTGTTGACAATAAGTACACTCTATTTGTTCCGATATATTACCATGTTTGTTTTTTTCCTCCTTTAACTTTACGATTTCTGTATTTAACATTTTAAGTAATGTAATGTAGTGCCACGTAAAGTACAAACATATAGTTATGATAGTGTGACAAAACGAGGCACTATGAGGTTGGACCCAGGCGAATGATATTATTATTAGCGTGGTACTCGCTGGAAGATTTCGTAAAAGAAGAAACGCAATGTTATTGGAATTACGGATAATCCAATAAGTTGTGCTATAATATATTATGAAAGTAACACAAAATAGAAGAGAATATCTCTTAAATTTTTCTCCTTGACGCTTTAGTTGACCTGTTAAGTTTGTACAGGCTGGTCTCGTATGCTCTTCATATAGATCTATTAGCTTGTTTTTATTTTTATGAATAACAGAGATATTTCTCATAAAACACCCATATGTTATTGAAAACTAAAATTTAAATTAAATAATTAATATAATTTATATTATACTTTTTAGTGTATGACAGTAAGTTCATAATAATAGACGTTATATAAAACATGAAGGATCACTGCGAAAAACGATCATAGTCGTTTCTAATAGTTTCTGTAAAGTCATAATTTTAAGGTTTAAAGTCGAATTGTTTTAGTCGATTTAAAAATATAAACAAATTATATTGCAAAAGTCATAGTCCAAAGGGTTATTTATAACCACAATAAAAAAGAAAAAATTATTACATAGCAAGCCACCCAATACAACAAAGGACAAATAGTACATAGAAAAATTAAATGCTACAGATAGAAGAATTAATATGCAGAAGATATAAGCAAAAAACTGAAGGAATACTGTGAACATACAGAGTATGTTGAAACAAAATGGAGCAATATAAAAAAATGTATAAATGAAACAGCTTCTGAACATGTAGGGATAGAGAGAAAGAACAAAAAAGAAGAATGGTATAATCAAGACTGTCATAACATGTTAAAAAAGAAGATAAAAATAAGACAAAGGTGGATCAGAACAAATAGACAAGAATATAAAGAAGAATACAACAAATTAGGGACAGAATGTAAGAAACAAATAAGAAAAATTAAACGAACCTGGTTAAATGATAAGATAAATGAAATAGAAAAAGAAAACACAAAAGCATTTTATAAGAAAATTAGCGAGCAGAACAAAACCTTCAAAGGAAAGATAAAAGGTATAAAGGATAGAAATGGAAAAGTATCAGAAAATGACAAAGAGTTTAAAGAAATCTGGACTGATTATTTTAAAGAATTGTTAACAGTACAAGAGGACGAAGACTTAAATGAAAATGTGGAAAAAGAGACCACGATCATAGAAACCGAGCTAGAAAAACCAACGAGAGATTAAGTTGAGGAAATATAAACAGTAGTCGCAACGGTAAAGCACCAGGTATAGACGGTATAAACATGGAACTAATAAAATATGGTGGACATAAACTCAGAGAAAAAATATACCAATTAATAAAAGTCATATGGGACGAAGAAAAGATGCCAGAAGAATGGCACAAAGGACAAATTATCACAATCCATAAAAAAGGAGACCAACAAATGAGGACTGACATTATTAAACACAGCGTATAAAATCATGTCAACCTTAATACAACGAAGACTGGCCAAAGCGACAACAAATATCATGGGACAGTATCAATGCGGATTTATTAGGGGAAAGTCAACAACAGATGCCATACATACGGTAAAGCAAATTATGGAGAAAGCTTATGGATATAAAATAGAAATTGAACTGCTTTTTATAGATTTCCAACAAGCATTTGATTCAATAAACAAAGCGAAATTACTTACAGCTATGAGAGAAATGAGAATACACAACAAATTAAGACGATTAATAAAAATGACAATGAGCAAAACCATAGTAACTGTAAAAACACAAGAAGGAGACACAGAAGAATTTGTTATAAATAAAGGTGTACGTCAAGGAGATTCATTATCTGCAACTCTGTTTAATCTTGCCCTGGAATATATAGTCAGAAAAATCAACAAAGGTACACTTAGAACGAGAGAGGGACAAATAATAGCATATGCCGACGATATTGTGATAATAACAAAGAACAGAAAAAAAATGGAAAGTATGTTAAAAGAATTGGTAGCAGAAGGGAAAGTAATGGGATTAGTAATAAATCAAGAAAAAACAAAAATAATGAGATTTGACAAAAAATATGAAAACAAAAAGGTTAGACTGGGAGAATATATATTTGAAGAAGTAGAAAAGTTTAAGTATTTGGGAATATTATTAGCAAACAATGGAGAAAGGGAAACAGAAATTAAAGAAAGGATAATTACAGCAAATAAGACATACCATGCAAATAAAAAGCTTCTAAAAAATAAATTACTGAGCAAAAAATCGAAAATGAAAATATATAAAACAATAATTCGACCGACCATGATGTATGCTGCCGAAACCCTTAGCATGACAAAAAAACAAGAGGAAGACCTTAGAATACTAGAAAGGAAAATACTAAGAGCAATATTAGGACCAATAAAAATTAATGAAAACCAATATAGACAAAGAACGAATCATGAACTACTAAACGAAATTAAAGAGGATATAGTTTGTAAAATAAAACAGCAAAGGGCAAAATGGCTAGGACATATATGGAGATCAGGACCATCTACGACAATATTCTCAATATTGGAATGGACACCAGCTGGTAAACGAAGACGTGGAAGACCAAGATCTACATGGCTACAAGAAGTAACAAACGATCTCAACAGGGCGGGCGTACGACAATGGAGAGAAAAAACCAGAGATAGGAAACAGTGGAGAAAAATAACAAGAAAAATTAAATAAAAAAAATGAGGACTGATCTACCTCGTAAAATAGATCTAGAGAGCTTAAGCGGCGTAACCCCGTACGGGGTGTTTAGCCACAATATATATATATATATATATATATATATATATATATATATATATATATAATAAGCCACCCAAAAGCACTGGCCCAATTATTGACAGTGGACACTTTATTTTTAAATAATTAAAGAGCAATTTACTGTAAGTACTTACATGATCTGGCGTAAAATACTATACTGCCATTCTTAAGAAAAACACCGCATATGCAAAAATTATGAATATTTAGTTAGGTGCAAAAATTAGATCTAGAGACTTTATATTACATGATTATTTAAGAAAAGTACAGTATTTTCAATCCCAAATATATATTCTGAACAAATTACTAAACCAATCATCTACGAAATCATGCGTAAAACTATGGAAGAACCCGCAACTACAACATTACTTAGGTAAAACCCCGCATATACTTGATGGAGCCTACAGTTACTTTGTTCATTCTAAGCAATACATACTCGTGGTGATTTTGCTACGTAATTGGCGCGATAAGCGAAAGCATTTATCAGACAATATGTGTTTCAATTGTCTGTTCTAAATTGGTTTGTTTTGTTTTCTCTTCTTCATGTGCCGTGCTCGATTCTCGAGCGTTGACTATCAAATTGGCTATAGTAATTTTGTTGACGGCAGCCCGGAAAAGAGATTCAGAGGAGCTGTTAAACCAATCTCTCAGGTTTCTAAGCCATGACATTTTTCTTCGACCTGGTCCTTCTTTTTCCATTGCCTTGTATTATTAAATGAAGTATATTATATCTCTCTGGGTGGCGCATAGGGTGGCCAAAATATTGAAGTTTGCGATTTTAAACTGTTTTGACGACTTTCGTAACTTTTCTCATCCGATGCAAAACAACTTCCTCCCAACTTATTTGTAGGATTCTCCGATACACCCAAATTCCAAAGGCTTACAGTTTCTTGAGTGTATCCGTCAAAGTCCAACCTTCGACACCATACAAAAGAGTAGAAAACAAATAACATCTCAATAATCTAATTTTTAAAATTAAAGTAATATTGTTACCACAGTGTCTTCATCTTAAAGAATGCAGCTCTGGCCTTCTCTATCCGTATTCTATTTTCTTTGCTCATGTCCTAGTTCTCATTTAGATTACAACCATGGTAAGTGATACTGTTAGTTCTCTCCAGTTGTTCACCATGAGCTGTTACCACGTCCGGTTGTATTGGCGTTTTACTGACGACCATCACCTTTGTCTTTGCGGTGTTTAGCTTAAGGCCATATTCATCACACGTTGTGGTAATCCTATTAATTAGATGTTGAAGTTATTTGTAATTGCTTGCAATTAACACTGTGTCATCCACATATCTCAAATTATTAATATTGACGCTATTCATTTTTATACCACATTGAACATTATCCAATGCTTTATTGAAAAAGAACTCAGAATAGTTGTTAAATAGTAGCAGGGACAAAATGCAGCCCTGTCTTACTCCTCTTCGTATTTGAAGCTCTTCAGAAGTGTCCCGGCCAATCCTGATGTTTGCACGTTGATGCCAGTAAAGATTTTTAATAATGCGTAGGTCTTTATCATCAATACCTACCTGCTGAAGAATGGCTATCATTTCAGTATGTTTTACTCGATGAAAGCCCTTCTCAAAGTGAATAGAACACATATAAACTGGATGTACGACATCTCTGCATATCTGTACCATAACCTGAATACTAAATAGTGCTTCTCTTGTTCCTAGGTTATTGCTGAATCCAAACTGTGTGTCGCCAAGTTATTGTTCTATTTTTTGGTACATCCTAGAGTGCAAAATTCGTAGAAATATCTTTAAAACATGACTCATCAAGCTGATGGTTCGGTAGTCACTAAATCTTTTTGCATTTGCAAAAATCGTATTGTCACAAAAATCGACTGCCGCCAATCCGTTGGTATATATCTAGTCAGTTTCATAAATTTTATTAAACAGATGAAGGAGAGATATTTTACCTGAACTCGAGGAGCTTTATTATTTCACTCGGTATTTCATCTGGTCCCGTCGCTTTTCAGGTCGTTGCTAATCATATTGCTGGTTCAATTTCATCCATAGTTATGTCAGGTCCTGTATCTACTTGGTTAATCTTCTCTTCTTCATGCACCATGTCCTTTCAGAACGTTGGTTACCATCATAGCCATCTTAATTTTATTCACTGCTACCCTAAATAGCATGCTTGTATCAACACCATACCAATCTCGCAAGTTCTTGAACCATGAGGTTCTTCTTCGTCCTGGACTGCGTTTGCCTGCTATTTTTTCTTGCATGATATTTTGTAGCAACCTATATTTGGGACCTCTCATTACATGTCCGAAATATTCCAGCTTCATCTGCTTGAAACTTTTTATGATCTCAGTAGTCTTGCTGAGACGTTCTAGTATTGCGTAGTTTTGAATCTTCTTCACCCAGGAAACTTTTAAAATTCTTCTATAGCACCACATTTCGAAAGCCTTAAGGCGATTTAAATAATTTTATTTACAGTCCAGGACTCGACACCAGAAAGTAAGACCGAGAATACGTAGCAGCGAAGTAGGTGGATCCTCAATGCCAATTTTGGTCTCTGTTCCATACCACCGTGGACTTCCTTCTAAAAGCAGCTATAGCCTGCTCTATCCTAGATCTAATTTAGCCGTGAATTTCTGCGTTACAGTTTAGTTGCTGTCCAAGGTAAACGATTTTATCAACTTTCTTAAGTTTGGTATTATTTAAATATATAGACGGTTTTATATGTTGCTGTTTACTTATTACAAGTTTTTTGGTTTTCCGTATGTTAGGATCCAGACCGGCCTCCCTACAACTCTCAACGACACTATCAAGTAGTGTTTGCAGATCTTCTTGACTAGAAGCTAGGAGTACTGTATATCGCAAATTATTTATGACTTCGCCGTTCACAAGTATTTCTTCTTGTTTTTAAGAAAGTGCTTTTTTGAAAATACTTTCGGAGTAAACGTTAAAAAGCAGGGGTGACAAGAGGCATCCCTGCCGTACTTCTCTTTTAATATTAAGTGCCTGTGATTCCACACCATCTACTAAAACTGACGTTGTTTGATTCCAATATAAATTTGCAATTATTCGAACATCTCTGCCGTCCAAGCCAACATCTTTTATAGCTTCGATCAATATAGAGCGCTTAACACGATCAAATACCTTTTGGAAGTCAATAAAACAACAGTATATGTCTACAGATATATCACGACATCTTTGAGAAAGTACGTTCATTCCAAACAGTGCCTCTCTCATTCCAAACCCGTTACGGAAACCAAACTAAGTGTCATCCAGGTATGTCCATACATCTATGGTGGTGTGAAAATGAGTCCTCTTCTTCTTGATATGTCTATCGGTAACGAGTGTTGGCGATCATTATGGCAATCTTCACTTCATCTCTCACAGCGCGGGAAAGCTGCATAGATGTTGTGTTGAACCAGGTTCTGAGGTTCTTCATCCAGGACGTTCTTCTTCCTGGACTCCGTTGTCCAAATATTTTTCCTATCAGGATGGCTTGTAGAAGGGCATTCATTTCGCATAATGTGTCCAAAGTACTGTAACTTTCAAAATTTAATGGTGGTCAGTATCTCTCGGTTCTTCTTCATTCTTCTGAGGACCTCCTTATTGGTGACTCGGTCAGTCCACGGGATTTTAAGTATTCTCTGATATAGCCACATCTTAAATGCTTCCAATTTTCTGCACATATCTTCGTTTAAAGTCCACGATTCAACACACAGAGAAAACGTAGCATCGCAGTATTCTTACTTTTATACCAAGAGAGAGGATGTGGCTCATGAAGAAGGCCCCCAATGATAAATAAAAGATACAAAATTATTTGAAATTACATACACAAAATGGAATATTTTAAAAATGAAAAACTGTAACCCATTTTATTCATTGTACCTATGTAGTTTTCCAGTACTTATTTTTCGTAATTCGATATTACTTATATGTAATATGTATTTTACAGTATATTTTTTTATCACTTTCAAAGAAATCCTTTTGTTTTACATTCGCAAAGTATGTTTGTTTGTGCGTTGTCGCCTATGCAATACTTGGGGACGATTTATCGATGGATTCATATATAGTTTTGTCTCATGAATCAAAATCTGAAAACGGCATTTTGATATCTCGAACCATCTTCGACATTAAAGTCAAAAATAGTGACGTCACAATTCTTCTTAATATACATTCGTTTTGCTGACACAAATAAATGGTCAATCGAAATCGAAACGTCAAATAAATAAATTTTATTAAATAATGTTAATGTAATGTTAAATGTATAAGTCTATCTACCCAATAATTTATGTATAAGTATTTTCCCTAACTTTTACACAAGAAGAGGTCTCTTTTTATATCAATAATGATAATATTATTTCTTATTTCCAAATATTGGTCTTAAAGCGTAAAATGTCTAAAATCCACTTTCTATTTTTTGTCTTTTGATTAATACCACCATTAACTAATGATGTATGAATGGCAGTTTACAAAAACTAATATTTAAGTATACTTCTTTAAAAAATTAATCATTGATTAATATTATTTTAACAGTAATAATAAAAATTATAAATTAATTAATTTCAAATTCAGATGTTATAGACTGTCAAAATCTTAATACAACCCTTTATGAATATATTATAAACATCAGGTTTTACTAGTTCTGTGCATGCATTTGTTGACCGCTACTTTTCTGTTAAATGAATTAAGTATAGCTGTATTTTTGAAATACTAACGAAAAATAATGTTGTAGCTGTAGCTAGATATTCTAAAAGTTCAACTGCATTTGGTTTGCTTAAGTACGCAAAAACTGCCATAAGGTATAGGCTGGTGATATGGAAGTAAAATACTGAACCACAAATATATCTTTGGCAAGGTGTACGATAAAGTACTGTTCCCCAATTTAACATCCAGTATAACGAATCGCCTAAAAAATATAGTGTAAATAAAATGGATAACATTAATCTCAAATCATATATAACAAGAAACACGTTAACATATGTCTGTATTGTTTATTACTAAATCAAAAATTCACTGAATCAAACCTTATTTTCAGTTTAAAAATAAATAAAATTATTATTAAAATTACTTAAAGCCATGTAAGAAGGCCGCTTTGCCGTTTAATGTCGATAACTTTATTACTAGTAGACAAGGCAAGCCACCAAGCAAGCAATTGAATTAAACCCAGCCTATGAGAAATGTTCACCCCTTAGAAATTACGTTCGGGTGTAACAATTCATTAAAGCGAGGTGTATTAACTCGAGTAAAAACAGGAGTCACTTCACCGCGATCGAATGCTCCAGACCATCCCTTTCCCACCTATAATGGGTAATAGAACCGCAACATGGTTTCCTAACCGAATGCAAAACTTGGGACAGCGCATTGTCTCTATATTCCTGTTATCTTAAAGTGACTTATCCGCGAACTAAAATTGCTTACTTGGGCCTCAAGTCTCCGCTCTGAGCCCTGGCTCAGTTCAGCAACTTGGTGCTCATGGGGTTGGGCCCTACGTGCCCGCGTTTTAATGGTTTTTGTTAATATTTTTTGTGGCTTGCGCCGGTTTTTTTTAGTAGTTATTTGATTATTTTTGGTGGCCGAAGCCGTTTTTGTTGTTGGTGTTGTTTTTTGGATTTTTTTTGTAGGATGCCTGAAACATAAAATCAGAATTTGTACATATTAATATAATAAATTATCTACTTAAAATTATTTCGTGTATGCTGTACGTTGCGATTGTTCACGAGTGTTTATAAGCTACGAACTATCTTCATTATCCGTTCCTGTTGTTTTTTTTTCTGTTTTCTCTCTGGTGTTTTGTTTTCTCTCTGGTGTTTTGTTTTCTCTCTGGTGTGATTGTTGATTTTTTCTCTAGTATTTAGATTTTATTCTACTTTGTTGTTTGGGTTTTTTGTGCTTCCATCTGTGGAAAGGGTCGTACCATTATCACTCGCAGTATGTGGCTGGGGTGGTTCTCTATCTCCGCGAACTTTATCCTAGCTTTTTCTTTCATTATTCATTTCAGTAATTTTCCGTTAACGGTGACTCCCGCTTTGATATTATTAAGCGCGTTTTGGAAAATTTCTTCAGAATATAAGTTAAACAAAAGTGGTGATGAAACACATCCCTGTCTAACTCCTCTACAGATCCTCATTTTTTCTGAGTGTTGCCAATCAATTTGAACTATGGCACTGTGGTTCCAATATAATGTTTGCACTATATTTATGATTTTACTGTCAATGCGCTTGTTCATAAGTATTGATATTATTTTTTCATCTCTTACTTTATTGAAAGCTTTTCCATAGTCAACGAAGCACAAGTGTAGATCAAAATTTACATCCCGACATCGCTGAATCAATATTTTGATGGCAAATAGTCCTTCTGGAGTACCCATTCTCTGTATATTGCGTCTCGCTAATATCCTCCTCTAGCCTTTCATGTATTCTCTTATGTATTATTTTTAGCAGAACTTGTAAAATATGACTCATGAGGCTCAGTGTTCGATAATCAATGAACTCTTTTGCTGCTTGTTTATTAAGGATGGTTATAAATACTGACTTCAGCCAGTCTTGTGGTCTTATTCCCGTTTCGTATACCGTGTTGAATAAATCTGCCAATACTTCCAAGATATCCTCCTCCACTAGTTTTAACAGTTCTTCTGGTATTTCCACTATATAATCCAGCTGCCTTATTGTCTTTAGAGTTTTTGATAGCATATTTGATTTCATCTATCGTGATCTATCTCTCTAAAGGATTTAATTATTGTATTTTCTGCATTTCACCTCTTTGATCTTGGAAAAGTTCTCTAACGTACTTCTCCCATCGCCTTAACTTCTCTGGTAAATCTATTAGTAGTACTCCTTTTTTGTCTTTTGTGTATCCTTGCTGTCTATTTCAAACCATTCCAGTCTCTTCTAATTTTATTGTGCATATTTCTCATATCAGAATCACGGTGTAACATCATATCTAGAAATGGTATGCAGTTGTTGTTTTCTAATTCTACTGTAAATTGCAAGTCTGGACAGTGACTGTTAAATATGTTTAGTGTATCCACATTCCTGGTTTAACTAATAGACTATTAAACACATTTAGAGAAGTACCTAATAATAAAATTGGAACCAGAAATAGAGAAACAATATCGAAATTACACACCACACTTAAAACATCCTTAGATATTAAACAAAGCTCCAATGTAGTCTACTCTTTACCCTTTAAGGGAAAGAAATTATAACGACAGACTGTTACTAGACATGTGTTTAATTCAAACTACACAAAACACCTTCAACAAAAGAGAAGATATTGAAAATCTTGGTGCTATATACAGTAATCTTTTTTTAAAAAAAAGATCAACAACTATATAAAAGTTCTTTAAAAGTTACACAGATTAAAGAGATTATTCCAAGTTACAAATAAGATATCATTTATTTTTTATTTGTGTTTGGATTTTTCGTTCTTCATTACTTAATAACATATACTCTATTGCTTGTTTAATAAGTGCAAATGAAACATTTTTAGATATTACGTCAAAATTTGCAATGAAGGTTTGCATAAACATAAACGTCGTAGACACTTTCTCTGTCAAACTAACCTAAAATGAATACAAAAAATAGAAGAAACATGGAAGCCATAGCAATAAGTTTTGACTGAAAGAAAAAGAAAATCAAATAATATAATATCAAATGTTAAGTAATTTTGCTAATTTTATAGTACAATTCTCACAAGGGTAAGCCTGTTGAAGATACAACAACTTCATTGTCTAATGTAGTTTTTTGTTTTTGTATATATATGCTATATATATATATATATATATATATATATATATATATATATATATATATATATATATGCATATATAAAATATTTTATAATATATATATATATATATATATATATATATATATATATATATATATATATAAGCACTACGAGCCTAGTAGGCCCGTGGCTTGAGCTGTTATTGTTTTCCATTTCTTCCTATTAGTAGCCTTGTCCTTCCATCTTTCTATTCCCAGTGTTTCTAGGTCTTTCTCTACTTCTTGCTTCCATCTACTTGTCTGCCTTCCTCTCCTTTTTTTTGTACCCATTATATGCATCAGAATCATTTTTGGTACTCGAGAATTTGTCATTCTTTCTATGTGCCCTAGCCACCTGAGACTCTGAGTCTTTACTACTCCCACTATACTAGGATTCTTGTACATATCTTCTAATTCTTTATTTGTTCTTCTTTTCCATGTATTGTCTACTATCTTGCCTCCAAATACCTTTGTCAAAACCTTCCTTTCCCATATTTCGAGCATAGTTGTTTCGCCTTTGTTCAGTGTTCACACTTCACTGGCGTAGGTTACCACTGGTTGTATAACTGTCTTGTAAATCCTTATTTTGGCATTCCTAGATATCTGTTTACTTTTTAATAGCCTGTTTAATGAGTACACGCATCGGTTTCTTGCCATTATTCTTGATTGGAGCTACTCTCTAATGTTTGGTTTGCATGTGAACATCGACCCCAGGTATGTAAATCTTTCCATTGCTTCAAATATATATGCTTTTTCACCCTCTACTTCTATTTTTAGATTTCCTCCTTTTTGTTCACTGTCATCTATCCATTCCGTGTATTTTGTCTTACTTTCGTTGATGGCTAAGCCTATTTTCTTTGCCTTTCTATCTAGCCTCTTTACTACTTCTTGTAGCTCCCATTTGCTTCGTTCCAGTATTACTACATCGTCAGCAAAGTTAGGCATTGGTGCTTTCTTTAGTATAACAATCCCTCTCTGTTGACATTTGCATCTCGTATGACCTTCTCCAAACACAAGCTGAATAGTATCGATATTATATTATATTATCAATATTATAATATATAAATAAAAAATAATCAAAAAGCTTTTTGTTAACGTTTTTTAAACCAAAATACTTTTTACCTTCAAATGATGTTACTTCCCCAAACAAGAGTTTTAGCATCCTTTTGTAAAGCATTGTTTAAATAATACTGCTCAGCTTTGTAAAATTTAACTAAACACGTTAATCCATATTTTATCACATTAATAAAATTGTTTGAATGGTTCTATTAGGTTAATACCTTTCCTAATATCCTAAAAAGAATTTATTGTAGCCACGTCTCGATCGATTAGTTATTTTTTGGTTTAATTAAGCAAACTTATAAAAATATGTATCATTATTACTATTGCTTTAACTAAAGAAAATTAAAAATTTTGTCTAATAAATTACATAAAAAACTAGGCAATATAAATCAATCTTAACACTAACAACCGCATAAAAGCGTTATTTTGGAAAGACATTAAGTAATTGTAAGTAATAAAAAATATTGCATGTTTGAAATATCGAAGCAGAGACAGCTTAGGAATCATAAAGAATCCGGAGATATTAAGGTTAAACACAGATAGGGTGGTTAGCACCACGTCTGCGCCTCGTCGGCTGCCGGTGGCTTAAACCACATGAGGCGGTTTAACAACGGCAGTAGTTTTGCCATTGTATTTGGTGTTGTCAAATTTAGTCGAGTTTTGGACGTAAAATTGTATACCTATGTCTTTAGAATCATCTAGTGAAAGTGAAGGCGATTTGTTTTTCCTATTAAGTACAAGTTTACTTCATATTAAATCAAATAAGAAGAAGAAACGCAGGTATTGGATACATTCTATAGTAAATGAATGAACAAATAAAGGAACGTTTTACACGTTAGTTAACGAAATTAAAGATGGTCCAGAAAAGCATCTTTCGAAATAAAAATGTGGGTAACCTCTTTCCAAGTTTGTTTTTTTCATTATTTCATTCGAATAATTATCTGAGCGCATATCCCAAATTGCTGGCCCCGTGTGTGAGTTTCGGTAATTCATTGATCGATGTCTACAGCTTCCAAATACATATAAAATTTGGCAAACACTCACAAAAGTAACCAAATAAAACCGCTGCAAAACAGTCACACGTCTGTGTTGAAGCACGAAATATCTATTACTGATGTGCCGCCGGAAGTCATAAAACCGCCGACGGCGCATGATACTCAGCATAGGCCGCGCGGTGAGGTGACGAACGACGGCTCGTCTGTGTTGCACAACATAAGTACCATACAACGAGAGAACGCTTTCAACGCCGACGCGGCGCACGTCGCTCTGTCTGTGTTTAACCTAACCCTGCTGTCCTGTTCGGGTCTATTTGATAAAAAAAAATTATTTCTCATTTTACAAATTATTACGCTGCGTAACGTTTTGGTGTTTCGTGACTTTATTACCTAATATGAGGTCTTTCAGTTGCAGATGTGATAAAAAATCCACTTCCTGATATTTTGGATAAAAAATTAATTGTTACCCATATTACGTTCGGGTCAATATACAGTATTTAAACCGTTAACAATTACCTGTGTACATATGTTTAGTTGGCAGTATTTTATATTTATATTTTCTCACAGTTTGTCAGTCAGGTATGTCTATAAATAGAAACAAGTTTCTGCAATCTGAAACTTGTACAAAATGTGTAGTGTAGCTGGACAATGTTATGTAGAATGACATGTCACATAGAAGGAAATGAAGGTGATAGACGAGTGGTAGATTGGTAGGACACTACTAAGCCCAGCGCAATAATTTACATTTCAACTTTCAGTCTATATTTGCATGTTGATAATTTCGTATCGAAGATGAGCTTCGTGAGCTCGCGAACGTGTCAGAGAGTGAGGACTGCATATCAAAAAAAGAAAACAATACAGGTAGTAAGAGTGAGGAATAAAGTAGTAATGATTCTGCTATTCTATTCTACGTACAACATCCTGTAGAACTATCCAGTGTTCTCTCGATCCATCTTATCAACGCGGTCGTTTTTCCACGGCTAATGTTATGAATAATGCTTCAGGAGTTACAAGGTACGCATGTGCACGAATTTTCGATAGTAAAAATTTATTTGACGTACTCTTTTCTAACATAGTTGCAAACCAAATTATAAATATAACAACATGGAAGGACAATGTGTTTTTGGAACCAACTGGAAAGCAGTTTGTTTACTTTAAAGTACACTATGAATTAAATCATTAGTTGTAATTTAGTTAAATTTAAATTCAAAAAAATTGTTTTTGTACCCTTAAAAATATATTTTAGTTTAAAATGTAATGACTTTAAGTAGAGAATTAAATTTGCGTTTAAATGAGGTGTCGCATTATACTAATTTGTGTTAAAAAAATTAACGATTACGTCACTACACCTTTACTGGTGACGTCATCCGTACTCCATGTACGTTATAAGATAGGTATTTTATAACAAAAATCGACCTGTTTCGGGATTTCCCTGAAAACTCGACGGTTCTCGAAATAATGATAATATTCCATAATTTAGCCGTTCACTGTATAACGAAATACGTTTACCTCTTTATTTTTTTTTTTGGGGTACTATAGAAATAGAGAATAGGAGACAAAAATATTTAGAATATTTTAAAGTTTATATAATGAGTATGATACATATTTCATTATTATTATAACACTTGTGCGATACAATATGTAAAATCAAATATTTAATAATGTAATTAACAAACATTTTGTTGGTAGATATTACGATATCAATAACTATAACTATAACTATAATAAATGTAATAATGTTTATATCTATAATCCTGCTAACAATTTGCAGATATTTAAACGAAAAGCAGTCGGATGGCGCCTCAGCTTTTGGAACTGGCAGTATGATAATATGTTAAAAATCCATGTATTATTTTTATCACCTAAAATACCAAATACAATAAATAACAGAAAACTACAAGGGCATATATATATATATATATATATATATATATATATATATATATATATATATATATATATATATATATATAAAACTGTTTTTGATGGGTTGGGTTGGAGTCAATAAAAGGGGCTATTTGTTGACTATTTTTTACTCGAGATTACAATTTTTATCAAGAGCTTCAAATAAAATTAGTTTTTTATATAAAACTACTGCTTACATATTAAATACAAAAACTATTAATAAAAAAATGTCTTATTCTAATAAATGTTTCTCTGAAAAATTTTGATGAAGTTTCTTAAGAAAAAAATTTAAAAAAAAAAACGAGTCACAAGTACTTCTTTTTTCTTGCCCTAATATATATATATATATATATATATATATATATATATATATATATATATATATATATATATTAGGGTGGGTCGAAAAAAAATATTTTTTTTTTAGAAACGTTTTAGTGCGGAAAAGTTGCCTTTGGTAACAATAAAACATATTAAGCAAGAAAATATTTTGCACGTAAAATTACGGGAAAAAACAAAAAAACTCGATTTTTTCCATATTTTTTTTGAACCGTTTAACATGATATAAAAACTCGTTCTACGAGTTGTGAACGATCTGTTAAATAACTCGTGATCCAACCCAATAAATTATCTCCAATTCCTTATCCACGAGGTTTAGCAATTAATATTTCGTGATTTACCCTGTCACATGCTTTGGCAAAATCAGCATATATGGAGTCAACTTGGTTTCCCGATTCCATAGAATCAACAATGAAGTTTGAATACAAAATAAGATTTGTACAAGTAGATTTCTTTTGATAGAAACCATGTTGTTGACCGAGAATTAAATTTTTACAATCGTAGGTTAACATATGGTTAACAAAAAAATCAAGCAACTTTGGTAGTTCAGACTGCAAACAAACAGCCCTGTAATTTTCAACAATATTATTTTGACCAGATTTAAAAATGGGTTTTAAAAAACTCACTTTCTAAAAATCAGGAAATGTAGAAGAAGTTAATGACTTATTGAATAATAACTGAATAGGTTTAGCAAGAGTGAATACACATTTTTTAATAAAATACATTGGTATACCATCTGGACCCGCTGTCAGTTTCCACGGATTATTCTGTATCTTATCAATAATATCCTTAACATTAATTAAAGAATTATTAGCATTAACATATTTTCGTACTTAAAATTAGGAGTCTGATTTATTTTTCCTTTATTGTAGACAGTCGAAAAGAACCCAGCAAATAAATTCACAATATCTGAACCATTTTCACTACTTTCATTACCATAACTCATACTTGATGGTAGAACATGAGATTTGCGTTTATTATTAATATATTTCCAGAAAGAACAAGAATTATGAAAAATGCTAGCCTCAATTTCATTCACATGACGCCTTTGTAAATACTTGCTAAGCTCTTTACATTGTTTCCTGAGATCGGAAAAAAGACAATAGTTCTCATCACCACCAGTCATTTTAAATTTTTTATGTGCTTTTTTCTTCTCATAAAGTAAATGTTTTAACTCTGATGTAAACCATTTGGGATATGTAGATGTTCCAAATTTTTTTAATGGTATAAACATTTCTATTAAATAAAATAAAATATCATAAAAATCTTTAACTACGTCATTAGTGCTTTTGTTAAGAAATAATAAATTCCAGTCAACTTCTGCTAAATAATAATTTAAAGCAACATAATCACCATTTTAAAAGTCAAAATAGTATTCTTCATAATTTAGGACAGATTCTTTTATATCAACAATAACGTCAAAATTGACTGGTGTATGATGAAATCCCTTCTCAATTAACGGATCCAGAGGTACAGAAACAGATATATCAGGAAAGCTAGAAAAAAATAAATCAAGAAAAACATTTCTCCGTCACACAAATTGTATGAAACTGAGCATTATTTTGAGGGCAACTAAAGTGGACGTATAGTATGAATGCAAGAAATAGACTAAACATTCTAAAAGATAGTGTGTGGTTGGTATCATGTATAACATGATCTAATCTAATCATCCAACCTAACGTGAAATGGCTGCTTTCAACAGTTACATTCATAGGTTACATAAATTTCCACTTTCTTATGATAACTTTAATTTAGAACTTAATACTCTCAAGCAAATTGCTTTCAATAATGGTTATGATCCCAACATTATCCATAAGCTTCTAAATAGGGCTAAACTCAAAATTGCAGAAAAGATTGCATATTTATTACAGTGTTTACTTCAACAAAATGCTTTAACATCAGATATTTCTCCTTTACTTATCTTAGCAACATTTCCAATAAAATATTAAAACTTTTTAGTTTAACAATTGAAAACATCAAAATTTCCTTCAAGTCTCACAACACTTTAGGTTCCTTTTTAATCAACACCAAAGATAGGATGAGCACAATTGACAAAAGTAGTATTTAAGAACTTAAATATGACAATTGTGATGCCTCTTATGTAGGTAGAACCATTAGAAAGTTATTTAGTAGAATTTTAATATTTCAACATTTGAAAAGACCAAACTCATGACTTCAAGTTTATATGACATTAATAGAAAAAACAACTACTTGGAGTTGGATTTATTGAAACATTTGAAGATTACAAGGGAAACAAATGAAAACTCTCACTGTCTTAATACTAAAATTAATTTAAATTGTACTAAATTTAAAACTTTATTGCGGCTTCAACTCGTGGGGGAGCCAGCTCGGCTGTTTGGACTTCCTGTTTTTATGAAAAAATCTGAGTGTCCGGTTAATTTTGCACCCCAGTGTATTTTAACCATACAAATTAATTTTGTGGTAAAGTAGGGTTCATCAATAGTTCGTCCGTCAGCAAATTCAAACGAAATGAAATTAAAGTAACCGATGTCCAGAGACGTATCGCGATATTGGTTGTTTCACCGACACAAATTTTTTGATACAAGTATTAAATCATAAAGTAACAATGTGTAATGTATATATTCTAGTTCAAGAGCAGAAAATATGATTTTGGAAAAACAAACAAAACGTAATATTTCTATATTTTTTTAATGGTTAAAAGTAAAATGTAAGAAAAATTATCACTCTACCACCCTGTCGGAAAAAATACTAGGTGATATAACGGCATCTTTTATACGGTTTTTGAACGCTTCTCATTTGTTTTAGGCACTTGTGATATGTCGTATAATTTTAATATATCTACGCCATATGTCTTTGGTATGTATAGTTATTGGTATATACATAGACGAAAATGTGCAAAAGTATTTTACATTTAAGAAAATATTGTTTTAAACAAAGTTATCAATTTAAAATAAAAAACGCAGTTGTTTTAACTGAAATCATCATCATATTAGCGTACCTTGTCTAAAATATTTCTCCTGCAGATGAGCTCTCATTATCGTCACTATCCACCACAATAATAATAAGTTGTCCACTGTTTGAAAATAATTGTCTCAGTCTTCTATACTGATTTTCTACTTTCACTTCTCGGTTTACTGCTTTTTTCCAGTCAGCACTTTGTAATCGTAATCGTAATCGATGATAGGTCATATCGAATTATATAGACCATTCTGGAAAACTATTTTCCCCCGAATCCGTTTTTTACTTGTCTCCAAATAAGTTCGATACAATTGAGTATGCAAAAATAAGGAGGTACCCTTAAAACAGTATGGCTATGTTGTATTGCAATAGTATCTAGTATATATTGTTTCTTATAAGTTTTTGTACGAAGTAACTGTTTCTTTTTACAGTTGTTTTCAAAATACAAATCATTATCTGAGAGGAAATCTTTTAGTTCCTTTTTTGAAGACGAACTGTTAGAAGTTTTTTTGAAAAGCCTTGAGTGGTAGCTAGCATTGTCCATAACTATCACACTGTTCGGTGTTATATTGGGAAGTAATGTATTCTTAAGCCACACTTCGAATATAGTAGAATTGATATTCTAATACTAATCTACACTACACTTTTCTGTTTTTTTTTTCGCAAAGCATTAAGCAATTTGGCACCCAACCATTTGCAGATCCGCAGTGCACAATAACCATCCGAGAACGTTTATTTGGAGGTACCCCTTTTAACTGGCTAAAAACCAGTGAAACTAACCTAAGTGAACCATCAGTACAACCCTTGCTAGCGGTATCATGCGTGTCATACCATGTCTCGTCTAAATAGTATATAGTCCGCTGTTGGTCTCAATATTCTTGAATTTTTTTAAATAATCTAAATGCCAGTGTACTATCCTCTTACTTTCCATAATAGCCACCCGTTTATCAACAATTTTGTATTTGAACCGTCTACGTAAAGTGGTTTTAGGACAGCTTCTTCCCATCGCAACAAGCTTGGTGTACATAATATCAATTGTTGGTATTACATTTTTTTGTATTACTTGTAAATCAAATTCCCTTAAACTTTTAGCATTCACGATATTAATTTGTTTAGAAAGGCCGCTTTTCTTATAATACTGCCTTTACAACTATTTTCAGGATCATTTTAAAGATTTTTGTAAACGTTCATGCATATTCTCATAGATTGTTCATTCAAAACAATCCTTTTGTTTGAAATTCTTAAATACTTTTCTACAGTTACAGTCTTAGTGTCACTATCACTTACACTAAAAAGTTGTTGACTACTATACTTTCTCTACTACTACTTGGGTTCTCTTATTCCCATGCACGAAAAAATGTAGGTGATTTTTTCCATGGTCTAAACATTTTCTTTATACATATATAGACAGTTTCAAAAAACAAACAACAAAAAATACTACAATTAAAATAACTACTCACAACAAAATTTCAACAGAACTCAAAATTCAAGCAATGCACAATGCCACAGCCACCTTTACTTCCAAACCATGAAGTAAAAAAGGCAACACCGCATTCTATGCCGTCGGTAGTCCGATAGTCAGCTGTAAGGTCTACTAGAAAATTAAACTAATTTTTGAATTTTATATTATATATATATATATATATATATATATATATATATATATATATATATATATATATATATTATATATATATAACAAGCGAGTCTTCTACAGCTGGCGCCGCTTCTCGCATCCTAATTTCCAGCGTTTTCTATCGAAGCAATCTTCAGTTGTTTGCATCGTCGACATCGTCTCTCCAGGATCGTTTTGGTCTACCTCGTTTTCTTCTAGTTGGCGGAGTCCATTCTTCTATTTTTTTGGCCATCTATTTTCCGGCATTCTCTGAAGGTGTCCATACCAGTTAAGTCTTTTGGCTAATTTGGCTAATTTTTGAATTTTAGGAAACTAATATTTTGAAAACTTCAATTCATTACAGAAATATTTTTAGGGAAATTAAATTAATAAAACCTAATAAATATATATAACGTTTTATTATTATTAAGGTTATATTATCAATAAAATAATCACTAGAGTAAAATTTATTGCACTTAAAATACAGTTTCAAACAGTTAATCTTACAATCAAATGCAGTCAGGAATCTCTAGAAATTTTAAATAT
The DNA here is from genome assembly GCA_918026665.1 of Diabrotica balteata. NCBI lineage: Eukaryota > Metazoa > Arthropoda > Insecta > Coleoptera > Chrysomelidae > Diabrotica > Diabrotica balteata. The sequence goes on from OU898282.1 coordinate 114,959,528, forward strand.
TAAGTAGGTACTTAAACATATAATTAACACAACATTTCAAAAAATTATTAAAAATATGAAAGATATAAAATTTGTTAAGTAAATACTTAGTGTAACTATTATGATCAAAAAATTCATCCTAAGAAATTAGACACAATATAAATATGGTTCTAAATTAAAAATTGATAATTGAAAATTAAATATTTTAGTATTTACTTAAACTTTTGTTGAATTTTTATACATAGGTATAAGAAAGTAGCAATTTTAAATATAAATAGGTTTTTTGTCATATAGACCAAATATATTATGTTAAAAGAGGTATACATGAAATGTGTTAAATGTAACATACCATTTATAACTTGTATATCGATTTAAAATAGCCTATATTATCAAAAGATTTTTGAATGTAATACTCAAATTTGTTATCACTTATCTAAACAGCAGATCTATATCGAGAAAGTATGTTCTCTAATTGTGACCATCTCGTTAATTTACCCGACGAATGGAAGAAAAGTATAGTATGCCCAATCTATAAAAAAGGAGACAAACTCCAATGCAAAAACTACCGTGGAATTTCTCTACTATGTACAGCGTATAAAGTCCTCACGTATATTATAAACCAGCGACTCCAACCACTAGCAGAAAATATTATTGGAGAATATCAGACGGGCTTCAGACGGGGAAGATCGACAATGGATCAAATATTTACAGTCATGCAGGTCTTGAGCAAATCGTGGGAACACGACATTGATGTTCACAACGTGTTTGTAGACTTCAAACAGGCATACGATTCAGTCAAAAGGGACAGACTATACTATATATTGGCAGAATTAGCAATACCACATAAGCTAATTAGACTCATTAAAGCCACAATGGATGAAACTCAGGCATGTGTACGAATACAAAACAACCGGACAGACTTTTTCAAAATCTCGCAGGGACTAAAGCAGGGAGATGGGCTGGCACCAACATTGTTTAACCTGGCACTGGAGTATGCGGTCAGGCAAATGCAAACTGGACGAGAAAACCTACTGACCAATAAAACGGTTCAACTGGCTGCCTACGCCGATGATATTAATATTATGAGTAGAACATCAACAGGAGCACAGGAAGCATACGCAGAGTTAAAAACACAAACGAAAAGGCTAGGTCTGGAAATTAACACAGAAAAAACAAAAATAATGGTACAGACGAGAAGAAATATAATCCCACAAAACATTATACATGAAGATGACATTGAAACGGTTGGAAAGTTTACATACCTGGGAGTAGAAATATATGCCGATGGAGCAGAGGATGGAGAAATACGAAAAAGGATAACGCAGGCAAACAAAGCTTATTTTGCCCTCTCCCATATATTTCGGTCTAAAAGTGTCCACCGAAATACAAAGATGAGAATATATAAAACTTTAATTCGGCCAATAGCATGTTATGGCAGCGAAGCATGGGTCCTGAAAGAAACATCCAAAAACAAACTCGACACATTCGAAAGAAAAGTACTGAGGAGAATACTAGGACCTGTGAGGGAAAACGGAATCTTCAGAATTCGATATAACAACGAGCTCTATCAACTGTATAAGGAAACACCCCTGTCAAACTTCATTAGAATACAAAGATTGCAATGGGCCGGACATGTGATACGAATGGGAGAGGATAGGCTACCAAAACGAGCACTGAACGCCAGAATGCAGGGAAAGAGACCAGTTGGAAAGCCAAGAAAGCGCTGGGAAGACACAGTAAGCAGCGACGCACAAGCACTTTTAGGAGTCCGTGTATGGAGAAGAGCAGCCACAGACAGACAAGGGTGGAGGCAAAAAATAAAGGAGGCCAAGGCTCATTTTGGGCTGTAGTGCCGTAGAAGAAGAAGAAGAACTTAATTTACTATATTGTAAAATCCATTTCAAATCATTACTACTTAATATATTCTTACCTACATTGACGATTACACTAAAATTACTGCTAACTATTACCAAAGAATATACACTACTTATTACACAAATATTATCACACTCATATCCCAACTGATTAATGTTTAATATATAGAACCATAGAAGTATTCACAGTCACTTATAATTTTACTCGTCCAGTTTTTCAATGGGATATTATTGTCGAAGTCTCTTAAAAATGATTCAAATGAATCTATTAAATCATTGTCTAACAATCCTGCTATCTCTTGTTCCCTCTTCTTATGCAAAAAGTTTCTTCTGTCTTCGGGATTCCTTCTTTCCTTAGTATGACGAACAGGTACATATTATGGTAGTTCAGGAAATATATTAGGAAATGCATTGTCTTTTAATTTGGGAAATATTAACTTTTCAATGCGTACATTTCCATCTTTAACTTCTCATTGTTCAGTCCGCTGAATATCATCTTCATGAAAATGTTTGGCACATACCTACTACGGAAGATTTGGTAATTGTATAGCCTTCTCTATGAATAGAGCATAACCAAGTATACCTTCTTTGGGAATCTTTGGGAAATGAAAACGTACTTTATGTCTGTTTCGTTTTTAAAGTACCGGCATAATTGGTTTAGCAACCAGGTACACAACGATGCCGGGGCATCTGTAACAAAAAACAAAAGTATTATTATTGTTTTCAGTTTACATATTTTGTGACAAGAAACAAAAGTATTATTATTTTCAGTTTGTTTTGTAGGTTGTATTTATACTTACCTTTTAAATTGTCCTGAAGCTATTTTCTTGTGGCATTTTAAATTAATTACTATTTATCTGGAAATAAGCCACAATTAAAGATAAAAATACGTTTATTGACTTTTCAATTTCCACTTCGTAAATCGTTCTCGATTAAAATTAAATTAGGAGAAAATTAGGAGAACGATTTCCGAAGTGGAAATTGAAACGTCAATAAACATATTTTTATCTTTAATTGTGGCTTATTCCCAGATAAATAGTAATTAATTTTAAATTGTCATTAAGAATCTTCTAAAAGTTTTAAACTTAATGAAATTTCACTTATAATAATATTTTCTAATTGATTTAAACACAATTTATAAATAAAACATTCGAATAAAGTTAAAAAACACTAAATTCAACAAACTTTACAAGCCTTCCAGTGTGAAATGTAAAACACAACAAACCACGGTCGGACTACCACGCGTTGTTGCCAAATTTCTACTTGCGTAAAAACTTGCGTACTTCATCGCTTGGAAGTAAAGGTGGCTGTGACAATGCACATCAATATATAAACAAGCTACATAGTTGCAAAGATACAACTAAACTAAAAATTTCCAAGTCCAGTCCCTTAGATAAGGCATATGACGGTATTTTTACAACCGGATTACTCATCGTAAATCAATCAGTTTAAAACTGGGCATTATATTGAAAATATATACTTGGGCATTAGTACAGTTAAAATTGCTGGACGATTATATTTAGACGAAATCTTAAGCAATATAATTGAAACTTTTTTCTACTTTTAAGGACAAAAAAACAAGTTCATTAGCGGAACGTAATTTAAAATTATTTTGCACATTAAGATATTTAAAACATTAATTGGTCAAAACATTAATTGGTCAAAACATCTCATTTTTTACGATAGACATTGACAATAGATAGATGATGTCAACTTTACCGGAATTTTTGGTACTTTTATATATCGATACTGTCTACCTAATGCTTTTGCATAATTGTGTTCTTATGAATATGTCTTTATTCTGCGTTAATGAGCCACACATTGAAAACCTTCCTTAAAATCATGCATAACAGAATCCACATGAAATTAGAACAAGAAATAAGTGATTCACAGATGGGTTTCAGAAAGGGTCTAGGAACTAGAGAAGCATTATTTGGAGTCCATGTTCTGACACAACGATGCCTGGATATGAATCAGGACATATATGCTTGCTTTATAGATTTCAAGAAAGCTTTTGATAGAGTTCAACATGAGAAGCTTTTAAGTATTTTTAAGACTAAAAACATTGATAGTAGAGATCTACAAATTATATCGAATCTGTATTAAAACCAGAAAGCAAGAGTAAGAGTCGAAGGAGAACTGACAGAGGAAGTAAGTATACTTAGAGGAGTTCGACAAGGGTGTATCCTGTATCCTTTCAAGAGGCTTTATGTCAACGGAAATAGCATTAATAATATTAGATATGCCGACGATACTGTCATATTTGCAAGTGACATGGAAGATCTACAGTACATAATACAACATGTATACAATGCATGTGAAAGTTACGGACTGCAAATGAATCTCAAGAAAATGAAATCAATGATATTCTCAAAAAAACCACAAAATGTAAATAACCTGATCATCAATAATACAACGATAGAAAGAGTAAAAACATATAAATATTTGGGAACGTGGCTAACCGAAGATGGAGATCAAGTAAAGGAGATCAGATCTAGAATAGAAATGGCAAGAAACACGTTCATAAAATGGAAGAAATTAAATGAAATCGTAGGCTTCCACGGCCAGAGTCAGAATTATAGTTTATTCGTCTTCCGGGTTTGGACCGTGTCATTTGTGAGTGACCCAAAAGTGGGTTCATCTCGACGTTTCGCTACAATTGTATGTAGCTTCTTCAGGAGAACAAAGAAAAGGAAAAAAGAAAACAAAAGAACCGGAAGATGGGTAGTTAGCAACGGTAACTCAGTTACTCAACGCAACCAGAGGCGAATACTAACTACCAAGATGGGCATTTGGTCACAGTAACTCAACTACCCAACCGCCTCTCGACGCGTTAGTGTTCTGAGCTGTTGGACGTGAATCCCTGTCCTGGCGTTTGGTTTTCACCTCTGGCTGCGTTGAGTAGTTGAGTTACTGTGACCAAATGCCCATCTTGGTAGTTAGTATTCGCCTCTGGTTGCGTTGAGTAACTGAGTTACCGTTGCTAACTACCCATCTTCCGGTTCTTTTGTTTTCGTTTTTCCTTTTCTTTGTTCTCCTGAAGAAGCTACATACAATTGTAGCGAAACGTCGAGATGAACCCACTTTTGGGTCACTCACAAATGACACGGTCCAAACCCGGAAGACGAATAAACTATAATGGAAGAAATTACTTTGCAACCGTAACCTTAATCTAGAGATTCGCACAAGAATGCTACGTTGTTACGTCTTCTCTACTTTACTATATGGCATGGAAGCGTGGACAATAAAGCAGTCTGAAATCAAAAAATTAAACTCCTTTGAGATGTGGTGCTACAGGAGAATGCATAAAATATCGTGGATTGAAAAAGTAACTAATACTTATAGACTTGCTACAAAGAATGAAGAAAGAATGTGAAGTCATAAAAACTGTTAAAATTAGAAAAATTCAATATCTGGGACATTTAATGAGGGGTGAGAAGTACGTATTACTGAGGTTGATTATGCAAGGGAAGATACAAGGGAAGAGAAACCCAGGACGACGCAAAATGTCCTGGCTAAGAAATTTGAGAGAGTGGTTCGGCTGCAGCTCATTAGAATTATTCAGAAATGCGGCCAACAAAGTTAAAATAGCGATGATGATTTCCAACCTCCGCTAGAAGAAGGAACCCGAAGAAGAAGAATATGTCTTTAAATTAATAATTCGCTACTGATAATAATAAATCATTTTCAAAAGTTTAGTTTTTAGTCCCACCGGCAAGTAAATTTCTTTATATCTATCACTTATTCTCAACTTTTGGTTGTTATCTGATTATTCAACACAAATTCGTAAGAGATACGAGCAGATATATGCGGAAAATGAGTTACAGAACTAAATAAACGTTTTACCGTAAATATAGATTGTCACCGTATATAGTTCATCTAACCTGAAGTAGTAATCCCCGACTCTGCGTAATAAATCCATGGCAGCTTACTTCTAAAGGACGTTCTGTGGCTATTAAGAACATAAGCAATACCCCTCGATTTTTTTTATTCCAACCATACCAGTTTAATTGCTGTGCATTCAAAAAAATCTGCTCACACTGAAACAAAAGTAATTATGGCATAATAAAAATTGAATTTCTCGTGAACTTTAACAAATCTTTAACTTCTTAAAGATCTGATTAGTTTAATTATATCAAAATCACTATATAGATTATACTAAAGCACATTATGCTTAAGCTATTTTATTTTGATATTTCAATATTACAATCTTTAATGGAAATTAACCACAATTTTAATTTAAAATACATCTATTTTGTCGTTTTGATTTTTTACTTCGTAAATCTTATTTTGAGCATGGTTTCTGAAGTGTACATCAAAATTAGTGTACGAAAAACAATTCTTGTGTACCTACGTAGCAGATGTTGGTTAATCGGCTATGCTAGAAAACGTATTCGTTAGGTATATAATATTATTACAATTAGCAAGGTCCAGTGGGAGCTAATCTACGATCATGGACGCATGCTACGAATGTTGTTGAGTAACAAACCTGAAATAATATCATTTTATAATTATTCAACAAAAGGATACGTTGATGCATTAGATGAGAAATAGAATATTTACAGATCATCAAGAAGAATTCAACGTTGGCCAAGCGAGATTTTTTATGAAATACTAGACATGAGGTATGTCAATGCATTTGTCATGTCTAATTGTTTAAAAAATGATGAAAATACATCCCGAATCGAATTCATTAAGGCACTAGCGAAAAGCCTGCCAGAACCTTTTATGAGCAAACGATTTGAAAATCCTAGAAATAGGTTAAATATAGAAAACATTAGAAGAAGAATCAGTCAAATTTCCACCCGAAGAAAAATTAGAGATTCGAAAATGTTTTTAGTTATGCCCATCTAAACTTCATAGAAAGACATTTTGTTTATTTTATGATTATAAAAAGCATACTTATAAATTTATCTTTTAGTAAGAAAATATGCACAAAATATGCTTCAAAAAAATCGTAACGAAAATAAATGTTGTTTAAAATTAGTGTATAGTATATTTGAAGAATAAGCTGGAGTAAATTCTCAGAAAAAAAAACTAAATTGTTAATCATATTTTAGTACGTGTGATTTTCGTACAACTTCAATATTTTAGCTTATTTTACGTTGGGTTTGACTATTTAGATAGAAATATTTCCATGTCACATGGACTATCGTAAAATTTAAATACCTGCTATTGTTAGAACTGTGTAGCCTAGGGTTTTTTCTGCTGATCATAGACGTCCTTTAAGGGTATTACATTATTTGTTTCGGTTTGTTAGATATTTAAACCGTTTTCAAAGCATATTATATTTATATAAATCTGTTTATTTTAGTAACGTTATTTATAGTTATGTTTGTCGTTATAATAATGACCCATTAAATAACCAGAAATAAAGAAACTCTTAAAATACATAGGTATTTAGTTAATTGTCTTTTGATAGTTTAGATAGAAAAAGTCGATTAGCGAAATATGGTTTCTGATAAATGTGAACGCTATCTTAAATAGTATAAATTTCGATTTTGTTTGGAAAACCAATGATTAATAAAATGGTTAATGGTCTTTAAATAGTCATTCATTAATATCAGAAAATTTTTGTTTAGTCGATTATAAGCGAGTGAAGAAATCTGACACAGTTGTTTTTTGCAAGAGTGAATAGTGATTATATAGAATATGGAATTAACGTGTGATTATACACTAGTTAAAAAATTAAAGTTGAATCATTTATCACTTAACGAAAAGATGTTATCCTTAACGTCTACAATTATTTTAAGCAAGACAATCCCTCCAATAATGTTGATAGTATAGTTGAAATTTCGTCTAAAGTAGTGGGATATTCAAAATCAACTGTATATAACATTTTAAAAGAGGAAAAATCAGCTGGTATAACGCCACCCATACCGAGACCAGGAAGACCAAAATTGTCGAAAGTGAATTTGGATGAATTTTTCAAAAATGCAATTCGTAGAATGGTCCACTCATTTTTTTTAACAAACAAATACCAACTTTATATAAAGTTTTACAAGCTATTACCGACGATTCCGATTTACCCACAATAAGTAGAGACAAACTTTGCTTATCGATTCCGAAGAAATTGTGTGTTTGAGACTAGACTACCTTAGAAAAATAAAAAAAATGAGGACCGAAAATAAAAACATTTATTATTTAGATGAAACGTGGGTTAATGAAGGGCATATTGTAGGAAGAGTTTGGAAAGACAAAACTATAAAAACATATCGACAAGCATTTCTGGAAGGATATTCACCTGGTTTCAAGGAACCAATAGGTAAAGGTCGACGATTAATTGTTACCCATATAGGTAGTATGAATGGTTTTCTTAATGAGAGTTTACTTTTGTTTGAATCAAAAAAGACCTGTGATTATCACGAAGAGATGAACGGAGACGTGTTTGAAGAATATTTCGAACAGATGATTGAATTCATACCTAAAAATTCAGTTATTGTGATGGACAATGCAAGTTACCACTCTAGATTAGTTGAACGTTTACCAACTACTCAATGGAGAAAAGATGAAATTGCAATGTGGGTAACTTCTAAGAATTTAATCTTTGACGATACAATGACAAAAGCAGAATTATTAGAGCTTGCTAAAATAAATAAACAAAATTATAAAAAATACGTCATTGAGGAAATAGCCAAAAAACGAGGAATTGAAATACTTCGCCTACCGCCGTATCATTGCGAGCTAAATCCGATTGAATTAGTATGGGCCGAAGTTAAAAGTAACGTAGCTCGAAATAATACAACTTTTAAATTGTCAGATGTTACTATTCTTTTTCATAAATCAATATCCGAAGTAACGACTAAACATTGACAAAAATGTATTAATTACGTTATGGATATTGAGAAAAATATGTGGGAGCTTGATCATATAATAGATAGCTGTATAGAACCTATAATAATTCATCCCGGATCGGATAACACTTCGTCTGAAACAGAATATGAGGAAGCTTAACTTTAAACTGTAGCTCAGAAGTTTATTTTACATTTGCCGACAACTTCATTGTTTATTTTTTATTTATTTTTTATTGCTAATTTAATTTTCATTCTTTTCTCCAATATTATTAGTATTAAGAATATTATTATTTATTAATAGGAATATATAAAAACTTACAGTTTTTGTGTATGTATTTTACGTTTCAGTATAATTTATTGTATTTTATTATTTTATATTAACTGTATGTTTTACAAATAATAGAATTTTTATTCTTTTTATGTGTATCTTTTTATTTTAAACCGGTATTGGATTGGATTAATTACTTTGTTCTAAATATCCCAATAAATTTAACGCAAACTTTTCTTTTAAGATTGCGTTTTAGTTAGAAGATGTGCACGCCTATGTATTTCGAGGTGCGAAGATTAGTATTCTGAGAATTTACTCCAGGCTTATTCTTCAAATATATAGTCGTAGGTCCAATGTATTTCGTCCGTCGGCAAAGTCAAACAGATAATTTTTGTTTGTTATGAAATTCGAGTAACGATATCCGGGACGTATCGCGATATTCGTTTTTTCATCGACACAAATTTTTGATACAAAGTATTAAATCATAACATAACATGTGTATTGTGTATATTATAGTCAAAGAGCAGAAATCCTGATTTTGGAAAAAACCAAGCAAAACGTTATATTTCTTTGTTTTTTAAAATGGTTAAGTGAAAACGCAAAAAAATTATCAACTCTACCACCCTGTCGGAAAAAATAACTAGCTGATACAACGGCATCTACTATAGGGCTTTTTAACGCTTCCTATTTGTGTCAGGCACCTTGTTATGGGTCATACCATTTTAAGATATCTATGTCATTTCGTCTTTTTGTATGTACAGTTATTGGTATATACTATATACCAAAAACGTATGATGTAGATATATTAAAATTTATACGACATATCATAAGTGTCTGAAATATATGTGATCGTTGAATATCCCCATTAGCGTTTAACGATGACGTACATAGCGAAAACTGTGGAAAAGTATTTTACATTTACGAAAATATTGTTTTAAACATAATGTTTAGGCAAATTTGATATGGAAAACCGAGTTGATTTTAAACTGAAATAATCATTCATGTTAGGTACCTTTTCTAAAATTACTTTCTCTGCAGGCGTAGAGCTCTCATCATCGTCATTTCAACCGATTAATAATTACTGTGTCCCCTACTGTTTGAAAATAATTGTCCTAGTCTTCTGTAATTCATTTTCTACTTTCACTACAGGGTTTACTGCTTTTTTCCAGTCGGCACGTGTAATCTCTGGTTAGTTCATGTCGGAATTAAATCGTCCACTTTCGCGTCAAATTTGGAAATATTCTTCTCCGATCGTTTTTCTTATTTGTCCCCAAATAAGTTCGATAGGATTGAATTATACAAAATTAAGGTTGGTAACCTCAAAACATTAGGCCGATGTTGTATTGCAATAGTGCTCCAGTATATATTGTTTCTTATAAGTTTTAGTACGAAGTACTTCAAGTAACCTGTTTCTTTTATAGTTGTCTTCAAATACAAATCATTTTCTGTGAGGAAAATCTTTTAGTTCCTGTTTGAAGACTGAACTGTTGGGTTTTTTTGAGAAGGCCTTGAAGTGGTAAACTAGCATTGTCCATAACTATCACATGGCCCTGGTGCGTTATATTGGGAAGTAATGTATTTTAAAACCACTCTTCGATATAGTAGAATTCATATTCTGATGATAATCTACACTACAGTTTTCTATTTTTTTTCCACCAAGCATTACCCATTTTGGCACCCACCCATTTGAAGATCCACAGTGCACAATAATCATCCGAGAGAACTTTATTCGGAGGTACTCCTTTTAACTGTGCCGAAAGTGAACAATTCTGGTCAACCCTTATAGCGGTATCATGCGTGTCATTCCTGTCTAGTCTATAATAATATTATCGTCCGCTGTTGGTCTCGATATACTTGAATTTTTTTTAAATATCTAAACGCCAGTGTACTATCCTCTTACTTTCCATAATTGACACCCGTTTATCAACGATTTTGTATTTGAACCCAAGTCTTTTTCGAGCCTCCTACGTTAAAGTGTTTTTGGGCAGCTCCTTCCATCGCAACAATAGCTTGGTGTATAATATATCAATTGTTGGTATTACATTTTTTTTGTATTCCTCGTAACAAATTCCTTAAACATATAGCAGTCACCCGATATTATATTTGTTTAGGTTTTCATGCATCCGATCTTCTTTTTCTCTTTGTAACACATCTTTTCACCGATTGTCGTCGCGCATAGTAGAATACGGAATTCCGGTTAGAAAGCTTGTTTTCTTATAATACTGCCTTTACAACTATTTTCAGGATCATTTTGAAGATTTTTGTAAACGCCATTCATACAAATGCTTCCTTAGTTGTTCATTCAAAAACAATTCTTTTCTTTGGAGTCTTAAACACTTTCTACAGTTCAGTCTCCAGTGTCATTGTTTTTGTTGTCACTTAACTTTAAAAGATTGTTTGACTACTATACTTTCTCTACTACTACTTGGTTCTTTGCTCCCATGCACGAAAAACTGTAGCGAATTTTTCCCATGGTCTAAACATTTCTTTATAAACAAATAAAAAGTTTCAAAAAAACAATCAACAAAAAATACTAAAATTATTATATCTAATCACAGATGATATTTCAACACACTTAAAATTAAAGCAATGCACAATGCACATCTATAAAAAGCTAGTTGTGAAGATTACAACCTAAACTAAAATTTACAAGTCCTGTCCCTTAGATAAAGGCACATGCTGGTATTTTTACAAACCTGGATTGCAACGTGTAAATCAATCATCGTTTAAAACTTGAAAATTGATCCTTGGGCATTAGTACAGTTAAAATTGTTAGTCGGTTATATTTATACGAAATATTAAGCAATATAATTGAAACTTTTTTCTACTTTTAAGGATAAAAAGCAAGTTCATATTAGCGGAAGGTAATTAAAAATTATACTGCAACAATATATTTGAAGCATTATTTGGTCAAACATCTCAATTTTTTGGTAGTCAAAAAAAAATAGTTAATGAATCTAATAATTTGTCTGACTAAAGGTGTAAACTATGATCTGGAAGTTATATTTTTGTTTGATTTGCGACGGGACGATGAAAGTCGGTGCTAACTATACTATAGTTGATCTGTTGTAAGAATCTTTTTACTCGATAAATGTGTTTATTTTTGCATAAAAATTATGATTAGTAATCACTTAAAGCTTATATGTATTCTAAACTTTGCAAAAAACACTTTTTCTTTTAATTAATGAAATTGAGAAGGCTTGTTATAATAAGGAGAAATTTCAGTTATTGTAAAATAAAGGTATTTTAATAACTTTTATTTATATAATACTTATATACTTATGAGCAAATAAGGTTCATGCAATTGTAACTTATTTCAGTGAATTTTTTTTAAATACCTAAATACCTTTTTATTTAAATCTGTAAACTAATGTTCGAAACCAAATTCAGAGTTTTGCTTTAATCTGTGCCTTCTAAGAATTTCAAGGCAAAACAGACGTTGATAAAGATTAATTAGATTAATATTAGAAATATGGGGAATCTAATCTCATAGATTAAATCAAAACTCTGACTTTTTTTTTAGAAAATTAGTTTACGGATTTTAATATCAGATGTCGCTATTTGCGTCCATACGTGAAATCAAATCTTAACGGTCTTTTCCTTTTTAATCTTTTTATTTATTTATGAAAAAAGAGTCCGTGGGACTCTACATCAAGCTCAATGTAACTAAAATTGCTCATGACCGGTTACGGATTAAGAAAAAATGGTCGCAAATTAGGTTAGCCGGCTGTTAAAAAGTGTCAGAGTATGAGGTATTAAAAGAGAGCTAGCGCATAACGCCACTGGTTTGACACGGCTAGTGTCAGTTGTATAAATTTTTAAAGCATCCGTCAATAGATGATATTAATATTATCGCAACTCCAGATCTATAGAGGCACAACTCAAAAATTCACCATTTTGAGTTAGGTCTTTATTTATATGTAGTTTTAAACGATCTTTTTAATGGTAATATCGTCACTTTATCGAGGCACTTTTTTAGATGTGCCGTTTTAACAATATTTTATTGTTCCTTTGTACCGTAAACACAGGCACTTTTTGAGTTGTGCCCTTTGAAGTAATAGGTAAACAATTAAATTTTTAGTATTACCTCAAAGAAAGTTACAGCTGATTTCTAATTGTGATCAGACTAAATGAAAATTAGGTTATGTTATTCAACAACGTTATTTTCGTTTATTGTGCTTCGCGTTAGTAAATGCAGCAGAATGACTTTTACTTCACGGGGTAAAAAAATACTTGATTTGTGTATAAATATTGTACTCAGTGATGAAGATGAAACGTCAGCACCATTGAATAAAGTACATACAAAATGTAATTTAATACTAATACACTGTTGAAATACATAATATTTTAATAGTACAAGTGCAATGATTACCAACATTTTGGTACAGTAAGATTGTTTCTAATTAGAATTCAAGTATTATTTTATACTTAAATAAACATTTTAGTTGTCTTGTATTGTTTTATTAACAAACCTAAAGATGACTGTACTGTCATATCCGTTTTATTAATGGCAAAACAGGCAGTTTTAGGGTTGACATGCTTGAGATGAACATTTTTGAGTGGTAATATAGGCACATGTCAAAAAACAATTTAAATATTTATTTTAAGGTTTTTTAATGATACTAGTGTAAAATGCTGATGAATAAAAATAGTTAACTGTAGTAAAATTATTTTTATTTACAATTATATGTTATTTCATAGCATAAACTTTTTTGTCTAAAAACTTCAAAAGTGATTTAATCAAAAATATACTTTTTGAGTTATACCCTATAGATCTGGAGGTGCGTTATACATATTATCACTTGTCAAACCAGTCTTGTTGCGCTCTAACTATATTTTATTTTATATTTGATGCTTAGCGTTTTTAACAACTAGCAACCCTAATTTCAGAACATTTGTCGGGAACTTTATACCATTATAATAAAAAACAAAGCTATAATTTAGTATAAAAAAATATACATATATGTCATGAGCTGCGTATTTTATTTACAAAATAAATAAATGAAATTAAAATGTTGTTTAAAAATTAATAGCCATTGAATTAAAACTAGTTGCGGCTGCTAGAAACCTGTTATCAATGTATTCACCTATTCTTAAATTTATGTAAAAATGAGAGTTTGATAACAAAGTTATGAACGAAACGATCTTGTAGTGGCATCTTAAACTATGTGTTAGTTATGTTATAAAGTATAATTTGAATTATTTAAAGTAAGTTAGAAACGAGCAACTTAGGTCGATAAAAAATAAATTTTTAAAAAATACAAGACATAGTGTTGAACCACGAGGACATCATCATTATCAAACTCGCGACTTTGTATATTTTTAAACTTATCCGTTATAATACGACCGCTTGTGAAATATAAAATGTTTTTTCCGCAAATCGCCAGGAAATTTTGACATTCCTGTCAAAATTTCTTGAAGAAAAAGTCAGGACTTCCTTACTGTAAGGAAATGTCATTTCCTTACTGTAAGGAAATGATATTTCCGTACAGTTGTTAGTGTTCTACATAAATGATAGAAAACACATTGCTTATAAGGAATAATAACTTATTGCAAGGGTTGACTTCAGCATTGAATAATTGGCCCATAATGTTGAAGATTTCATCTTTAAACAAAGGTCTAGGAAGTATGCCATTACAACATTTTCTGAGAAAGAACTCGTATTTTTACTCATGCGATAATTCATAAAACGTCTGTATGCATTTTCGTACTTTTCTCTTGATTTCTTTGGCAATAATTCTAATGAAGCAGTATTCACTGCCTCAACCAGCTCTGGAGGAGACCCAGGAATGGAAATTTCATCATCACTTATCATTTTACTTTCGAGAACACCAGCAATTAGATTTATAAGCGTCAAGTTTGACAATTCAACCTCAATACGTTTCCATAGTAACCCAAGTAATTTTATTAGGAATTTCAAAGCACCATTTATTTGGGAATAAAATTATCGCGTTTTTTTTAATCAATCAATATTTGTCGAATTTTAAACGATTTGCGGAAAAATAGTATGTTTACCTCGTAGGAAAAGCCACATTCCTGGACTCTGTGTTGCTAAGTCTCGGCTTGCGCCTCGACTTAGCAATCTTCACAGTCGTCCAGGAATGTTAAGCTTTTCCTACCCGGTAAACAATGTACTATTTATAGAACATAAAGTGCTTGGATTTATTTTTTTTTTCTTTCCTTGATGTTTTAATAAAGTTCCACATCACAAAAGTGGCTAGAAATATTTGGAGTAAGACATACTAAACCAAATTTGATTACCTCTGTTCTAATCCATTCGCCTGATTCTGCTCCCATCCAAATTGCTAAAAGTATACTTAGAAACATATCATAATATGGCATTGACTCAGTTGTCTGTAGTGCCTAAAATAAGGAAAACTCAGTTAGTGCAATGTACATTTTAACAATCAACTATTAATCGTTACACCAAGCTCTGCTTATTATTTTGGCTCTATGCTATAATATTCAACTACTTTTCCGTTCTAAGATACTTATTAGTAGCTGATACAAATTCGTAGAGAATCTTCTTCTTCCACAATAAAGGAATGATTTATTAAGTCTTAACATGGTTATGTATTACATTGTAGTTTAAAAAAATATTTTCAAAGAAACAAAAAATTATGTCAAAGCTGCCATCCAAAGCTTGCTGGCCACCGATATAAAATAAATAAAAATAACACTCAGATTAGTTTTTTTGCAGCGAAGTCACAGGTGTAGCTACTTGGTTTTTGGTGCCAGTACAATACGAAAAAAAGTTTTTAGTAAAAAAATTTTGTTTAAAATCCTTTATAAAAGGTATATAAAAATGCATCAAACGGGCTATCACAAACACATTGCAAAACGTTTTCGGATTAGACAATTCATCATCAGTGCAAACGGTTGTACATGCTAGTAGCCACCAAAATATATGGGTAAAAACCCTTTAAATGTTATAAATTTGAAGTTGTTTTACATTATTAGTATTTCTAATTTGTGATGTTTAAGTTACCGTTGGATAGGTAACATGGCGGCGTATGACTCTACATGAGTAAAATGGTCCTGAGACGAAGTGTCTACGAGGACCTGTTGATAACAACTCGTTAACAATTTTTTTGTGATATATGGTATACAGCCAGCTACAGGAACTTAGTTTCCTCGTGGAGTTTTTAGTAAAAGTTTCAACATAGACAATAGGTATAAAAAAAATTTCAAATTATACAGGGTTGCCCATAATAACAGAGTAGAACAACCTTATCTTTGTTTAACTCAACACCCTATATATTTTAAGATATTTTGTCTCTTCCTAATATTTTTGTTATTACAATACAAGGTTTAGCAGTGTTAAACGGAAAAATTAAAAAAATTAAAAAAATTATTCCCCTACAGAAAAGTACAGATTTAATATCAAAAAATATATTTATGGTCAATATACCTTTTTCTGCGGAGGTTCCCGGACTCCTAGGCCAGTTGTGAAGGTATGATACATGCTACGCTCCACATACTGGGGTCATCCAAAAGTCTTAAAGCCCAAATTCTCCTTTCTAAACCGCAGAAGATGTTCTATAGTGGTCAGTATGCTTACCGGCCACTGTAAACTCAGGCGGTACCTTTATATACTTACAGCGAGCCCATAGTGCCGTCTGTGTAATGGGGAGAAGGAAACCTTATCACATGTCCTCTGGGAGTACTCGGCACTGGCCTATCAGAGATGAGAGATCCTGGGTTTGGCCCTTATGCCATCGAGCCAAAAGAGGGAGTTAGACAAAGAAGACTAAGGAATTAGACGCTTGGAACGAAGAGCTGAGATTTAGAGTCCCTGATGATTATAGCAGATATGGCAGCACGGAGTAGCCTGAGCCCTAGAAACGCCGAAGACTATGCACTATGGGCCTAGTCTGTAAAGGAGGGATAATACAATGGATCTGTCCCAGGAGGTCACGCTGGAGGTCACGAGGAGCGTGACGCTGCAATGGGCGAACTGAAATGGTTTTGCATTACTACAGTCAAACCATTCCCTTCAGTTATTAAGCCACGATATTTTTCGTTTTCTAACATTTCGCTTTCCTCGAATTTTGCCTTGCATAATAATCTACAATAATGAGTATCTTTGCCCTCTCAAATGGCCTAAATACTTAAATTTTTTCTTTTGATAGTCAATATTATTTCAACTTCATTTATTATTCTTCTCATAAATTCTTCGTTAGACATTCTAAGAATCCATGATATTAGTAAGATTCTTCTGTAACACCAAAATTCAAAGCACTTATTTATATGCACTTGTTTTATTGTCCATTCTTTCAAGCCATAAAAAAGTGTAGTGAATACCTAACAAGGCATTTTTAGGCGTAGTCGTCTTAGGCGTAGTCGTAGGTGAAAGTAGTAACAAATGATGCACATGCTTTTTCAATACGTGTTTTAATTTCTTTAGTTTGGTCTATGGTTGAAGTTATCTATGTTCCTAACTATTTGTAGGTATTGGCAAATACTATCTCTCAATTACCTCTGTACTGTTGAGTATCCTCAACATCTCAATCGTATAAGCCAACACCTATTAGCGTACTTACATGCCAAACGGCAATAGACCCCAATCTCAAAGAAACTTTCGCTTTCAACAAACAGCCAGCTCCAATTCACAGTAGAAGATATCTTTAATATCGAACAACAAGAGCAATTATGACGAAGGTATATAGACACAGACCCAGGTTACTCTTACTATAAACAAAAAATCCAAGAATATGAGGACGAAGATGTAAATTGTCAAAGATTTCAAAAAGAAAAAGAAGAAACTTAGTAGAATTGCATTCCTTTGCTTTCTTACATTAAAATTCAAAATCCCCCTCTTAAAGATCTTATTGATAAAAGAGCCACTAAATATTTCCTTAATCCTGATATAACCAATAAATTCTACAAAAATAATATTAAATATGAACCACTTGCTACATCAATTTTTCAAAACCATTCAGAAGATTATTGCGAAGAAATTTCAATGTTTCCCGAATTTGACTCAAATATTAACTTAAAATTTTATCTTTTCAAAGTTTACAGGACATTTGGTGGTCTTAATCTTAAGGCTTCTAAAAGCAAATGTTGATGTTACCTAAGCTATTCTTACTACAGAGCATTCTATTCTTCCTATTA
Organism: Diabrotica balteata; assembly: GCA_918026665.1. Lineage (NCBI taxonomy): Eukaryota > Metazoa > Arthropoda > Insecta > Coleoptera > Chrysomelidae > Diabrotica > Diabrotica balteata. Next base: position 114,977,560 of record OU898282.1, read on the forward strand.
ATTACTATGCCACAAATAAATCCCAATTCTATACAGTCCACCAAAACCCCTTAACAATTATACAAGTCAAATTTCCAGTAAAAGAATCATCAGGTAAAATCGTCATTCCCAGATAAGAAGTCGAAGGTGCCATCCTAAGAGAAACTCTTACCGTGGCACGTTATCAACTAGCCTGGACCAAGCTAGTCAATAACACCGATGAATATATTCAAGTAGCAATCTGATCCCATCAAAAGTCAATCAATAAATCTAAGAGATGTCGGTCCTTTCCTAAGAACCAATTCTTTTAATGCAAAAGAAGAATCTCATCGAAGACGAAGTGCAGGAAGTTTGCATCACGCATATTTCATTATTCAGACAGTCAGTTAATATTTACTAACCAAATAAAAGACCATATACGAACAAGAGATGAAGTTCCGGTTTACACCAAGTCAAATCGGTATCCACAGATCCATAAGGATGATCGATCAAGAAATCATCAAACCAAGTCAATTGCCTGGTCTTTTTGTGGGTCATTCCAAAGAAACCAGATGCCCCAAGAAGACTTAAATGGCGAATAGTTATCAACTACGTTAAGGTGAACGAGAAAACCATCGACGATGTATATCCAGTTCCAAATATAACAGACATTCTGGACAAACTAGGACTCTGCCAATATTTTTCTACCCAGATATAGCCAGCGAATTCCACAAATTAAACTGAAGGAAAACGATATCTAGAAGACTGCATTTAACGTTAAAAATGGCCACTATGAATACCATTCGGACTCAAAAATACACTCAACACTCCAGAGAGTAGGAAATGGAGAATATACTAAAAAGACTTACAGGCGAAATATATCTAGTCTACATGGACATTTTCAACCTCTCTTTAAGAACATATGGTAAATCTTTAGAAGATTTTTGAGAAATTAAGAGAAACAAGATTTAAAATACAAGTCGACTAATATGAATTCCTTAAGAAAAATTAGTGCTTAAGTATACTAATATAAAAATTACCACTAATACCTACGTTATGCAAGCAGCACTATTTATAAATAGTAAAATAATTAATTAAAACGCCTAAATAGGTTTTAAAAAATTAAATATATTTTTTATAGATATATTACTTGTAGATGGAATAGTACAGTATTTACTATTCTGTAAGTTTCAGCATGCCAGATAAAATTCATTCAAACCAATAACATTCTTATTAAATCTTGTTGTAATCTGCCAAAGTGTTGTACAAAATAATTAATATGGCAACCCTGTTAGTATGACGATTCGCTTGAAGCATTTCGAGGCGGAAAGTAATGCAATCTATCGATGATAAAAACTACCAACGTTTGAGATGGAGCCATCTCTGTAGTATGCAATTTGATGCCGGCAGTTCAAAATATATAATTCTTGTATAACGAGATTTTTCATATGTTTATAAAAAAATATTCAACGTTTTATTGCAAATATTTTCCACTTTTACATTTTTTCATATGTTGTTATTAAAATTTTTTCCGGTTTCTTACCGGTAGCTTTATTATAAGTTGGAACATAATATTTTTTTCCCTTGTGACAAAGTGTAAATTCAAAAATTTTCAAAAAAAATTATTTCTTAGGGTTATATCTTTAAGCTGCAAGAAAATTAACAAAATTGTATGTCTGGTTATCCCGCTTTATACTTGGAAAAAGGTAGTTTTTTAGTTTTTTCGAAAACGAAGACATGTAGTTCGTTCAAAATTTGTCAAAATACTTCTAGTTGTCACATATACCTTCTCAATTTTTTTCAAAAATTTTGAATTTGTAGTTTGTCTTTTGGGGGGTGCAGATCAACCTTAACCGGGCAATATATTTTATTTCGCCCTTGAAGATAAAATTTAGCTCACTAACTCCGCACATCATGACCATCTTCTCGCTAAATTTTCTGGTTTCCTGTTTTTTAATGAATATTTTTACAGCCAACCTGATAAAATTTGCCCTAATTTCTCTTGCAATTAACATTTGACAAAAAAGACAATACTCATTCCAAGACCTCAGACAATACTCATTCCAAGTTTCAACCAATGCTATATATTAAAATTAAATATTTCGATTCTTTTAAACATAAATATAGTTTTTGATGGGTTGTTAATTTTGCTACGACATTAGTAAAAATCGTAATTATCTTTTAAACTACTTCGTATATTACTACCAAAGCTTAAATTAAAAAAGCGAAAACATTAAGAAGAGTGGAAACCCTATTTATTTGAAATAGTTTTATTCTTAGTGTGTATTTGAGAATATATCAGTGTAGTGTCAAAACAGGAACTCAAAAAAAAATGTTAATAATGTTTATTTCTAAAAAAATCTTTATTTTAAAAAATAATGCATTTTCTTTACAAAAGAACTGTGAAAAAGTAATGTCTTAACCAGAAAAAACATACAGCTATAACCTTAGCTAATAATTTTTTTACAACTTAGTATGGATAGAAAAATACTGTAGGGATTTTTGTGAGTTTATATATACCGAATGAAACTCTAAAAAGTATCTTTTAAAGGAATCAATTAAACCGATATTAGTCTGGTGGCTCAAGAATGATTTTTTATTTTAAATAGTATACTATTGAGCCAAAATAACAAGCAAACAAGCAAAGTTGTGTGTAGCGATATATCGGTCGATTGAAATGAAAGGATTATGTAAATATTTACAACAATAACTACTAAAGATGATCCAAGTACTCCACTTATACCAATAACCATTGATAATATTCGCCATTTTAAGAAATCCGTGTACATATATATAGACCTTAAAAAGAAAATAATTTGGTGTCAATGTAATATGTTATATATATTTATATATTATATATATATATATATATATATATATATATATATATAATAGAGAGAGAGAGAGATAGAGAGAGATAATAATAAATATAGGAGAAACGAAGGTAATCTAGAATGAATTTAAATAGTGGTAAAAAAATAATGTATCAGTTATATACTAGAGAATATAGAGAATATTATAAAAAGTATTTATATAAGGGCATTCTTAAGAAATTAGAATAATAGTAAGTTTAAAAAATTTTTGTTTTGCAATGTATTTGGTTATTTTAATAATTATGATATTAAAAATATATTTGAATGCGCCATCTTTATGGGCAACCCGATATACACTGAAGTAAATTTGGTCGTGGGAACTTTTGTGAATAATTATGGATTTAAAATAGTGTTATTTATTAGTTTAAGATGTTTAATTTATACAGTGCTTTTCAGATAACTTTTGAACCTCTAATTTTTTTTATGTAATTTTTTGGAAAAACGCAAAAACAATTTAATTAATATCTGAAGGGGGAGTCATAATATCATATTTAAGGTTGCTGGAAAATGCACCCTCCCCCTCTGTATCAACCCTTTATTTTTTTTAAATTACTTCAACCTTTTTTTATTTTATATTTGGATTCTCCTTTTTGTACTGATTTCATATGATACTTGAAGTGATTAGTTTATGAGAAAAGTAAATACAAAAGCAAGAAAATTGGATTGAAAAAAAATTATTTTTTAACAATTTTATTACACACATTTAGAACAAACATTTCACTACTAAAAACTTTTACAATAATTGTTCAAAATGACTGCCTTTCACTTCCATACAACAGTACAAACTATTTTGAAATTCTTCTCTGACATTGCTTAACACGTCTGCATTTAATTGTCGACATTCATCCTCTATTCTTTGTTGTAAATCATCTAGATATTCTGGTTGAGTAGCATAATTTTTGTTTTTAAATACTCACATAAGAAGAAGTCTAGGGGTGTTCAATCCGGTGACCTAGGTGGCCAATCGATCATCCGTCGTCTTTTACCTATCCAAGGACCGGGAAACGTTTCGTTTAAAAATTATCGCACAGATAAAGCAAAGTGTGGAGAAGCTCCATCATGTTGAAATACAACCAAATCATCGGAAAGGTTATCATCATTTGCTACTATTGTTCTAACGTTTAACCACTTGCCTATATAATTCAAGATACGATGCACCATTTAAGTTTCCAGTGATAAAGAAGGGTCCGATAATGTGATTACGTAGGATACCACATCATACGTTTAACCTTTGAGGATGCTGTGTGTAAAATTCGCGTACAATATGTGGATCACTCTCAGCCCAGTATCGGCAATTATATCTGTTCACCAAACCGTTTAATGAGAATGAGCATTCATCCAAGAAGCTCGGAGAATATTGTTTAACAATTGTGGATTGTTAATGATGCATTTTATTATTAATTCGCAACATTCGAGACGACGATCAAAATCTTCTTCATTTTACTCTTGTACTAATTTAATTTTATATGGATAAAACTTAAATTTATGGAGGACTCGAAAGGCTGTAGAAGATGAAACACAAATTGCACTGCTTATTGTTGACAGTGACTGTGATTGTTAAGAGTCTAAGTTAACTTACCCTAAAACAGCTACTTGGATTGCTTTTTTATTTACAAGTTCCTGTCGGTTATGTTTTTTATTGCAAACTGACCCTCTTGATCTAATTTTTTCTGCTTCAGTTCAATCACACACTTATGAGTTGCATGTCTATTGTGGCGTGTTTCATTAAAAATTCCAGCAGCAGCTCTTGCACAATTACTATTTTTGTAGTATAAACCTACAATTTTGATTCTTTCTTGCAAAGTGTACACCATTTCAGCGATCAAATTGCACACGTATCAAAATAAGTTGTTACTTACAAGTTGTAACAAATTGTTGCTATTAACCGATTAAAACAAATGTAAAAATGATATCGAAAACCTTTGATAAAACTTGAATAAAAAGTGAATGTGTTTGTTTCTTGGTTTTTAAAGGTACTACAAATAGCACGGTTAAATATTTAAAGAGTTTAAATTATGCTACAACCTATTTTGTTAGAATCAATTAAGGTGAGAGAGATACTGTCTTGTTAACAGGGAAATTGTCTATCTGATAAACTAATCACTTTAAGCCAAAGGTATTATACATTTTTGAAATCAGAACAAAAAGGAGAATTAAAATATAAAACAAAAAAAGAGGGAAGTAATTTAAAAAAAATAAAAGGTTGATACAGGGGGTGAGAGGGTGCATTTTCCAGCAACCTTTAATATGATATTATGTCTCCCCCTTCAGATATTAATTGACGTGTTTTTGCGTTTTTCCAAAAAATTTCAGAATTTATTATCAAAAGTTATTAAATACAATATTTAATCAAAAGTAATTTAAGGTGAATAGTTTTATCTGAAAAGCACTGTATACAAGTTTATATTCTGATCTGAAAAGCCTAAATTTCCATAAAATTCTCGATAGAAAAGCAAAGAATGATCTAGAACGTTAAAATAAGTCCTCAATAGGAGGAAGTTAACCTCGGTTCGTAGTAGAACGTTCGCGAACATTGAAGTATCTATGATATAGAAGGATTCGAATATATTTTCTTTGAAGAATATTCGGGAACATTGAAATGATATAAATACGATGTGATTTGGATTCAAGATATTAATTCAAGATATTCATTATATTATTTGTATGGAGATTCGAAGAGATTAAAAATTATATTATCTATATGGTGATTGGAGATTGAAAGAAAAAAATGATTATTAGAAAGAATAAACAAGAAATCAATAAAGAAAGAAGAATATTGTGCCGATTTTACACAATATTCTTTTATAATAAATCTTTGGTGCTTGATTTCGTTTGTGAAGGTCAGTTTGTCGCCTTCGACATAAAATATATCTGCATATTCAGTACATATATCTAGAATTTGTTCTTGTTCTTCGCAATTTAGATGATCAATTCTTAGTTGTTCTTTAATTATTAGTGTTCTATCTAGTACGGGTTCTTCAAAATCATTTCCGTTGTAGGATAGGATTGTCTCGGAATTTTTGAAAGGTGCGATTGAAATGTCTGAAAATTCGATTATCTTCGGCATTTCATTAGCATTTAGGACGGAAGTTAAGAATTCTCCATTTTCGTCTACATGGACTAATGCATGAGGTAATCTTACTTTTTCTATTTCTTGAGCTGATAATCTGGCATCTGTATTTGATAAGTTGTAATTTAGTTTGCATATTTGTTCGGTCCAGCTGTCAATGGTTATTTTGTTTTTTCTTTTTATTCGTTTTCTCTCCGGTCTTTCAAGATTTTTGTCTTGATCTCAGTTTTTTATTATAGTGTATTTTTCATTCATAGGGTTTTGGTATTTTAAAATGGATTCCTGTTTAGAATCTGATTAAATTTTTATTTTAGGTTCGTTTTGTCTTGTTTCTGTAGGGTTGTAGCATTTGCAATTTCATTCATCCTTTGGTGTATATTGAAATCCCCTCGTATATGTAACATATTGAAATCCCCCTCATATATGTTTAAAAAATCGAAGAGTATTTTTATTGCATTTCAGTTTCCTATTCGTATGTAATAAAATCCAAATATGTTTTCAATTCCTTCTTGAGTTTCAACTCGGCTCGAGAATATAAACCATTTTATAGTTTGTTTATATTTTACAGATGTTACTTCCTCAGTATTTATTTTAATGTTTTATTCTTCTTCTTCTGGTAGCACTACAACCCGGGTTGGGTCTTAGCTGACTGCACAACCTGCTTCTATCTCGAACAGTCGTCCATGATGTTTAAGTCAGTGGGTAGCCCCATTGTTCTCAAATCTGACCATATATTATCTCTCCATCACATTCGTGGACGTCCTAAGGGCCTTCTCCCTGTCGGGACTTCTTCCCAGATTAACTTGGTAAGGCGGTTATTAGGGCCATGAATATGGCCAGCCCATCTTAGACGTTGGGATTTAATCTCTTGGACTACGTCGCTAGCACTATACATTTGTTTGACCTCGGCATTTGTTCTCATTTGTTTTATTCGAACTGCTTGAATTGCATTTTCTAATAAATGATTTGCGTTTCAACCATTTAAAGTGTTTGTTTATTCTAACTTATGCGATCAATTTCTAAGGATCATTTCGTGACTCTCGTTGGAGCTGCGATCAAGAGTGGTTCAGCGTTATGTTCTAATTCATGTCGAATTTGTAACATTTTTTGTTTTTTGTCCCTTTTTATACAAAATGTGTAGAAATGTGAAGTTTATGGTTCAGTTAATGTTTTGAAAGAGGAGTGAAAGAATCGTCGTTTCCATCCTTGTTTTGTTTCTTCCTGGTTATCATCCAAGGCTTTTGGCAGTATGGAGATAGAATTGTTTGTGTGTTCTTTGCACAGAGAGTGAAGCCCCGGTCTACCCCTAGTTATGGTTCTGGAAATTCCAGTGACATCGTTACAGAAAATCCAAAGTGTGTTAGTGAAAATCCAGGTAACATTTTGTTCAAATTTGAAAGTAAAGACAGACATTTTTTTTTTCTAAAATAATAATTGCTTTTGTTAAAACTTAGAAATTGTAACAACTAAAAATTGTAAATTTTAGGTTTTGAGTTTAGCTGTCATTTAAAATTTTTCTCTTTTAAATTTAATGTTTACATAAGACAGATCGTTTTATTATTTTTGATTTTCATTTTTTTTTTGTTTAAAAAAAAAGGTAACATTTATAAGTTTTTTGTAGTATCTCCAACTCCTAGAGTTTTTAAATGGATAACATGCAAGTTTTTGTATTTTTGTATTTTGCGACTATTGAGTTAATAGTTTTGTTTTGTCTTTTTTGAGTATTCTTGTATTCTTTATGTTTTGTAACTGTATAACTCCTTCTTGCTTTCCTTAGTAGGGGTTAGAAATATGCACAGTTCGACAAGTCTAATTTGTTACTAAAGTGTTCTTGTCAGGGGATAGAATCTATGAAAACTCATCCCTTTGCAAACTGTGTCCTGGCTAGTCGTCGTCATAAAGCAGTGGATAATGGGGGGATTCTGTTAATCTTACCTTGTACCAGACCTAAAGATGTATTGGACGCCACCCTATTTTTTATACAAAACTATAGGGAAAAAAAAATATATAAAAATCATTAAATTCTTAACTTCAAAGAAGATCCTGTTGTATTAAAACTATTGTAGAACTAAAAAGCTAAATAAAATTTTTTTTTATCTTTATTCTTTGGTTGAGTTCTTTAAATCAGTCAAGGTTAAACAAAGAAAAAATTGTTTTTATGTAGTCAGACATCAAAGTAACCATAATAATAGCTGACTGAGCTGGCACAGATCATAAATATAATGTCTCATTTATTGACAACAAAACATCCCCGTCAAGATCATGAGCACTTCAAAAATTAATAGTTTACATTACAGGTGTTGATGAAATTATTTAAAGATCTGTTATAAAATTAGACAATACAATAGTAGCAAATTTATATGTTGTAAATGAAATATTTAACTATAATTGAATTTACATTTGTCAAAATATTTATATCAAAAATACAATGAAAAAATAACCGTTATTTAATTAAGATTGACTAATTAACCATAAACTCTTATTTAGATCAATTTGCTTATTTGAATAGTGATATTATGTCCTTTTTATGAAAGGTTAAAAAAAAATATTAAAATGTATTAAGGAAAAGCTGCTAAAAATACTCATTTTAAGAAATGTCAAAAATTAAACAGTTTGCACCTATGAAAACATGTGAAAATATGGATAAACTGTGGAGCCCTATGAAGATATACCAGTTAATATCACCCAAAATGTATTCATTAAATCATTACCAAAAAAAAGTGTTTCAAAATTTAAATTTAAAGAAAAGTCTCTCAAAATACATATTTTAATTTTCACCATAAATACCTTTGTGTAAACTTTATATGAAACTTCAGCTTGAAAACGGGACTTTCCCAAATACAGGCTGATGCTGAAGGAAAAACCTTAACAAAATTCCAGATGAATCCTTATTCAACAAGAGCACAGAACCGGCTACCATGGACAAAGTGTTATCTCAAATTGACAGGATTCTTGGAGAAAAGAAAATTGTTAGACCGCTTCTAACCTCATGGAAGTTGCCTTTGATCCCTTATACTGTATCCCAATGTGAATTGTGTGAATGTATGTAAAAAACTGCATCCACCAGTGTGAATTCTACTGCTTACATCAGCATTTTGCAACAAAAAAACTAGATTTTACTAGTTAATTCTGGATAAGGCCAGACGCCTAAACACATGTCAGCTAAGACGGCAAAAAAATGCAAAATTCACTTCTGGTTGTTTTCTTTCCATAGAATTTCTCGGTTCTTTATCTTTTTTCTTTTTTTGTTCTTACAAACCCCTTGATTTAAAGGAAACCAAAATTCGACTTTCCTCTACGAAAGCGTATATCAGAAAGGAAAGAATTATTCAGATGTCAAAAATATATCGACAACTGACAGAAAATAAATTACCAATACCCATAGAACTTCGTTCTCCATAGATACACACTGAATAAACTGATTTATGGGATAAGATTGTTATACTAAACACATTACTAGGTTATAATTAACTGGTTGCATACCTAATAGGAACTCATTTAGAATTAAAATTATTTGAATTAATGTGAACAATTATTGACTATTTAAATATTTATTTTAACAAACGAGCTGAGATATATTTAATCAAAAAAAATTACATTGTACGTGGAATGGACATTTTTCACGTTACAACTGTTTGTGGTAAGACACAATAAATGTTAAATTTTGTTTCTTAACATTTTATTTATTTTTTTAACTAACCCCTTTTTTGAGTTTTATTTGAAAAAGATATGTTTTTTATGTTTAATAATTATTTCCCTACTTACAGGGTGTGTCGGTGTTTTGTCTTTAGAAGGTGTGTTTGTCTCGTGCCCTACTTTGTAAAGGGTGACAGTTTTAAAATTTGTATGCAACTGTCGGGATTTGAGATCTATTACGCATTCATAATGATCTAGAAAGTGTAGGTCTATTATGCCATCGAAATCAATGTCTAAATTGAAAATAAAGACATTGTGAGGATTATCGTCAGTGAAGGGAATCAAGACAGATTCTGTTATTAACAATTTTTGATCGGTTATACCTTGAATAGTAACGTCTTCAGGAAATCTATAATTGCTTACTGTGTTTTCTTTGAAAACAGTGATTCCAGCACCTGTGTCGATTAAAAGTTTAAAAGTGTTGGTAGCATCGGTAATGTAATATAAATTTTGGAACTTATTGTATGAAATGGGGTTACATGAATGTCTGTTCGTGAAAATTGAGATCCGGAAGAAAGTTGTCTTAGTTGAGTGCTTGAATTTGTTCTTGGATATTCGTAATATCCGTTGAGTGGTTCGTATGATTGGGAGGATCATTTTGATTCTGAAGTGAAAGAAAATCCTGATTATTTTGTGTGTTATTGGTTTCATAAAAGTTATCAATATTGTTCTGAAGCTATTTTCTTGTGGCATTGTAAATTAGTTACTATTTATAACTGGGAATAAGCCACAATTAAAGATAAAAATACGTTTATTGACGTTTCAATTTCCAATTCGGAAATCGTTCTCAAAATACAAACAGTAAATTAAACAAATTTTGTTTTTTGTTACATAGTGAAAAAATTCTTCTAATAATTTAATTTTATCTGACTCATTTATATTGACAATTCAGACATACATTATGCATTTTAAAGTAGACGACTTTAAAATGATATTGCCAATATTGTTGAGTTGCGCTCCTGGGACGACTTTACTTATAAGATAGTTCATTCGATTACATGAAATCAACTTTAACTTGAGAATATCCGTCAGAAAAAAATCATAGCATGTAATTCGTCTTTAAAAAGACAAACACATGACATGATGACAGTAAAATTCTCCTGTTAGTGATTCCATAGTAAATTATGAGGGAGAAAACCAGGAAAAAAACCTCATAATACTATCCCGACATTGTAAGTATTTGTTCGTGAATTTAGTTTACCTTCAACAAACATCAAAATTCTGATTTTATATGTTACGTTATTTAAAAAAACATAAATGATGTATCCTCTATATGTTACTGACTTACTAATACTGGTATTTTCTTATTAATAACTTCCTCTTTCAATATTGGTAACCAGATCCTACTACATTCTGCCGAGGAATTTGCGACACAATTGGCCTCATTTAGCATAATTAGAGCCGCTTCTTTGATTTTTCTTTTTTTACCATCCGTTTCTTTTAGGACTATATTTGAATTATTCCATTAAACCCTATGTTCATTATCCCATGCGTGTTTACATATTTGAGATCTATCAAATTCTCTATTTTTAATATAAGATTGATGTTTACTTATTCTAACATTTAATGGCCTTGATGATTCACCTAAGTAAAACTGATCGCATTCACAAGGTATTTTATAAATGCAATTCTTTGTCCTTTCTTGTTCATTGTTAGGTTTGGTTTTGGATAAAATAGATCTCAACGTGTTTGTTGTTTTGAATGTTGTTGAAATGTTGAATTTATTTCCTATCCTTTTAAGTTTTTCTGATAATCCTTTTATGTACAATATTGTTATTTTCCTCATATTATTCCTTGTGTATGCTGTAGGATCTCGTTCCAAGTTGTTCCTCTTTTTAAAGACGAATTACATGCTATGATTTTTTTCTGACGGATATTCTCAAGTTAAAGTTGATTTCATGTAATCGAATGAACTATCTTATAAGTAAAGTCGTCCCAGGAGCGCAACTCAACAATATTGGCAATATCATTTTAAAGTCGTCTACTTTTAAATGCATAATGTATGTCTGAATTGTCAATATAAATGAGTCAGATAAAATTAAATTATTAGAAGAATTTTTTCACTATGTAACAAAAAACAAAATTTGTTTAATTTACTGTTTGTATTTTGAGAACGATTTCCGAATTGGAAATTGAAACGTCAATAAACGTATTTTTATCTTTAATTGTGGCTTATTCCCAGTTATAAATAGTAATTAAAAGATATCAGTTTGTGGATTATTTTTTATATAATAATAGTTTTCATAGTTATCGGTATTATAATAATTAACTGTGTAGTAATCGTTCTGTAATAATAGTTAGTCGTTATTTCATCAGGGTATTCGTTTAAAACATGTGCCCGTTGGAAGTTTAAGTTCCTTTGAATAACAGATGGACAATTTTGATTTTGATTTTGAGATGAAAAGGAAGGTCTCTGTCGGTTGAAATTTGGATTGTTAGAAGAATATTGATTCCTATTAGGGTTCTGATTTTTTTTTGATAGTTGTTAGGTCCAATATTATATTGGTTTTGGTAACCGTGTGGCCTAGAAAAAGTTTGGTTTGGCTGTACGAAACGTGAAGAGCGGCATTTAGTATTTAGATGACCAATGCGGCCACAATTTGTACATTTTGTAAATTGAGATGAGGGTCTTCTCATTGGTTGAGAGGGTCATAAAATAAAGAGAACTTTAACAAATTCAATATTTTAGTTATCTAGGTTACACATGTAAGCCCAAACATTTAGAAGCCTTATGTTGTATGTTTATACAAATTTTTAAAAAATACATTTTTTAACACAATACACATTATAATATATCAATATATCACCAGTATCAAACAAAAGTAACGTAAAAACTTCAACACGTTTTTCTTAAAAAGATATTTGGACATACCATATCTGCGTTTTTAACCATCGATATTAAAAAACATTTCATTAAAGTGTATATAATTACAGGTATACTCACTTTTTTATTCTTAGGAATTGTTCCATAATATTAACCATTTTTTCAAAAATTTCTTTTTGACAATAAGTACACTCGATTTGTTCTGATATATTAACATGTTTATTTTTGTGCAGACTTAGGTTTATAATTTCTTCATTTAACATTTTAAGCAAAAATGTATAATGCCACAGGAAATAAGACATAAGACAGTGTACACCATAACCAAATAAAACACTATGCGGTTGGACCCAGACGAACGTAATTATTACCATGAATATACTGAGTGGAAAGTTTCGAATAATAGCGAATGCAATGTTCTTCGAATTACGGACGATCCAATAACTTGCGGTATAATAGGCGAAAAAAAGGATTACGTATATACTAAGATATCTTTTAAAATTATAACTTAATTGCATCGTTTTACGTGTTAAAATTTTGCTAGCTGGCCTTGGATATATTGTCTTAAGATCAATTAAATCCTTCAAGATCTTCTGAACTACTGAGAAGTTTCTCATCATAGTTCCATATAATATTATAAACTAAAAATTGAAAAAATAAAGGATTTACCTTTTTTTTAGTATATAGATTACTTTAATATATAGATTTATTATGATGTTTCAGTGACTTAATCGTTGAAAATGATGGACAGTTCAATTTTGTATAATTACCGTAAACGGACCAATCCTCCTCAAGCTTATTCTGAAACTTTTGTTGATTTGGCATAAAGTGCACTGATCGAAGCACGTCGAAGGAGAAAGAGTTCCCCCCAAAACGAAGGCCTTGATAGCAGTGGAAAAAACGTCAACGTACTTAGCGTAAAAATCAGTGGACTTAAGTTTAAATCCTGATTGAATAGGCATTTTTAAAAAAATAATCTCTTCTTTGCTAGATAGGTACACACCCGAGATATCGCAGATTAGTTGCCAGTTACAAAAATATTTCTTGCAAGTACCCCCTAGACAAGGATGTAAATTCCATGCCACCTTGTACTGTGAACGTCTATACATTTCTTCGAATGGCCTATACATATCTTCGAAATACGTGTCCAAAATAGGCTGTTATTGGTTCTAATATATGCATCCTTAATATTTTTGTGATGTGCAGTAGTATATGCAAATTTATTTCATAGTATGTCCAAGGAATTCTTAGTATTATATATAAATATTTAGGAGAACATCTCGAACATATCTATGCTCTTTTTGTCGATTTCCTTAAGGGTCCGACATTTCGATTCATATGTGAAAACTGAAAAGACTAGATATCTAAGTAGGCTAAGTTTACTCCCTACACTGATTTTATGATTCTTCAGATATTAAATATCTTAGCCTTTACAAGGCCCACGTTAACTAGAAGATCATTTTTTTTTCATGAAAGTCGTTTGTTAAAAACCGGTCTTACTTCAATTAGTTAGATAATTGTGCATCTTCCATTCCTTCATGACACCCATTCCTGGATTTTGACACTCTGTACCTACCAACTTTTACAGTGTAGTGGATTGGAACCATACATTCTGGGAGTCACTTGGATATCCTCAAAAAGTGTTTTCTTCCTAAAAACTAAGGGCTCTTAGTCATGTAAGGTATGGTTGACTGTTCCGGTTTCTCTTCTAAAGAGTCTCAAACTTAAGTTTTTATAAAACTGTCCCATTATATACAGGTCTCTCTTAACTACCGCATACAGTACTTTAACCCTACTTAACTAGATACCACCTTAGCGCTTATAAGAACTCTGCTGCTGCATGTCACTCTGTACATATAATTATTCGTTTTAGTTCGATAGCCTTTATCAAAATAACTATATACAGGCGTAACTACGCTATCTAAGAACAAAACGAGAAATCATACGATTTCTACCTGGTGAAATCGAATTTAAATCTTAACCACTGTGCTTTCTAAAACTTGCAAAGCAAACAGCTTGATAAATAACTCGGCAAGGGAATCTAACATTTCATTCTAAATGCCATTCATCATGGTCAAAATTCATAGTGAATTCAATTTCTAGTACTCCAAACGGAGTAAAGAAATAAAACATAATGACGGTACTAGATTTTGGTTCTATACAGAGCAGCGACAAGCCGCTTGTACGTATTTCTACCTCTTTAGGTATCCTCAGAACGGTATAGCCACTACTCCGTATCGAAACAAAATCTATTCCCGTCGTAGATCATAGTTATCAAAATAACTATATACAGACGTAACTACGCCATCTAAGAACAACAAGAGAAATCCTACGATTTCTACCTAGCGAAATCGAATTCAAATCTTAACTACTGTGCTTTCTAAAACTTGCAAAGCAAATAGCTTGATAAATATTTCGACAAGAGAATCTAAGATTGCATTCCAAATCCATTCATCATGGTCAAAATTTTTAGTGAATTCAATTTCTGGTACTCCGAACGGAGTAAAGAAATAAAACATAATGACGGTACTAGATTTTGGTTCGATACAGAGCAGAGACGAGCCGCTTATACGTATTTCGACCTCTTTAGGACTCCTCAGAATGGTATAGCCACTACTCCGTATCGAAAGAAAATCTATTCCCGTCGTATAGTTTCTCGTTTCCGTTTTCTCATAGTCTCTTATATTTTATTCTCGCCATCCCCGTATAACCAACCATGCAGAAGGGAGCTCCAGTAGGGTCTCCATAGCTACTGTGAGCCGTATACCATTCGAAGTGTATTTATACGACTTCTTTTTAGTTTGAGGGAGTAATTATCTGAGGGTTCTTTGAGACAACATTATAAAGCCTTTAAATTTCTGCTATCTGATCTATCTTCCGGTAGTGCCTTTTCCCCTATTTTTTATTCTTCCTAAGTTCTTGTCAAATTTATTTAGAATTTTGCTATAGCCCCACATATCTAATTGTTGGCGAAATTCTTCAAACCTTTTTTCGCAAGGTTATCATTCCACCAAGAAAATTTTCTATTGAAATTGCTCTCTATATCTGGACGAAATTGTTTAACGATCATGTGTAGGTCCACTGTATGCCTTATTGTCCCTTTAGTCATGCCTAAACAATAATCTAAGACTGCTGGATACGCTTCCCAGTTTGTTTTATGAGGATTGCGATAAGTTTGCTTGATACGCTCATTACTTCCAAACAGATATGTCTATTGATAGAGCTGTTATTTTGCCTTTGTAAATCCAGAGCTTTTGAGTCAAAGCTACATCATACTATAGTCGGACAGATTTTAATTAAAGGTGATTATTCTACAAATTGAACTAAACGGTAGCGGCAACCGTGTAAAATGTCAGTAGTAAATTCTTACAGGGGTCATTTTTATTGCGTATACTTCGCCCATGTAAATAAGTGAAAAAGTAATATAGTCCTCATAACATTTTCCCCCGTAACAATATAAATTGGTGCGGTTCACGAGTGTGTAGTGAGACAAGTTTATTGAATAGTTTAAAACATCCGCAAACATATCAATACTTTGCTGGTCTATATATATTTACGTTCTTAGAAAGAATGTTAATGAGTGAAATATGATATTTTAGTTTATGTTTATTCGTTCCAAATTCTAATGTGCATAGGCGTAGCGTTTTCTATCTCGTGGGAATATATTTATTAAATAGACTTTATTATTAACTTTAAAATAGTTTTGAGGTAAGTAAAGTAAATTTGCGGCAAATTTATTCTTTATATAGTATTAACCCGTTAACGGCCGGTCAGTATACAAAGAGAAATTTGTCAATTAATTTATTAGATTGGAATAAAAACACATATATTAAAAAAGGATTGGAATTTACAACAAAAAAGATTTTTTTTCTCATTTTCAAGAAAAACTGTACAATTTTTAATACAGGAACATATTTCATCTTAAATGTAAATTAAATTGTAAGGTGAAAATTTTCGAAACATTCGGGGTGTAGATGCATTCTACACCTTTTAGATAAATAAATAGTAGTACTTTTGCATATCCTACATTCTTGCACTATCGTCTCTTTTTGTAATGTGGCCAATTGTCAAATCTGGTAAAGCAAATTTAGATTGAGGTACATGTACGAAGCTTGACATTGATGTAGTGATTCTTCACTATTATAAATTATAAATATAAATCTATGTCGGCTCATGCTTTCTCTTATAATGTGCACTTCTTTATCTTCATCTTTTGACCAATGTATATCAACTTGAAGCAGAGTGTGACCAGATAATATACGAATCTATGTTATTTATTTCAAAATCGTGACGGTTGTTCAAAAGTATAGAATGCTCTCAATCTTCTTTATCAAATGCTTCTATGTACAGGATAGAAATGCTATCTAAATATAGAATGCTTATTTATTAAAAAAGAATGAAAAAACTTCAATATATGACTTGACTCCATTGTTGGCTTTTATATTGTCTAAATATCAATCAGACTGATGTTGAATTACTACTGAGCACAAAGCAGCACGAAGAAGTATCTGTTGTTACAGATACTTAAGAACAAATGGTAGAAACTTTAATAAACGAATAGCAGAACATAAAAGGGCTTTCAATAGAAAAACAGATTCTACATACGCACTTCACTTTCTAGATCATAATCATTCTTTTAATGACAAATTTAAAATTCTTCACATTCAAAATAAAGGCCTTAAGCTATCTTTGTTAGAATCTATGGAAATCAACAAATTAAAAAATACAGATATAATTCTGAATGACCAACTTGAGACAAACAGTTCTCCCCTCCCCAACCTATTTCATTAGAGACTATAAATTGTAAACGCATGCCAAAAATAGATCACTTAAGAAAGGCAATCAGCCGAAACAGCTGTAGTGATAATAGTTAAAATAAATTTTGTGGAAGTTTGAAAACAAAGTTTTCAGTGTTTTATTGTTACGAAAAAATAAGTATTTTCCAAAGTTTTCTGTTTTTTGAAGTTCTGTATTAGGTACTCTCTAATAAGATTAAAATTTTACTTTAATTTGTTAGACAACTATAAGATACCTGTCAAAAGACACATGATAATTTAATGATTATATCGGTCTTAAATTTAATTTTTATGTAATTACTTATGTATTTAAATAAATAGTTAAATCAATTCAATTTGGGTTAAAACAAAACAAATACAACGTTCATAGCAGACAGCAATTCTATAAATAGATAATGAAGTGCAACGACGAGATCGTATGTTAAAATTTCAGATTGTTTAGTCTACTGAAAAAATAAGTATTTTGCAAAGATTTCTGTTTCTTGAAGTACTGTATTAGGTACTCTATAAAAACAATAAAATTTTCCTTTATTTTGTTAAACAACTATTCACTCCGTGCTTGACTGACCTATTGCCTTCATCTGAGAGTTTTGGACCTCCCAATTTGAGGTTAAAAATATGTTAAATATATAAGAAATAGACAATTATGAATAATTAGTTTTTTAATTATATTTTTTAGTTTATGTACAAAATAAATGTAGTATTTAAAACTGGGTTTCTAAAAATTCATCATAATTTATCTTTGCAACCCCAAACGGAAAAGAAAGGGAAAAATCTAGTACTGACAAATCAAGATTTTCATGTGGAAGAGCATATAGTTAAAAACAATAGTAGTAAAAGTTATGATATAAAAGCTAAAGTCATCAGGCAGGCTGCTGTTAGCTTGAAACCTTATGAAATATCATTTAAGGTTATTTATTTAAATTTTTCCTACTTTAATTGCATAAAAATGAAATTATGTGATATTTACTTTTTCATATTAATAGCACGAAATCATCTTTTTCTTTTCTCGAATTTATATGTAATCTTTAGAAACCTATAAAAACTAGACTCACTATTTTTGCTATTATTTGCACAATTAAATACGCAACATGTATTTGCACCCATTTTTGACGAAAGTTATGCGTAAAAGATAGGTCCAATTTTGTCATATTTCCCCGCTACGCACGCTGGCATTGTTTCAAGTTACCCCTACCATGGTTACGCACGGAGCGAATAAGATACCTGTTAAAAGACACTTGATAATTTAATAACTACATCGGTCTTAGATTGAAATAATTACTTATGTGTTTAAATAAATAATTAAATTTTTTTTGGTACGCCTCTGCAAAATTGATAAGTGAAATATGATTTCGTTGAAATGTTATCGTTAAGGGCTTAGTTAAGTGCGATGTTGCAAAGTAATCACCTTCAATTAAAAAATGTTTTAGTATATCTAATAGTAACCAATATTCCATCTTAACGTCTTACTTTGTTTCTTTTTAAATAAAGTGTGTGTATTAAATTTAAGTTTATTTAAAGATAATAAAATAACTAAATAATATACTTAGCTGTTTTTTTGAAATACTAACAAAGAATACCATTGCAGCGCTAGGTAGGAACTCTAGAAGTTCCATTGTTGTGGATTTGTTTAAGTATGCAAAAACAGACATTAGATATAAAGATGCAATATGATAGTAAAATATCGTTGCAGATAGGTATCTTTGAAAAGGTGTACGATAATGTAATGTTCCCCAATATAGAAGCCAGTAAAATGGATCACCTAAAAAAATTCATACATTATATCCTAGAAATCGAATTTATATTATCCGATACTTCAAAAGTGAGTTCAAAAACATATTACTATTATGAATATATTATATCTACTATGATAGAGTACAAAGTAGTCTTTGCATAGAGCAACGTTACAAACTTGACAAACTAAATTGCTGTGCATTTGTTTTTTTTTTGGCACAAAGGGCAGAGCGCCTATAAGTGCCTTTGGTGGGTAAGTGTGAACCAGCATTCAAAGTTGATTTTGATGAAGGTCCAGACTTGTTTCTAAAAGTAATAGTTCTAATCAAATTATCAGCTGATTCACTGCAGAACTGTAATGCAATCATTGTTAGAATACACGGAATTTAGGAGCAAACCTTTGAAATGTTCTGTTGGCATGAATGACAGAAGGTTGTCATGTCATTTAATTGTCATTAGATAAGTCAAGTCATGGTCATGTCTTTTTTTTTCTTATATAATTGTAAATTGTAACATGTCTTTGAGATTACGCCTAATATAAAATAAAGTATTTTAACACATTTCCAAATATTATTTGAAGAACCTAACATTGGTTATGGGCCCAGAAAGAGTAATGTGTTAAAAAGTTTATTTTCAGTGTGAAGCTTGTGAGGTTAAGTTTCTGAAAATTAAGTTCTGCCGGTAGGCGTGGTGTATGAAAAATCAAAAAATAAAGTTAATAAGTATGGAAAATCGACATGGAATTATTCCATTTAATGGTAATGGGTTTGATAATTGGAAATTTCGTCTGTACTCTGTTTTGAAAGCAATGGATTTAGGTGCAGTCTTACAAGATGTACCGACTAGTGCCCAAGATGATGATTGGAATAAGAAAAATAATAAAGCCTGTATGGTGATAATACAAAGTGTGGCAGACTCCCACTTAGAATATGTAAAAGAAATAGAAATTGCCCTTGAAATGATAAGAAAATTAGAAGCCATTTTTAGCAAAAAAGGTATGTGCTCTAAATTTTATTTACTGAAGGAACTAATAAATTTAAAATATATCTATGGTACTGACTTACAAGAACATTTTACAAAGTGTGATCGTATTTTTCGAGAGCTTAAAAGCCTGGGGAGCTATTTTGAAGAGTCAGATATCGCATGTTTTTTGTTACTATCCATGCCACATGATTTTGAGGGGATAGTCACAGCTATACAAACCTTATCCGAAGCAGACCTGAAGGTTGAATTTGTAAAGAGTAGGCTATTGGAATTCAGCTCAAATAAAAATAAACATGTAACTAAGGTTATACCTTCATCATTTAGTGTGACTCAAAAAGGCGTTAAATGCTTTAAATGTGGCAAGATGGGCCATTTAAAGAATGTTTGTGGTATAAAATGTCATACATGTAACAAAATGGGTCACAAATCGAAAAACTGCTATCTGAATAAAAACAGACAAAATCAGGTTGACAATAGGGCAAATTTAGCTGAAGACTTATGTAATAATCAAAGCAGTGATATTCAGACATCATCGCAATCTGTTGCATTCTGTGTTTCGAGTGAGTATTTGTCAACATCCAATAAAATAGAATGGTATGCCGATTCAGGAGCTACTCATCATTATATTAATGATAGCTCAAACCTAATAAACAAAAGACAGTTTGTGGAGCCCAGGTCAATACAGTTAGCAGAAGAAGGAAAGTTTATGGAGGCAACCTGTGTTGGTGACTTAAAAGTAATAAGTGAAGTGAATAACAAAGAAGTTGTTATTACTATTAAAAATGTGTTATGCGTACCTGGTTTAAGAGTAAATTTGTTGTCAATATCAACAATTGAAGAAGCTGGTTTTGAGATAAAATGTTTTAATGGTAAAATTGTCATTAAAAGAGATAACTGTATTTATGTTGAAGGGAATCGATGTAATAATTTATATAAAATCGTTTTTAAGCACTGCAATTCTGAGTATGCAAATGTAGCTGTTAGTAATGAAAAAGATCTTTGGCATCAAAGATATGGTCATTTAAATTATAATTCATTGTTACAAATAAAAAATAAAAATTTGGTTCATGGCATGCAGTTTGCAAATTCAGAAAATGAAGGATTGTGTAATATTTGTGTAAAAAGCAAACAAAAGTGTTTGCCATATTTTTCAAAAAGTAAAAAATCAAGTAGAGTTCTGGAAATGATACACACAGATGTTTGCGGTCCTATTACACCAATATCACATAATGGTAATAGTTATTTTGTAACTTTTGTAGATGATTACTCAAGGTTTGTCATGGTGTATGTAATTAAACATAAAAGTGAGGTATTTAACTGTATAAAAGATTATGAAGCCAAGGTAACATCTTTGTTTTGTGGCAAGAAAATTGCTAAAATAAAATGTGATAATGGAGGTGAGTATAGTTCAAAAAGTTTTACAGATTTTTGCTCACAAAAGGGGATTCAAATTTCATATACTCCACCGTACACTCCACAACTCAATGGTGTAGCAGAAAGAATGAACCAAACATTGATGGATAAAGCAAGATCAATGATCAATCAGGCAAACATGGACAAGTCATTCTGGGAAGAGGCTGTGCTTGTATCAGCCTATATAAACAACAGAACACAATCATGTTTGGATAAAGAAAAAACTCCTTATGAGTTATGGCTAAATAAGAAGCCAAATGTTAGCACTATGCGAGTTTTTGGATGTATAGCTTATGCAAGAATTCCAGATTCTCTTAGAACAAAATTGGATGATAAAGGTTTAAAGTGCAGATTTATCGGCTATACTGAAAATGGATATAAACTATGGAACGAAAATGAAAATAAATTTGTTCATAGTAGAAATGTCATATTTGATGAGAATAATTTTAAATACTTTCCAGATAGGAAACAAAATGAAAATGATTGGGAAGATGTTAATGGCATCAGAGATGAAATTAAAAAGGGCAAGATAGAAGAGACAAATGATAATGAAATAATAGAAACAGAATATGTTTTAGAAAATATAGAGCAAAATGCTAGATCAAAAAGACAAACTAGGTTACCTGCAAAATTCGTTGACTATGAAATGGACATAAGCTGTTTGGCCTTACTGAGTGAGTTCTCAGATGTTCCTCAATCATACTCTCAAGCACAACAAAGTTCAAATTGGAATAATTGGGAAAATGCTATTGATGATGAACTCGATGCTTTAAAAAATAATAATACATGGGATTTGGTAGAAAAGCCAGAAAAAGAAAATGTCATTGGAAACAGGTGGGTATTTAGAGTCAAGGATGATGAAAAAGGAAAATGTTTATACAAAGCAAGATTAGTTGCTAGAGGATTTGAACAACATGATTTTGGTGAGTTTGGTCAAATTCATGCTCCAGTTGCAAAACTTTCAACTCTAAGAATTTTATTGGCTATTTGCAATAACTATAATTTGGAATTGGAACAGTTAGATGTTAAAAACGCTTTTTTACATAGTAATATCAAAGAAAAAGTTTTTATGAAAATTCCAGAAGGATTAAAAGTACCAGAGGAGGACAGAAATAAGGTTTGTCTATTAAAACGGGCAATCTATGGTTTAAAACAAGCTCCAAAAGCATGGAATGAAACGTTTAATAGTTTTATGTTAAATGTAAAGTTTAAAAGATCAAAATCTGATTACTGTTTATACAGTTTTCTTGATCAAAATGTAAGATGTTATCTTCTTCTATATGTTGATGATATTTTGATTGCTTGTAACAATATTGATTTTTCAACTTACTTGAATGCAAGACTATGTGAAACATTTAAAATTAAAAAATTAATCAATGACGGATTTAACTTCTTAGGCATTAGAATAATTAGAGATTTGGAAAATAAGACTATTTGTGTAGATCAGATATCTGCTATAGAAATGTTAATTAAAAGGTTCAATGTAGAAAATTCAAAAAATTTCAAAACACCGATAGAAAAGAGTTTAAATTTAAAAAGAAATGCTGAAGAAAATAATATGACAAAATTACCTTATAAGGAGCTACTAGGAAGTCTAATGTATATAATGATGGGAACAAGGCCAGATATATGTTTTAGTATTAGCTATTTTGGTCAGTTTCAAGACTGTGCAACAGATGAACATTTTAAACATCTTTTGAGAGTTCTAAAATATCTAAAAACCACTCTCAGTTATAAGTTATATTTTTACTATAATTCTGATAACTTGGTAGCTTATACAGATGCCGACTGGGCTAATAATGTTAATGATAGAAAATCCATAAGTGGATACTGTTTTAAAATATTTGGTAACTTAATTTCTTGGAGTTCCAAAAAACAAACATTTGTGACTTTGTCAAGCACGGAGTCAGAGTTTGTGGCAGTTTGCACTGCATCATGTGAATTTTTATATATTAAGAATTTGTTATCTGATTTAGAAATTACTATACAGTTGCCAGTTTGTTTGTTTGAAGACAACCAAAGCACAATTAAATTAATTCACAACTTTGAGAATAACAAGAGATGCAAACATATAGATGTTAAACTGCATTTTGTGTTAGACTTAGTAAATAGCAACATGTTAAAATTAGAATATATTCCTACAGATAGTCAGCTGGCAGATGTATTTACTAAATCATTAAGTCATGAAAAATTTTGTAAATTCGTGAAAATGTTAAATTTAGTTTGAGTTTTTGTTTCACCATGAAGCATTTTACAGGTTTGAGGGAGGGTGTTAGAATACACGGAATTTAGGAGCAAACCTTTGAAATGTTCTGTTGGCATGAATGACAGAAGGTTGTCATGTCATTTAATTGTCATTAGATAAGTCAAGTGATGGTCATGTCTTTTTTTTTCTTATATAATTGTAAATTGTAACATGTCTTTGAGATTACGCCTAATATAAAATAAAGTATTTTAACACATTTCCAAATATTATTTGAAGAACCTAACAATCATCATAGTCACTTAAGTTATTTTATTTTTCAGTCTCCTTATACAAAATATTTTCGTCTAAAGGTAGAAAAATATTTTTACCAACCAACGTCTTGAATTCCATGCGATGAAATAGTTAGCATGATATTAATCGAATAGATCTACTCTTATATAGGGATAACAAAAGTAAAATATGATGATCTGCAGAGTTTATGTCGAAGCCAGTGCATTCCTGTCACCACGATTATTTTAAAAATCTCCCAGTTTATTGCAAAAACATTCATCAAAACAGCGATATGGAAGACTAGACATAAAATAAATATGTTCCTTTTAAATTTAATTTGAATTTATATTTAGTTTGTAATAAAATTTACATTTTAAAAACTATCTACTGTTATTATTCCATAACCAACAACGAGCAATAATTTGGAATTCATATTAACTTTTTCGATGAAAACATCGTAAATGCAGTTATAAGATTATTCGATAAAGATTTATATTTATTTCAAAAACTGTAACTGCCACAGTTCAAAATCCTCTTCTCTAATAAAAAAAGTAGACCTTATTCTAAAAGAGGAGTTCAACATTTATATATCTACTTACTTCTTACACTGAGAAAATGTCACATATATTTAAAAAAGAAATCAAAGAAATTACTATCTTTTTTTATCATTACTGAAGAATAACATAAATGCTAGTTACAACGTTATTCTTTGCAGGGGTCGCTGGTTCACTGCAGAACTGTAATGCAGTCATAGTCACTTAAGTTATTTTTTTAGTCTCCTTATATCAAAAATATTTTCGTATTAAAGTAGAAAATATTTTTACTAACCAACGTCTTGAATTTCATGCAATGGAGTAGTTACCATGATATTAATCAAATATATCTACTCCACTCACGTATTTGTCTTAATCGGCTATTGCCTGAAGATATGGTACTTGATCTCTATTTCCTGTTTTATTCGTTGTTTAAACCTGAGTCTTTTCTTAAAAATTATGTAGATTGCTGACAACTCATTTTACGCCTCTATCTTTCCTCTTATACATAGATATTTTCTCAGAGAAATAACCGAATCTGACTGAATTTGGAAAAGCTCTTTATTAACACATGTACCGTTTTTACATAAAACGAGCGGTTCGAATTTATATAAATATATTTATTTATAACTTTACAGTTCGGTATTCTCTTATCAACTAAACCACCTCAATCATCATTACTTATATATATATATATATATATATATATATATATATATATATATATATATATATATATATATATACAAATTATAATATTCCAGAAAATTCGGGAGTGCCCACCTCTAATTCGTGTCGTCGTAAGCCCATCGAAGACGTGCGCTATGGACATGCCAACTCTTCGAGCTTTCTAGAATTATCTTTCTAAGAATTGTGACACATCTGAGATCGGCTATTTCGTTACACTGCTCCCCTCTTAGATCTGAGCGTACCGATCAGGAACTCTATCTATAGGCCCAGGATGGCGGAATCTACAGGACTCTCTAGCTCTGCATGAACCCCCCAGAAAGAAATAACAGTCTACTGTCTTTGAAGGACACGATCTCTTCGGATTAATGCAACACACAGTAATTCTTACACTGGTTTCTCGGAAGATCACTTCAAGCATGCTTCTGACAATCTTCAAATCCAGATTATCTAGTGCATGGCCTATCTTGGGTAAGGCCAAATTCTTAATGTCGTAATTGCAGACGATTTTCTTCAAATTAGTTAGAGCACACCATATATCCTCGTAGGTTGCCCTGTCTGTATACGACTTCCTGGTCACGATATACAGCAAATATCGAGAACCATCTTCTAATCTCAGTACTCTTCCAACTTTAGGCTGCTGGCTTTTTAACTCGTCCAAACGACTGAATTTCTTATAAAATACAGATGAGATTCCTTTAGTCATCTCAAGATCTTGGGCAACACAGTGGGCTAGAGAGACGTTATGCGAACACTAAAAAGATCCTGCTGAACTTCTGTCGTCACGCCAATCTAGCACTCTTTCTCTCTGCGTAATTTGACATAAATTCATTAAAGCTTGGTCGCCGGTCATCTTTGATCTCATGTTGAAGGGTTCGTGACTTCTTCTGTTTCATTTGAGCCAGCATAAGGTGCAAGACGATTTATGTGAACTACTTTTGGTTTACCTTTCGGCAACTTCTTAATTCGGTATATTACGTCATTTATTCTCTTTTTAATTTCATACGGACCCTCCCATTGTCTTTGCAATTTAGGAGACAAGCCACGACGACGTTGTGGATTATAAAGCCAAACAAGATCACCTACTTCATAGCTTTCATTCTTGCATCGAGAATCGTATTGATCTTTCATTATGTCACTGGCTAACTTTATGTGTTGTCGGGCAAGTTCATGAATGTTGTTTATTCTTAACTTTAGGCGGTCGACATAATCTTCGCTTGCAACATGTTCTTCGGAAGGTCTGCGGCCAAACTCTAGGTTGCAGGGCAAACGAACTTCACGACCTTACATCAGGCAGGTTGGAGTCTGGCCTGTAGTTTCATTCACGGCCGAGCGGTATGCCATTAGGAATAAATGAATGTGCTGATATATAGAAATATGGATATGTGTTTCCTGGGGTTCTTTCTTTCCATATCCATGAGGGTCTAACGTGAAAATTATAACCTCGTTGCATATGACACCCGGATATTGACAGAAGTCAGAAATATATCATCAAAAAAGAAGAATAATTCTTCTTTTCTACCTTTGACATGAAGTTGCAGTTCTTGTAGGTTGTAATTTTTAGATTTTTGTTGTGTTTGTATTTTAAATAATACCCTGTTGTGTTGTAATGTTTTTATTCAAAAATTTTAAATGTATTTTTTAATATTTTTAACATGTTTGTGACAGTGTTTTTCACCTCTAGGACCAACTGAACATTTTCAATGTAGGTTTTAAATGTTAATTTCCACCACTTGTACTAAAATAGGTTTTCCATTTAGGTGCTGATGAAGGTGACAACATATCACCGAAAATTTCACATTTAGAATAAAGTTCTACATCAAACTGGCTTATACCATCTCTAGCTGATCCTTGTTTTGACGCTTTCCCGAAAGTTACCCTCCAAAGAAGTATATATATATATATATATATATATATATATATTATATATATATATATATATATAATATATACAAATTATAATGTTCCAGAAAATTCGGGAGTGCCCACCTCTAATTCGTGTCGTCGTAAGCCCATCGAAGACGTGCGCTATTGACATGCCAACTCT
The DNA here is from genome assembly GCA_918026665.1 of Diabrotica balteata. NCBI lineage: Eukaryota > Metazoa > Arthropoda > Insecta > Coleoptera > Chrysomelidae > Diabrotica > Diabrotica balteata. The sequence goes on from OU898282.1 coordinate 115,004,648, forward strand.
TCGAGCTTTCTAGAATTATCCTTCTAAAAGAATTGTGACACATCTGAGATCGGCTATTTCGTTACACACATAACATTTGTTTTGGAAAATATTTTCTTGCTAGCCTTACAGAGCCACAATCAGAAGATTTCTTTTCCTGTAGTTTTTTTATCGGTGGTATTATGGTGAAAAAATTATCAGAGTATATTCAATACTATATCCACGATTTTGATATTTCGACGTAAGTTTTAAAACGACACGTTTTCCTAACATATCAGATATTAATTCAGTGATTTTTTCTTGATATATTTAAAAATTTAGAAGTATCCCGTTTTAGCCAATGTTCAAATTTTAAAGCATCTTCTTATTGGTTTCATTGACATGTATTGTTTTAGTAATGTACGCCCTGTGAAAACGCACATGCTTTCGTAAATAGATAGGTGTCTACATGGCGTAGAAACGTTTTTAAAGGTCTCTGAAAGATGGTTTATGAGTAGTCTAAGTTTGTAAAGCCTATTAAACTCTTTATTTTACGGCTGGGGCATATTTTTAATATTGTTAAGACGCAAAAATTTCAAGACTTTACAGATACGGATATAGATGACCTAACAAAAAACAACTTGTCTGGTTCGGACACATACAATGAATAGATGAACAATGAATACCAAAAGAAATATTAAAATGGCAACTAGAATTAAAAAGAAAACGAGATAGATCGAGAAAAATTTGAAGGGAAGGAATAAATAAAGAACTAAGAGAGAGGACCATAGAAGATGACCTATAGAACAACCGAACTATGTTACAATTGGAAGTCTAAAAACAGCGGAGAACGTTATAAACCGACAAGTAGTAGTAGTAGTAATTGCAGATTTGGACTTGGGTCTATAACGACTTATAGATAGAACCAACTTGGTCTGTAGGTAATTTGGTATAAAACTAAACATTAAGAAAACCAAAATATACCTCAACTTTACACAACGAACGAGCACATTTTAGAACAGGTCAAAAAGTTTAAGCACCAGGAATGTTGGATCGATAGCAGCCTAAATCCTGATCTACAAAAAAAGATCGAGAGTAAGGACCCTTAAGCTAGCGGGGACATATGAGCGGAATCCAATTTAACCTACGTAATATTTTTTCACCCATTTTTCACTAATTTATTACCACCCTAATAATTTTTCACCACCAAACCAACCTTAATGGGAGCGATTCTGCTGGCTTAAGGTTCAAGCTAGCAGAATTCAGAAAAAAAAACTTTTTGCTTATGGCATATTTTTTCACCCATTTTTCACTAATTTATTACCACCCTAATAATTTTTCACCACCAAACCACCCTTAATGCGAGCGATTCTGCTGGCTTAAGGTTCAATCTAGCAGAATTCAGAAAAAAAACTTTTTGCTTATGGCATATTTTTTCACCCATTTTTCACTAATTTATTACCACCCTAATAATTTTTCACCACCAAACCACCCTTAATGGGAGCGATTCTGCTGGCTTAAGCTTCAAGCTAGCAAAATTCAGAAAAACACTTTTTGCCGATGGCATCTCTTTTTAACCATTATTCACTAATTGATTACGACCCAAATAATTTTTCACCACCAAACCACCCTTAAGAGGAGTGATTTATCTGGCTTGCGGTAACATTAGTAGAATTCCAAAAATAATATTTATGAAATACCACAGTGCTCTGCTAGGTTTTTATGAGTTTATTACCATACTAGTAATTATTCATCCCTCAACTACTCCTTATGAGAATAATTATGTTATGTCAATAACATATTATATTATGTCAATAATTATGTTGGGTTAATATTTAAGGTGATACAAAATCTATTTTTACAATTTTACTGCACTCTTCTTGTAACTGAAAGTATACTGTTTCAGTATATTGCTTGCCAGGTTTTTACTGAATTTTATCCACTTTCATAATTTTTTACCCCCTAAACCTAACCCCACGCTAGATAAATGCGAAATCTTTTTGAAATACAAAAGTGCTCTGCTAGATTTTTACTATATTTTTACCAGCGTAGTCATTGTTTTCTTAACTACCTTAATTAAAAACATTCTGAAATGTTACTGTGTGCTTACTAAAATTTATTTTTTAAATGTTTAAATATTGAAAATATGAAAAAACTTTATTACAAAAATTATAAATTTTAACTCTTTTAAAAAATGTAATCTGATTATAGTTGTGAGTACATTGCTAAGAGAAATCAAATCATGAGTCCCTTTTATGAATATAAAATAACTGAAATCAAGTTGAGTTTTAGTAAATACAATGGAAATGTTATATTACACAGAATAATTACCAGGTAAGAAATATTCAAATTGAAATAATTTTATTATGTCTATTACAATAATTACCTAATTGTAAAGGAGGGTCGGGACACTTTGCGTACCTATTGTTAAAAGATTAAAAGATTTGTATTTATTGGGTACATCCATAGACCTGAGCGAAGTGTACCGCCAATCAATGAGTGGGGGCTGCAGTATTAATCGGATTTTAGATTGATATACCATCTTCTTCACTATTATTTAACTTTGGCAATAAATTACAAATATACCGCCCCTGTACTTTGAGTGTGTTTTATGATAAGTACAATAGTTTTTAAGTAATTTTTAATAGCTGATTTTAAACTCTTGAAATTTGAAAAGGTGCATTTTTTTACTGGACGAAAAAGTACGACTTTACGCCCCCAAAATTCGAACGTAAAGTGTGGAATTTAGTGTGTTAGGTGAAAATATGAAGATAGCAAAAAATACTAAAAGGTTAAAGTAAAACTACAATACAAAAAATTGTTAAAAATACGTTTTATAATTTTGTTTTGTCAGTTCAAAATTCAATCTAGCAGAATTATTAATTGGCTTCTCATAGAGGGGAAAAAGAATTATGAAGGCGGTAAATAAGATGGAAAAGCTTTGTAGCACAGAGTGGTATTTAAAAATTACTTTCTGTGTTTGAACCTAAGCTACCACGGGTTAGTTTAGAGGCAAACAATTAGTAAAAATCGAGCATAATCATGTGGTATTTCAAAATTTTTATTTGAATTAGCTGGCTTAATATTCGCGCTTCCGCTTAATAGCTTAATACTCTCTTCTCACAAGAGCAGTTAAGAAGTTAAATTAATAGGGAGGTAATAAGTTTCTAAAAACCTATCAAAACACTGTGGTTCTTCAAAAATATATTTTTCCTTAATTCTGCCGACTCGAATATTTAGCTATCGGGAACGTCTCCAAATAAAATTGCTTTAGTGGTGGAAAATTATCAGGGAATATAAAAAAAATCGTTATAAATTTTAAATTAACAGAATAATTGATTGATAGAATACAGTAAAATTGTAAAAATAGATTTTTCATCACCTTAAATTTTAACCTAAGAATTGTTGATTTTCCACATGGGTTAGTTAAGGGTGAAAAATTACTAGGGTGGTAATAAATTTGTTTCATAGGTAGATAGGTTTGTTTCTGCTATGTAAAAACCTAGCAGAACACTGTGGTATTTCAAAAATAATTTTTATTAATTCCACTGGCTCGAATATTAAGCTAACAGGAACAATTCCAAATAAAATTGGTTTAGGGGTGAAAAATTATCATGGTGATCAAAGTTTAGTCTAAACTTGACAGAACGCTTTTTTATTTCAGTTATAAGTAGAGGAGAGTGAAATTGTAAAAGAATATTTTTCACCTTAAATTATAACCCAACAGAATTATTGGCTTTCCATGAGAGGCAGTTGAAGGGTGAATAATTACTAGAGTGGTAGTATATACGTTAAAACCTAGCAGAATACTGTGGCATTTCAAAAATATATTTTTTTCTAATTTTGCTGGCTCAAATATTAAGCTAGCAGGAACATTTCCAAATAAGATTGGTTTAAAGGTGCAAAATTATCAGGTTGGGTAAAGTTTAGTAAACATTTAAAAAACAATATTTTATTTCAGTTATAAGTAGAAGAGAGTAAATTTGACAAAAATAATTTTTCCACTTAAATTTTAATCTAATAGAATTATTGACTTTTCATAAGGGGAAGTTAACGGGTGAAAAATTACTAAGGAGGTAATAAATTCATAAAAACCTAACAGAGCATTGTGGAATATCATAAATATATTTTTTTTAGTTCTACTAATAGTTTTAACCGTGAGCCAGCAAAATCGCTCCCCTTAAGGGTGGTTTAGTGGTGAAAAATTATTAGGATGGTAATAAATTAGTGAAAAATGGGTAGAAAAATATGCCATCGACAAAAAGTTTTTTTTCTAAATTCTGCTAGCTTGAACATTAAGCCAGCAGAATCGCTCCCATTAAGGGTGGTTTGGTGGTGAAAAATTATTAGGGTGGTAATAAATTAGTGAAAAATTGGAAAAAGAATATGCCATATGCAAAAAGTTTTTTTTTCGAATTCTGCTAGCTTGAACCTTAAGCCAGCAGAATCGCTCCCCTTAAGGTTGGTTTGGTGGTGAAAAATTATTAGGGTGGTAATAAATTAGTGAAAAATTGGTGAAAAAATATTATCTTGGTTAAATTGGATTCCGCTCATTTGTCACCGCTAGATTAATGGTCCTTCGAGAGTAGGACAGGCCAGAAAATATTTCGACACAATCAAAATACTGCTATGTTATTTTTGAATAAAACTAGAAATTTGATGACGTTTATTAAAATGCTACGTATGGTTGACTCTTCTTTATGTATTTAAAACAAGAACCCCTAAAACATTAACGATAAATAAATTGGACGCTTATAAAATGTAGATCTACCAGATAATCCTCAAGATTTCATGGACATCGCATACCCCAAACGAAAAAGTGCTGCATAGAATGGCAAGGAACGAGAACTTTTCAACAGAGTGAAAGTTAGAAAAATGTAATGCCTAGTCCACATACTAAAAAATAATAAGTACCAATATTCACAACCAATATCGAATAAAAGAGAGGTCTAGGAAGGAGAAGACTATCGCGGCTAAGAAATATCCGACAATGGACAGGGCTAAATTTTGAACAGCTAATAAGAACTGATAAAGACGCTCGAAAAGTTTTCAATTTTAGCAGCCAACTTTCATTGAGAAGAGGGTACTTTAATAAGAAAAAGCGTATAATACGTTTGGAATACATTATTCCCCAATGCAAAAATATACTCCGAAGAGAAAAAACAGATATAACAATTACTAAGCTCTCCATTGATTTATGGGTGAAACGGACAGGATAGATCAGAATATAGGGCAATATAGTGTACTGCCACATCCTTGCTGTTTCCCTGATGGAACGACACGACGATTTGTTTTACACTTGTTTTAACACTGCAGAGAAAATTCCACAGAGTTTCAAAAAAGTTTTGAAGACTGAGCCAAAACATATAAGAGGAATTTAAATTTTAAGGTGTCAGTCTAATAAATATATTTGTATGTTAAATTAAATGAATGTTATAAATTAATAGTGGTTTGCAATAGGATAAATTTGCGCCATATAACTGACACTAACCACATAAATTACTCATGGATATAAGTGCACACAATGCATGTATTAGATGTAAAAAATCTAGAAAAACAATTTCTTAGTCGAAATTTCCTAGAAGAGTAGCTCAGTATTACTTACAAAGGTACAAACCATTACGAAAATCATTAGGTGCGCAGACTTCTATCGAAAATCTGCTAAATAATAACCTCTGATACGACAGATATAATCATTCCATATTTATTAAATTTTTTTGTACCTTGTTGCTTAAATATACTTGTGGAAACAAATTACATAAACGGCCTTAGTGCAAAAGGTAACAAGTCATTTTTTGGATTGTTTTTTCTAATGTGATATTTATTGGTTTACCAATGTCTAACTATGTGCAAAACAAGTCTACTTCTACTGAAAGCCTACATTTTTTGATGTGTAGAACGTAATAAGTTAAATATATGACAAACTTCATTTGTGCAAAAGGAATTAAGGCTGTTTTAGCAGTTTAAGCACACTGCGATTTGAAATGGGCGTATCACTTACACTGCTTACGCGAGACTATCTTTACTCAGTGGCGTCGGCCAACGGGCAACAAATGTATTACTCTCCATTCACATTATTTTTAACACAAACTAACTGACCGTACGCTCATGAGATTTGAAGTCACGAAGGCGATAACGGTGAACCTAAGCGACAATGATGAGTAACACGTTTCACTATTAGATTTTAGTATTTTTTAGCAATTTTCTTCAAAGTTTGAACACGCTTTTCTCGATTATTACTGGACACAGAAAGGTGAAAAAAAATCAACGATTACAGAAAAAAAAAACTCTTTCAAGCGATGGGCGTAAAAAGTTTGGTTATAATAGAACGTTAAACAGTATAATCCAATTTTTCAACAGAAGTAACAAAAAAATAAAAAAAGTAAAACCATCATTTTAAAAGCAACATAGTTTCGAATATTGTGTCCAAATTTCGAGACATTTTGTCGGTAAATAACAGTTCCTAGGTTTTGGTGCACCGATAAACTAGCCTTTTAACTTCTGGACAGTATTTGAATTCACCATAATCACTGCCCGATTGACTTGTTTCCAGTTAGCAAAAGTACATTTTGATTTGGTTTGGTATCTTTTGTCCGTCCTTATTTAATACACTACCACTCTGGCAACCATGTTTTCAACGACATGTGCATAGATTAATTCAACCTTGGTAGGAGAGTGCTAAGGACATGTGCTTGGCGCAACGTAAAGGTTACGTATTGTTGGAGATTACTTTTGTGCTTTATATTTAAGTTTGTTTTAATGTTTGGTGTAATATTTACTTTAAATAAATGGAAAAAGTAAATAAAAGAAGCACTGTAATATTAAGTTTATACGTAATAATTTGTCTTCATTTAAAGAAAAATGTTTGTGTCAGAATTTCAAAAAAATATGCAATTAGTTTAAACAATGGCAGAAGATGTTAAAAAACTGGGTAAGCCTTACTTTTGACAAAAGAGTGACTACTAATTGGATTCAGATGACGCAAAATCGGACTAAGTGGAAAAGTATGCGAGAGGCCTATGTTCAGCAGTGGACGTTAGATGCTAGTTGATGATGATGATGATGGTAATAATAATGACAGAAACATGTTACACAGAACATCACTATTTTTAGGAACTAAAAAAGTCTATTCATCTTAAATTTCAAATGTGACTACTCGGAAGATTCAGTGATTCATATAATTATTAGTTATTTTAAAAGTACATAAGTATTAGTAGTTTATTTTGAAAAATATTTTTTATTTTCATTTCAAAAAATGTTTAATAAGTTTTAGTTTTTGTTTTAATTTTAGTTTTATTTTTAAATTTAAACTAGTCGGAGTTCCAACAAATCTGTTGCAGTCTTTAATAAATGATATTGACTTTGACTTTTAATTTCTACTAAATAATAACTTTTCTTGTTTTAGAAAATTATTTATTGGGTAACATAGTCTGCTAAAAACTAATAATCATATTCTATTTCGTTTTTAGGTTTAGAAGCCTTTACGAGTACAACAGGACTATGCCCACTAGAACGAAAGAAGATAGCTAGTGTGGCCAGAAGGATCAACTTCGAAAGTGATATTAATGAAGATTCTACTTCCCTACTAGAAATCTTTAATGATGGTGTCAAATATTTGGTACAAAATGGGGCTGACAGTGATAAAACCCCATCTTTCTTTCAGAGACCAGCGATGAAGAAGTCATTTGCAATGTAGAGAAAAACAAGAATATCGGCACTAAAGACCCAGTCTTACTTCCTCAGATCGTCAATGATGTAATAAATGTAGAGGAAAATAAATCTCAAGAACAAGTTAAAAAGAGAGGCCCAAAAGGTGATACTAGAGAAGAAAGAAAAAAAGAAGAAAGTTATTCCGAAATCGAGGATTAGCATATGTTACAGGGAAAGGTATAGAAGTTGCTGGGTGAATTTGGCTACCACTGCCTTCTTGCAGAAAAAGTGCAGTGGGAAAAATTCACTTGAAAATCAAAAAAATATGTTCACTTACTATTGGAATTTAATGACACATAACCGAAGGGCAGCCTATCTGTGCGGTCTCTAAACTATAGGTGATAATCTGAACCAGGGTAAAAGGACGCGACAAAATACGCCTGAAAACCAGAAGAAAAGGACAACTTTAGTTCATTACAACAATATTCCGATTCATGACCTAAGGATCGAAGTCTGTAAGAGCTGTTTTCTCACAATATTTGGCGAGACAATAAAGTTTGTATGGACCATTGTCTAACAAAAAAAGGCTTCTCATGCTTCAGTAATCATCCCAGATACACAAGGCAGGTACATTTCTGGAAATAAAATATCCACAGACAGAATAGCTTTGGTGCGTCAGCACCTTGAATCTCTTTCAGCATATGAGAGTCATTACTGTCATAAAGAAACTACTAAAAAATATTTGCACCTCACTACCCGCTGGAAGAAGTTTAGAGTAAATATAAACAAGACGTAGATGACTTAGTCAGCCAACCACACAACAAAAAACAAACCACGTCCTGAAGAGGCAGAATGCCTATAACAGGACACCAAACACCAGACCCAAGAATACACTCAAATAAAGTCAATACGAAATGATGCTACTACCCAGTCAGTTTAACTATTTATGGCAACGCCATTTGTAACTCCAGAATAAACAAAAACCTAAAAAAGATACTCGTTATACAGTGACGAAATTAAAATAAAATTATCATACGCTCAAGCTACCAAGAAAAAATTGTTACTGGAATGGAGGAGAATCATCCCATGAATGCTGAATTAACTTATGCAATAAAGTTGGCAGACAAGCAACAGAGTTAGAAAAACCCAAACTTTACTTCAATTGCATTTGATTTACAGGCGTGCTTGCCAAATCCACTTCGCAAACGTCAGTCAGTGGTTTTCTATAAACGACAATTATGGACATTTAACCTGATCCTGCACAATATAAAAACAGGAGTAGCTTTATGTTTTCTGTGGTATGAGACAATAGCAAAAAGAAAAGGAAACGAGATTGCTTCTTGTGTGTTTCACGGACGACGCCAAATAGACAAAAATATTTCACATGTCATTTTGTACAGCGACGCATGCATAGGTCAAAACAAAAATTCATACTTTTTGACAATGTGCTTGTCGCTAATGGGAAGTAATGAAAATTCAACTGACCTGTTAAAAACAGAATTATCATTTACAAAAAAAAACTACCGCTGGTTTTGTCTGGAAGGACCTTCAGTGGCTTCGATTTGTTAAGTACCAACCACTTAAAGTTTTCTATCAAAATAATATGAGAGAAGAAGGGCCTCTTATGGTCATAGACTTAAAAAAAGGTGTAAAGCAAAATCTGCTTTAATACCAAAACAGGCTTACCACCAACCACTGCCACTATCATTGGATAAAAGAGACATTTTGTCACTATTTCCGTACCTTTGGCCGGTGTATCATAAATTTTATCAAGATCTACTAGCCCAAGGTGATTTAGTCGATCCTTTATTAAGTGACGAAGAAGACTAGCATTTTTTTATTAAGCATTTTTTGTAGGTATTAATACATGAACATTAGGTATACATTTTTTATTAATAAAGTTTTTATAATAAATTTAGTGTATTTTTTTGTCTTGGAGCTGTTGATAAAAAGAAATACTACCTGAGTAAGAACTCTGTGTAAATGGTAACCAGTAAGGAAAATATTGTGCATTTAGTATCAAGTCAAGAAATTTAACTAAATTGAAAATTCAACTATAAAATTTTAAAGTTCAGTAATAACAACTATTTTGTATCGTTTCCTGAAAAAATATGATAAAATTTATTCGAAAACTGAGCACTAATGGGTTAAATACAATTAAGAAAAATGTATAATCACCTTGAAAAGATGTTACTTCTCCAAACATAAAGTTTAGCAATTTCGTTTTAAAAGTCATATTTACTTCTGCTACTACTTGTCGGTAACATAAAGCTAATATTAGTTTTATTTTCCTTTAATAATAAATGAATCAATTTATTTAATATTGTTTTTTTGCATCCTAATATTAATAAATTTATTTTATCGTTTTTCGGTTTCATCGATTAAATTTTTTTATTATATATTATTTAATTATTAATTTAGTGGTAAACTTGTTTCCATAACTACAATTTTGTTCATAATAATCATCATTGCGTTCAAAGCACTATTGGCGAATAAACTACAAAAGGTTTTATTGCAATAACAAAATGTAAAACAACTCGTTGCCTTACGGTAACAAAACCTATTGCCCTAATTTCACTATAAATATTCCTTGTACTAAGGAGAAACTGCGCAGCACACTTTGGGTACACCAGGACAGACACAACTACACATTTTCAATATTGGACTGTTAGATTTCAATACGAAGTTTGACCACTATTTTATCTATTAGGCCTTTTTGTATACTAAAAAGGTCATATAAGATAAGGAAAAAAAGAAATTTTTTTTATTGTTATATTGCATGTTTACAATCTACTCTATACACAGAGTAATAAGTAAACAGTCTGTTAGTCAATTAACGTGTTTTAGATACCTTCCAGTCACCGTTCTCTAAGTATTATTGCGGTAGGTCTTCTGGCCACCTTCTTCTTAACGTGCCCTATCAAGTCCCCTTGACGTTGGCGATTAACGTGGCGAAACTGTCTTTGTATCGAGCTATTCTAAAGAGTTACTCAGCTTTCCTTATTCCTGTCCATGATGTCTCCCTGATATTCTTCAACCAAGAGGCCTGCTTTCTACCAATTCCTCTGCGTCCTTCGATTTTCTGGCCATCTGGCCATACTGTCTTTAAATTTCTTTCGACACGTGTCCAAAAACAAAACAAAAACAAAACTAGAGAATGGTATTTCTCAAAGACAGTAAGCCCTACACTTTTTTTAGTAGCAATAAATGATGTCCTAGCCAATATGAACTCACCACTGAAAGGTCTCTTATACGCAGACGACCTTGTTATCTATGCGAGAAGTCAAAATATGGAAAATATCACGAGTATGCTACAAACGTTTTTACATCTACTAGAGGAATGGTCGCAAAATTGTGGATTTCAATTTTCTACAGAAAAAACACAATTTATATGATTATTTACAAAGAAAAGCCACCCTAATTACTCTCCACTCTCACTATTTAATAAGCCTCTAGTTCGAAAAAATAATGTAAAATTTTTAGGAATGACATTCGACCAACATTTAAATTGGAAAGAACATATTAAAAAATTGGCAATCGAATGCCAAGCAAGACTTAATATCCTTAAATTACTATCTAAAAAAGGCTGGGGCAGATAGACAAACTATGCTCTCTCTCTACAGAACTCTAATCAGATTTAAATTAGACTATGGCGCGATAGCATATTCATCGGCTACTAAGTCTTCCCTTTAAACTTTTAGATTCAATACACAATACTGCACTCCGCATTGTCTTGGGAGTTTACAAAACCACACCAATAGAAAACCTGTATTGTGAAGCAGCTGAACCATCACTATATCACAGAAGAATGTACTTAAAGTTAACCTACGCAATTAAATCAAATGCAAATCCGAACAACCACACCTTCAAATATGATCACCTTAACTGATTATCAACATGTTTCTCCAATAAACCACGTCTGCATAAACCTTTCTACCACCAAATCCAAATGGATCTCTCATCTCTGAACACCACCTTACCTCCTGCTTTCCCGTTAGTTTGACCTGCTGCACCATGGACTTTGGGAGTACCTTAAATAATAACTACCCTAACATCATTGGACAAACACACTACTAACCATAGTATAATACATCAAAATCTGCAAAACTTATTACAAGTATATAAATGTCTCTCAAATTTATACAGATGCTTCAAAATCAATAGATGGTGTGGGAGCAGCAGTTACATCCTCTAATATGTGTCAAAAATATAAGTCGCCAATACACTATAGTACTCCTAATGCAGAATTATATGCCATATACGAGGCACTCACATATATTATATCCTCACCAAATCAGAAATATACAATTTTGACTGATTCACTAAACTCACTCACTATAGGAAGAATATACCCAGAGAATCATATTCTTGAAAAAATAAAACACAATCTGATAGAGATAGAAAATTGTAATAATTAGGTAATCTTTATTTGGATCCCATCACCTAATGGTATTAGAGGTAATGAAGAAGCAGATAAGTGTGCGCGTGAAGCCGTCAATTCAGCTGAGTCTATTATTGTGAAATACGTGATAGCTAGTGATGTTTCAAGTGTTATCAAATCGCGGGTCCTAAGTGAGTGGCAAAACCGATGGGAATTTTCAGTGTCCAATCTTCGGAATATTAAACCGGACATTAAACCATGGAGATGTTTCCCCACTAAAAGAAGGGATCAAGTGACAATAACTCGTCTTAGATTAACCAAAATGTGAGCAGTGTAACGTTAAACTCTCGGTGAAACATGTTGTTGTAGACTGTCCAGTTTTCTCCACAGCAAGAATCAATTATGGTATCTCAATAAACTTAGAGAAAGCACTTGGTGCAAATTGTTCATTCACAAATATGTTAAACTACTTAAAAGCTATTAATTTTGTTAATATATAATATATTTATTATTGTAAATCTGATTCTCGCTAATAACCTTCGGGTTGATGCGAATTTGTAAATAAAAAAAAGAGTTTGCCAGTTCAAGGTTTAAAACAATAGTTACGGAAAAAACGTAATTATCTTTGTTATTAAAAAAAAGTAAGATATTAATAACCTAAATGCGACTACGAAATAGAATTATTATTATTAGGATATTAGGGAAAAATATTAAATAAATGGAGGAAAAATATTAGATAAATAAAACCATTATTTTTATTGGTGGATTTAGCCCAACCTTACAAACAATATAAGTAGAATAATTTAAAAAATGTCTTGTAAGAAGGCGCTAAACTTTTTGTTTGGAGAGATAAAATCATTTAAAGGTAAGAGTCAATATTTTTACAAATATTTGCTTATAATATGTTTTTTATGTTTTTGGTACAACAACATTATCCGGACTTTTCTTATAATAAATAAAAAAAAAACCATGTGTGCCAATAGTAATAGATAAAATCGCATAGAAAAGGCATACAAATTGAATATCAATGAAACATTTACCATAAATGTTAGGCTGTCTTACTTACCGAAGTCAATTGCAAGATCTGCTTACTATTAAAGAAAAAAACTAAATAAAATTTTTAAATATATTCATTCTAACTCATGTATAAAAATACAGATTTCTTGAAAGTGCCTTACATTTTTTCTAGAACACTTCAGTCGTTAGAGACTAAAATACCACTGACTCTCTAAAAATCATACCAACAAGCTAAATTTTGCTGAGAATATCAATGTGAGTCTATTCACGCTTCACTCGTACGTTCTCGAGATATTGGAGCTACATATATCTTGTCCAGATGATTTAGCGCGTTCTTTTACTCGCGCGTAAAATACATACATTACGCCAGAACCTCGACTCACGCGAGTAACATCCGTTTAACGCATGAGCCGAGATACTATTAAAAACTAGGTTAGGGCGTCCAGTTTTCACGCGATAATCACAGTGTGAAGGTGTACCCGGTAAGTAAAAATTCTTCTTCTTCTTCAAGTGCCATCTTCGTTCCGAAGGTTGGCGATCATCAGGGCTATACGTATTTTCGAAACTGCTGACCGAAACAATTCGTTGTTGCTACAGCTATACCATTCCCGTAGATTCTTTAGCCAGGAGTTTCGTCTTCTTCCTATGGACCTTTTTTCTGCTATTTTCTCTTGCATAATTATTCGAAGCAGTTCATATCTTTTGCCTTTTGTAATGTGTCCCAAGTATTGCAGTTTTTGTTTTTTGATCGTAAATATCACTTCCTTTTCTTTATTTATTCTTCTCAATACCTCGACATTTGTGACTCTCTCGGTCCATGATATTCTCAGGATTCTGCAATACATCCACAGGTCAAATGCCTCTAATTTTTTGGTAATAATCTTTTTCAAAGTCCATGACTCCATTCCGTAGAACAGCACAGAAAGTACGTAACACCTCATCAGGCGAAGTTTCATTTCAAGGCTTAAATCTCTTCCGTGAAACACTCTCTTCATTTTAGTGAATATGGATCTTGCTTTTTCTATTTTTATTTTGATTTGCTAACTCGATCGATAATTTCATTGTGTAAATATAAATTTTGGACACTTTGTGTTGATTTCGATATTATCTGCTATCTGCTATCTTATTCACCAATGTCTGTAGTTTTCCAAGTATTTCTGCGATCAGAACTTTGTCGTCGGCAAATCTCAGATTGTTTAATCTAACACTATTTATTTTAGTACCTACGGATTGCTCAGAAAGTGTTCTATTCATTACGTCTTCGGAATACAGATTAAACAGGGTTGGTGACAGTATACACCCTTGTCTCACACCTCGCTTTATTTCAATTTCTTCAGTGGTATTATTCTCTACTCTCACTACTGCTTTCTGATTGTAGTACATATTTGCTATTAGTCGGATGTCTCGTTTATCTAAATTCTTTTCTGTCAGGAGTCTGATTAGGTGATCATGCCGCACTTTATCAAAGGCCTTGTTGTAATCTATGAAACACATGAATACGTCTTGATTTATGTCAAGACATCTTTGAGACATAACGTTTAGTGCAAACAACGCCTCTCTTGTTCCCAGTCCATTTCGGAATCCAAACTGGGTATTATTGATGTCCATTTCCAGTTTTCTGTGTACTCTAGAGTGTATAATTTTCAGGAATATTTTCAGAACATGGCTCATCAGACTGATTGTATGGTAATCACTACATTGTTTGGCATTTATCTTTTTTATTATAGAAACAAAGGTGGATAAAAGCCATTCTTATGGTATTTTTCCTAATGTATAAATACTATTGAGAAGTTCAACTAAAATGTGGATCGAGTATTTTAAGTAAAAATGGAAGCAGATAATTTTGAGTTATTTATTGATTTTATTTTTATTATTATATTAACAATGCAATTAAGACTAACGAGCATGTTAAATTTAGCATAATCTGCTACTTTACTGTCCTAAGTATTCCCAATGGTTCACCTTTAATCTAACAATCTAACAATTAGGGTAAGTCCGGAAGAGATGGCTCACATTTTTTTGACTGTGTATATCTTAGCACAAAAAAGTCTATGCTCTGAAATATTTATATATTTATATTAAAATACCATTAAAAGAAAGTATACAGAGTTGGTTAAGTCAAATACTTACATACAAAAACAGTAAACTTCAAAATACAAAAAAATGTAAAAGGCCAACTCACCCAATGGTTTAGGAAGAGATGACTCGGACACTAAGGGTGATATGGCTCGATCCTAAACTTTATTTGGCACGTTTTTTTGCCATTTTTTTTTCATATATGTCACATAAATTAACATATTTTGAGCAGTCTTCATGAAACCAGGAATTGCAATGCACGCACTGTATCCAGTCTTCTTGTTTCGATGTGGTTGAGCATATTTCCCCACAGCCCACACATTCACAATTTGTTTCATCTTGTAGACCTTTTTGGTTCTTGACTTTTTTTTCCAGAGACCCTTCATTTTTTTTAGCATCCTTTTCTTTTTTTTAACATCTAAATCTGTGCATATCGACAAATTCACTGGGCTAATAAGTAATGCAGCCAATTGTCTACCGTGTTGTCTTACTTGTGAAATAATCGCTTACACCCATTTTGTTCATGCCTCGACTTCTTGCAGGATACGCCTTTCAATTTTCTTATACTCAAGTTAGGGTTTCTTCTTAAGAATGAATGTTACCAGACAAAACCTGCAGGTTTTTTCCCTTGTTGAAAGTAGTTTTAATATGTAACTTCAGCTTTCTGCAACTGTAGGATATGTTTCTATATTTTATTTTCATTTTCTTCGCCGAAAGCACGACTTGCTCCTAATGCCCTTTTTTTATATTGTTAATTTTCATTCTTCTTCTTAATGTTGGTGCTGGCACTTCAAAAATTCCGGCGGCAGCATTGACCCCCATTTGTCTACTTCTTACGGCATGTATGGCAATTTAAGTTGATTTTAAGTTCATAAACCACATTGGCAATTTTCTTTTCTGTTTTACTTCGTTGGTATGACTAAAAATAAATTCATCTAATAAAAATGTCCTGCTATAAGTAACTAAAGAGCTAGGCCACATTATGTTAGTAACGTTTGAAAGGACTGGCAACTATGCCTACATAACCTCAACAATACAAACAACATGCAATCAAAACGTGACTTCGATAAAATACAAACAAAAGTAAGTTCACAATAGTTTTGACGATTACTGAAAAAAGTTTTCTTATTCTTTAACTGCCGTCTCCCAATTGGACGTTGGATATCATCATCACTACCTTTACTTTATCTACTGCTGCTCTAGAGAGTTCTATAGAACTGCATTTAAAACAGTCCCTTAAATTCTTCAACCATGATACTCTCCTTCTTCCTATACTCCTTCCTCCTCTTGTCTTTCCCTGTATTATTAGCATTAGCAGTTCAAATCGCTGTCTCCTCATTACGTGTCCTAGATACTGTAACTTTTTTATTTTTATTGTGTTTATTATTTCGCATTCTTTGTCCATTTCTCGCAATACTTTCGTATTAGTTTTCTTCTATGTCCATGCTATTCTAAGCATTTTCCTGTAACACCACATTTCAAAGGACTGTAACTTATTTATGTGTTCTTGCTTCAATGTCTAGCTTTCAATTCCATATTGAAGTATCGAAAACACGTAGCATATCAGTGCTCTTACTCTCAGTTCTAATCTAAGATATTTGTTTTAGAAAATTCTTTTCATTTTTACAAACGCATTTCTTGCTTTTTCTACCCTAGCTCTTATTTCGGTTATTTGATCATTATTGTCTGAAATCCAGCTCCCTAGGTATTTGTATTTATTAACCCTTCCTATCGATGCATTTTCCAAATGTATGTTTGTTGGTATATCTGTTTTCTTTGTTATTATCACGTGTTTGGTCCTTTTTATATTCATTTTTAGTCCATATTTTTCACAGAAACTGTTTGTTTTGTTTAGCAATAATTGGAGTTGTTCAGCAGAGCTTGCCATAATCACGGTGTTAACTGCATATCTTACGTTCTTAATACTTCCGTTAATTATTATTCCTTCACTTTGAGATAGTAACGCTTCTTCAAAAATGGCTGCACTATATACATTAAATAGTAATGGGGACATAATACATCCCTGCCTAACTCCTCTTCCGATTTCAATTTCTGGACTAGGTTCGTTATCCATTACGATTTGTGCTCTTTGATTCCAGTAGAGGTTTTTTATTATTTGTAAGTTCCTGTGGTCTATGTTTTTTGTCTTTAGAATTTTGACTAATTTTTCATGTCTTACTTTGTCAAATGCTTTTTCAAAATCAACGTAACAAACATGCACATCAACATTCATATCCATGCATCTTTGAGCCAATATATTAAAGCAAATAACGTTTCTCTGGTTTCTAGTCCTTTTCTGAACCCAAACTGACTATCATATATTCCTTCTTCCAGTTTTTTATTTATACGACCATTTTTTATTTTCAGGAATAATTTGAGAATGTGACTTATTAGTGATATTGTTCCATATTCACTGCAATATTTAGCGTTTGTATTTTTAGGGATAGCACAAAAGGTATAGAGTAACCATTTTTTCGGTATGTGTCCTATTTTGTATACTGAATTAGATAAGTCTACTATAATGTCTAAGGTTTCATCATTCATGCATTTTAAGATTTCTATAGGGACTCGTCTGGACCTAATGATATACCATTTTTGCTGTTTTTTAATGCCATTTTAATTTCCTTTTTTAATATCTTTAAAACCATATCCTGTTCTACTTCTATCTATATCTGTTCTGTTCTTTTTTTTTTAAATAGTTCATTGATGTATTGTGTCCATCTCTTTAATTTGTCGTTAGTATTTAACATAAGTTTCCCATTTGCATCTTTCAGTATTCCCGGTTTTCTTGTTCTATTCTTGTGAGTTACTTCTTTAATTTTTTTAAGTGTGTTAAAAGTATCATGTCTTTTCTGGTATTTTTCTATTTCTGCGCATTGTTCTTTTAGCCATTGTTCTTTCGCTTTCTTAATTCTATATTTTATTTGTTTATCCACTTTTGTACATCTGATTATCATTATTCTTATATTGACGTCTTTCTTCCATTAAATTTAAAATGTCTTCCGTCATCCATTCCTTCTTTTTATATCTGGTTTGTATTAGTATTTCTTTTTGACTTTTATCTATTTCTGTCTTTATTAATAATTTTTTTTTCTCCGTCTCAGTGTTTTGCAGAATTTGCTCTTTAACATTCATTAATCCGTTGTTGATTTCATCTGCCAGGCATTGCCTTATGAGTGGGTTCCTTAATTTACTTGTATCGATTTTTGCATTTGTTGTCCTTCGCTTTATTATTTTCATTTTGAGCCTAATTTTAGTCACTACTTATGACGTTTTGCGGATATAATTGCGTTCCTGTATATTTGTCTAACTAATACATAGTCTATTTGGTTTCTTACAATACTCTCTTCTTGATCTGCTGGTGACTTCCAGGTATATAGTCTTCTTTCTCTTTGGCATTTTAAACAATGTATAAGCTATAACAAAATTATTGTTTTGGCAAAATTCGGTAACCTTGTCAGCCTTTTCGTTTCTGTTGCCCAGACTATATCCTCCTGTACATTCTTCTACTTTTTCTATTCCAACCTTTGCGTTAAAGTCTCCCATAATAATTGTTAAATCTTGCGTTTTAT
The DNA here is from genome assembly GCA_918026665.1 of Diabrotica balteata. Lineage (NCBI taxonomy): Eukaryota > Metazoa > Arthropoda > Insecta > Coleoptera > Chrysomelidae > Diabrotica > Diabrotica balteata. The sequence continues at coordinate 115,023,302 of OU898282.1, forward strand.
TGGATTTTAAAATGTTGTGTAGGTCTTCGTAGAAAGTTTCAATATTGCTCTCTAGTTTGTGTGCAGTTGGAGCATAAACGATACACTTTTCAGCAACTGATACTCGAAGGGAAGATAGAGGGTAGGAGAGGTCTCGGACGTAAAAAAATGTCATGGCTGCGCAATATTCGACAATGGACAGGAATCCACAGCTATGAAATGCTTCGCAATGCTGCTAAAAACAGAATTATTTAATCCAGAATATTTAACATCTCACCTGACAAGACGATGTACGGTGGACGCCTACGCAGAAATGCACGGCACCTTAAGAAGAAGAAGAAGAAGAAGGAGCATAAACTTGTAGGATGTTTATTTTGGATTTGTTCTGCTTTAATTGTAAGAGTATAATTCTGTTGGAGTATGGAGTGAAATTGATTACAGCTTCATCAATGTTTTGTTTAATATTATCCCGACACCATATCTGTGTGAACCGTCTTGACTTCCTGAATAATATACTGTTTTATTGTTGATTTTTATTTTTTCTGAGTCAGGCCATTGGACCTCGCTGATTCCTAGAATATCTATATTCAGCCTTTCCATTTCTTTAACGGCATTATGTACTTTTCCAGTTTGATGTAGACTTCTAACATTCCAAGTCGCTACTTTGCAAGGTTTTCGCATGTTGACAACCGGGGAGGCCTTGCAGTCTTGTGATTTTCCTTCTCTGCCGGATCTTGTTTTCCGAGTTTCATAATTAGTAGAGTGTTTAGATATATTGTAAAAAAACAAAGTTTGTTTAATTGTACTGTTTGTATTTTGAGAACGATTTCCGAAGTGGAAATTGAAACGTCCATAAACGTATTTTTATCTTTAATTGTGGCTTATTCCCAGTTTAATAGTAATTAGTAAAATTATAGTTATCCAATAAGTTTATTTCTTTTGCAATTATTTTATCTTTAATTAAAATTGCTGCACCTCCATAGCCATCTGGACGATCAGATCTAAAGCAATTATAACCAGAGAAGTTATAGAATTTTCCTGGTTTAAACCATGTTTCTGATAACATGGCCACATATACATTTGTTTGAATAATTAAAGCTTTTAAATTTAGTTTATTAGAAACTGCTGAACGGCAGTTCCATTGTAAAAAAATTATAGGACCAGTTATGTCTGAGAAGATGACGTTTGTCCATGTAAGACTTCTTGCGAGATCGATGCCGTACTTAAATATTTATTAATTTGTTAAGTAATAATGCGTCTAAACTTTCAGGAGTTTTAATGAATTAATTATATTAAGAACAATTCTAAAATAATATTATTTAAATCAGATGATACTCCATGTGTCTACAAATTTGTTGTATTTCTATTATCTGTATATTTAGAGGTATTATAAATACCACCTTTTTGTCTAAGGATGTTTATTGGGGAAATTATTGTTTTTCTAGCAGATTCCAAAGTATCGGGAGTACTTGCACGTTGTCGTTTTAAATTTGATTTTTCTGGACTACTGCTGGTATAAAACATTTGTTTTAAAAGAGAACTTTTTTGCGAACGGACCAGTTTGATTTAGGGTTACTTGATAGGACTGATCATTGGTATTACAGTTGGTTGGCAAGGAATAACTATGTATTATGTCTAGCGGCGATATTAGCATATGATTTTTTCGCTATTTGTTTACAGGCATCAAATAAATTTAAATTTAATGATGACATTGTATTCTTGATTTGTTTTTGCCTAGAGAACTCAGGGCATGCACTTAGGTGTGTCGTAAAATGACTACTTTGGCGGCTGAAACAGGTAGGAGTATATATATTTACTGTACAATCTTTTGTGTTATAAAAATCATAATATTTATTGCACCTGGGACATGTTGTGCATTGAGATCCAGGATGTCCAAAACGAAGGCAAGAGAAACTTGAACATAGGGTTTATAGGGTTAATAGACTTCTTTAATTACTTTATTAATTATAATATATTTTGAAAGAGTTTGTGCTTTAATATTTACAATACATGGTTTGGTTGGAACCTTGTCTATTACCGTTTTATCGTCGATATGTTTTTCTACCTCTCTATTTATTCTTCTTACTAAAACTACTTCAAACTTACAGTGCACATCGTAGTTAACTTTATTTTTGATGTATTTCCTTAGATAATTCAGTATCTATATCTCTAATTATACCCTGTTTATGTAGTATAAACTTCGGAACGTAAACATCAAAATTGTTGTTTGTAAATAATAAAAAAAATAATTAAAAAATTGGCTAATTGATAGACTTTAAATTTAATTCTGATTCTATTATTGCCGATTGGATCAATACTATACCTTATTCCATTAAGCGGTGCAGGGCATATAAACAACGATAAATTTAACAGATAATTGTTAAAGATGTTCCAAATGAGTCTATTCGTTCCGATAAGTAACAGTATAATTATGACATTTTATTATTTTTTTTCTTTTCTCAAATATTCGTGTTTATTGCATAGTAAATAAATTAATGTTATCACTGAATACAAAGTAAGTGAAAAAATACTCCGATTTATAAAATTAATGAATATTTTATGCATAAATGCAAGTAACAGTTCTTCAAAAATATTTAAAAACTAACCGGAATGTCCATCTTTATTTCGTCTGGCGATGTTATCGGCGGTTCATACCGGTTCGGACACGATTTAATGTTTATATTTTCCTGCACCGCTTAATGAATTTTACTATAGTAATTTTGTTATCTAAATTTGAAAATTTGATAGTATAATCACCGATTTTGATAGCATTTATCTTACCTTTAAAATCAGGAGTATTATTTTCTATATATACATGAAAAGGACCTGAATCACTGCTCTGATACCTATAGAAATTAGTCTCTTACATTTTCTGTAGAATTATTAGAAGTATTACTACTTACATTTTCTCAGTTGTTTTTTGAGTTACCGTTTGAGTGTTGGATTTTATTTTTTCTATATTAACATCTTTCTCCATCTGGCTAATATCTGGTGGTTTGTCTGGTGGTTTCCCCGCATAATCCATATGAAGTTTTTAATAATTTAACACTTTAACACTTTGAATCAATCTTACACTTATCGTATCCAAACGGTAACCCCCATTGGGGGTAAAATAAATTCAAATACGCTAAACTTTTATATTTTTCTTAGTCAACAATTGTTTCACAAAAAACTTTTCACTTTATGTAGAGATAACGTAAATGAGCTTCGAACGACAAAATAAATTACTCGTACAAAGACCACAAGTAGACTGCATTTTTAATGTAAAACTGGAAATAATTTTTAAATCTCTAAATTTTTATTAAGGTTTGGTTGACTACTATATAATTCACACAAGACACAAGATAACTATTGTTTTTTTTATACCAGATTTGGTGAAAGAACGTCATCAGTTTCAACATACTATAATGCGTTGTTTTTAGGTGATCCCTTATATTGGATGATAAATTGGGGAACATTACTGTATCGTAAACCCGTCCAAAGATATTTATGTGCCGTAATATTTTGGTATCAAAACTTGGCCTTATATACAATAGCAGTTTTTGTGTACTTAAGTAAAGCCACTGCAGTTGAACTTTTAGAATATCTAGCTACAGCTACCTCATTAACTTATGTGAGTATTTTAAAATTATAGCTAAGTTAAAATGTTTTGAATGATTTTGATTTAATTGATATTTATTACAAAAGACTGATTTGTAGTAGATTTTGTTATTAATTTTTATAAATAAAAGATTCATGTTTTGTACAATTTAAATATGATAATAGATTTTAGGTTATTGTAGTACTATTTACTACATTTTCTGCATGCTTATATTGAAGTTTCATCATTTGTTTCTTCTTTCGGATCTCCGTAATAGGTGTAGTGTCCTGCTGTAGTGAATGTTAATGTTCTTTGGTAGTCTGTTAGATATGCCTTAAATTTGTGTAGAGTTTTATATATATTTTGTTTTGCGGTGATTTAGTTGGGTATTTTATTGTGTAAGGTTCATTTGTGACCAATTCTTGGATTTTCTCCTGAAATTAACTTTTGTCCATAATTACTGTTGCATTGTCCTTGGCAGCTTTTACTATTACTATGAAGTCATCTTCCTTTAGAGCTTTTTTTTAGAATATTTTCTTTTAATTTTGTGCTTTTTCCAGTTTTCTTTTCCAATGTACTCTCCTTTTCTTTCGGGTATTATTAGTTCTTAACAATTTTTTTAAAATCTTCGGGTTCCCTGTTACGTTATGTTTTGGATAAAGGCTATAGTGGGATAAGATTATCAAATGTGCCCCCGAGCCGATCGGCACCGCAACTTGTAATTTTATTAAAGCATATAAAAACATGACTTCATACAAAATTTTAGCTTCCCACAGCCCTTGGAACCCCTTAAATCTAATAAAGAAGCTTTTTTCGACTTTATTTTTTTCTGGGCGCAATTTTGCTTTATAAAATCTGAAAAAATTTATGAATATGTATCTTTTGAATACAAAATAGCCTGATTTTTTAAAATTTACATAGAAAAAAAACATAGAAAATTAAGCTAAGAAAATTATTGAAATTTTCAATAATTTCTTAGGTTATGCTAATAATTTTTTGCTAAATTTTAAATAGTAATTTTTATGTATTTTTTTTTGTTTTTTTAAATGACCAAGGCAGAAGTAAAAGCCCCCATTTAACTCTTTCATAAAGATAAAATTGAAAAATACCACGTTTTTTTATCCTTTTCGCACTTTTTTTTACCTTACCTCAAAATCGGATAGTTAGATTTTTTTTAATTGGCTTTGGCTTGAAACCTTTAGCCACGTAATTACATATAAATATTACTATTCATTCATACAGGATGGTACAAGGAGGACACTTTACGCTCAGGGATTTATCAGAGCAACTTTATTGTAACAAACAAGACATAAACCACGGTTAGGTAGGTGGGAAACATATATAGTAAACATGCAAAGGAAATGTTCAAGCATACGATCAATTTTACACTCATACCTTTAATTTAATTTTTACAAGAAATATCATAATTATTTTAAAGATTTTTATATTGTCTTCACTTAATAGGAGATTTACGTTTAATGGTGTACTTAATCCCAATTTTATCAATTCTTTTATCAGCCACGTGCTTGTATTACGATGTAGTGGGCAGTTGAAGAATATGTGATGTAAATCAGCTGTACTAGTTCCACACTCACATCGGTCTGTTGGGAGAACTCCTATTTTGTGTAGATGTTTGGAAAAACATCCATGATCTACTTTTAATCTTAAGGGGACAGTCTCATGCGATTAAAAAAAAAGACACATTTTAAAATTAAAGCAGAAAAAAAAAACCTGATAATATTTATTAACATAATTCCTTTTGGAGATGATTAAGTAAGTCTTGAAGTACATAAAAAAAATTTTTAATGGCGATTTTAACTTCATTGGTGTCCTGTAGATGGCGTGTAGTAAAAAGTGCGTTTTTGGTGGTAAGACACTTTGTGGGTCATCTGTAACAGATATTCAAAAAATTCAAAATGGGTTGTATTCGTGAGACTCAAAACTAGATGATAAACCTTTAAAATATGTAGATTGTATTATTTTGAAGAGTTTATACGAATTTTTTTAAAAAATTCGAAAAATCGCTATATTTTTCAGTGGATTTACCCATATATAATAAAAGGAGGGGTGGTTTTTAAATATTTTAAAGGTTTGTCATCTAGTCTTTTGTATATACATTCGAAAAATTTTTGGTTTTTTAAAATCGGTTAAGAAGGTTCGGAGAAAAGTGTCTGACCAGTTTGAAAATGTTACTTTTGAAAAAAAATAAGCATTTAAAGTTTTTTTACATAATTTTCGTGAATTAAAGGCTGATAACTTTATACTCACGTTTAATCGGCCATACCTGGTGAATATTGAGGTCCCTCTTCATCCAACAGTTGTTGTAAATGGCTTTGTAAAGCTTTTTTCTCTTTGATTTGATGTTTTATAATTAATTCATTAGTTCGACTGGAGTCTCAATTCACGCCGCGATGCTGACAGTGTAAGTGTAAAAACGGAACACACCTAGATCGCATGTCAATTCAACGAAAACGTATCTACTTATTTATAAATGTAGATATGAAAATATTTTATAACTAAAAAAATGGTTTTGTTTTATTGCCAAAACGGCTTGAAAAAAAAGTTGATTTCTAAAATTAAAAATAAAAAGGATTTTTAAAAATAAAATAATTATATTACACTCTTTTTAATTTGAAATTATAAACAATATTTGGAATAATAAATGTATTTAAGTATAAATTTTATAACTTAAATAATACCTAATGAACACAAACAAAATTGATGTTAATAAAACATTGTTAATTATCTGCACAAAACCGGACTTTCAGGAAAAATCGGTAGACGGAGCAACACTGTCGGCGTGCCATATACGCTACTACAAACCGCTGAGGAGAATAATAGTAATCCAGTGGAACAAATAAATTAGTTATAAAACATCGCGACGTTATAAAGAAATTTACACTGGTTAATTGCAACGCAGAGAATCTTGGTATTTGTAAAAAATCCTATGTTCCGAATTTAAAATTCCAAATGTGTATAGTAACTGCCAAACGTTATACAGATATACATACTATATAAAAATGAATCACTAATACATACCCAACGTATATACAACATATATACAAAAGCAAGAACAGCTGGAGCCTCGCGCTCGCCACGCGGAGAGAAACCGGTTTTCATACGTGCGTAGCTGACGTTAATAAAATAACTATAACTTATATTCTACTTAGAATTTCTTATTAAAATTTTATTTTTTGGGAGGGAGTTTTTAGAGTTTTTGAATGTAAATGGAAGCGATTTTTGTAAAAAAAAATTTTTTGATTTTTTGAAAGTTTTGCATAAGACTGTCCCCCTTAAGACACTTGACACTGTGTTTCTGCTTAGTGAAACATCTTTGTAAAATTGTTTTACATCTACTCTGGGTTGTAATTTGTATAAATTAGTGCCCCTGCTTTCACCAAACTGAATCCATTGTCTGTCCATTTAAATTTAATATGTTGTTTGATGTAGGCAAGTAGATCACAATTCTTCTATCACCATATGTGGGTGCTGTAATAGATTTTTAGCTATAGAATCAGCAATAGTATTGCCAACAATATCTGAGTGCCCTTAACCCATAGAAATTTAGTTCCATATGGATCTGATAGTTTTGGTAACTGGTGAAAAATTTCTAATACGAACATATTGCTATTGATTGTGAATTTGATTTTGTAGGGAGTGTAGGCGCGTTTTCACGGGTCGATTTGGGTTGAACGATTTGGATCGTTTGATCATAATTCGATCTGTTCCGAAAGCAAAAAGGTTTACACGACAGTCGATGAATGTTGAACAAATTGTAGTACAAAATGGCGTCACGTGAAATTCTTAATGTAGGTGTACAATTAATTTGTTATGCAATTCGAGCCAAAAAATCGCCAAATCAAACAAAAGAAAAATAAACAAAAGCGGTGGACCCGACCATGGATTTTAAGACGAAATACTCATGGTGCATCACAAAGCCTGCTTCAAGAAATGGTTGTGGAAGATCCAGAGGCTTATAAAAGTCATCTGAGAATGGATAATGTACATTTTAAAGAACTTTTAGAAAAAACTGCTGGGGAAATTTAAAAAACGATACAAATATGCGTTAAGCATTACCGACAATGCTGAAATTGCAAATTGCTCTTCGATTTACAGCCACTACAGACAGTTATGCGTCTCTCAAAGCCTTGTATCGGGCACCAAAATGTTCAATATTACTATTTTTGCCTACTTTTATTAGACTAGTACAACAAAATGTATGTTGTTTCAAAATAAAAAAAAATATTATCTACCTACCATGTTTGACTGGTTTTTTCTGCCTCCCATCTTTACTGTTTTCAGAAAACTATCAGCATGTTTAAACCAAATTAGAACCGGTACATATAAGTCGTCAGGTCCAGAACCACTTTTTAGTGATTTCAATACTTTGCTCAATTCAGGATTGTATGGTGTTCTAATATTTTTAATTTTAAAAATATAAATGACGGTTGCGTTTAGATTTAATTTGAGTCTCTTACCACTCCCTGACGCGTGTTTCTGGGTCTACCCGTCATCAGAAGGAGTTTATAAGAAGACTCAAACCAAATCAAAACGCACCGACTACTAAGGCAATTATAGTAAAAATAATTGCCAGAGTATGCTACTAGAGGCCTCTAGTGAGGAAACAAGTTGTTTCCTTCCCTCTGTTTCCCACTAGAGGCCTCTAGTAGCATACTCTGGCAATTATTTTTACTATAATTGCCTTAGTAGTCGGTGCGTTTTGATTTGGTTTGGATCTTCTTACAAACTTCTTCTGATGACGGGTAGACCCAGAAACACGTGTCAGGGAGTGGCAAGAGACTCAAATTAAATCGAAACGCAACCGTCATTTATTTTGTTATTGTCCTTACTCGACGCAATGAGTACAACAATGATAGCAGTTATATGGTAAATTGTGTGCATAGTGGATTTTAATATTCTGAGCATCGCTCTGAATGGCTTGATTAAGCTTGGGTTATACAGTTTACTTTAATTGCTATCGATATTTAATTTTTGATTTTATTTTTCAAGTAATTTTCAGATATTTTCGGGTTTATTTATATGTTGTAAAATTGCTTGCAATGCTGCTCGCCTCGCTTGAAGATTGCGATAAAGCTCGGTCTGCGGATTCCGTAATATATCCCAATTTTGATAAGCATTCAAACATCTTGCCATGTCTGCGTCTGACCATTTTTCAGTCAATTTAGAAGTACTCGTCGACTCAGCGTTCAGCACGTTGTGTTTCTGTTTGACTAGGTGTTTACACATTCGATTCCAGTCGTTCGACATTGATTCGGCGACAATCACCTATCAAAAGTAGACAGTCTTTCTACTTCCGTCGAATCGACTCACTCCGCCGAACGGCCAAGTCGATTTATGGTTTACATATTCAATTTGCTTTTAATTTAATAATCGATATAAATCGTTTAATCCAGATCGACCCGTGAAAACGTACATTTAGAGAGTATTATAGAGTACAATACGCGCGCCTATAGAATATGGCAATTATATAAACTTCGATTTGACCAACTACTTCGAGAATTTCAATACGACTCGAGATCTTCGATATTAACTCATAACGGATTTTAGGACAAACGGATGATATATCCCATAGGCGTGCTCTATCATTATCTAGTAACTTATTTAAATTTATTTTGATAAACATTTGGCACTAGACTATAATATGTAGGCAATATGCATTATCAGGTAAAGCTGGCGCACAAAAAGTGATATGCGATTAAAAGCGACAAAACAATTCTTAAGTAAGTGTTAATCATAAAGCTATAGGTTTTTTTCGAGCTTTGACTATTTAAGAAAAAAAGACAAGTCGTATAACAAAATTGAAGAATGCGATCAAAAATACGCGGAAATTCGATTATTTAGCTAATGGATTTTAAGGTTATAAGCCAATAAAGTGGGAAAATATTAGAAAAACACGACTTTTTTGCAATTTGAGAATTTGCAAGTTAAAAATGATTATTTTAGCAATGATAATTTATAGCCCGTAAGAAAATAAATGGAAAAGCATGTATCTAACTATCTGATGTTGAGGTAAGGTAAAAAAAAAGTGCGAAAAGGATAAAAACCGTGGTATTTTCGAATTGTATCTTTAAGAAAAAGTTAAATGGGGACTATAGATTTTGATAATGTGGAAGAAAAAATGTTGAATTACCAACTGAGTTTTGAGGTTATGTGCAAATAAATGGGTAAAAAACAGTTTTTTTTATTTTTCGATGATTTCTGCTCAGAAATTGAAAATTCCACCTTGGCCATTTAACAGAAAATTACTATTTAAAAGTTAGCCAAAAATTATTAACATAACCTAAGAAATTATTTAAAATTTCAATGATTTTTTCTGAGCTCAATTTTCAATATAAAAATTTGAAAAAAATTAGACTATTTTGTATTCAAAAGATACATCTTCATGAATTTTTTCAGATTTTTTAAACCAAAATTGCGTCCAGAAAAAAATAGTGTCGAAAAAAGCTTCTTTTTTAGATTTAAGGGGTCCATGTTAAGGGGGAAGTCATGTTTTTATATGATTTATTAAAAGCATAAGTCGTGGTGCTGATCGGTTCGGGGGCACTTTTGACCATCTTATCCCGCTATATACTTACAAATGTTGTGCTATTACATTGTATCTTATTTGGTTGTTATATTGGGTATTACCATTGTTTTTTAAAATAATTATGTCCGGTTCTGATGACTACGAGAACTGAACCCATTGTCAAACTACTTATTGTTGAGCTTAATATGGTATGATCTTAATACATTGGTCATTTTAATACTAAATTTTTAATACTAAATAATATGTTGTTCTATATATTTTAGTTCTTATTCGTTTGTTTATTTTTTAATTTTTTGTTTGTTTCGTTAAGTTTTTGTTAATTTTTTTATTTAATGTCTTTTTTGTATTTTATTTAATATTTTTTCATTGTGTTAACATTTGTTGGGATCGACAGGGACACTAAATACGCTGTAATGTAAACATAGCAAGAAAGTAATGAATTAAAATAAAGGTTTGTAGCATAGGGGAGAATAATGATAATTTTAATGATTATTATATATTCCAAATCAAATAAGATATAATTAATACAGTAAAGTATACATTTTAAATTACACAAAGAAATTGACCTAGTTAGTGCATTGTTTGATAATTGTTTAAACGTAGAAAAAGCACGTCAAACGGAAACTATTATTGTAAAAATAAAACCGCTCGTGACCCAAATAAAGCATAGAACTACTAACTCGCGAAAACGCAACCTTGGTACTACAACCGGTCAATGAGGACACGCGTTGATAGAAACCAAACTAAGGAGGCAAGCAGGGGTAGTACGGCGGAAGCGGTCAGTAATAGCTGGGCAGCGTCACTGCCCGCTCAGGCAGCGATCGTCGGCTCCGGGTCGGAGGCGGTAGCGGTAAGTCAGTATTACGGCGAGGCGCTGCTGCGACGATAGGCGGCTCCAGATACGGTGAACGCGCGATTGTTATATTTTGCCTATTATAGTTCGATAAAAGTGTCGGCTACCGGGCGAGTGAAAGGTTCATACCAGAATGCAACAATCTACACAACTTTCCAGAGGAACTGAAGGGCGTATCATTAGCTAGAGCCTAAATACGCAAAAGGTAACAAATTCTATATACTAACCTGAGTAAATTATAGTATTACAGATTGTCATTCCTTTACTTTCTTGCTAAGATCTCTCCTCGTCTCCCTTCGCGCCGAACAAGTTATTATTAATTATATCTGACAGCTTGTTAACTTAATTGTAAACCAAATAGTATCTTCAATACATTTGTAGACTCTAAAATTGGTTTTAATGTTCCTTCCGACCGATTCAGACAGAGAACCAGAAGAGTACCGAATTTCGGCTTATACATTTATCCGGCTTCTAAAGTAAGCCCATAGACTCAAACTTTTTACAGGACCTGAGACCTAGAAGTCCTTAACCCCTATTCCGAAGTTCCTCACCTTCTCGTAAATCCACGAAGGCGAGCCAGCCCTCCAGACTAGTGGGACCAGTATTCCTTGCAGCCGCTCGCAGGGATAAGCATCTTTTAAGGTTCATTACCAGTATATTACAGTGGTAACGGCGTTGTACAGTGGTGAAGATTTTCTCACCCTCTAGTTCCAAATGTTACAATAGGGTATAAGCCTCCATAGAGTTGTACAGTGGTGACAGCGGTGTCCCAGCATTACATTTCACCCATTTACTATGGGTCGGTATAAGCTAATGATACACACAAGGGGACCGCGAAAAAGTTGTGAGCATATGGGATAAAAACAAAGGTGTCTTATCTTAGAGCTTATAATAATTTTCTTAAGTTAAAATTATCTTGTAATTAGTTCTACAATCTTGGTCTTCTTCCTCTCCTTCTTCTTCTTCTTCTTCGTGCGACTAGGATTACTCCTGTTTGTCTGCCTCTTATTCTGTTTCAGTCGTTGTTGACTGGATATTATCTTTCCATCTTTTTGGTGGCCTTCCAACGGATCTTCTGCTAATACGGCTTGTTGTTTTTACATTTGTTTGCTAATCTATTTAGTCCCATTTGGTTTACATGTTCGTTCCAGTTTTTTTTCTTGTTTTTATACACCTGATAATATTTTTAATTTTGCATTGTTCGCGTATACTTCTGTTGGTTTGTCTCTTAATGATATTGTTGATTTGTTCTTTTGTCTTTTTTGTATCGGTCCTTGTCTCCGCTGTATATGTTAGGATTGGTCTTACTGTTGTCTTGTATACTTTCATTTTGCTTTCCGTGGTCAGATATTTGTTTCTCTATATGGTTTCTCGGAGGCAACCACTTACTCTTGCCGCTTTTGATGCTTGCCTTGTGGTCTCTGTTCTTATGTCCCTGTCACTAGTGATCTCTACTCCTAGGTAATTGAATTTCATTACTTGTTATACAATTTTGCCGTCTATTTCTAGTTTGCATCTACGCGGCTCTTTACTGATCACTATACATTTAGTTTTTTCTACTGATATTCTCATATTAAGTTTGTTTGCTGTGATATTAAAGGTGTGAAGCTGCCTTTGTAGGTCATCTTCGTTATCAGCAATTAGTACTGCATCATCGGCATAGCATAGTATCGTGATTTTATGCGATCCATGTGGTATCCGTGTCCTTTTCTTACTTCGTAATTTATTTGATGCATCACCATATTGAATAATAATGGGCTGAGCGAGTCTCCTTGGAGGATCTCCCCTTTTAGTTTTATGCATTATGTTTCTCTTGTTGGCATTATAACTCTGATCTTGTTGTTCTTGTTAATTTTATTAATTGTCCTTATTAACTGATGATCTATTTGTTCAGCTTGTAATAAATTTAAGATGTCATTTCGCTTCACCCTGTCAAAAGCACTTTTTAAATCTATAAAGTACATGTATGCTGGTTTTCCATATTCAATAGACTTCTCTATTATTTGTCTGATAATAAAAATTGCGTCTATTGTGCTGCGGTTCTTCCGGAAGCCTTGTTGTTCATCCGCCATGTTCGCTTTTTCCTCGATTTTATCTTTTATGATTGGCGTTAACAATTTTAATGTTCTATTCATCAGACTAATGTCTCTATAATTTTCAGGATTTCTCGAGTCTTCCTTTTAAGTGTCGATAGCAGGAGATTTTCCTTCCATTCCGCTGGTACTACTCCAATATTTATTATATCGACGAATAATTTTAGGAGCCCTTTGCGTAGTTGTTCCTCCATATTTTAGCAGTTTATTCTTTATCTTATCAGGACCAGGTGCTTTTCTGTTTTTTAATTTTTTTATTAGTTCTTGTAGCTCTTCTTCTCATATTAGTTCTCTATTGTGTATTTCGTTATTGATCATTTCTCTGTTCTCTTCTTCTTCATATAATTTCGTGAAATGCTCAATCCATTGTACCTCCGTAATGCTATATATGCGTACAAATTCATTCATTTCTGTTTTTTGTCTCCTTTTGTCACCTTCCACACTTTTTTCTGGGATCCATAGAGGTCGTATTTCATATCTTTGGGAAATTTTTCCCAGTGTTCTTTTTTAATGTTATCTATTTTTTGGTTTACTCTATTCCTAATTCTCACGTAGTCTTCTCGTACCTTTGTTGTCTTCACTCCTTTGTATGGTATGTATGTATACATATTATGTATGTACGGGATACCGCAAGGTTACTACACCTGTCTCGATTTTTGTAGTCAGCTAAATAGGATTTCGGGCTCGTGCAAAACATCATACCGTGCGATAAGAAGAATTCACTTCAAAAATGGACAAAATTAATTTTAGCACATACGATATGTCCTGCTTTCACGGTGTGCATCGTATTAAAAGATACATATTTTTAATTATATATCTAATTACCAGAACAACCAGGCGCCGCGGCGCGGCGCGCTGTATCATAAAGCAGTACTATCAAAAACTACCAACCTGAGCGTTCTACTATATGTCTTACCGCAACTTCACATACACCTAAACATTCAGGAGTTTATGTATTTATTATTTTCCGAAGTATGGTAAATTTAAACGAAATTACTTATTGAATTGCATTTAGCGTTTTATTAAATATTTAAAAAATATATATTTTTCCGTCGACCGTTCATTTATGATCAATTTTAACATGCTCTAAATTATTGATTAATGACCCCTATTAATGAACGATTGCATTATAGGCAACACAACATACATTGCTTGCATAAATTAATTAAACGCTCTGTGATTGGCAGTGACCTGTGGTGTATACTACCAAATATATACCTATTTAAATTTCGTACCCCAGAGGTAAAGGACACTATGTCCATTTTCATACTTTTTCAGGAGAACAGTTTTAACATTTTTTCAATGTTTAATCAGTTAATACTCAAATTAATTACTATTAAACTGGGAATAAGCCACAATTAAAGATAAAAATACTCAAATGTTTCTTATATTTAACCAAGATTAATATATTATTATTTTTCTGTATATAATCGTGTTTCCTTTGATGAAGTTTTATATAAATGAAGTTTACCGTTCATTTTATATATTTTTTTAAAATGTGTAGTTCAGCATAGTGTTGTTTACATTTAACAACTTTTTTAAATAATGTGACATTACATGTTAAGGTATCTACGAAATAAACAAGATAAACACATTAAACAGCATATACTATTATTTTATCAGAGACAAATATTATAATATTATAATAATTAAGTAAAATTATAGACGACAAGTTCCAAAATTGTTAAAGAGGCTCCATATCATCTTCAACTTCTTGGAGGTAATTGTTTGTGGCTACATTGCTATGTGTTAAATTTTGATAAAACCCATGATAAGCTGACGAAACAAAAATTAATAGTGCAATTAAGTTTTGTATTTTTTGTTTTGTTTTTTGTAATCCAATTACTGAGAGTTGTTTTAATTGGGTTGGAAGCGTTATTTGCTATCTTCGACACCTCATAAAGTCCACCTCATTTTGTCCAAATTTTGATTATTGAAATTGGTCTTTTAAACCAGATTTCCAATGTATTCTTATTGAACTTGTAGAAAACCTTGTTAACAGTAGAACAGGGCCTTTGTTAACATGTATTTTTTTACTTACAAAAGGAGGATTAGGTGACAGTTTATTATCGATTTATTATCGAACCACGTTTTGAAGGTTTTGAAATCTGCAAGTTCCATATTGTGCACTGTATTTACCTGATGTTTGCCTAAATAGCTGTTGCCAGTCCCATGGTGTTAAAATAGCCAAATTGGAGAGTTTCCTTTCTTTTTCTCTTTTCTCTCGATCAAAGCACGAACACTGCCTGTTTTATTATATGTGTGCCCTTTCAGTAAAAACTTTTAAGTGATTGTCATTATTTGAGGGTAACTATAAAGTATCCAAAAATAGCACATTATAATACTTATATTTTTATTTTGTCCATAGCAGTTATCAGTCCAAAGAATGATGTCCTCTACTTGACTATCTGGAATTGTATTGTCAGCCCATTTCAAAATTAACGAGGCAATTTCATTTGCACCACGGGCGCCTTTCGATTCGTTCCATATTATACAGTGTACAGAAGAATCACTGGCATCATATAATGTAAAATTTAATGTCGAAATCACCAGATAGTACTTTATGTTTTGGTGACTCTTTAGCCATTATACAGTCCAATTGTTTTAAGTTATACCGAGTTTTAGATTCAATTAGGTCAGCATCATGATAAGTCTGTACACTGGTTAGTTCATCTTTAGTAGGATTCTTGTCAATTGAGATTGGAATGTACTGCATGTATCACAAATGTCTATTTCGGGTGGGTTAAACAACAATTTGAAGTATTTAATAAAAATATCTGCGTATAACCACTTTTTGCTCTTATCTTTGGATCCACATGTCTTTCATTGCATTTATCAATGGACAGTTAATACATCTGTTTATTGTAAGATCTGTGCCTAGATATATTTTCTTGCACCTTTCTCTGTAATAATGACTCTCGTACTTTGGGAAGGAATTGATATGTTGATGTATACTATTTATGGTTTCAGTAGGAGTTTTACTGATTGGCGTGTGTTTGCCTCTTTGATTAGTTTTTATTAAACTTCCTGGCTCAATTTTTTTAAACATATATACTACTACACTTAAATTAGATATAAAACGTGTATTTAAAAATATAACCTTGCACACCTTCAATCGCTGACTCTTTACTGTAAGATTGTAGTGTAGTTTTTTATTTTTAGATTTGGCAGAGTTTGTGTCTCTTTTTCTTGATCAAAGAGTAGGTTGAATGTCGACACATGAGAAGATAAACTGCTTTTTAACATCTGAAACATTTGTCTCAGTCCAGTATGAGTTGAAGATTTTTTGTCTTTCGTATTCTGAAAATTTTTATTAATATTTCAGAGCATTTCATGATAACTTTATTATATTAATTGGAATTGCCTGAATCACTGCTTAGGGATCAATCGTCCTTAAGAACATTTCTTTAGTTTTTTATTGCCCCACTTGTCGTACGAGTAGTAATATCTTTCTCTTTTACCTTTGTTTTCGCTGGTTTACCTCTACGTTTCACATCATTGTCGTCTGATTCCGCGCTTTCACCACTTAGAGGCTCATAGGTTTTATCAATATCCGCATCATCATTTTTAAAAAAGTTATCATCTTCGCCAAAATCCATCCGTGAAAAGAGTATACAATACTAAATATTTGAGGTTAGCAAAATACTAAATCAGTGTTATTAAACAATACCTCACCTGTAGGTGTTGTGTGATTAGGAATATTATATGATGTATTGTAAAAATTTTACCAATCTAACACTATTGCGTACTAAATAAAATGGTTACAATTATTTTAGTTCATGACAATTACAACAGATACCAGAGTACATAACACTATGTCCGGATGGTAAATAACAGTGCACACATTTAGTAGAGATAAACCACACCAAGTATACATGGTGTTGTTTACCTCTGACTGGAAGTGGACTTGGTGTTTATTAAAAAGTCGGTAACTTGTCGTAAAATTGTCTCTGGACATAGTATACCTTTGTGTAGAGACAAAAAAGTTATATTCAAAAGTGCAATAATCCCAATTTTGATAAAAATGGACATAGTGTCCTTTAGCCCGAGGTACGGTTATATTCCTACTAAAATTTTTAAAATGAAGTAGCCACTGTTAGTACTATCTGTCATTGTATATTATTATTTAATTTATTGTTTAAAATTCGGTGTATTTGAAAAATAAAAAAAAGAATATTGACGAAGAGTTTAATTTAACTCCACCAGAAGTGGCAGAAACTGCAAATGAAATATCTTTAAGTTTATTTCCTGAAAAAAGCATAGTGTTTTATGAAAAAACATACGCTGAATTTATTGCATGGTGTGACGAGAGAAAAATAATACGATATTCAGAATTTGTATTGTTAACATATCTCTCAAACATTGCCCAAAAAGGACTAATAGCAAGTTTGCGGCCCAAATATTCGATGCTAAAATCAACCTAAGTTTAAAATCAAACATTGATATATCTAAATATAATTAGTTAATTATGTTTATCAAGAAAAAAAAGAACAGGTTATGTACCAAAGAAATCAAAAACACATGAAAAAGAACAAGTCAAGAAATTCATCTCTGATGCTCCTAACGACGTGTTTATAAGGATAGAGGTAAACCAGTAATTTTTTTTATATATTTAATACTCGTATTTTATAAAATTTCATTTTGTAGGTTGCATTGATTTTTAAAGTGGCTGGTGCGTTAAGAAAGGACGAACTATTGAAATTAGAAACAAATAACGTTCAAGACTTGGGGTCAAAGTTTCTTGTCACAATAAAAGTATCAAAAACAAGCAAATACCATTCTCAATGTGATCAAAAACTATATTTCTTTAAGACCGGCACACACACCACATAAACGATTTTTCATTTTTTATAAAAATAACAAATGTTCCACACAGCCAGTTGGCATAAATACGTTTTCCAAAATTCCTTCCGTAATTGATAAATTATTAAATTTAGAGCACCCGTATCTCTACACTGGGCATTGCTTTGGACGCTCCTCTGCCTCAATACTGTGTGACAGTGGTGCAACCTTTTCAGCTATTAAAATATTAGGTGGCTGGAAATCGCCTGCTGTAGCAGAAGGTTAAATAGATAATTATATGCAGAATAAACTTGAGACGGCTGAAAAACTATTCGGACAAAATATCAGTTAACCATGTCAAAGTACTTTCTTCGGCACCACCGCTTCTTCTATCACAGAATTTACAGAGGTCCAAGAAGACTTAAATATAAATTTGTCAAAATGCTATACAGCAGATAATCATTTATCAATACGTTCCTTTAATTTCAGTAATTGTACTATTTCGAATATTAATCTTTACAATAATAAAACTACCACTAAGGAAAATTAATCTTTGAATAAAGTTAACCTTCCGCTACAGGAGGGGGTACAGATTGTATCCCAAATTCGATTTTTCATAAATAATTTTTAAAAATGTTGGAATTTTATTTAATTGTTCTAGTTACTTCTTCATTGGGATGTGTAAAAGTGCAGCACTATGCTTGGGGTACAAGTTGTATCCCCTCCGTCAACTACGGTACAATTCATTGCGGTCGACGCCACTGACTAAACCAGACGTTTTGCGTACGGCACCAAACCTATTGTTTGCAATAACACACAAATCAGTTATGTGAATGACTTAGTGCTAACATACCGTTTTAGTGAGAGCGCCCACTAAAGTGGCGTGGCAGTGGCAAGTAGCAAGTAGCACGCGTCTAGCATAATGTAACCGATGAAAACGAATGATTCAGTTTACACCAAAATGACAGTAACGTCATTCATTCTAATCATTCATTAGGATTGGTTACATTATGCTAGACGCGTGCTACTTGCTACTTGCCACTGCCACGCCACTTTGGTGGGCGCTCTCACTTAGTTTATCCATTTGTGATTACACGATGTACCGATATGTCGAAAAAATAAAGTAAGATCTTCGGAAAGAACAGGATCGTGAAACTGCAGTGCAGTGGTTAGAGGAAAGTGATGATGATTACCTTTCTGAAAGAGATAGTTTATCGGATGATTCAGAATTAGATGATAATTTAGAAGTAGCGAAAGATGAGCCTTAAATTCTGCAGGTAATTTTTATTTTTGTTTTATGTACGATATTTCTATCTTGAGTTTATTATATTTTAGCCATCTGGGAGCGACAGTAATGATTCTGATAAACCAGTTTTGGGGGCAGTATGGTAAGAAGATCCACAAAAATTCCATAAGCGAATTATAAACGCGATGTACGAAATATGCCCACCGCCACCAAGGGAGAATCGCGAAAACGACGCCACCATCTTGAAATCCTCAGAGCGATGTTTACTTTGTCCACGCAAGAAGGACCGCAAAAGCAGAAAAACGTGCAATTCTTGTAAATTCTTTGTTTGTGCTGAACATCAAACAACCACAACAATTCAAACAATAATATGTACAAAATGTAAAGCTAATCAAAAAAATGATAATTAATTTTTTCAAGATACCATATTTTTTTTTTATTGTTACTTATATTCAATAAAAAGTACTTGCATTTGTTTTAATTATGTTTTAACTAAAATTATTGCATTATGTTAATATGTAATCTATAAAAATGCATGGGGTACATAATGTACCCCTCCGTCAACTACAAAACAACTTGACCCTTCGCTAGCGAAAGGTTAATGAAAGCTGAAAAAATTGTTTTTTATCGTTAGGTAAATAAAAATTTAAACTAAGATATCTTTATTTTCTGAAAAGTACGGGCGACGGAAAAGTTTTGTAACGAACTCGTGAATTAAAATGGCGATTAACAATCTCGAACATTAACGCGCTCACTTTGCTCACGCGGTAAAATATCTAAATTGTTAATCGCCATTATTAATACACTTGTTGGTTAAATAACTATTTAAAACACGTTTTATAGAAAGCCTCAAAAAGCAGTTATGTATAATGCCAATGCTAAACTTTATTCTATAAACTATAAATATAATATATATATATATATATATATATATATATATATATATATATATATATATATATATATATATATATATATATATATATATATATATTATGGTACTTATTTGATTAAAATTTTAGTTTTCATTGGTGTATGGGTCCTTAATGAGAAACTTTGGCGCTATTCAAAAACTTCAAAAAAGTGTGACAGACTTATATGCAGAGAACACAAGACCAGCGAGTACAAGTCTAATACAAAAACTGAAGCGACAAGGAGAAAAATATAAAATATTTTCTTATCTATACAGTATTACGTTTTTTACATATTATGGCATAGTTTATTGGATTATCCGTAGTTCCAAAAATAACATTTCATATCTTATTTTTCGACATTTACCAGCCAGTAAAACACTGACAATATTCACATATGCCTTTATTGAACCGCACTCTGTGTTGTTTTGTCATAGCATAATGTCTTTACTTTTCTACTTGACGTGGCATTATATTTATTTGCTTAAAATGTTAAATGAAGAAATCGTAAAGCTACAGCAGAAAACAAGCAAGCATGGTAATATATCAGACGAAATAGACTGTATTTATTGTCAACGTAAAATTTCTGAAGATATAATTTATTTTTTTAACCGATTCCTTAGAATAAAAGAGTAAGTATACATTATGTTTATCTAAATCACATAGATCGCTATGTAGTTAAAAGATATACGGTGGTATCTAATTTTTGTTAGTTAATATAGTTGTCGCCACATAGCGATACCAATCTTGTCAACAATTAAATTTGCTTATATTCCGTTCATAAATTGTTGTTAGCACGGAATATGCCTTAAAATCGTAAAACGGTCGTAAAATTTGTATCATCATTGGCGTTCCTGAGGTGTTTATTCATTATCAACATTAACAGTGTTTCAGTACTAATATATTTAGCAAAAAACAATTTAAACTTTCACGGCTAATGTTGGTTATTTTATTATATTAATAAAAATAAGAATTTAACCATTAACAATTTTGTAAATAAGAATACCTTATCTCCTTGGATATTTCAATACTAATCTTGAAAACCTGGAATTCATATTCGAAGGTACTATTCGTTGCAAGATAATTAGGATGAAATTCTCCGGATTTTTAATATTATAATGGGTATAAAGATACCGGCTTTGGCCACGTGCCTCGTCTGTTCAGTTTATATTCGAAACTTAACTTGAACGGGTGATGTTATTACAAATTCATCTTTCGAATATTTCTTTTGCGAATTATATGCAGTACGTGAGTGATTTTTTTATTCCAAATACCTACGAACATATACGTACCTTTCGCTCGTGCTCGTTTTGTTGAATTGTTTGTGATGACTTCATCAATAACATTATCAAGTTTTACACCGGGTACAGTCAGTAAGTCTGTCTATTCACCAAACCAGAAGACTATTGTCCCGAATGTTCACGATGCTCTGGTTTCTCAAAAGCCCACAAACACTGTTCGCAACATAGTCGAAAGTTGTGCCAACATGACTGGCGTAGGGGAGTCAACTATATATATATATATATATATATATATATATATATATATATATATATATATATATAGGTGTCTATCAGAAAGAAAAAATACGGTATAGCTAACCCAAACACAACGAACACTTAAAGAGGGAAAAATCCTATCGAAATTGATGAATTTGAAAAAAATGGATTCGAAGAAAATTCATGATTTTTTTTTAAAAAGAAATACCAAACCTAAACAAAATTTTACAAGAAGTTAGAGATGACCCTGATTTGCCTCATACCGGACGAACTAAATTGTGGAAAGTTTTAAAAGAATTAAATTTCCGGTGGAAGAAATCAGGCCGAAAATCACTTCTGGTTGACCAAGAGGAGATAATATGTTGAAGAAGAAATTATCTAAGAACCATACGAAAATTCCGGGCTCAAGGAAGGCCAATCTTCTACCAGAATGAAACGTGGGTAAACTCAGGTCATACTCTAAAAAAACTTTGGTCAGATAAAAATATATTAAGCTCCAGGCCAGCCTTTATGGAAGGTTGGTCTACTGGTATATTCCCACCTTCTGGTAAAGGCAGTAGATTAATAATTTCTCACATTGGCAGTGAAAAAGGATTTGTTAATCATGGTTTGTTGGAATTTCAGTCCTAAAGCACAAAAGACTATCACGAGGAGATGACAGCTGATGTTTTCGAAGAGTATTTTGAGCAGATGATCGAACACATACCACGAAATTCAATTATAGTATTAGATAATGCACCTTATCATTCACGACTAGTAGAAAGACTTCCAAGGACTGCGTGGAAGAAACAGGATATTCTTGACTGGCTGCGGAATCAGTATCTGCCTTACGAAGATGGAATGGTAAAAGCAGAACTTTTAAAAATTGTCCGGCAACACAAATGTAAGTTTAAGAAATACGTAGTAAACAAAATGGAGGCAAGGCGAAACATCACAGACCTTAGACTTCCACCCTACCGCTGCAAAATAAATCAAATTGAACTCATTTGGGCACAAATAAAAAGTTATTTGGCAAGAAAAAATACGTCATATAAAATACAAGCTGTACGTAAATTATTATACGAGTCTTTACAACATATTACAGAACAAAACTGGAAAGATGCAGTAAGGCATGTGATTGAAGAAGAACAAAAAATGTGGGATCTTGATAACATAGTTGATGTGACCGTAGAGACACAACCGAATTTTAACCTCAAGACGCTCGGATTCCGAAGTTCATCTATTTATTTTGAATTTGAATAGTTTTCTAATCGTAATTAGGTAAGGAAAGTAATAGTAAATCTAATCGTAAGGTATTAAGGGGAAAGGGAAAGGTAAGATAGTGAACTAAAAAAGGGAAGGGTTTTTTCTAGCTTCTCTTATAAAAATGGGGTATTGACTTGGAAGATTAATTTATCATCCTTTTAACTTCCTTTCTTACAAACCGTGAGCGGAATGACTTTCCATTTGGGTGTGACCTTGTTCCAAAAATTTTTGGAAAATGGTCACATTATGTTCTACTGCAAAATTAAGAAGTGCGTTTGCAGTACAACATTTCTATTTAGGTAGCCACATTCGTCGGAATAAATTATCACCGGTTTTTTCTCGACCAGGCAAAATTCCTCCAAGTGCTTTATTATGCAGGTAGTGAATGTCTATGATACAAGTTCGCCTTCTACTTCGTTCCAGCAGTAATTTACACAATTATGATGGTTTAAATTATATATAGAATAATTGTGGACTTTAAATTTGCTTTGAAATAAAGTTTTCTGGCATACAACATTAACACAGCTTAACTGCCTGCACATCCATCGTGAACGCATTACATTTTTTCGTGATGCAGCTTTTTATCATTTCCCTTCTCACTTCTGGCAAGTTCTTTTTTTATGTGATGCCTGTACTCTTCTTTAGATATTTGCTCTACTTTGTAAGAACAATTAATATCGCCTGATTATTTTTTGGTTAATGAATAGAAATATTCATTTCAGTCATGTTGCCATGAAGGCACAGATAGACAGTGCTGAACTTAGTTGTTCCTCACAGTGTTTTTTTTTGTACAAATCGTAGACCTCCGTTTTATTTTTAAAAGATTCCTGCAAGTATATTTTTTTTTGTATTTGCTCTGAAATGTAATGGTATTTTGGGACTGAGTTCATAAATTCTATCATTAAATTTTTTCGTTTGTTGTTCTTTGCTGTTTATTGGTTTGTTTTTTTTTAGTTTCTTACATTTTGGTATCTCATGAATAGTTTCATTTATCACCAATCTCTAACTGATCTTTTTTTTATTCCTAGAGTACTTAGAAATATTTTCTTGCAGACTTTTCAATTTTACATTCGCCACTTGAAGATGATAATAAAATGTTCCTTGTCTGCAGAGTCAGTCTGAACATAGTATCTTTTTTTCTCTTCGTAATTTACAAGCTACCTTACATAACTTATTTTGTTCTCCAGTTTAATTTCCAAAAATTGTCAAATATTTCCCTCCTTACTTCTTTATCAATTTTATTGCAAAACCTCGCGAGCGACTTGCACTTACATACAACTCTTAATTTCCTAGCAGTCCTCCTCACTTCATTTCCTTTCTCATCTTTCATAGTAGATTTATATTCTTTCCTTCCCATTCTTAGTTTCTTATTCATTTCTCTCTTACATGTCGATGTGTTTCGTTTTCTTTTTCTTGCTCTTTTAATACATCTCTTTGTTACAAAATTTTCATCCTCGCTATTACGTGCATCTGTATTGCTATTGTCTGTTGAATCTAGTACATAATCGTTCAGGATTTCATTATCAATTTCCTCTTTATCATCACATTCAAACATTTATGTTGCATTACTTCCATTCCCATTCATATTGTCTTCTTGCAATTCTTCCTGAAAAAAAAATTATTTGATACCGAGTTTAACACTTTCATAATGATTGTCATTTACCTGTGCCGTCGAAAATTTCTCCATAATTTCATTTTTTTTTCTTTCTTGGTTTCTCGAACATCCGAATTTAGAGTAATCTCAATTAATATCACACTGTAATTTATTAAATTAGTGGCTGTAAAATTGATGTCTTCAAACATTATTGGAATCTCATCCAACATGACGTGATGGTCAATAGATTAATCTATTAATATAGAGCTCAAAGTAGTTGAAGTAGGTTCATCCGAGTTTGAGAGTTTGCTAATTTTAATAATCCTTTGATTACCATTCGATTTTTTATTTTTTAATATGAGTTAAGAGCTACGGTAAGAGTTCTAATTTTTAGATGTTCGATCAGACATCCTAAAAATATCAAACAACTAATAAAAAATGTTTCCACATTATAACAATCTACTAAAACGGTAATTTCACTATTAACGTTGGATTTAGTGCGAAACACAATATAAAATTAGGTAATATCATAAAACTCTAGTCAAAGCATTGAAACACAAATTTCAAATTAATATAAAATAATAAAACAAAAAAATGTTTTAAAACTAGTAAAAAAAAATTACGTTCGAAAAAATAGAAATACATATAGGTTTTATAATATAATAATAATTACAAAATGTCGTAAGCCTAAAATATAGATTATAAACAAGGAAGAGGTAAAATGTCGTATCCCACTAAACATGATTTCTCCACTTATTTTAAGGTTAAGAAACAAACCATTAAATATTTTATCAAAAACTAGACACGACAAACTATTTTGCACTGTAAAATGCTATAACTAATACAAATTATTTACCCAATAATGGTAAAAAACAGCTGCACTATACCAGTTGTTAAATAGTTAATAAGTTTTTAATTTTAAGGGCTGTAAGTATTTACACTGAATTTTCAAAATGGAGGTTATTTTCAACAATTATTGGAGCAAAAGCAATGCTTGGATCATCGTTGGTGTTCATCGTAGTATGTATTTTTTATAATAATCTTTATACCATGTTTACCTAAAAAAAAAACAAAATCTTTATTTTATCCTTTGATGTTCAAATGTAAATGTTTTTTGAGGTTAATCTCGTATAGTTTGATTTTTAGAGTATTGTATTGTTAAATATAATTTCACTTTCAAAAGCTTTTAGAATTTAATATAGTCACTGATATTTTTTAATTAAACGGATATTTTTTATAACAAAAATTAAAAGCTTCTGTTTTTCTGAATTTATGTATATCAATTTTACAATTAATTATTGTATTAATTAATGTATATCAATCTACATTAATTTACAATAACATACCCAATATAATGAGAATTACTTACTTTTTTTTTAAACATATTTAACTGATAATTTTTCGACTGTTCTAACAACCATTCAAATTTCGTCATTTTGTGTCATGCGGAACAATTTCACCCAATCATGTCAGCATTAGACTGATAATTGCATTCAGTGCAATTTTCAATCCCTATGACAACACGATCGAGTTTGACAACTTCATCCAAATAAATTTCAAACTGTCACGTTTCGGCAATGAGAATGTTCAACTTAAATTTTAATAATTGTACTTTCACTAACTGTTCTTTTAATAAATAAATGTTTCGTTATGTTGAGTTATGATTTTTGTTTTCGAAAAATTATCCGCCGAATATCCCTCGGACATTGATGAATGCCTCATAATTTCATGATAAACTTCTCAAGCTCGTTGCTTGGTAACAGCACTCAGCCTTCGGTTTCGTGCTGTTACCAAGGAACGAGCTTTCGATTGTCATGAAATTATCTCGTCTGTTATTAATGTCCTAGGGATATTACTACTGATAATAAAATTTAAATAACTAATAAATTTAAAAGGCAGAAAATAGGCTAGTTGAAATACCTGTACTGATAATGTACTTAACTTAAGACGACTGATACATTTAAGGTTAACTTTGATATTTTAGGTAAAACTCTTATATTTATGGACAGAGGTAACCTAGAAAGTGAAGTGAAGTGCATTATATAGGTGGCGCGAAACTTATAAGTCATTCTGTAATTAGTACTAAATTAGCCATTTAATTTAAAAGAATATAAAAAAAACCCTTTAGTAAGTGTTCGCTCTAAAGGGCCCCATTCACGTTAAGATCGGTATTGATACCTGTCAGAAGTATCAGTATCTCGATACAAATCTCATAGAGTATTTGCCTGCCTCAGTATCGCTGAGACTTGTCTCAACGTATATGTTTTGGCATGCACCTTTAAGCAAACAAATTTTGATTTCAATTTGACAGATTGCGAGTTTGGAGGAAGTTGCAATTATACAAATTGTACACATGTGTATGGAACTCAAAGTGCAAAAAAATATTAAAATAGACAATTAGGGAATCGACAATAACAATTTTGGTAAAAAAAATGCAAAGAAAAGTATTCTTATAGTGATGAAATTACATTTTTTTTTCATCTTTTTTAAACGATTTTTTTCATTAAGAAAATACACAGCTTTCATTGCGCCTTTAGACGAGAATCTAAAAAAGTTATAACGTCCTTCGTGCACTTAACCCTTTTAATCCCAGACGAAATTATAATTTGTCCACCTTTAAGTCCCACCGGTACACGTAAGTCCCACTTTATTTATTTTATATTAAAACTACTCTTTAAACTAGGGTAAGTAAGTTTTTTGTTTAAAAAATTAATGTTTTTAAATGATTTTGAATATTTAGTCACTAAAAATGACATTTGTTTCATTGGTATTCAGAGTACCGTTGGTCATAATTCTAATAATTTTTTTATTTTAGACATTGTCCACAGTAACGGAAAAAAAAAGAGTTTGACTGATGCCGAATTGTTAGAACTTATAGGAAATGATGATTTGATGATTTTTTGCCTGCATTAGATAATGCAGAAGATAGTGATGTTGAATAAGATGTCGATGATAAGCTGAATAATTATACTGCTGGAATAGATTTACAAATAAATCGAGAAGTGGCAAATAATGTAGACCCTAAATTAGTTCCTGATGATCAATCTAACGAACAACAAATTCCGGAATCCAATGAAAATCAAGATCAGGAGCCTGGTAGCTACATGGAACCTTAATGTCAGAAAGAAAATGGAGTAAAATGGGAAAAAACCACAGAAATTCCTCAATATAGAGAAGGTGCCTATATTTAGGAAAAAGTTCGTTTACAAGACCGCTTTTAATATTTTTGTTAAGCTTTTAGATAAAAGCGTAGAAGATATAATTATCAGAGTAAACTTTAGAATCCATCGGGATAAACTTTTTAATGGGCTACCACATAGTTCCTGGAGTCCAAAATTCTTGATCAAGTTAAGAAGATATCTTTCATTTGTTGCAGAAACTATGTCTACGAATAGGTTTCAGACCATTTTAAGATGTTTGCATGTAAACGATAACTCGCTAATACCAAAAAATAATACCGATTGGTTATATAAAATTAAATCTTTGCTGGATTGTCTAAATACTCAATTTGGTAATTATTGTGGTGGACAGAATATATATGTGTGTGTGAGTCAATTATAAAATTTAAAGTCCGATCATCTATTAAACAATATAATCCGATGAAATCGATAAAAAGAGGGTATAAGCTCTGGTGTTATTCTGAAGTGAATGGCTTTGTCAAAAAATTTTAAATATATCAGGTAAACGAGTTATTTTATCTTTGACAGAAGTAGACTGAGGAAGCAATATTTTTTGATAACTTTTACACCACTATAAAGCTACTGGAGAAACTGAAAGCTAAAATTACTTTAACCTATGGTATGATCTGAGCTTATAGAAATGATCTTCCTAAAAACCTGTTATAAGATAGAAAACTTGCTGAGAAGTGACTTTGACTACCATATTTCTAATACAGGGATTTCCTTTTTTGTGGAAAGATAATCGCATAGTCACCACTGCTTCCAATTTTCACGGGAGTGAATCAACCATATTGAAACGAAAACAAGGTGATGGCAAAAATATCAACATTCCAGCATCCCAAATAATAAAAGATTATAACGAATCTATAAGCGGTGTAGACCATCACGACCATCTAAGGCAACGTTACGGTTTGAATAGAAGATCTGATAAATGGTTACATCGACTTTTTTGAGCATGCCTAGAAATAAACTTTGTAAATAGTTTCGTCTAAAAAAAAGTATTAGAGCCACCTTCAAAAAGTTTGTTGGATTATCGTAAAGACCTCACTAGTAGCCTCTGTCTTGCTTTCCCCACAGAACAATCAAGACTCCAAGAGGAAAAAACCACGGCTTAATTTTAGCGTTTCTTCGGAAATAAGATTGTCCAATAGATGAAACTGCTGGTAAAAATTTGTTGATCGAAAGGGAAGATGTGAAGTTTGTAGTATAAACAAAATACAATCTAATGATGTCAATTTTTACTTTATGTAAAGTTTTCTATGTATTAATCAAAATAAGAACTTTTCATAAAATACCATGAGGTAGATAATTGAAATATATAGTAACTATAATATGCCTTAATATTTTTTCCACTCTGAATTTATCCCAGCGGTACTTTTCAGTAACATATGGTTTTAACAACACATCAGTTATAAAAGGTAAATTGTTTAAAATTCACTAAAAAATGTTTGTAGGATCTTCTATTTATTAAAAAGGTATTATTTCTATGATATGAATATCTGGGATATAAGGATGGTTCCAGTTACTGGTACTTCTAAGTACCTCTGGGACTGAAAGGGTTAATTAATTCTTGTAGTAAATTTGTAACTGTGTATTTGATCACGTAACCATTACTTTACCCATACTCTATTTTCTCCCCTTTTCTTTTTTGAAACATCTAACAACGTAACTGCTACTGCAATAAACAGGGGTGGGAAGGGGGGCATTTCTACATGACAATTACAGAAAATGTTAGTTTAACTGATATTGCATTAGTCCATCTCAATGTGTAGGTACAGTAGATATACAGATACAAATTTTAACCCATTAGTGCCTAGCGTTACAATTATGTAACGGCAAAGTGATGCCATCTAAATAGATCCTCTGTTGCATACGTCACAAATTTTCAGTCGAAAACAGGTCAGTTCTTGTCAGAAGGTTATACTGTTTACATCGTTTGAAGTGTGCTATTTTATAAGAACTTTGTTTTGAGTTTGTGCCTCGATAAAGTATAACTAAACAAATAAAGCTTCAAATAATGGACTTCGTCGATAAAGAGTAAGTATATAAATCTCATTTTGTATAATAACGTTATTATTAGAAAACAAATAGTAAAAGTAAATATAAATACATATTTTTTGTGTAAAAAAGCTTTGATATTTTTTCAAATAAAAAAGTTGCTAGGTTATGAAGTTGACTGTTACATATTTGTAACGCTAGGATGTAATGTAAGCATATTTTACAGTTATTTTGTACGGATGTATTACGTATTTTGTTTTCATTGTATGGTATTTTTAATATTATTTTTCGAAATATTAGTATACAGAGTGTTTATAGGACTTCAGGAAATTTAAAAAGGCAGTATGTACCTACTAAGTTGTTTTTTTTTATTTCAGAGGCCTTGCTGCAGTTCTTCAAAGAGGCCTGACTGTTCAAGAAGCTATCGATATAGCCTTTGGAGAATACGACGGGATAGATGACTCTATAGAGGCAGTTTATATAGCGCCACCGGATCCGGCTACTCTAGCGGATGAGGATTCCGGAGATGAGGACGAGGGCGGAGATTTGGACAATTTGAGCAAACGTCAGCTACTTGCCGATGCAGAAGTTAGGACTACTAATGGAATTATACTGGGAGAAGATGATTCTATAACCGCCAGAATCGACAGAAGCTAACATTTCTTTGACAAATAATGATATCGATATTACACCTGCTCATATGGTTCATCCAAAAGTTTCTGCAGCCCGGGATTGGGTTTCAGGAGATTTCACATATAACGAGAGACAATTTCCTGAGTCAAATTATTCACTGTTTGAAAACAAATCAGTTGTAGATATATTCGAAATGTTCATAGATGAAGAAATCATTTTATTTTTGGTACAGGAAACAAACCAATATGCTACTTTTAACAACCTACCCAACCCAGGAGTCTCGCTAGAGGAAATGAAATGTTTTATTGCTATACTGATTCTCAGTGGTTATAATGATCTTCCCAGAAAACGTATGTATTGGGAGCAAAGTCTTGACACCAGAAACGAACTTATATATAATTCTATGAGACGCAACAGGTTTGAGCAAATTTTGAGGCTTATTCACTTGAATTCTAACGCAAATATTGATAAAGGTGATAAGCTCTGGAAATTAAGGCCATTTATAAATAAAGTGAAAGACAGGTTTAGAAAGTATTTTGTTCCTGAAAAAGATCTGGCTTTTGATGAAAGTATGGTCAAATATTACGGTAAACATAGCTGCAAGCAATTTTTAAGAGCCAAACCCATACGATTTGGTTATAAAGTTTGGTGCCTAAATACAGAGATGGGCTATTTGATTGATTTCGAGATATATCAAGGAAAATCTGTAACTCCTGATATTGACATAGAAAGAAACTTTGGAAAAGGGGCAGCACCACTGGTGAAAATGATAGAAAGAAGAACTACCTGATAATCCGAAATCTTTTCCATTCTCATTTTACTTTGACAATTTATTTACTACATTCAGTTTATTGTCTTATTTACGTTTAAAAGGATACGGAGGCACGGGGAAGAGAAAATCGTTTACCTAGGAGCTGCCCTTTATTGGCCAAAAAAGATCTTCACAAACAGGAAAGGGGATATTATGAAAGTGCTATTAGTAAGACAGATGCTGTACTAGTAGCTAAGTGGGCCGATAATTCCGTAGTTTGCATTGCTTCCAATAAATATGGTATCAATCCAATAACAAATGTTAGACGTTATTCGCAAAAAGAAAAAAACACACACAAGTTGCAGACCTGCAGACTGCTGCAGACCAGCACTATTTGCAGCATATAACAAAAAAATGGTTGGTACTGATCGAATGGATCAAAACGTTGGACAGTACAGGATTCAAATTAGAAACAGGAAATGGTACTGGGCATTGTTTTCATGGCTTCTTGATGTTTCAGTCAATAACGCCTGGTGTTTGTATCGAAAATCAAACAACTCTCAGATGTCCCAAATAGATTTTCGAAGGGCTATCGTGAAAGTTTATTTAAAGAAATATTCGTCACCGCCCAAAGGCACTGGCAGAACTCCATCTCCATCTTCTAATGCGCAAAGAGCAGCCGATGAAGTTAGATATGATAGGATGGACCACCTAGTGACTAAAATTCCAAACGACAAAAGAAGGCGCTGTGCTGAACATCTTGCAAAAGTTCAAAACGCACGATATGTAGGAAATGTAACGTAGGTCTTTGTATCGATTGTTTCGTTACCTATCATACAAACCAAAATATTTAAATTCCATTTTCTTTATTTTCGGTATTTAAATAAATAAAACTGTTTGCAGTTATATTTTGTATTTTTTGCACCCATTAGCTCCTAGCGTTACATATATGTAACGTCATATATTGAGTGATCTATAAATCCGAATGCACAAATTCATTTATTTTTATGTTTTTTAATCAAACTAGTCCCAAAAAAATATTAGCATCACATTAAAAACTGGAAAAAAATAATCTGGGCACTAATGGGTTAAGATACGTAAATCGCAATTTCTCCAAATACATGTAACGATACCGATCTCAGCGTGAATAGGGCCCTTAAGGTGAACAGTTTCTGAAGCTTACCAGATTTCAACAAAATATTTAATCTATAAAAACCTGCTTTGACACAATATAGAAGGACACAGCGAAGCTAAGAGTGCGAGTGTTAATAAGATCGAGAACGTTAATGTGGACTGACTTGATTGTTTCTCGTACAAGAATATTTTCACGAGAGAAAAGCGATAGTATCAATAGGTTATTACTCTATCACAATGAATATTTATATATGCATATCTCTATTTTTAATAATTCTGATTTATTTATTGCAGGCAGTACGTACAATCGACTCAATGCCATATTACGCCTTTCTTACATCTGCAATTATTCCACTGGTGATGATTGCCGAAGCAGGGGAAATGATAAAGTCGGAGGTAATCAAAATTAGTTGATTAGATTACTCTAGCTTATGCTATAATTATTTATAAACTGGGAATTAAACCACTTTTTATTGTGGTTCCGTTTGAAATTCGTTTTAATGAATTAACACTTTATATCCTGAATTATTAAATTTTTGGAAAATCATATATTTTATATTCAATTATTGTTCATGTGAGTCCATGTTTCTAGCTGTTAGATATAAGTAACACTAGGAGATACAGGAAAGTGAAATAAGAAAAAATGCTAAAGGCATATTAAATTATAGATTAAAGCATAAAAAATATCTTACGTATGTATAGAGCATTACCTTGTATGAAACTGCTTAATACACAACCCAAAATCACACTTTCTACACATAGTTCAAACAACAGAATTTTCAAATCGTCGTCTTTTCTATGGATGGGAAAAACCTACCGGTTTTAACCGAAAACCGGTGTTTTGTCAAAAACAGCCATCGCTAGTATTTTCTTGTTCGGAATGTATATCAAGATGCGATCTTGTCTGTCAAATCTGTAGATATTGGTGGTGCGACTACCGAAACTACTTGAAATTGAGGATTTCGGTCGACCTGTACGTTTAGCTTCTGTACCATATTTTATAAGATATAAAGTGGCTATATCTCTGCGATAATCGATTTGTTGTACTGAATTTTCGGTCTTTTTATAAATATGCCAAGCTCTTCCAATGATGCGTCTAGTAACCATGTTAATAATGCGTCCCCTTACTAACAAATAAACGTATCTCGATTTTATTGATTATGGAGAAATATCGATAAACATCTTTTAGTTTTGTTTTACAAGAGATATTACTGTTGATTTCAAATATTCATAGATTATTTCCCTACAATAATTTTTATACAATATTGACGATCATAAAACTGTAAACGAATGGAGTCTTGAATATTTTTGTATATAGTAACAAAATGTTTTTTGTGTTAATATTGAGATACGTTTATACGTTATTAATGTAATCCTTGATTTTTTTTATACTAAGATACGTTAGGCAATTGACCTGGTGTTATTTATTTGTAAAAATACAAAAACTAAAAAAATATATCTAAATATATACTAAAATTAAATATTAATTACGTACAATATTATTCAATGTTTATTCGTTTTCTGAATCGAGCGTCACCGTATGTGTACCACTAATTAGCTCTTCATAGAAACTGATTTTTTTCTTTATTTTCTTTCTTTATTTATTTATTAAAATACATCAACTAAAAAATACATCTAAATAGATAATAAAACTAAACATTATGCACAATATTAATTAATGTTTATTCGTTGTCTGAGGTGTCTGAATCCAGCGTCACCGTGTGTATACCACTATTCAACTCTTCGTAGAAACTATGATACTGAGGTGGTATTACACCTTGATCGCAAAGGTACTTTAAATCTTCTAATTTTTTCAGCAGCCACTTTCATAGGAGAAGTATATACCTTTTGAAGTTCTAAATTATTATAATAATTGGTA
This sequence comes from Diabrotica balteata, assembly GCA_918026665.1. Taxonomy (NCBI): domain Eukaryota; kingdom Metazoa; phylum Arthropoda; class Insecta; order Coleoptera; family Chrysomelidae; genus Diabrotica; species Diabrotica balteata. The sequence goes on from OU898282.1 coordinate 115,057,205, forward strand.
ATTCCCCTTGTCATCCGCCGTATGAGTTTGATTCTTTTGAATTCAGGGTAGGACTTGTCATATTTGAAATAAATATGATATGGATAATGTTTAATATACTTAAGTAGGGTTATTTTCAGCCAGTTAATCTTGTTACCATCAGTGTCAAATTGTTTGTTTTTACCAATTATTTTTTAAATCTGCAGCATCAAAAACATAGCTTGATTCATCTCTATTATCTTGTATTTTGATTGTTTTGATGCCATTTCGACCGCTTCATACCACCCGGAAGGATGATATATATTTAAGTTTTTGGTTGATTGCTCAATATGGGCGAGGGCCGAATCGCATTCCATCATTGAATGTCCTGGTTCAAAATAACCATGTTCAATTTTGGGAATATCCAATACCTGTACGGCATAAAGAAAAGTCGCTGCTAAAAAAACATTCCGGTTTTGACCACCGCAAGTACCACTCATGACGACAAATTTTTTACCATTAGCATGGTCTGACAAATAAGGATATTTCATTAGAGCCTCTTGCAGCAAGACATTCATGCCCATTGGGACACTATCTTACAGCCTCTAAATCTATTTGTATAAAGTTGTTAACATTATTTTCTGCTAGCAACTTATTATTATCATGAAAATTGCGTGCTGCAATCTTACGGCGAATATGATCCATATGTAATGGAAATAAGGTAGGCTTTTATTCTACGCTACAATTTTTATATTCGACTCAAGAATCATACATATCTTTGCGAGGTTTATGAAATTTGTAATTTAAATTATTAAAAATTTTTCTATAATGCCATATTTTCTCTGGGATATAATTTTGCTTATGGCAACGATCAACATACAAATTATATATTGTTGAAAGTGATAGATCTTCTGCTAAAGAATTATAGTTTGTTTTTTTTTCGACAGTAATGGGATGGCACGCTAGGAAATGATAGTATGTGATTTTCTCTCATTTCTTTGGCTTAGTCGGTCTAGTAATACCGGGTTGGTGCTTTCCCCTTCTGCTGGGTAGAACAATATGGGCTTAATTTCTATTATTTATATAAATATACGAAATGTACGAAATATTTCGTACGAATCCTTTAGATATATCTAGTTTTGCAAGAAAGAAACCTTGACATACTTGCATTTTTTGGCCAGCATTGAACAGAAAAAACTGACGCGAGTTGTTTCGCCTTGAATTTTTTCCAGTAGTTTTGACTTTTTTGGTCGTCACATCAAGCAACGTTGATATATATTGCCTTTGTTTTTCTGAGGGCCAATACGTATTATAAACTTCTATTCTGTGATCTTCCGAAAAAACTTGACTACATTTTCTGGGACACTTTGTACAATCTTTGCGTTGCCAGATGCTAATAATAAATGTGTACCAAGAGTTACGTTTTTTGTTTCTAACCATAAGAGATTCATAACAGAAATACATAAACGTATTTGCAGATAGGTTTATCTGTATCTAAATGTTATTAATATTGAAGAGATACGCCAAGGTTTAGATTCCTAACTAAGAAATATTGAGTTACGTGGCTTTGTTATTAAATAGAACTAGTTATTTTTAATCAATCATTCACTTATCTTAAAAATGGCGAAATTCGAGATACGTTTATTTGTTACTAAGGGGACGAACGGCCACCACCATTTTTTGATCTAATACCAATCCTGTACCTCACTATATTTGGATCCATCAAGTCCGTCCCTCCCATCGGTGAGTTATGTTGTCCTATCAGATAAAAACAATGAACTTGAACAATTTTCTTATTGAGAAAATCTTTTTACTAGTGTCATTGGTTGAATGCCATAAGAGGTTGACGCAGATTAATGCTTTTCCTTTTCCTCTTTTTTTTTTCTCTATCAACATATCTTTCTCGGGCCAGTAATAATGTGTTTTAAACCTCGCTTTTTAGGTTTTCTGTTAGCTTTATGATGTGGTGCTTTTGAATACTCTCTGATATCTTCTAGATCATCATAATTCAGAAGACTGTGGTCCTGTGTGTCCAGTAAAAATGTGGAAAGTTTATTATCCATAGTTGTTTCTAGCTGAAATCGTTAGATGGTTCAGACTCATTTAATTCTGGAGTAATCTCGTTCTAAAGTTGTGCGCCAGCAGATAGTCCAGCACGTTCAGTATCTGATGTAGTCTTTTTACGAAATTGTAAGGTGGCAGTTCCAGGCACTCTTCTGGAATCCTGACATTATATTGGATGATGTTAGGGATTTTACATAAGCTTTTACAACAAATGTGCTTTGAATGGTTCAAAGACAGATATATCTAAGGGCTGCATTTTGTGACTACAGTGTGGAGGTAGGATCAAAATAGTTACACCTGTAGCTCGAGATTTTTCAACAACGCTAAGTGATATATGGTTTTTATGATTTCATATATTAGAAGGGAAGGATAGTCAGGGGTACTATCCGCGGGGAGTGAATCCCTCGGATTCACTCCCCGCCTCTCGACGCGTTAGTGTTCTGAGCTGTTGGACGTGAATCCCTGTCCTGGCATTTGGTTTTCACCTCTGGCTGCGTTGAGTAGTTGAGTTACTGTGACCAAATGCCCATCTTGGTAGTTAGTATTCGCCTCTGGTTGCGTTGTGTAACTGAGTTACCGTTGCTAACTACCCATCTTCCTGTTCTTTGTTTTCTTCTTTCTTTCTTTTTTCTTTTTTTCTTTTTTGTTCTCCTAAAGAAGCTACATACAATTGTAGCGAAACGTCGAGATGAACCCACTTTTGGGTTACTCACAAATGACACGGTCCAAACCCGGAAGACGAATAAACTATAATGTTTTTGTTTTTGCTTGAAGTGAATTTGCTTAAACTGCAGGCTCCCGGTTGACGAATGATAAGATTCTTTCGTCTTTTCATAAATTGTCGTAGCCAATTAACCCCAGCTTGCTTGTTTTCCATTCAAGCCTCAGGAACAACTAGTTTGTTTACATCCGCCATCTCCCACGCAAACCTTCTGTACTCTTTTCTGTAGACAATCCACATGCCACTTTACTGCAGGGATTAATATTCTCTGCTAATCTTACTTGCTTTTCCTCTGTAAACATTTGTCGGACGGAATAATTGGGTGACATTTTTATATCTGAATTAGGATAATTGCACCAGGCGCCAAATTTAAAAACAAATTTCGGTGTTTCATCGTGAACCATGTATCGATGCGTACCACTTTCCCCTACTGCTCATTTAAAAAACAGTTTTCTCGACAAATCAAGATTTAATGCTTTAAATTTTAAACATAGTCTGTATTTACTTTAAAATTTTACTAAAACAAAATTATTAAACGCAACGATAATAATGGGACATCGGCATTGTTCAATCACCATCATTTTTGGCTCTACAACCCTGGGTAGGTCTTGGCCTGTTCAATAATTAGTCTCCATTCCCCCTATCTTTCGCCCTGGATTTCCAATTTCTGACCCCTAGATTCCTTAAGTCATCTTCGACTTGAGTTTTGAATCCAGCTCCAGCGCCATATCCCGCTTTGTTGTACTCCTTGGTATATATGCCTAAGTATTCTTCTTTCAAAGCGGTCTAACAGTTCTTCATCGCATTCATAGTCCATGTCTCTGACCCTTATGTCAGAACAGGTTTAATTAGAGTTTTATATATAAGTATCTTGTTTTTTCTGCTAATTATGTGTAATGTTAAGTACTGCTTTAGTCCAAAGTAAGCTCTGTTTGCCAGGTATATTGTTCTCTTAATTTCTATGCTTACTAGGTTGCTGTTATTTAGTTGTGTTTCAAGATATATAAACTCCGAGACCCCTTCGAGTATGTGTGCTTCTGTAACCAGATCTTGTGGTGCCGGTATTTGTGTACTGCTCGTGACCTTCATATATTTTGTTTTGGATACATTGACCTGCAGTCCCATTGTCTTCGCTGCTTTTTCTAATGTTTCAAAAACTTGTTTTAAGTCCTTTTTTTGTCCATGTTACTATGTCAATGTCATCTGCGTAAGCCAATATCTGTACACTTCTATTGATGATCGTACCTCTGGTTGTTATGCACGAATTCTCTATGGCTCTTTCTAACGTAATGTTAATATGTGTTTGAAAAGAGCTTGATACTCTCTTTTATACCTTGATTTTGCACTCAAATTTCAAAAGAGTTGCCTTTACCAGTGTTATTAGATGCGACCGAAAATCTACACCTGAGTACAAAATAATTGACTTAAAATCGACATTTGAGATTACACCTACTGTTTTAATGTAAGATGTATGAAAGCAAAAAGATTTGCAAACAATCACTTTATTATTGAACTTACAGAAAGTGCTATTGCAATATTTATAACACACATTATAAGAACAATATGCAATACGAACAGAGTTTCCTAAATATTCATCAATGGAACTATCACAAGAAAGACGTTATAAACAGAGAAATCATCAAATAAAAAATAAATTTCTTAATTTCTTGCTTCTCATTCATCATTAAGCGCAGCTTTCAAATCCATTATGTTCCTTGGTGCATAATTTCTATCCCGGACCCTTCGTTTAATTTCATCCCAAACATGCTCAATTGGATTTATGTCCGGGCTCAAGGCAGGCCAATTTATTGTAGATACAGCGATCTTAGTCAGATAGGTGATAATGACTCGTATGGTATGGAATCGTGCATTAAAATAAAGGTATCACCAATAAATTCCGCGTTTAAAATGACATGTTCCTCCAAAATGTCTCTGATGCAATGATCAACCGTTAAACCTCCTTCACATCCTCCACCGGGCACGAAAACCGACTCGGTTTTTCCATATATGGAAATGCCTGCCGAAACATACGAGAACAACCTCCATATGACACAATTTCTCGTATACAACATTGAGCAAATCGATCTCCTGGCCTTCTTTAGACTCAACGCCTCTTGTCGTTGCCATGTAGCGAAATCCTACTTTCGTCGGAGAATATTACTTGACACCACTGATATCATCCCAATCCAGATATCTCCAAGCAAATTCTAATCGCCTTTGCTTCTGGCCTGCAGTTAACTTGGGACCCGTAGCTGCCTATTTTGGTATCAAGCTGGCTACCTTCAGTCTCCTTCTGACTGTCCAAGCACTGGTAACCATATCTTGGACCTCTCTAAGTTCTTCTTTGAGGTTAGCACCAGTCAAATGTCGATCTCTCAGAAATTTCGATACAAGAAATCTCTCTCCGTTGTTATTTGTTTACGGTCTCCACCTTGTCGCTGGACATTAGTACCAGCATCTTAGTACCGACAATACACTCGGGACATAGCAGATTTTCTTAAATTTAGTCATTTTGCCACAGCCTTCTGGCTCAGGCCTTTTCTCAATAATGCTACTGCTTGAGCTGCTTTGACGGATGTGGTATCCATTTGTAATGCAGTTACCAACTTAAGTGACTGATGTAATAGTGGATTGCTATGGAAACTGATGCGTACGATGTTAACCGAACGCGTTAAGTCAGTGCTTGTCGATTTCAATGAGTCAAATTCTGACCACCTCTCTACGTGTTGCATTATTTTTTGTAATACGTCATCTGATTCACCAAAAAACAAAACTTTTTTAAAACTATTTAAATTTACTCTTTTTAGATTGCAACAGGAGACGTACTTTCACAAAATAATTTTGAGTCGATTATGTTAAACTTTTATATTAAACTTTTTTAAAACTATTTAAATTTACTCTTTTTAGATTGCAACAGGAGACGTACTTTCACAAAATAATTTTAAGTCGATTATTTTGCACTCAAGTGTAGTTCTGTCATAGCATTATAAAGTGCGCTTCTGTCTACACTGTCATAAGTGCTTTTAAAATTTATGAAGAGGTGGTGGTATTCAATTCTATATTCATATGTCTTTTCTAGGTTTATCTGAGAAGGAAAGTCTGATCAATTGTTGACCTTTCTTTTCGGAATCCACATTGGCATTTGCCTATTTTTTTATCAGTATATACTAGTAAACGATCATAAAGTATATAAACCAGTACTTTGTAAGTCGTATTTAAGAGGGTAATGCCTCGATAGTTGTCACATATTAGTGGATCCCCTTTCTTGTGAATAAGTATTATAATACCTACATTCCAACTATCTGGGAGTTTTTCTTTTCTCCAAATGAATGCAACATTTGAGAGCAGGAGACGAATTCACTGAAAATATTCCAACACCGGGAGAAATTAGACAAGGCGACAGTTTAAGCCCTTTCTTGTTTAATCTTCTCATGGGCAAAATTATCAACAAAGTAGCATCTCCTAATCTCGGATATAGAATGGGCAACAAAAGAATTGGTATAGTGTGTTACGCAGATGATGCAGCAATTATTTCCGAATCAGAAGATGATCTCCAAAGGCAGCTCTTTCAGTTCTTTCAAACAAGCCGACTACTAAATACGAACATCTCTACCAACAAAACTAAATGTATGACAATAGCAAAAGATCCGCTCAGATGTAAGTTAGTGGTTGAGGACAACCCCATAGAACAGGTGATGCAATTCAGATATCTGGGCATAGATATATTAAGCACCCACGACCCAGTAAAGGACCTGAGGAGTCAGATCAACAAAGCATCTGCACTGTCAGGATGTCTGCGGGAGATAGTCTGGTCAAATCCGTATATGCGCACAGATAGTAAAATTGAATCTATAAGACTTGCATACGACCGATCATGACATATGGCATAGAAGTGCGCGAAGATACCAACAAAACGAAACAGATGCTAAAGGTTGCCGAAATGAAAACCCTAAGAACAATAATGGGGAAAACAAGAAGAGACAGAGTGAGAAATACAAACATTAGAGAGCAGTGCAAAATTCAAGATATTGTAAGATGGAGAACGCAGCGCAAGAGGATGTGGTACAACCATGTAAGACGAATGGATGAGAATAGACTCCTAATAGAAAACAATTCGCCCGGTTCAAGACCCCCCGGAAGACCACCTAAAAGATGGAGGGATAGTTGGCAATCTACCTCCCAAGAAATTAACCAGAGGCAGCTTCAGAATTAAACAGATCGAAAGATCTACAAAAAGTAGAAGAAGAAAAAGAATGCAACAAGTTTTATTATGTATTTTTTTAGCGCGTTTGCTCTATACTTGAATAGCTCAGGAGGTATACCATCTTCTCCAGAGGATTTTTTTTGTTTTTAACCTTTTAATTGCCTTGGCAGCTTCTTATTCAATTGGTATATTATTTTTCTCTCTCTCATCATCTACGTCTCCATGGTGGTTATTTATGTCAGTCACTTCCTGGTTGCCTATATTTAATTTCTCAGCAAAATTCTCCGCCCATATCTACACTATTTGATCCGGCTCATTGATAATTTTGGCTTCCTTACTTTTTATTATGGTTATTCTGGGTTTAAATTCTTTTCTGTTGTGGTTCACATTTTTATGAAATTTTCGCGCTGCGCTTTGTGAATTGAGCCTATTTAGTTCATGTTAAAATGGTAAGTGTGAATATGATTCAGGCTCGTCTTTCACAAGGTGATGTTGCACATCATTATGACGTATCTCAGAGCATAATTACGTGATTGTGGCATCGATATAACCGATAAGGTAATGTCGCTGAAAGATATGGAGGTCGTCAACGTGCAATTACTCCTCGACAGGATCGGTATGTGGTAAGATCATTATGTGAATAATTTTTAAATAATTTATTTCATAAAACTGACCTGCACGTGAGACGTCCATTGTGGGTTCCTATGTAACGTCATTTAAATCGTGGTTTCAGATTAAGGTGGGCACAATAACATGTACAGCGGGGCTCACAAGAATAGAATTATGTATTATTCACAGATGAAACTAGGTTCTGTAACTACTTTGATTATAGAAAAGTGAGAGTTTTAAAAGAACACAGAGTTTTTCGTCCACAAAAGACACTTAGGCATGTACAGGATGTTCATACATACATATGGTCGTCTACAAGTTCTGATGTGGGCTGGATTAATTTTTCATCATCAAATTGTTCCCGTTTTTGTGAGAGGCACTCTAAATCAATCTCAATATATTGATCGTATTTTATAACCTATTTTTCTTAAGATTGGTTTCGTAATGACGATATTATACTTTTACCATGGCCAGCACAATGCCAGAGCTTAATCCCATCGAGCATGGATGGGATATGCTTTAGAGAGGGATTGCCCCTTATCTGGTCAATGTTCATTTTAGACAAGGTCTTTAAGATCTTTTTGTACACTAATAGATCCTGTTAGCTTAAAACAAAATTGACAATTTAATTTTAAGCATGCCAAGGAGATGGCAGGCTGTAATTAATGTTAACAGGAAATATAAATTAATAAACCCATTTTTTGTTAGATTGTTATGTTTTATATTGACTATTGTTAAAACTATTTATTAAATTAGTTGACTTCTTAACTTTTGCTTATCATATTGTAATGAAACTAACATTAATTCATTGCTGATTTATTATGCAAACGGACATTAACCCTAGAACTGCACACTGGGGTCTGAAAAACCCAGGCGCATGAATCGTTCAATGTAACTTGCGCATGTCTGCGTCTTTTGGCAATCCCTTGCACGTAAATTCAGTTAAGAGCCGACTACGTTGAGAGACAGTCGCTGCGCCGCGTAAGTTTGTTGTATAGTTTACTGTGACGCTTTTAGTAGATCTGTGGGTACTTCGGACCCCAGTGTGCAGTTAAACGGTGTTAAAATTTTGAGGTGATTTTTTGTTATTTGCTAGTATGGCAGATTCTAAGAGAAAATATCAGCGTCCACTAACCAGAAAAGAATTAGAGTGGGAAGCTGAAAACCTGTGGGCGAATGAAAATGAACCAGAGACCATCGAAGATGATTTTGGAGACTCATCAGATGAAGACGATCTTTATGTTCCTGAACATCAGTCTGACACTGATAACGAACAACAAAGTGACGACGATAATGAAGAAGAACAAACAGAACCCAATACCTCGCAAAGAAATATCGCCAGTATACTGGGAAAAAATGGTCATCGTTGGACCACACAGGCACCAGCACGACAAGGACGTCCAAGAAAGGATAACATCGTTTTACATTTGCCTGGTCTAAAAAATGAAGCAAGAAATGTTAGTAGCCCTGTTGAATCTTGGAATTTACTATTTTCTCAAGAGATTGTGGACATTATTGTGCTGCATACAAATCAAGAAATTCTTAGGAAGTGTCAGAGTGGCTTGCCGCAGAGTTACAAAAAAATAACCAACAACATAGAAGTCAAAGCATGTATTGGTTTGCTGTATCTCGCTGGTGCATTACGAGTCTCAAATTGTAATTTAGATGAGCTTTGGTCAATAAAATATGGCAATGGGCTATTTCGGGCAACCATGCCCCAACAAAGATTTCAGTTTTTAGCTCTTTGCTTGAGGTTTGACGACAAAACAGACAGAAATGCTAGAAAATTGGTTGACAAGTTTACCCATATTCGCCAAATATGGGACATTTTTATAAATAATTGCAAGCTATACTACACGCCCTATGAGAACTGTACAATTGATGAGCAGCTCGTGAGTTTTCGTGGAAAATGTCCATTCCGAATTTACATGGCCAGCAAACCTGATAAATATGGAATGAAAGTAATGATGATAAATGATTCGAAGACATTTTATATGCTGAATGCCATTCCATACGTTGGAAAAGTTGATGTTGAGAATAATGAGTCAGTTCCTACATATTATGTCAGAAAACTTTCTGAACCAATACACGGTACTCACCGTAACATAACAATGGATAACTGGTTCACGTCAATACCTCTAAGTGAACAAATGATGGAACAGTATCAGCTAACAATCCTTGGAACGTTGCGAAAAAATAAAAGGGAAATACCTCCGAAGTTTACACAAAAAAAAGATGTAGGCACATCCATATTTGCTTTCGACAGAAACAAAACGCTAGTTTCGTACACTCCAAAGGAAAATAAAGTGGTACTACTTTTATCAACTTTGCATCCTGATTCATCACTTAATACCTTGACCGGAAAACCAAATCTTGTACATTCCTACAATGAAACAAAGGGTGGCACAGACACCTTTGATCAGATGTGCCACTCTTACACGACTTCCCGTAAAACTAGACGCTGGCCTCTCAGAATGTTTTTCAATATGTTGGATGCTAGCGGAATAAATGCTATGGTTCTATTTTCACTTGCAAATCCCCAATGGAAAGATGACCGAAAACACGATAGAAAAACATTTTTAAAAGAACTTTCAACTGCATTAATTGAACCGCACTTAAGGGAAAGACTACAAGTTACCAATTTGCCAACAACCCTACGTGTAAAAATTAGCGAAATATTAGGAGTTGGTGTACCTCAAAGAGATAATTTTGATGTTAGTTTGCCTAAAAAGGTTAGATGCTGCTTTTGTCCTCGTGGAAGGGATCGAAAAACGAGTTCTGCTTGTTCGTTGTGCCACAAACCGTACTGTTTAGAACATCGGGCTCAATTATGTTATATGTGTCAGAACCAAAGTTGAAGTGCCTGGCTAAGAGTAAGAAATAATTATCTTGTAACAACATTTATATTTTATTTTAGTTTAAAGGGCTTTTAAGAGAAAAGTTTTATTTCACTGGAATTTTGTTTAATTTTTTTGGTCGTATCTCCATATTTTCAATAAAGTGTAATAAAAGCACTAGTTTATGTTTTTCCACGTTTATCAGATCTAATGAGAAATGTTTTTTTTTAATAAATATATTTTGAAAATAAGATATTGTTGTTTGTTGTTTTGTACTACATACCGCAGAAAAAAAATTCATAACATTTATTACTAAAAAAAAACAATTAGGGTTTTCGAGACCCCACTGTGCAGTCTATGTTAGATGAACGAACTGTGCTGTTCTAGGGTTAAACAGACAAGACGACGCGAGTGAAGTGCGGGAAAATCCCCACAGAGATACGCCGATAAAGTAAACAGTGAACGCAACAATACAAAACCACGACCGCCGAGAAAAGCGAGTTACAATCGTATAGAACCATTAGAATAAGCTTGTTGTAATGAACACACGTAATCACAAACAACTGTAATAAGTTAGGAACGTTCTTTCACTGTTATGTTTCAGTAAGATTAATACAAGAGTAACTCAACTTGTCATACACATAGGTTCAATACGGGGGCAGCACGATACATTCGCTAATCACCGCACAATAGTCTATAAGAAACAGTATATCATAACATATAAAAAAAAATATATATGTGTATATATGTATATATATATATATATATATATATATATATATATATATATATATATATAGTAGAATATAAGTAATATAATATGTAAGTAGAATAATTTATTGTTGGAAAAGGAAAAGGCCCCTCGGCCCTTTTCTTTTTTTTTGCGTAGGGAGTAATGTAATGTAACATAGCAAGAAAGTAAAGATTAAAATAAAGGTTTGTAGCATAGGGGAGAATAATAATCATTTTAATGATTATTATATATTCCAAATCAAATAAGAGATAATTAATACAGTAAAGTATACATTTTAAATTACACAAAGAAATTGACCTAGTTAGTGCATTGTTTGATAATTGTTTAAACGTAGAAAAAGCACGTCAAACAGAAACTATTGTTGTAAAAATAACACCGCCGCGCAGGCAGTATTGCCGGCATCGGGTCGGACGCGATAGCGTCCCGTACGCGCGGGGCAGTCGGTGTCTCCGGGCAGAGTGGTTAATACGAGAGTATCACCAGGTGCGGGTTACGCCCGATTGTTGTATTTCGACGGGGTATAGTTCCGATGAAGTGTAAGTGTTAAGGGTACTGAAAGAAATCCGATTTCCGTAGGAACTGAAGGGCGTATCATTAGCTAGAGCCTAAATACGCGAAAGAGAACAAAATTCTATATACTTACCCGAGTAAATTATAGCATTACAGATTTTTACCCCTTTACTTTCTTGCTAAGATCTCTTCTCGTCTCCCTTCGCGCCGAACGAGTTATTATTACTTATATCTGACAGTTTGTTAACTTAATTGTAAACCACATAGTATATTCAATACATTTGTAGACTCTAAAATTGGTTTTATGTTCCTTCCGACCGATTCAGACAGAGACCAGAAGAGTAAAATTTCGGCTCATACATTTATCCGGCTTCTAAAGTAAGCCATAGACTCAAACTCTTTACAGGACCTGAGACCTAGAAGTCCTTAACCCTTATTCCGAAGTTCCTTACCTTCTCGTAAATCCACGAAGGCGAGCCAGCCCTCCAGACTAGTCGGACCAGTATTCCTTGCAGCCGCTCGCATTGATAAGCATCCTTTAAGGTTCATTACCAGTATATTACAGTGGTAACAGCGTTGTACAGTGGTGAAGATTTTCTCACCTTCTAGTTCCAGATGTTACAATAGGGAATATAACTCCCGCGAGTTGTACAGTGGTGACAGCGGAACCACTTAGATAACATTTGGTGACAGCGGAGGAACCAGTATATTACATTTGGTGACAGCGGAGCCCCACTAAATATTACAATTCTAACGGCATTTCACTTTTTACAATTTAATCAAAATTGATGTGAATAATAGGAAAAAACTGTGTTCCTTAGACATTTTAAATAGTTATTACAATCATTAATTACGATGTTTATTCAGCTAATACCTTTATGTATATGTAATAAAATTATTTATATTTTAGTGTGAAAAGATGTTTGCTAATGCTCAGCAGTTAAACTGGCATAGCTGGAATAAAAAAAACCGACAGCTACTATTAATGTTTTTAGTGGCAACTCAAGAGCCTATAGAAATAAGCTGCCATGGATTTACTACACAGAGTCGAGAAATTTTACTACAGGTTAGAGAAAGTACACACAACCAAACGTATATGGAATCACCATGTATTTTAACCCTCCGTTCATCGGGTGTGGTCTGTGAGTCTACGACAAAATAAAACTTTTGAATAATTCTTTCATTTTATTTTTTGAAATTTCTACCTTTTCAGTACCTTCCTAGAAACTAAATACCTTTAGTTTTTTTATACAAAACTGTTTTTGAAATTTCTGAATAGCTGCTGCATGGCAGTTTGTCCTGACAGACCCCACCCGATCAAATGTGTAACAATATTTGAACTGCTTCTTAGTTGTATTTTTCTTGCAATCTTGTTTCACTTGGCATCCCTGTGCATTTTTATGAACTGGATTATTTGGTTATTCCGAGAAAATACGTCAGTTCACTGACTACCGTATCATATATACCGAAGAAAGGAAACAATGTGATTGCTGTTTCCACTGTGCACAGAGACGATCGGATTGAGGAAGATACTGGTGATCAGAAAAAAACCAGAAATAATTAATGTTTATAATTCCACAAAGAGTGGAGTAGATGTTGTAGACAGAATGATCACATCATATAATGTTTCCAGAAATACGAAACGTTGGCCAATGGTAGTAGTTTATAATCTCCCTAATCTCGCAGCAAATAATGCATTTTTAATTTACAAATGCAACAACCCAGATAGAGAATTTTCCAAAACGCGAAGATTATTCCAAAAAACCTAGGTATGGAATTGGTACAGGAGAGTATACGATGGAGAGCAATTGACAAGCATTTGACAAAAGCTGTGCGTGCTTCGGCCTTGAGGCTCCCAGGCATTGAGGTCGTCGTTGTACCAGAGCCCCAGCCAGGTAAGAGAGGAAATTGTAAATATTGCAAAAGACGCAAAACTTGCTTTTTTGCAAAATTTGCAAATCCTGGCTATGTATGAACCACATAATGGCATGCTGCAAAGATTGCTTAGAAAATTTGACCACAAAGATTTGACCACTGACGGGTGAATAATCACAAGAGTGGTAGTAAATGCGTTAAAACCTAGCAAAACACTGTGTTATTTCAAAAATATATTTTTTTCTAATTTCGCTGGCTCAAATATTAAGCTAGCAGGAACGTTTCCAAATAACATTGGTTTAGGAGTGCAGGATCAGGGTGGTTAAAGTTTGGTAAACATTTAAATAACAGTTTTTATTGTAGTTATAAGTAAAGGAGAGTGAATATGAAAAAAAAAAGAATTTTTCCCTTTAAATTTTAATCTAACAGCATTATTGACTTTCCATAAGGGGTAGTTAACAAGTAAAAAATTACCAAGGTGGTAATAAATTCATAAAAACCTAGCAGAGCACTGTGGTATATTATAAATACTTTTTTTGAATTTCACAAGTTTTAACCGTAAGCAGCAAAATCGTTCCTCTTAAGGTTGGTTGATGATGAAAAATTATTAGGGTGGTAATAAATTTAAAAAATGGGTGAAAACATATAACGTAGGTTAAATTGGATTCTGCTCATTTGTCCCCGCTAGCTTAAGGATCCTAAATTTATTTTTAGTTAATTTTTCTATTCTTATTTTAATTTAGTATATGTTTTAGGCGCTACAAGTGATACATGGATTTTTAACTTATTATCAGACTGTAAGTTCCGCAAACTGGGGCACCAATACTCAGTAATATATTTCCTTGTTCATTTGGATATCTACAAATTTTCAACAAGTTCACAAATAAATCACGTTGCACATTTAGAAGCACTTCAAAAATAATTTGATCAAAATACGTCTTGTAGTTCCTTTTAAAATGAAATGTTATATATTTCAGATATTATAAATGTTAATAAATTAATTTAAGTTTATCTTAGTGTAAGTCAGTAAAATTTAAGTATTTGTCAAATAAAATAAACATTAAATGTACTTCAGTTTAATATTACCATATATTTTTTATTGCTTGGGTACTCTCTCCCATATTTTTCTGGTGCCACTAAGTAGTTTTATGGCCCTATGGTTTCTGATCAATAAAACTACTTAGCCACACCAGGAAAATATGGAAATGTATAATTAGTAGAGAGTTACACGTATTACAACAAAATGACAACATTGCTGTCATTTCGAAATAAAAAATTTTACAAAATAAAAAATGGAACAACAGATGAAAGGTAATTCTGAGCAGTGTGCGTTGGGGCGGGGGTCGTTGAAGCAGCGATCGTCATGTTGCCGACAGTCATTTAGCGTCATCGAGCATGTTTAGGCTGTTTGGCCGTTTTTTAATTACGATGTCTTCACGAATGATGCTCGATTTTAAGGAGCGAATGAGAGAGGTGCTCTTTGCTTTTTCGAAATTTATTTTGTGGCCTTTCTGAATATGATGTTGGAACAGGGCTAAAGTAATATCGGAATGTTTGACTAATATAGAATGTTCGTAGATACGGATGGATTCGTCGGTTTGTCTGTCCTATGTATGTACGTGTGCAACTGGAACAAGGTATCTCGTAGACACCATGGTCTTCATTGTGGAGTTGGCTTTTACAGATTTGACGAGATTTGCCAACTTGGAGTGACTAGTGAAGATTGGAGTTGGCTTTTACAGATTTGACGAGATTTGCCAACTTGGAGTGACTAGTGAAGATGGTTTTGATGTTTAGAGTAATAATAGTTTTACTGATCTTATCAGTGACACCTTTAATAAAAGGTAGAAAGATTTTGGATTGATCCGGCGGCAAGGTTTCTTTTTTGGATGGAATAGAGTTTAGATGTTTTTGAACGCTCCTATTGATTTGGGTTTTGTGGTAGCTGTTTTGTAAGAGTGATGATAACTGAATTAAGTTGGACGAGGTGATGATGTAACTGGGCATTGAGATAACGGTTTGTATGAGTAAATTTCCGGTACAAGAAATAAAAAAAAACTGTGAGGTGAGTTGTTCTGAATAAGAATATTAATGAATAGCAGCGACGCTTCAGACTCAACGTCTATCGTAAATTAAATACTGGAATGTACTCCATTCAGGTGGGAGAGGAAGAGATCTAATGTGTCTTTACCAAGAGGCCAAATGTCAACGGTGATCAACGTTCCGTAATCAGCAGCCTTTGGGATTTGATGAGGAAAGGGCTGCTGCCTTCGAAACGTTCCATGTATATATCAGCTATTACGGGAGAGAGAGGCATCTTTGATTCGAAGACGGAAATGATTTTGGAATGAAAAGTATGTATTTAACATGCAGTGTTTTAAAAGAAATAATCCGTCTTGGGGGATTTGACGTTTGGAGTCTAAAACGGAAATAGTTTCATCGATGGGAATTTTGTTGAATAAGAAAACAATGCCAAAACTAACTAGTATATTTAAGGGTGAAATAGAAATATTTTTCAGAAGATCAATGAAATGAAAAACATTTTTGACACAGGACGAGGCGTTTTCGGCTAATGATTGTAAGGATAAAACGAGATGTTTTGCCAATTTCTGAGTGATGCGGTTGTATGCACTGACGATGGGTCTAAGGGGCTTCTAAATTTTTAAAGGGCTGTATATCTTTAGAATTTTTTGGGATAATTTTTTGATGTCTAGAGGTAGAGTAGACTTATTTATGATGGATTTGGTTGTTTTTCTAAATAGGTGGTGGAACCGTTTAGGACGTAGGACGCATTAAGAAGTTCAAACATTTTGTGTCGAATTAATTAGAAAAGTTGAGAATGACGGTGGCATTACCTTTGTCGGCGGGAAGGATGACAATGTCAGGGTTGTAAAGTTCTTTGAGGGCACGTCTTTATAAAAGACTGACATTTGACGGTGGGGCTAGGAAGTTCAAAGAATTCTGGCGACATTTTCTCTTACAGCTTTGTTGGATGGGATGAGAAATAGCTTCTTTAGTTTGACAAATAATTTTTTCAGTTGGAATGGAAAGAGGAGTGACAGAAAAATTGAAGCCTTTTGACAGAGCTTTGGTAGCTAAATCGGATATGTTAATCTCTGAGACATTCATTATTAAAATCGAATCAACAACAGTAGAAGGTTTTTCTTCTTAGAGTCTCGTCTCCCTACGGATGTTTTCAATGATAATGGCTAATTTTATTTTTAAACTTGCTGCTCTAAACAAATCAATCGATCTGCATTGATACTAATTACGTATATTCTTAACCATAAGTTCTGCTTGCGACCAACAGATCTTCTTCCTTGAATCTTTCCCTGTATTATCAATCTCAAAATTTCATATTTTGGTCCCATCATCACGTGGCCTAGGTATTCCAGTTTTCTAGTTTGTATAGAGATGGTTAGTTCCGTTTCTTTACCAACTCTCTTAAGTACTTCTTTATTTGTGATTCTATCAGTTCCCGATATTTTTAATACTCTGCGGTATAACCAGAGTTCGAAAGTCTTGATTCTTTTTTAGTTGTATTTTTTTAATGTCCATAAAAGTCTCAGCTCCATATAATGATATTGAAAATATATAACAGCGAATGGTACGTAGTCTGATCTCCAAATTTAGATTTTTGCACGTTAGGAGTATATAAATGCTGATCTGTCAATCTCTATTCGCCTGTTTATTTCTGTAGTATGATCATTGGTTTCATTGATCAAAGTTCCCAAATACTGATATTTTTCTACTTGTTCTATCACGTTACCATTGATTGTCAATAGGTGATGTATATTTTGTGGTCTTTTTGTAATTAGCATGTTCTTAGTTTTTTTAGCGTTTATAGTAATTCCCAGTTTAGCTCAGCACTATTCATACTTAAGCTTTCGATAAGATGTAGATCTTCTATACTCGTTGCTATGATCACAGTATCGTCAGAATATCGTAAGTTGATAATTAATTTTCCGTTAACGGTAACTATTGCTTGGATATTATTAAGCGTGTTTTGGAAAATTTCTTTAGATCTTGATTTCTGGACTGTTGCCCATTAATTTATACTATGGCACTTTGGTTCCAATATAATGTTTTTACTATGTTTGTGATTATACTGTAAATGCGCTAGTTCATAAGTATTGATGTTAGTTTTTCATGTTTTACTTTATCAAAAGCTTTTCGTGGTCAAAAAAGCACAAGTGTAGATCAACGTTTACATCCCGACTTCGCTGAATCAATATGTTGATGGCAAATAGTTCTTCTCGATAACCTATTTCATTTCGGAACCCAAACTGCGTCTCGCTAATATCCTATTCTAGCCTCTCGTATATTTTCTTATGTATTATAAGCAGTACTTGTAAAGTATGACTTATAAGGCTCAACTTTCAATAATCAGAGCACTCTTTTAAAGCAGCATTTTAAGGGATGGTTGTAAATGCTGACTTCAGCCACTTTTGTAGTATTATTCCCTTATCGTACACCACGTTGAATAAATCTGCCAATACTTCCCCCTCTTCTATCCTCTTCTAGTAGTTTTAACAGTTTTACTGGTATTTCCCTGTTTAATACCCTCTTTAATGACATATTAAAGGTTACAAAAAGAACGGTACTAGGCTCAAGCTTCAGTCTGGTAGAGGGATCTTATTACGGCTGAAATATAAAGAATCAGTTAGAGAAGTACTGAAGATACAGAGACGAGAAGTTAGAAGATAAGAGAAGAGAAGATAAAAGATAAGAGAAGGGAATTATTTGGGCACCACCCTATTTTTAGAGGAACTGGGAAACCTTAAGACATATGGAATAAGATAACAAGAAAGGTAAGGTACAGTGAAGATAATCACGCGAGAATAAAGTAAACCGTGTGAGAAAAGGTATTATGATTGTGCGGTACACACTTAATATGTCGACACATATACACTAGGTATATGATAAAACAAATAATAATATAAATCAATAAAAATACCTAAAAGAGATACACCTTGCACTAAAGTACAAATTTATAACATAACAATAAATAAAAGGCAAATAATTCGTTAACAAAGTTATATTGAAGTATAGTAGTAAAAAAATGCACTATAACAATTTTTACGGCACAGTTAAATGGCACGAGATAAGTAATTGCACAATTTATTATCGATTACAACAACAAAATACCTTTTTTGAAAAATCATTCTGAATAATGTAGTATTCTCAAGAATAGAAAAAAAAAACAAGAAATATTATAATTGTCAATATTCGTCAAATAAATTATTCTTATACCTTAAGAATACCTTAAGAATCAATTTTTAAAATTTATCATAATTATAACCTACATTAATATAAAACAAGTGGTTCGTAATTTATACGTATATATTATATCGTAAGTTTATACCCGTGATAGTTCATTCGGTTATAGTTAACCATAAATAGCAAAGTCACTAAACTGAATGTTGTAAATTAACTTCTTACGCTTTAGGTATCGAAGGTAAGCTTTAGTCAATCAAATTTATAGGTACTCACAATACAGCAGACAACAGGTGGACACAGGTAATGGCGTTACGTCCTCAATAAAGACACTTGACACTTGGTCCTGGCAACAGGTAGGTACAGCAACGAATTACGGTCTTCAATCCGCAATCCCTCGAATTGATTTAGGCAGATGAAAAGAGAAACAGCCAGACAGAAACAGCACAGGTAGTAGGAAGTAGTAGAGATAAATAAAGAGACAAATGAACGTAGAGACGAATGAAGGCGTCGAACAGCAGAGACGAATGAAGGTAGAGATGAACGATCGGCAAACAGAAGTGACTTCATTTCTTTGAATTGGAAGACGTCTGTTTGACAAAAGAGAAAATTGTTAATATAGGAATCACTGTGTAAAGATGTTTTATATAGATAAGGGTGAATTGGAAATACACTTACCGCCGTGTAATGGAGACAAACTGCTTGCCACAGGAACCAACTCGAAAATGAATTCGAATTCTGATCTTAGGCAAGCTAAATATACAAAAGGAGTAGGAGTATTGGCTGAATAGTGCCACGCAAAATTGATATTTAAATAGCAAGGCTAGTGTGGTCATTTTTGTAACCTAACTACTCTTTTCCGACAGGAATTATACTTTCACCGAAAACCGACTCTTCTGTTTTTCTGAGAAGGTAGATCGGGGATTTCACAATAGGCACTGATACCTTTGTTACTAGGAAAGGTTTCTATTTAGCAAAGGATAGATAAAAAGAACAGGGAACATTTGATGAAATATTTCATAGTTAACAAAAACGGTAACAAATCACTCGTTGCTGTTGGGTTATTTTTAAGAATTTACCCAAAATATATAGACATAGGCGGCGTGAAAGTAATTTTCTAAGGGGAATAATTTTAAGATATTTTAAACATGCTTCAGTATTTCATCTAATCCAGCTGCCTTATTGTCTTTAGAGTTTTTCATAGCATATTTGATTTCATCTGTCGTGGTCTTCTGTCTCTCTAAAGGATTTAATTCTTGTATTTTCTGCATTTCACCTCTTTCATCTTGGAAAATTTCTCTAATGTACTCCTACCATCGTCTTAATTTCTGTGGTAAATATATTAGTAGTACTTCTTTTTTGTCTTTTATGTGTCCTTGCTGTTTACTGTCGACCCATTCCAGTTACTTCTCTTTTTTTGTGCATCTTTCGCATATCGTATTTTGTTTCTAGTTCTTCTATCTCTTTTAATTGTTTCATCAAATAGAATTCCTTAGCTTTTTTGAATTTTTGCTTAATAATTCGTTGTATTTCTTTATACTTCTGTAGATCTTTTCCGTTATATTTTCTTCTTTCTTCCATCTGTTTCTTTAGCCTCTGACCAATGTTGTATCAAACTTTCTTGAGCTGGTTTCAGTAATGTGTTTTTTAAATTATATCACATTTTCGTTACATCCATAATTTGTTTTTTGTCAGTTAGTGTTTTTTGCATATTAACATTCACATTATTAAAAGAAAAAGACAGTTAAGATTTGATTTCACGTATGGTGCGTCTGTACATCCGCTTATACGTATTTTACGCTAAAAGGAATCTTCGGAGCGGCTATTCACAGACGCTCTGAACGTGAAAACAAATATTTCCTGTCGAAGTAGAAGCAACACTAAAATGACTTCGTATGGACGCAACTAGCTACATATGATAATAAATCCGTAAACTAATTTTTCGAAACCAAATTCAGATTTCTGCTTTAATCTGTACCTTCTAAGAATTGCAAGGCAAAACAGACGTTGTGAATAGCTGTGTGTTGAAAAACATTGGAATGAGATTTCGCAACAAACTAATATTGACTTATTACATTTTAAAACACTCATCAACTTTGTTTTTGATTCTAATATTTTTATATTTAATGGTGTCTTTTATAAACAAATTTTTGGTAGCCCTATGGGATCTAGTCTTTCACCCATTCTAAGTAGCTATGGCATGGATGATGTTATTAGTGATTATATTAACAATTGCGCTTTTTTCATTCCGTTTCATTCATTCAAGATTTAGTTTTGGCACTTCCTAAACACAAGATTCTTAAAACAGTCAATATTTTCAACAATCGTAATCAACATATACAATTTACAGTTGAGGAAGAGGTAGATAATTTTCAACCATTCTTGACATGAGAATTGTAAGAAATATAGATGTAGATAAAATTAGTATCTACACAATAGGACAAACATAAAGAATGTCCTAAAATTAGATAAAGAGTATAGCATAGATTGCTGGTTACAAAATATGAGAGCTCTTATCTGTAATATAAGAATGTCTTAACACTAACGGTTCAAGAAGCTATCCAAAGGTACAAAAAAAACGATTTAATATAGAGAAAAACAAATAGCATAAATAAAATCAGTAAAAATACATAAAGAACTAAACAAAAATCCTACTACTAAATAATACTTCTTCTTCTCCTTTGTCAACCATTTTTCATCCACTACTGAATGTAGGTCTCTCCCAATTGCTTCCATCTTTCTCTATCTTGCGCCAATCTAATCCACTGTTTGCCTGCCACTGCTCTTATGTTATCTACCCATCTTTTTCGTCGTCTTCCCATGCTTCTTGTTGTCGTCCTTGGTCTCCATTCTAGAATTCTCCATGTCCACCTGTTGTCATTATATCAGGCTACGTGACCTGCACAGCGCCATTTCATTTTTGTAATTTCTTCCACAATATCCTTAATCTTCGTTCTACGTCTTATCTCGGTGTTTCTAATCTTGTCTCTTAGTGATATTCCAAGCATGATTGGTTCCATTGCTCTTTGCGTTGTTCTAATTTTTGGCAGATTTTTGGTAATGCTACTGTCTCCAACCGTAGGTACAAACAGGTAGTATGCATGTGTTATACACCTTTTTCTTTAAGTTTATAGGAATGGAGGTGTTTTTCAAGATATGTGCTAGTTTGCCGAAAGCGCCCCAAGCCAGTTGT
This sequence comes from Diabrotica balteata, assembly GCA_918026665.1. NCBI lineage: Eukaryota > Metazoa > Arthropoda > Insecta > Coleoptera > Chrysomelidae > Diabrotica > Diabrotica balteata. Next base: position 115,079,147 of record OU898282.1, read on the forward strand.
GTTCTTCTTTTAATTTCAGCATTAATACTTACTAGCCAAAAAGTCTTTCGAAAATGTATGTGCACTATTGTCTATCCAAGCCGTTATCACGAAGATCCTGGTTCAAGAGATGCGGAGATGTGGTAACCATGTGTCAAAGGCCACCCAGAGAACCATGCAAAAAACTTCGCACATTTTCGAAATTATACAAAAAAAAGGCCACTAATGTATTATAATCAATAAGTGTCTGTGATTATAATAATTTATTGCTGTTATACCAACAGCGGGACAAATCGTTGACTGATTTGGAAAGCACTTAACTACTACTACTTTTCGAGGATTAAATCCTTGACGGATTCATAAGGATTTCTGTCCAACAGAGATGTTGCACCGTGCGGGACTAAAATTCACTCTGAGAGTAGGCGGGGTGCCTGATTTTTTGGGGTGTCTTCTTTTAAAGTGCACAAAAGAACTATATACTAAAAACTATTGACAAATATTTTTGACAGATGGCTGACAATCGTTTTTACAAAAATTTATATCATTTTTAGAGTGAGTGCACCTTTGTCAAAAGTGGAGTTAAACACTAAATTAAAAATATTAATAAATAGTTTTATATGTTCGAATAGATTTATTCGAACATACTTCCCGCCAGGGGGACAAAGGCTAAACATATGAGACTAGAAAAGAGAAGAATACAAATTATATTAGGTGGGGCTAGGAAGTTTACTTACTTACCTGATGGATCTAAGACAAGTTGTGTTTTTTGTCCGAAGTAGTAGAGTTCAAACTAGGCCATCATTGCTTGGTATTAGCTCTAAGACTGTATCTAGCTCCCACTTTAGCGGGGGTAGATGGGCGTCTATTATGAGTACTATATCATCGACTTGTACGGGACTTTGAGTAACAGTACACCACTTGGATCGAGATTGTAGGGTTTGGAGGTATAAGACACTCCATTTCTTCCAGAACAATAATTGAATTTGCGACAATTTCTGATAGAGGGACAGTCTGTTTTCTGGGATCTCTAAAATATTACTAGGTTCCGGTTGGGCTAATAGACATTGGCCTACTAGAAAATGGGCAGAGCAAAGAAAGGAAAGATCTTCTGGGCATTCTGAGATTCTAAATAGTAGTCTAGAGTTAAGAATCGCCTCAATTTGGCATAGTACTATATTGGAGAATTCGTATGTGAGCACTGCGTTTCCGATCACACGACGGAAATGAAACTTGGCTGACTGAATGCCTCTTTCATGTATTCCTACACTTGCAGGATTAAGAGGGGTAGCGAACTCAAAAGTGATCTGGTTCTTAGCTGCGAAGTCTTTAATGGATGCTGTGTGGTCTTCATTCATAAAAAAATTATAAAGCATGTTAGGACTGACCTTCGTGCTATAAATATTTTTAGTGCCAAAATATAACCGTGACTAGTGAGACCGGCTACGAGCTCAAGATGGCAAAATTTAGTGGTAACTTCGATTTGTTAAGGACCAACCACTTAAAGTTTTCTGTCAAAATAATATGAGAGAAGAAGAGGCTTTTATGGTCATAGACTTGAAAAAGAGGTGTAAAGCAAAATCTGCTTTAATACCAAAACAGGCTTATTACCAACCACTGCCACTATCATTGGACAAAAGAGACATTTTGTCAATATTTCCGTACCTTTTGCCGGTGTATCATAAATTTTATCAAGATCTACTAAGCCCAAGGTATGAAGAAGACTAGCATTTTTTTATTAAGCATTTTTTATATTATACATGCACATTAGGTATAAATTTTTTATTAATAAAGTTTTTGTAATAAAGTTAGTGTATTTTTGTGCCTTGGAGCTGCTGATAAAAAGAAATACTACCTGAGTAAGAAGTCTGTGTAAATGGTAACCAGTAAGGAAAATATTGTGCATTTTGTAACAAGTCAAGAAATTTAACTAAATTGAAAATTCAACTATAAAATTTGGAAGTACTATTTTGTATCGGTTCCTAAAAAAATATAAAAAAATTTATTCGAAATCTGGGCACTAATGGGTTAAATACAATTAGGAAAATGTATAATCACCTTGAAAACATGTTACTTCTCCAAACATAGAGTTTAAAAATTTCGTTTTAAAAGTCATATTTACTTTTGCTACGACTTGTCGGTAACATGAAGCTAATATTTGTTTTATCTTCCTTTAATAATAAATTAATCAATTTATTTAATATCGTTTTTTGCTATCCTAATATTAATAAATTTATTTGATCGTTTTTCGGTTTCATCGGTTAAATTTTTTTATTACATTTTATTTAATTATTAATTTAGTAGCAAACTTGTTTCCATAACTACAATTTTTTTCATAGTAATCATTATTGCGTTCAAAGTAGTATTGGCGAATAAACTACAAAAGGTTTTATTGCAATAAAAAAATGTAAAACAACTCGTTGCCTTACGGTAACAAAACCTATTGCCCTAATTTCACTATAACTAGATATTCCTTGCACTAAGGGGAAACTGCGCAGCACACTTTGGGTACACCAGGACAGACACAACTACACATTTTCAATATTGGACTGTCGGATTTCAATACGAAGTTTGACCACTATTTTATCTATTAGGCCTTTTTGTATACTAAAAAGGTCATATAAGATAAGGAAAAAGAAATTTTTTTATTGTTATATTGCATGTTTACAATCTACTCTATACACAGAGTAATAAGTAAATAGTCTGTTAGTCAATTAACGTGTTTTAGATACCTTCCAGTCACGGTTCTCTAAGTATTATTGCGGTAGGTCTTTTGGCCATACTGTCTTTAATTTTCTTTCGACACGTGGTTGGGTAAATAAATTATTTATCAGTTCATTGTTGTGTCTATTATTGTTGTAATTATCCAGATTTAGCCATGCGGCTTACACTCCCTCTAAGAAGAAAATAGATATCTACGATATTAAAAGGATTAAGCTCTGGTGTGACTCTTTCCACTTTAGTCCTAGGTGACTTGGTACATCGGTCTATCTCCCAAAAATTTTCGCACGCATCTGGACATCGAGAACACCTTTTTTATATTTTCTAGGAGGTTCTTAGAAATTATTCCAGTGGTAGAAAAAAATAATAGGTATTGTTTGGGTTCTTTGAATTCTCCAATGTCAATTTTTTTGTATTTTTAGATCTCTGTACTTGACAATCTATTCGTTGTACTTATCACGCAGATTATTGTTGCTAGGTACCGCAACATCTATTAGTGTTGTTTGTCTCATTAGTTTATTAATTAGTATAAGATCTGGTCTATTCTATGTTACAGTTTGGTGAGTAAGTATAGTGCGATCCCAGTATATCTTGTAGTTGTTATTCTCAAGAATACTCTGAGTAACGTATTGATAATATGGTAAATGGTTTGTTTGCAGAAGTTCCAGTTTAAAAGCTATCTCTTAATGAAGGATCTTCGCAACTGAGTCATGCCGTTCTTTATATTCAGTTGCAGCAAATACCTGAAAGTCCCTGGTAAGATGTAGGATGAATTCTTGAGCTTGATATCTATATCAGCATTTGTCATTTTGGTACTGAGGATCTTTGACGATATATTTCACGTAATTTTTGGTTGATATAACCTGATCCTGAATGGCAAGTAATAAACCTTCTCTTTCAGGTAATATCTTTCCTGATATCAACCAATAGTTCGACGCTATATTGTCGACATAGTCTTGACTGACTTCAATACGATGTCGACCGAACAAGCCTTCGACCGTGTTTGGCATGACGGCCTCCTATATAAACTTAAGTCATTCTTCCCTACCCGTCACTATCTACTATTAAAATCATACCTCACAGAACGTTACTTTCAAGTCAGATTCCAGACAGAAACGTCTCATTACTATCCCATAAAATCCGGTGTCCCTCAAGCACGTGTCTTGGGTCCCCTTCTGTACCTCATATACACTGCTGATATCCAAACAACAAATACAACCACAGTAACCATGTTCGCAGATGACACCGCGATAATATCCATCGATGATGACCCCCCAAGTAGCATCACGAAACCTTCAAATACACTTGAACCTAGTGCAAGACTGGATGAATAGATAAAAAAACAAAGTTAACCATAATAAGTCTAAACCAAATAACATTCACCAGTAGAAACATAATATGTCCGAGAATCAGACTGAACAATATACTACTACCAGTAAAAACAGAAGTCAAATACCTGGGAATGATACTTGATGAAAAGCTTACTTCGAAAGCACACATCTAGGCAAAAAAATCCAAATCAACATGAAAATACGTGAAATGAATTGTTTAATAGGCCGAAAATCACAGTTATCAACAGATAATAAACTTCTATTGTATAAGTGCATAATAAAGCCTATATGGACATATGGATAGTATCGATACTAGAACAACTTAAAGTAAAGGATAGATTGCTTAAACAAACACAACAGAGATATTTGCAGTATTTTGGACATATTGCTAGAAGAACAGGCACGATGAAAAAACTGATAGTCGAGGGTAGAGTTGAAGAAAAAAGACCTAGGGGAAGATCTCCAAGCCGTTGGGTAGATCAAACAAAAACGTTGATTAACCAAGGGTTACACGAAGCGGAACAACCAGCCCAGGAGAGAGAAGGATGAAGGAAAATCCTAAAAAAACTGTGAAGGCCTGATGGTGCCACCACATTCCAAAAGGGATTAGGACTGAGAAGGAGGAGGACATATGGAGCTGTGCAAAGCCTTCTAATATCAAAATCATTCAGAGAATCCAATCCGAAATACTCTTCAACTTTTCAACGCGCCGTGGTACGTTAGTAACAAAACACTGCATGGTGACTCTGGTATACCGTTCGTTGAAGACGAAATCAGCAGACTAACAAGAAATTATTTAGAACATCTGCCAACCCACCCCAACGAGGAAGCAAGACAACTACACTTCCAATTAGAACGAAGATTCTTCGTCAAACGAAGATTGAAGAGACAGTGGCCAACAGACTTTCTACACTAATTTTAATTTTCATTTTCATTTTAATTTTAGTTTCAAATTATAATCCTACAATAATTTAATTTGTTAGTGTTAGTATTAGGAGTGCTATCAATGGATAATTTCTCCTTTTATGTATTTGCACTTATCACATTTACCAATAGCTTGTAATAGCAGATTGTAAATTTGCAAATTTAATAAAAAAATGTATATTGGGGAACTTTACTTAACCGTAAACGTTTTCAATGGTATTTTAGTGGTGGAATATTTTACTACCATATTGCAAGTATATACATAATAGCAGTCTTCGCATACGGAACTTTTGGAATATCTATCTACTAGTTTTTTTCGTTAGTATTTATATTTTGAGTCAATGTTTATATTTATGGCATTTATTTTGTAAAGTAAAGCGGTACGTTCAATTTAATATACATTAATTGTTAACTGTACAAGGTGTAAAGAAACTGTCCTGACAAACAAAGACCGGAGATTCCACGGATAATTTTAAGACAATTTAACTCAATTCACCTAGTCCGAAAATTTTTATCATCCAGATTATTATCATATCCATCCAATATACTATAAAGATCGATTACATTTATTGCGAATTTCGAGTACCGGTCATAAGTGTCCGTTTTGGGTAGCTCAATCGTTATTTTAACGTTTAACTTTGTTGCCTTTACCTTTTAAGGATTTGTGATATCAGATTATTAAATTTTTAGTTATTCTAGTTCTAAAAGCTACTCCTACTCTCGTAGGATAGGATAGGAAGTCGATAGGATACACTGTTTTCTAGAAGAATCGATTTGAAAATTTTTCGTTTTTTCGTCATGAAAGTTAAATTAATATTGTTTGCACTAGTTGGCCGTGACATGTCAATAAAAGTATAACCTACATTTTTTATTATCATATTGTGATGAGTTTGTGATGAATTTTTAGTGCGCGCTATGATTTTGAACTCACCGATTCACATTTCGAGTGAATGTCTCCCAGCACCACCTTCCAGGCATTCCGAGCAACATTTTACGTGAAAACGGTTTTTTATTTGTGTTTTTTATGGATGTTGCCATGAAGCGCTTTACGTAAAACTTTTCATATAAAAAGTACTTGACAATACGAGGGTATTTGTTTAAAAACGAGCCCTCTATCACTTATGGTTACACGGCAAATGTATACCAACTTTGACCTTCAATATCTCGGGGACCAGTAAGCGGAGTGTATCTTTTTTTTAAGGAACGTCTTTTAATGTTCTTTTAGTGTTTTAGTGTATAAATATTGAAATTGATATGTTTAAAGCTCGTACAGTAATTCAATTTGTTTATAAGCCTAAAAAATGTTTGAAAACTTTAAAAAAATTCTAGGCTCTCCTAGTCAACCGATTTGAATTTTACAAAAAGCGTTTGAAAGTTTAAGCCTTTCTTTGTATGCAGAAAACTATCTGAGGGCCTTATTTAGGGCCTACTATAAATTTGAAAATTTGCGGTTTTTTTTCAGTAGGCTGGATTGCAAAATTATTATGCAAAACCTATCCAACCGATCTTAACAAAATTTAGCACACGTTTTAAACATATTAAAAAGTTTTTCTGGGCGGAATATGGAGCTTGTAAGACAAGTTTAGAAAGTCGAAAACATTTAAAGGATTAGCTTCATTTTTTTGTACTTTTTTTTCCAATTATTGCTATTTTTTTCTACAATAAACATTAAATTTTTAATTTCTAGCTAACAACGAAATATTGTGTAAAATTGAATAACGAAACTTTTAACTTTGTATAATTTTTTTCAATCCGAATTATAAACGAATATAGGAGCAAAAAATGAGAAATTTTCAATTGCTTTTAGATTTTGTAAATAAAAAATTTAGCACAGGGTTTGCGACTGGCGCATATTGTGATTTACGATATTGGGCACATCCTGAAGGGATTCCAGCATAAAAATAGCCTCCTATGGAAAATGTCCAATCCAAAACAGATCCCGCCTAGACTATGTCTTAACTGTCAATACAATACAATAGTTTTAAATGTTTTTTTATAAAATAGAATCTAACCTGGATTTAGTATAAATGCTTTAGTTTTCTTAATATAATTATTAGGTATTTTGCAATTTTCAACCCTCTAAAAAGAATATCCCTCGCCTATCCATCTGAACAAAATCATCTCTATAAGCATTTTTAGTGTGCAACTTGGGCACAAGATACATACTGTTTTTTTTTTGTAAACTTCCATAAAATTTAATAAACTGCTTATTCTGCATTGCTTAGTGTATATTTAATAAATATAATGTAAAAATTTTAATATTTTACTTTAAATAAAAGTATGCCAGTTCAAGGGTTAAAACAATAGTTACGAAAAAAACGTAATTCTCTTTATTATTAAAAAAAAGTAAGATATTAATAACCCAAATGCGACTACGAAGTAAAATTATTATTATTATGATATTAGTGAAAAATATTAAATAAATGGAGGAAAAATATTAGAATGAAACCATTATTTTTGGTGGAGTTAGCCTAACCTTACAAACAATATAAGTGGAATAATTTTAAAAATGTCTTGTAAGAAGGTGCTAAACTGTTTGTTTGGAGAGATAAAATCATTTAAAGGTAAGAGTCTATATTTTTACAAATATTTGCTTATAATATGTTTTTTATATTTTTGTTACATCAACATTTTCCGGATTTTTCTTATAATAAATATCAAAGAACCATGTGTGCCAATAGTAATAGATAAAATCGCATAGAAAAGGCATATAAATTGAATATCAATGAAACATTTATTCATAAATGTTAGGCTGTCTTACTTACCGAAGTCAATTGCAAGATCTGCTTACTATTAAAGAAAAAACTAAAAAAAAGTTTAAATAAATTCATTTAGTCATGTATGAGTATCAGTAATGTCATTAATGGATAAGGCGATGGGAAGTAAAAATTCTGTAGGCTTAATTCCAGATACTCACAGGCGTCACTCACATTATAAGTTAAGCGGCTGTGATACTGCGAGCAGCGTCTGACTCAGAGTGGGCGGCTGCAAACAGCGTCTGTTCCCAGAGTGGGCGGCTGAAACACACTTACCAACCCGTCTGGCCAGCGTGGTGAGTTCACGGCCAATCTACCCCCTCTTATGACAAATACACATAAAAATTGGCCCTCAGTCCCAGCAGCTCCGGAGTCACCTTCCAAGGCAATGGTAGGATCGAGGAAAGAGCAGAGGGTGCTAAGAATCTCTGGGTTTTAGAAGATTGCCAGAAACAACGAAAACAAGCAACGAAACTGGATATTGCAACTTATAATGTCAGATCACTGATAAGAGACGAAAAGCTAGCCGAACTGGAAGAAGAAGTAAAAAAGATGAAATGGGATATCCTAGGATTAAGTGAGATAAAAAGAAAAGATGAAGCCTGTATGAAGTTGGAATCCGGGAACGTACTATACTATAAAGGAACTGAAGAAAAATCATTAGCTGGTGTCGGTTTTCTTATTTCTAATCAGCATGTCCATAAGATTAGACAATATATTGGAATTTCAGAAAGGATCGCGGCTCTAATAATGGACATAAATAAAAATATAAGTTTAAAGATCATACAAATTTACGCCCTACATCATCACATACGGATGAAGAAGTGGAGATATTCTACGAACCATTGACACAAATAGTAAACAAATAAAAAAAGCACCTACACAATCATTATAGGCGACTTCAATGCCAAATTAGGAAGAAAACTAGAAGAATCAGAAAATACAATCGGCAACTTTGGATATAAAACACGAAACGAAAGAGGAGAAACATTGATGAACTATATGGAAACAAACGGTCTATATGCGATGAATACCTTTTTCAATAAAAAACCACAGAGAAAATTGACGCGGATCGCACCCAATGGTTCAACAAAAAATGAGATTGATTACATCCTATCTGAAGAAAAGAACATAGTACAAGACGTTACTGTCATAAACATGATTTCCGTAGGAAGTGATAACACAATTGTTAGAGCCAAAATCAAAATTAACGCCACAATAGACAGACAAAAATTTAAACCATCTAAAAAAGAGATAGATACAGAACTTCTTAAAGAACGCAAAGAGCAATACATAAACCAGCTAAAAAGAAGTGACATATCACAGCTAAAGGGTTTACAACTAGACGAATTAAACGATAAAATAACAACAGAACTACTACAAACAGGCCTAAAGATTGCTAATAAATAAAAGCGAAAACAACAAAAAATTAGCTCTAAATCACAAGATATGCTAAAAAAACGACGACCACTCCTGAATGATAACAAAAGAAATACAGTGAAGTTTACCGAACTGAACAAACCATAAGAAAACAGATAAAGGAAGATTTAAAGAAATACCAAGAAGATCGCATTAAGAAAATCATAGAGAAGAACAAAAGTTTAAAAACAATGAAGACAAATATAGAAAAAAGAAAACTAATCATGCTTAAAGCTGAGAACAATGAAGAAAGAGATCTAGGAGAAATAGTAAAAATCACAGAAAGATATTACACAGACCTATACTGTTCTAAAAATGACCCACCACTATCATTTAAACAGAATCTCTCGAGGAAAATACAAAATGTTGGCTCAGGAGTATTACGAGAAATAACTGAAGATGAAATCGAAAAATCCATAAACGACATGAAAAGATATAAAGCGGCCGGCGAGGACAAAATACTTGCGAAACTGCTAAAAGAAGGAGGAGACACGATAAAAAAAATTCTAAAAGTACTGTTCAACAAATGTCTGTTTGAAGGTAAAATATCTAAACAATGGAGAAATGCCAACACAATCTTAATACATAAGAAAGGAGACCAAACAGACCTAAACAACTACCGTCCTATTTCCATTTTGTTACAATAAAACCTTCACAAGAATAATTAACAACCGACTAACCTATAAACTCGATAAGTACCAACCTTTTAAATAAGTTATTCGTAAGAATACATTTTTATTTTTGACGTCATCTATGTGAGCGTGACGCCTTTGAAATGTGGACATGGAGACGCCTGCTTCGAATTCCATGGACGGCTCGCGTACAAATATCTCGGTTCTGGATGAAATTAAACCGGATCAGCGTCTCTCTAGTACGTTTACTCTAGAATTTTAAAGTTCTTTGGCCATATCCATCGAAGTGATCACAAAATGGAGCGGTTGGTGGTCCAAGGAAGGCCTCAGACTCAACGCCAACGCGGAAGATCTCCACAGCGATGGGCGGACATTACTAAAAAGCTTCTCAATAAACAGTATACTGAGGCAATACATATAACTGATGACCGCGACCAGTGGAGAAATATTATCAATCAAACTGTCCGAGCTGCTGAAGCCCAATTATGAACCACAACACAACTACTAAGATGTTAATGACTGTGATGATGATGTGAGCGTGATGATGTCATTGCTAAAATTTTTAAATAGAAAGGGGGGTATTGTAATACATCATTTGAAAGGTCTTTTTAATACCTATTCAGCTATATCAATATGTCTAGGTATTTAAAGTTTGTATTTGTTTAAGAAATAATTAAATTTTTATTATTACAATAAATATTTATTAATAATTATTAATAATTTATTAATAAGTATTATTCAATAAATACAACGAAACCTAAATTAAGTGCTCAAATTGTTTAACTTCAGCTAAAATACAACGAGAAAGGCGTGCCGCGAACTCTTCTCTAACATTCTCTAAAACTTCCCGGAGTTATTTGAACAACCTCATTACGTATTCTTTCTTTCAGTTCATTAATATTTTGTGGTCTATTTTGATACACCTTACTTTTTAAATATCCCCATAAAAAGAAATCAAGAGGAGTCTAATCAGGTGACCTAGGCGGCCATTCTATTGTTCCTCTTCAACCTATCCACCGATTTGGAAAGACGTTGTTTAAGTAGTTGCGTACCAAGACAGCATAGTGTGGAGGTGCACCATATTGCTGTAGCCATAAATCATTTCTGTTTGGAAACAACCGGTTCAATTCTGGAAGCAAGAAATTTTGAAGAAATTTTAAATATCGAGGACCTATTAAGTTTTCTTCGAAAAAGTATGGTCCAATACACCTATTATCTATCATTAACACCCAAATATTAATTTTCTCTTGGTATTCAGTACGGTACTCTTGCATCCAGTGTGGATTTTCCGTAGCCCAGTACCGATAAGTTTGACGATTGACATGACCTTCTTCTTCTTCTTTATGTGCCGTCTTCTACCGAAGGTTGGCGACCATCATACGATAGGTTTCTCTGTTTTGTGCCGCATGAATTATGTTCGCAGCTTCTGGTATTTGAAACCATTCTCTCAAGTTTCTCAGCCAGGATTTCTTCTTTCTGCCCAAACCTCTTCTACCTTCAATCTTGCCTTCCACGATAAGCTGTAGCAGACTGTACTTATCATTACGGAACACATGGCCCAGGTATGACGCTTTCCTCCTTTTAACAGTTGTTAACAATTCCACCTCTTTACCCATTCGTCTTAATACCTCTGTGTTGGTCACTCTGTCTGTCCAAGGTATTCTCAGTATGCGTCGATACAGCCACATTTCTAGAGCCGCTAACTTCTTTATAATTGCTGCGGTTAACGTCCACCCTTCTACGCCGTAAAGTAGCGTAGAGAGTACGTAGCATTTCGTGGCGCGCCATCGGAGATTAATGCTTAGGTTGCGGTTGCTTAAAAGCTTTCTCATTTTGATGAATTTGGATCTTGCTATTTCAATTCGGATCTTAATCTCTACTTCTGGGTCCCACTTGTCATTTACTGTATATCCCAGATATTTAAATCGGTGTACTCTTTCAATACGTTCGTCTTCAATATGCAGGTCGATATGTTGAAATTTTTTTTTACTGATCACCATAAATTTAGTTTTCTTTCTATTGATCTTCAGTCCAAATCGGCTGCCAGTTGTATTAACTCTATGTAGCATCATCTGTAAATCTTCGATGTTATCGGCCAGTATAATAGTATCATCTGCATATCGAAAATTACTTATTGGTACGCCATTAATCTTGATGCCCTCATTGTACTCTTCTAGTGCCTCTAGAAATATTTGTTCCGTGTACAGGTTGAAAAGCAGTGGCGAAAGAATACAGCCCTGTCTTACCCCTCTAGAAATGGTTATGTTTTCACTCACCATATGTCCATTCTTCATGTGGGCTGTTTGATTCCAATATAAATTTTTTATAATCTGGATGTCCTTAGTGTCAAGTCCTGAAAGACGTAATAGTTCTATGAGTTTGTCATGTTTGATAGTATCGAATGCTTTCTCATAGTCGATAAAACAGACGTAAACATCTTTCTGTTGATCCAGGCATTTTTGAATCAAAACTTGTATTGCAAAGAGGGGTTCTCGAGTTCCAAAACCGCATCTAAAACCGAAATGTGGTTTACTTATGCTGTGTTCTAATTTTGCTCGTATTCTGGAATGGATAATACGCAAAAATACTTTAAGGGTGTGGCTCATTAAATTTATAAGGCGATATTCACTACACGTCTTAGAATTATATTTCTTGGGAAGGGGCACAAATGTAGATTTCAACCAGTCCGATGGAATTTGACCAGTATCGTATATCTTATTAAACAGTTCCAATACTACATTCAGGTTGTTCTCGTTAAAAACTTTTAAAAATTCGACTGGTATTTCATCGCATCCTGTTGCTTTCCCATCATTGACATGACTGTTTAGTAGAAATGTAGCTTCATCAGAGAACATAATCTTTTTTAAAAACATCGGATGTCTGTTATTTCGTTCCATTATAATGTCACAAAATTCAATTCGTCTGTCAAAATCATCTTCCATAATTTCTTGTACTAAACTTACTTTGTAGGGATGCCACTTTTCCTTCTTTAGCTGTTTAAGAACTGTTGAATGGTCCATGTCATTATCTAATGCTACTTGCCGTGAACTGTTATGAGGATTACCTTGAAAAGCTTAGAGAACGTCTACTTGTTGGTTTTCAGATATTGGTTTTCTACTACCTTTAGGAAGGTCTTTAACATGACCCGTTTCTCTAATTTTTTTCTCAATTTTGCTTAGAGTGGATTGTGAAATTGGTTCTCGACGGGGGTATTTATTATTAAATAATGCACATACTTCTTTCTGCGTACTTGTTTTATCCCCATAACCAATCATTATGAGAATTTCAATTCTTTGCGTTTCAGTTAGTTTCATGTTCAAAGATACAAAGACTCTTTGAATACGTTTACTACAATACTACTATTAATCACTTGACAGAAAGATAATTAAGTTTGAATGTCCAACTATCAATGTTCATATTGATAAGGTAACTAGTTTTTTTAAAAAGGTAAAAAGTAGATAAAAAATACATTTCCTTACCAGTGATGGCCTTTATAAAATTTATTTTTGGGTGTCAATAATACACCATATCAATACTTAATAAATATTTATTGTAATAATAAATATTTATTGTAATAATAAATATTTAATAATTTTTTTAAACAATTACAAACATCAAATACTGACGACCTATTGATATGGCGGAATAGGTATTTAAAAGACCTTTCAAATTATGTATTACAATACCTCCTTTCTATTTAAAAATTTTAGCAATGACGTCATCACGCTCACATAGATGTCGTCAAAAATAAAAATGAATTCTTACGAATAGCTTATTTAAAAATAAAAACCGACGGGTTTCAGGATTTTTCCTTAAAGTCTCCGGTTTATGAAATAACGAATTTATTCCTTTCATTTCCACCATACTGTACATTAAATAGTAATGGGACGTAATACATCCCTGCCTAACTCCTCTCCTGATTTCAATTTCTGGACTGGGTTCGTTATTTATTACGATTTGTGCTCTGTGATTCCAGTAGAGGTTTGTTATTATTTGTTAGTAGTCAAACATAGTCCCTGTGGTCTATGTTTTTTGTCTTTAGAATTTGGACTAATTTTTCATGTCTTACTTTGTCAAATGCTTTTTCAACATTAACGTAACAAACATGCACATCAACATTCATATCTGTGCATCTTTAAGCTAATAAAATAAAAGCAAATAACGTTTCTCTTGTTCCTAATCCGTTTCTGAACCCAAACTGACTATCATATATTCCTTCTTCCAGTATTTTATTTATACGACCATGTATTATTTTCAGGAATAATTTGAGAATGTGACTTATTAGTGATATTGTTCTGTATTCACTGCGATATGTAGCGTTTGTATTTTTAGGGATAGCACAAAAGGTGGAGAGTAACAATTTTTTCGGTATATGTCCAGTTTTGTATACTGAGCTAAATAAGTCTACTATAATGTCTAAGGTTTCATCATTCATGCATTTTAAGATTTCTGTAGGGATTTTGTAGGGACCTAATGCTTTACCATTTTTGCTGGTTTTAATGCCATTTTAATTTCCTTTTTTATTATCTTTAAAACCATATCCTGTTCTACTTGTATATATATATATATATATATATATATATATATATATATATATATATATATATATATATATATATATATATCTTAATATATATAAATCTCGTGTCACAATGTTTGTCCTCAATGGACTCCTAAACCAATTAACCGATTATAATAAAATTCGCGCACCATGTGCAGTTCGATCCAACTTGAGAGATAGGATAGTTTAAATCTCAAATTATAGTCGCAATTTTAATTTATTGCTAATTATTTGTCTGTTATTATTTGACAGTCACAATTATCTGTTAACTCCAAATGATTCTAACAGATGTCGATACCTTTCGACTGGGTTGAGTAAGTAATCAATAGATGGCGCTGCTACATTTTAACAGCATAATTACCACGTATTAAATTATACCACGCTATAAAATTAATTAAATTTATTTTGTAGTGAACGAAATATCGTATAATTCAATTATTTCCACTTTTAAATTTTTGGTGTTAGCATAGCCATGTGTTACTTAGACTGAAGTGTAAATTGAATTCATATTATAATGAAGATAATACAGTGAAATTAATCCTATTTTTTACTTATTTGTGCTTCATTGATCTAAACTTTATAATTTAATTTGAATATATATGTAAGTATTATCACATAATTATAAAATTTAATTAAAATGTCAATGCAAAAATGATACCTACACAATTTCCTACACTTTTTCAATAGTTGTACAAATATTTTTTTTATTGTTTTTATTTAACCTCTATTACAAAATATTTAGCAATTATTATTTCAATGTGCTATGACAATATGACAATATGACAATAAAATAAGTTTTTCAGATTTTTTTTCTTATATTTAAACGATTAAATTAGTATTTCAATTCTTATTGAAATTATTATTTAAAATCTGTAATTTAAATATGTACATGTAACCCCCTCTGTGGCTCAGTGGTAAGAGCGCCTACATATAAACCTAAAGGTCGTGAGTTCGAATCCCATCTGGGTAGAGAAATAATTTTTGTTTATTAATTTTTTTTTTGTGTTTTGGCTTGGACAATTGTCATTCAGCCAGTCTTAATCAAGATAAGTGTATTAATTATTGAAAATAATTTCTATCCATGTGCGATCGGTACTCACCGGAGGGACCGCAGACGTTCGGATACAATTAGCGTCTCTTAGCAAAGACAATGACGTCGACTTTGCTAAGTATCAAGACAATTACTCTACACATACACACACACTACACTAGGTACCTGACTGTACCATGCCAATGATTATAGTTGTCGAGGCATTAACTCAATAAAAAAAAAATATGTACATGTCAGTATTATCACATAATTATAAAAGTTAATTAGAATGATTTTCAATTTTTCTTTTCTCATATTTAAACGATTAAATTATTATTTTCAGTCAAATGCCACCGAAAAAATCTAACCTCAACAACGCGAGCAGCAAAGGGTCACGACGCAAACGTGTTGAAAGATCTCAGCAATTACCAGAACAAATAGAAACAAGAAATGCAGCTCAAAGAATCAGGACTGCAGAAAGTCGTGCACAAGAAGCTCAAGAACAGCGTGATGAACGTCTGCAACAGAATATTACGAGAACAAGAGCGGCACGAGAACGAAACATAGCTACAGTACGAGTACTAGATCGACAAAGGCAACGGATCAGCCGCTCATTAACACGTGCATCATTCGTTCGGCTTGCCTTTGAATATGCACCAGATATTAATTACTCAGCGCATTCAAAAATTTCTATCGGTGGAATGGATAAGGTATGTCAATATTGTTAGGCATTGAAATTTCGGAATGAAGCAGCCGGCATGTGCTGCGCATCAGGAAAAGTTGTGCTGTCACCTATACCCGCTCCGCCTGAGCCTTTATTATCCCTTCTTACTGGTAATTCAGATGATTCCAAATTATTTTTGCGTAAGATACGCAAATTTAATTCTTGCTTCCAAATGACGTCATTTGGGGCAACTGATGAAGAGCGCGTGACGACTCGGTGCCTGTATAATTTTATCGAACAAGCAGAGAAAAGAGCAATTATGATATTATTGGAAAATTTTTTAGAAGATCACAATCAACTAATTAAATTGATCAAAAGAGTTTCGCCACGACTGCAAAATGACAATTATCAAATCGTCATAAAAGCCGACAAGGTATCATTAGATGAACATGCTGGTAGATTCAACGCCCCAACTGTTGATGAGGTTGCTGTTATCATGGTTGGTGATCCAGTTGACAAAAGATCTATAAAAATTACACGGCGAGACAACACTGTCAGTACGATTTCGGATCTACACCGTTCATATGACGCACTACAATATCCATTGATATTTTGGCAAGGACAAGATGAATATCATCTTAATATCAAACAATATGATCCAAACACCGGTAAATTTGACAATTATCTATTTACTTTCTTACTGTATGTATAGATTTTAATTTCATATTGCATTTTATTTTTTATTTTTTTAGGTGATTACAGAAATAATAAAGTTAGCTCAATGAACTACTACGCACACCGAATAATGGTTAGGCAACATCAAGACAATTATATCCTTCGATATCGTCAGCTGTTCCATCAATACATTGTTGATATGTATGCTAAGGTCGAAAGCGAACGCTTGCGATTCCTTCGATTCAACCAGGCAAAACTACGATCGGAAGAATATATTCACTTACGAGATGCTGTTGCTGGAAACATCGATGGAAAATTTAAATCCCAATGACATCGGTAATGCTTTCATTTTACCTTCAAGCTACATTGGCAGTCCACGGAACATGCAGGAATACATACAAGATGCGATGACTTACGTACACTCACGTGCATTCACATGTAATCCGAATTGGGAAGAGATACAAACTTTACTATTGCCAGGACAACAAGCCATTCATCGTCATGATTTAACTGCACGTGTATTTAAACAAAAATTGAAATCCTTAATTGATTTTATTGTTAAATATTCAATTTTTGGTATCACACGTTGTTGGCTGTATACGATAGAGTGGCAAAAGCGAGGTTTGCCTCATGCCCACATTTTGGTTTGGCTTAAAGATAGAATCCGTCCTGAAGAAATCGATCAAATAATTTCAGCCGAAATTCCAGACCCATTAATTGATCAAGAATTATTTGATATTGTCACCAAACACATGATCCATGGGCCATGCGGTGCTTTCAACATGACGTCACCGTGCATGGAAAATGGAAAATGTAAAAAAAAACTTCCCAAAGCCGCATACGAATGACACGATCACGGATATTGATGGTTATCCAATGTATCGCCGCAGAAGTACTGAGAATGGTGGCCACACATTTACAATGCGACTGCCGAACTTTCCAAATCAAGTTGAGTTTGATAATAAGTGGGTGGTACCATACTCACCACTACTTTCAAAAACTTACAAAGCTCATATCAATATTGAGCTTTGCAGTTCTGTTAAATCAATTAAGTATATTTGTAAATATGTAAACAAAGGCAGTGATTTGGCTATATTTGAAGTACAAAACATAAATAAAAATGACGAAATAGCACGATACCAAATGGGCAGATACATTAGCAGCAATGAAGCTATTTGGCATATTCTCAGCTTTCCCATCCACGAAAGAGATCCTGCTGTCCAACATCTGGCAATACATCTTGAAAACGGTCAACGTGTATACTTCACTGAAGAAAATGTTCTCCAAAGAGCGTTCAAATCTCCAAAAACGACTCTAACTGAATTTTTTACATTGTGTCAAAAACGTGATGTTTTTGGCCAATTCGCGAAGACATTGGTGTTTGGTGATGTTCCACGTTATTTCACATGGAACAAATCCAGTAAAAAATGGGAGCCACGGAAACAAGGAAAACCACATCCTTCCATTACAGGCATATTCAAAGCTAAGACATTGGGGAGACTTTACACGGTACATCCAAAGCAACGTGAGTGCTTCTATTTACGTTTGTTATTGGTGAATGTTCCGGACCAACGTCTTTTGAATTTTTACGAACAGTTAATGGTCGAGTATTCAATACATACCAGGATGCATGTCGTGAACTGCAATTGCTAGAAGACGATAACCATTGGGATTTAACACTTGCTGATGCTGCGTTGACATCAACACCGAATAACATTCGTCAGTTGTTTGCAATTATTTTGATGACATGTTATCCCTCGCAAGCACAAATTTTGTGGGAAAAATATAAAAATTGTATGACAGAAGACATCTTGCACCGAATTAGACAAACAAATCAATGCCACAACATAGATTATACACCAGAGATGTACAATGAAGCATTGGTCTTGATCGAGGATTCATGTGTTCTTATTTCAAATTTACCACTTATCATTATGGTATGCCATCACCTAATCGTCCAGCCACCGACTTAGTCAATACCGATTTACAACGGGAAAATCAATATGACCATGGAAGTTTAGCAATAATTATCATGAACAGTGAACCATTACTGACAGCAGAACAAAAAAATATTTATGATCGGATTATGCTGGCTGTTGCTGCTGAACAAGGCGGTTTTCTTTTCTTGGATGCACCCGGTGGAACCGGTAAGACATTTTTAATATCGTTGATTCTTGCCAAAATACGGTCGCAACAAAAAATCGCATTAGCAGTAGCATCGTCGGGCATTGCGGCTACTTTACTGGATGGTGGGCGAACAGCACATTCAACATTCAAGCTGCCATTGGACGTTCGTAATAAACCAGATGCAATGTGTAACATCAAAAAGAATAGTTGAATAGCTGCAGTATTGCGGAAGAGTTCTATAATAATTTGGGATGAGTGCACAATGGCACAGAAATATTCACTTGAAGCATTAAACAGAACTATGCAAGATTTAAACAGCAATAATAAACTTTTCGGTGGTGCTATCTTACTTTTGTCTGGTGACTTCCGGCAGACCTTACCGGTTATACCTCGCTCTACTTTCGCGGATGAGATTAATGCATGTTTGAAACAATCATTCTTATGGCGAAGTGTTGAAACACTTCGATTGACCATAAATATGCGAGTACATATGCAAAATGATCCATCAGCACAAATATTTTCCGAACAACTACTAGATATTGGGAACGGTAAAATAGAACTGCAACCAAATACGCAATGCATTAAACTTCCAGACAATTTTTGCACTGTTGTTCAGGATAAAAATGAATTGATTCAGAGTATTTTCCCGGATATACAGAATAATTATTTAAATCATGAATGGCTTAGTCAACGGGCGATTTTGGCAGCCAAAAACGTTGATGTTGACGAAATTAACTTCCAGATACAACAGTTGTTACCAGGTGATCTAATGTTTTTTAAATCAATCGATACTGTTGTTGATGAAAATGAAAGTGTAAATTTTCCGATAGAATTTTTAAATTCATTAGATATCCCTGGAATGCCACCACATAATCTTCGATTAAAGATTGGTTCCCCTATTATTCTCCTCCGTAATTTGAATCCACTTCAATTATGTAACGGTACGCGTTTGGTCATCAAAAGATCACCGGAAACATTCTTGAAGCAACCATTTTGGCTGGGAAGTTTAAAGGAAAAGTGGTTCCTGCTGCCACGTATTCCGATGATACCATCAGATTCTACCATGCCCTTCAAAAGGCTACAGTTTCCAATTCGTTTAGCTTTCGCCATGTCTATAAATAAATCTCAAGGTCAAACAATGTCCATTTATGGTTTAGATTTGGAAAATCCATGTTTTTCTCATGGGCAACTATATGTTGCGTGTTCACGTGTTGGGAAACCGTCGAATCTATTTGTGTTAGCTAAAGACAGGTTAACCAAAAACATTGTGCACCGATTGGTGTTAAATTAAATTGAAATTGAAAAATTAAACGGAAATAATAAATCTGATAAATTTTTATTTTGTACCTATTGATTTCTGCTTAATATCAAATGTAAGAACATTTTAATTAATTGTGTTCAACGTACTTCCCCATGGTACTTCCCCTTCAAATCTCAATCCAGTGAATTTATATACCAACATCAACATTTTCGTCTTTGTTCGTAAATAATTTCATTGTACTAAAGGGTTATAGTAGTAGAAAGTCAAATAAGGAGACCACCATATTATTTTACAAATACCATGTGTGTGAAAAAGCATAGTGGACTCCGTGACTGATGTTCTCTTATATTGTTCCTCTTAGATTGTTTACTATAATGTAATATAACAAAAACTTTAGCCACAGCAACGCGTGGCCGGGTCAGCTAGTATATATATATATATATCTGTTGTGTTCTATTGTCTTTGAATAGTTCATGGATGTAGTCTGTCCATCTCTTTAATTTGTCGTTAGTATTCAACACAAGTTTCCCATTTGCATCTTTCAGTATTCCCGGTTTTCTTGATTTATTGTTGTGAGTCAATTCTTTAATTTTATCAAGTTTGTTAAAAGTATCATGTCTTTTCTGGTATTCTTCTATTTCTGCGCATTGTTCTTTTAGTCATTGTCCTTTCGCTTTCTTAATTCTGTATTTTATTTGTTTATCCACTTTTTTGTACATCTGATTATCTTTGTTCTGATATTGACGTCTTTCTTTCAATTAATCTAAAATTTCTTCCGTCATCCATACCTTCTTTTTATATCTGGATTTTATTAGAATTTCTTTTTGACTTTTATCTATTTCTATCTTTATTAAAAACATTAATCCGTTGTTGATTTCATCTGCCAGGCGTTGCCTTAGGAGTGGGATACTTAATTTACTTGTATCGATTTTTGTATTTGTTGTCATTCGCTGTGTTATTTTCATTTTGAGCCTAATTTTGGTCACTACTTGTGACGTTTTGCGGATTTGTTGCGGACGGTTTTTGTGGATATAATTGCGTTCCTGTATATTTGTCAAACTAATACATAGTCTATTTGGTTTCTTACAATTCTCTCTTCTTGATCTGCTGGTGACTTCCAGGTATATAGTCTTCTCTTTGGCATTTTGAACAATGTATTAGCTATAACAAAATTATTGTTTTGGCAAAATTCGATAAGCATGTCACTCCTTTCGTTTCTGTTGCCCAGACCATATCCTCCTGTACATTCTTTAACTTTTTTTCTCCAACCTTTGCGTTAAAGTCTCCCATAATAATTGTTAAATCTTGGGTTTTATTGGATTTTAAAATGTTGTCTACGTCTTCATAGAAAGTTTCAATATCGCTCTCTGGTTTGTCTGCACTTGGAGAATGAACTTGGTGGATGCTTATTTTGGGTTTTTTCGGGTTTAATTGTAAGAGTATAATTCTGTTGGAGTATGGAGTGAAATTGATTACAGCTTCATCAATGTTTTTGTTTAATATTATCCCGACACCATATCTGTGTGAAACGTCTTGACTTCCTGAATAAAATATTGCTTTATTGTTGATTTTTATTTTTCCGGAGTCAGGCCATTGGACATCGCTGATTCCTAAAATATCTATATTCAGAATTTTCATTTCTTTTAACAGCATTATGCACTTTTCCAGCTTGATGTAGACTTCTAACATTCGAAGTCGCTACTTTGCAAGGTTTCCGCATGTTGACGACCGGGGAGGCCCTGCAGTCTTGTGAGTTTTCTCCTCTGCTGGATCTTCTTTTCCGAGTTTCATAATTAGTAGAGTGTTTAGTTATATTATTAGTCATGATGATTAACTAGGCATGCTGTATGAGCTTTTAATGCATTGGTTTCCCGTTGCCTTGTGCATCTCCACGCCGTTGACCATGTCCGGTTCGTCCGAAAAAAGTTTTAAGAGGAAGTAAATAAGAATTTCTAAATATCTTACCTTTCTACCTTGGGAAAAATACGGAAACAACAGAGTATTGCTAATACCATACGCAAGCATTAAATAACGTAATGTAACTGACTCCAAATAGGATAAAACTGTGATATATTCGACCGAGCCATCTCTCCTGGACTTACCCTATTGTTTCACACTTCACTGTTGTGGCTAGGTTCAATGCCCGTATTTAAACTAACATTTATATATTTATCACTACCACACAAGTTGAAAATGCTTGGTACGTATTTTTCTTATTTTTTAATGAAATTGGAATTAAAGAATCTTTAGTTTATCATGAGTCCAAATTAAAATTTAAAGTGGGCTTTGACAGTAAACTCACAACTCAGCAAATTCAGAAATTAATCCAAAATATTGTACAGTGCAGCATTGGCATATAATATGGAGGGCTGAAAATTTGGGACCTCGCGATGGAACTGGAGTTTTGGAGGTAAAAAAAGTCTCGGTTAAAGTCTCTAAAATTACTGACCTTTTCGGTTTGTTTATAAAATGAAAAAAACGACTTGGAAAATTATTTTTAACACGATAGGAAGTTCCTCGGAAAGGCGATTTGGTCACAAGGCCAATATAAGAGTTGGAAAAAATTCAATAAGCCGAAGAAAGTTGGGAGTTACTAGAGGATGCTAGAGGGTCAAAAAAAGTACCATTTGGACGATCCCCTACAGATAAACATTCAAAAAAAGTTTAAAAAAGGCGTCACAATCTTTTATCCAACATCGCAACAAACCGAACAAATGCATCAAATATTTTAAAATCAGTCTTATTTTAACTGATTTTAATAAGAAGTCGACTTTGTTGATCTTCGAATATTTAACCTCGGCACCAACGTAAATGCAAAATGGGAACAGGTCATAGAAATTAAGGCGAGAATAGAACGAGCTAGAGCAGCATTTAGCAATATGTAAAAGCTCCTCATAAGCAAGGATTTGTCTCTTCCCCTAAAACTACGTCTAGTTAAGTGCTACATTTTTCCGATCTTGCTGTATGGCGTGGAGGCCTGGACGCTGACGGAGATGCTAACGAGAAAACTAGAAGCATTCGAAATGTGGGTGTACCGACGCATTCTTCGTATATCCTGGACCGAACATGTCACCAACATAGAGGTACTCCAAAGAATCGAAAAGGAGAAAGAAATCGCGAATACGGGATGAATAATCGTGGATGAATTAAACAAAGAAAGCTTGAATATCTAGGCCACATATTGAGACACGATAAGTACCGTGTGCTACAATTGATTGTCCATGGAAAAATAGACAGTAAGCGAGGGCCAGGCAGGAGAAGACACTCGTGGCTCCAAAATCTGTGGAAGTGGTTCGGGCTCACATCGGTCGAACTATTCAGAAGCGCCGCAAACAAGATCAAAATTGCCATGTTAATAGCAAACGTTCGCAACGGACAGGGCACTTGAAGAAGAAGAAGCAGAAGAATATTTAACATTCCGCATATGAATTTCGCACCAAAGTAACATTCCATACACGCGTTTGACACTTCCCCTTCTATTGGTTGAAACATGGTTGCGTGTCGCAAAGGACCAATAGAAAAAAAAGTAGGTGCTAAATACATACACGGAATGTTTAGATCCAACGGTATAGCAGGCTTTTTACAGGTATACCTTTTACTTAATTTTATTTAATTTTACCCAATTTTAAACATGATTTAATTATGTTTAAATCTATTTAACTTTACTTAATTTTATTTAGTTTTAATTTTATTCTATTCTATGTTAGTAAAACGTTGAAAAATTTCCGATTAAGAATATTCGAGTCATCAATTTGTAAAATAAAATAGCAATTAATATCGGTATCCTTTCAAGGAAAAAATATGATTAAAATGCCAGATGTTGGTAGTTCAGATTTCTTTCTTAGTTGGCTTAGTTACCTTACTGGACAAACAGTGTGACTTGTTATCCTAGCGCTAGCCTTTTATACAGATAGATAATTTTTTGCACAAATTGTGTTTCTTATTTACATTTATTAATGTTCCTCCAAAAAGTGTCATCTCTATAATATAGGCGTGGATCTAATTTTGTGCACCTGAATATATTTAAAAACTTAATTATTACTTCTACTTGAACTGTCAACTTCCTGTTTATTTATATACATTTTCTGACTTCATGAGGTTTCGTAATATTTCGGTGACATCTAGAACCTTCTAGATGTTTAATACTTCTTCTTTTTCCACACGCAACTTATTCCATATGCAATAAATCTTACAGATCAATATACCAGTGTTCTATAATAGGAAAGTGTATTATGTACTTTCTATTATAAAGTTTATAAACAATTCAGTGTTTTAACGATAATAAATAATTTTTAATGTAAAACTGGAAATAATTTTTAAACCTATGAATTTTTATTTAGGTTTGATTGACTACTAAATAATTCACACAAGACACAAGATAACTATTGTTTTTTTATACCAAATTTGATCAAAGAAAGTTATCAATTTCAACATACTATAATGCGTTGTTTTTAGGTGATCCCTTATATTGGATGATAAACTGGGGAACGTTTCTGTATCGTAAACCCGTCCAAAGATATATATGTGGCGTAATATTTTGGCATCACAACGGGGCTTTATGTTCAATAGCAGTTTTCGCGTACTTAAGTAAAGCCACTGCAGTTGAACTTTTAGAATATCTAGCTACAGCTACCTCGTTAACTTATGTGAGTATTTTAAAATTATAGCTAAGTTAAAATGTTTTAATAGTTATTGAACCAACAAGTGTATTAATAAGAGCGATTAACAATTGAGATATTTAAACGCGTAAGCGGAGCGAGAAACAACAATTTTTTTAGCTTTCATTAACTTTATTCAAAGTTTAATTTTCCTTAGTGGTAGTTTTATTCGACTGGTAATATCCCCGAAGACTGGTTAAAGTCCGAATTCATAACACTACCAAAAAAACAACGTCGGAAAAACGAATGATAAGCCTTATGAGCCACACTTTGAAAATATTTCTACGCATTATCCACAGTAGAATCAGAGATAAATGTGAAGAAGATCAGGATGAAACACAATTTGGCTTCAGAAATGGACTGGGAACTCGGGACGCCCTCTTTGCACTAAATGTATTACTGCAGAAATGTCGAAAATAAAGGAAAGACGTCTTTGCTGTATTTATTGACTATGAAAAGGCCTTTGATCGAGTACAGAATCACAAAATAATTACAATATTAAAAGATAAAGGAGTTGATAGTCCAGACATACGATTCATAGAAAAGTTATACTGGCGTCAAACAGCGACAGCTTGCATAAACGGAAAATCAACAGAAATATCTAAAATACAAAGAGGTGTCAGACAGGGTTGTATACTATTATTTAATTTATATTCAGATAGAATATTGAAGGAAGCGCTGCATAATTTGGAATGGGGCGTGAAAGTTAATGGAATTCTGATAAATACAATCAGATATGCAGACGATACAGTTATTTTAAGTGATGGCATGAATGGATTACAATGCCTTTTAGATGCCATTGATACAGTGGGAAGAGAGTTTGGCCTAAACATAAACTGTTCAAAAACAAAACACATGGTGTTTAGCCGTTTAGCACATCAAGATGCACGGTTTTATGTTGATGGTCATATAATTCAAAGAGTGTCCAGTTTTAAATATCTTGGTTGCCATATTACTGAACAACTAGATCAAGATCAAGAGATAAAATGTAGAATCGGTATAGCCCGCACGACATTTTTAAAAATGAGGTCATTCTTCTGTAATGATAACTTGAAACTTCTGTAATGATACGAAAGCGTATGGTAAAATGCTACATTTGGTCAGTCCTCTTATATGGTGTCGAAACATGGACATTAAAAATGTCCACCATTAATCGTCTGGAGGCCTTTGAAATGTGGCTGCACAGACGTATACTAAAAATTCCATGGATGGCTATAATGACAAATGTGGCAATCCTTGAGAGAGCAAATGCTGCTCGCGAGCTGCTTGATAACATCAAATGTAGAAAGATGGAATATTTTGGACACATAGTCCGATGTCCGATGAAGGGAAGACCGATGTAATATTCTTCAACTTATTATGATGGGTAAAATCGAAGGACCCAGAGGAATTGGTAGAAAACAGTCCTCTTGGTTGAAGAATATCAGAGAGTGGACAGGAATAAAGAAAGCTGAGCAACTCTTTAGAATAGCTCGAGACGGAGACAGTTTCGCCATGTTAATCGCCAACGTCAAGGGGACTTGATAAGGCACGTTAAGAAGAAGAAGGTAGTTTGAATATTGTAAACATTAATATTCGAAAAAGTACAATTACTGAAATTAAAGGAAGGTATTGATAAATGATTATCTGCTGTATAGCATTTTGACAAATTTAAATTTAAGTCTTCTTGGACCTATGTAAATTCTGTAATAGAAAAAGAAGTGGTGCTGAAGGAAGTACTTTGACAAGGTTTAATGCTATTTTGTCGCAAGAGTTTTTTAGCCGTCTCAACTTTATTCTGCATAGAATTATCTGTATAACCTTCTGCTATAGCAGTCGATTTCCAGCTACCTAGTCCTTTAATAGCTGAAAAGTCTGCACTGAATATAAATAGGTATGTTTGGTTGCCTACACCACAGGTCACTGCCAATCACAGAGCGTTTAATTAATTTATGCAAGCAATGTATGTTGAGTATCCTATAATAAAATCGTTCATTAATAGGAATCATTAAAGAGTGTCAAAATTGATCATAAATGGACGGTCGACGGAAAATAATTTTTATTTAATTGATATTTAATACAGAAGACTGATGTATAGTGGATTTAATTATTAATTTTTATAAATAAAATATTCATGTTTTGTACAATTTAAATATCCTAATAGATTTTAGGTTATTGTTGTACTATTTAATACGATTTCTGTATGCTTATATTAAAGTTTCATCATTTGTTTCTGCTTTCGGGTCTCCGTAATAGGTCTATTGTCCTGCTGTAGTGGGTGTTAGTGTTCTTCTTTGATGGTCTGTTAGATATGCCTTGTCCTTATCAGCTGTTACTATTATTATGAAGTCATCTTCCTTCAGAGCTTTTTTTTAGAATATTTTCTTTTAATTTTGTGCTTTTCTCCAGCTTTCTTTTGCACCGTATTCTCCATTTTTGAGTATTGATAGTTCTTGACAATGAAATAGACCAATTCTACAACGATTTAAAAGAAATGCTGAAAAGAATAAAAAGCAACACATTAACATAAAGCGATCTTAATGCCAAGGTGGGTCAAGGTAAGGTAAGAGAACAATTAGAAAACTATGGAATTGGAAACAGAAATGACAGAGGAGATCGATTGATTCAACGTTGCCAAAGCGAAGACTTCGTAAGAACAAACACCCTTAGTAGCAAATATCAAATTGAGGATTGCTACAGCTAAAAGAAAACACCAAAAGGCATCAGTAAACATTAGAAAACTCAAAAACAATGAAACAAATAAAGCGTACACAGAGGAAATAAACAATAGGTTCTCTAATATGGCAACTGAGAATGATGTTGAAAAGTCATGGACCACCATAAAAGAATCATTTGATGAGTTGAACAACACTTTTCTACTCGAGAGTAAAACAACTACCAAGAATGAGTAGATGACAGAAGAAATATTAGAGATGATGAAACAACGCAGGCAGTGTAAGATCAGGCAGGACGAAGTAGGGTACCGAAATATACACAGTCAAATTCGTAAAGAAATTATAGAGGCGAAGGAGATCTGGATGACTACACTTTGCGCCGAGGCTGAAAGCCTATATAAACTCGGCGACAGATTCAATCTTCACAAGAAAATTAAGGAAATTGCTGGTGTCTTCAAGAAAAAACAAGTCACTGGTATACATAATGACCAAAATGAATTAATAACGGACCCTAGCGATATACTTAATACTTGGAAAATGTACACAGCCAATTTGTTCAATGATGACAGAACACAAAAACCACCACAACTGGGAGACCATTTGTATGGCCCAAGTATTTTGAAAGCTGAAATTGTACACGCTATCAAACTATTAAAAAGTAACAAAACCCCAAGACCAGATGATATGTACGCAGAAACAATCAAGTTACTTAATGAAGAAAACCTAGACATTATTGTCAAGCTCTTTAACGACTTCTACGATACGGGCCAGATTCCAAAAGATTGGCTTCGATCTACATTTCGCCTACCAAAAACACCACGTGCGAACTTCTGCAAAGACCACCGACTAATAAGCCTAATGAGTCACTTTTTAAAACTTTTCCTGAGAATACTTCACACTAGATTGTTTAAGAAATGTGAAGAGGTCAGTGGATGGAGTCCGTTTGGTTTCAAAAATGGACTTGGCACGAGAGAAGCGATCTTTAGTATGCATTGATACAGAATTGTTTAGATCAAAGAAAGGATGTTTTTATCTGTTTCATCGATTACGAGAAAGCATGTAAAACATGAATTGATGATAAAATACCTACAAGAGTTGGGATTGGATGCAAAGGATGTAAGAATCATCGCCAATCTGTATTGGAATCAGACAGCAACAGTACGTCTTCAAAATTCCAACGAAACAGAAGATTTCTCTGTTAAAAAAGGAGTAAGGCAAGGTTGTATACTATCCCCAATGCTGTTCAATTTATACGTAGAAAAAGCCTTCGCAGAAGCAGTGGAAGACTCTAATAAGGGTATTAAAGTTAACGGCATATTTATTAATAACATCAGGTATGCCGATGATACAGCCATAGTGGCAGATAACATCGAAGATCTTTAATGCCTTTTAAATGATCTAACTCTTGCAAGTGAAGCTCGGGGTTTGAAAATAAATATCAAGAAGACAAAATCAATAATTATAAGTACAAATGATTACCCCAACGCAAAGATATATGTCTCTGGAGAAGAAATCGAACAAGTCAGGCAATTCAAATACTTGGGATGTTTGCTGAATGAGGGTTGGGACCCCGAGAATGAAATAAAGAGCAGAGTTGAACAAGCCAGAAATGCTTTTTTGAGGCTTCGTAAGTTTCTGACTGATCGCAAATTGGACTTCAACCTCCGATACAAGATGCTTAAGTGTTACGTGTGGCCTGTTCTCCTATACGGAATGGAAGCATGGACGTTAAAAGCCAGTTCCATTAACAAGCTTGAAGTGTTTGAAATGTGGTGCCTGCGTCGAATGCTCAGAATATCATGGACGGACAGGGTCAGAAATGAGGAAGTACTCAGAAGAGCGGACTTACAGGATAGGGAACTTTTTAGTTATGTAAAAAGTAAGAAGACTGCATACTTGGGGCACATAATACGAGGAGAACGATACACTTTTCAGCAACTGATACTCGAAGGGAAGATAGAGGGTAGGAGAGGTCTCGGACGTAAAAAAATGTCATGGCTGCGCAATATTCGACAATGGACAGGAATCCACAGCTATGAAATGCTTCGCAATGCTGCTAAAAATAGAATTATTTAATCCAGAATATTTAACATCTCACCTGACAAGACGATGTACGGTGGACGCCTACGCAGAAATGCACGGCACCTTAAGAAGAAGAATTAATTTTTTTATTAACAAAATAAAATGTTAATAATACATTTAAACATCGAGGAATTACCGTATTTTAAATTTGTATGAAATTTTCTCCCAATCGGTCAAATAGTTTAAAAGTTATTTAATTTATTTATTCCTTAGGCTAAATATTTAAACTATTAAAATTGCTCTATTAATGATGCTAGACACATTTAGCAAATTTACTAGGATTCTTTAAGACTTAAACTATCTCAGACGTTAAATGCATATTGCGTTTTCATCGAAATTATTTACAAAATAAACGTTTGAAAAAGGGATATGTTTTTCACTTATAGACCATTGTAATACCTTCTATATTTTTCAAGATACAGACTTGTACGTACAACCATTGGATAGCTGGTAAAAAACTCACATTAAAAAAAACCTTTTATGACCAATAGGAAGAGATATTTTGTTCCATTGGAAAGCATAAAGACGAAAATATTGAATTTTACAGCTGAAGATAAGGAAACATCTAATATTATTGTGCAGCTCTTGAAGAACACTCTTGAAAAGTACAACATCTCAAGAAAGTTAGTTTCATTCCGCGGCGATAATACTAATACTTACTTTGGTGGTAAAAACCGAGGTTGTCAAAACAATGTTTACTACAAACTAAAATCACAGATGAATCCAAATTTAAAGAGAATGGGTTGTGCGGCTCACACTATTCACAACACTTTGCAATGTGGCTGCAATATGTTACCATTTGACGTGGAATAAATTATGGTGAAAATTTATTCACATTTTTATCGTTTGACTGTTCGTGTCATACATTTGAAAGAATTTTGTGAAACCGCAAACGTTGTATACCAGAAAATTTTTGGTTATGGGAAAACTCGCCTTTTGGCAATGTTCACATGCGTGCAATCAATCTTACGAGTTTATGATGGATTAAACGTGTATTTAATGGAAAGTTTAAACAGCCCAAAATTACTGAGGGATTTTTTTAAGAATTCATGTTCCAAAGTTTGGTTGTTGTTCATTCTTGATCAGGTAAAATCAGCTTTACATCTAGGCAATGCAAGTCTGTCTTGCATGGCATATCTCTTGCCTTATCTGTTTACATCAAAGCTATTTCTGTGCAATTTTCGATACCATTTTCATTGTTGCTAACAAAAGAAATATACCAAAACATTAACTTTAGATATTTTACCTGGAAATTTCAGTAAAGCATTAAATATATTAAAATATAAATCACAATATATTCTTTTTCTTTTTAGCCTTCTGTCTTCCAAGTTTGGACATAGGCCTCTCCCAACTCCTTCCATCGGTCTCTATCCTGAGCAACATAATTCCAATTCGTTTTGGTTATTCTTTTAATTTCATCAACCCATCTCATCTGTGGTCTTCCTGTCGGTCGTTTACTTTCGTAAGGTCTCCAATATTGTATTGTAGTATTCCAACGTTGGTCTTTCTGTCTAGCAGTGTGGCCCGCGAATTGCAATTTTTATTGTTATGTCCTCGACTTTTGTTTTGGATCTTACCCCTTCGTTCCTCTTTCTATCTGACAGTCGTATACCTAACATTTCTCTTTCCATTGTTCTTTCTGTTGTGGCTAGTTTATTCATGTTTGCCTTAGTTAGGGTCCAGGTTTGACATCCATATGTCATGATAGGAAGGATGTATTGATTGAACACTTTGCTCCTCAAGTATTGGGGTATTTTGCGGTTGTTAAATATCCAACTAAGTTTTCCAAATTCTGCCAAATTCTGAATGTGCTCGCTATAGTCACTATGTCGTCAACAAATCTGAGGTGGTTTAACTTGTTGCCATTAATGTTAATGCCATAGGTTTGTAGTTATAAAAACGTCTTCTAGGGCTAGGTTAAAAAGCTTTGGCGATATTACGTCTCCTTGTCTTACTTCTCTCTTAATAGGGATGGGATTTGTATTTTCGTCTAGTTGTACTATCATAGTTGTATTTTCATATATATTATGTATTAGTTGCCTGTATCTCGAGTTTATTCTACAATTATTAATAGCTTGTTCTATGACCCACATCTCGATAATAATAAATGCCTTTTCATAGTCGAAGAAGGCAAGAAATACGGGTAGCTGGTATTCATTTGCCTTCTCTATCAATGTTCTCATTGTCAGCAGATGGTCTGATATACTATATCCTTTGCGGAAGCCAGCCTGTTCAACCGGTTGGTAATTATTCATTTTGTAGGTTAACCGGTTATTAATAATTCTCATAAATAGTTTGTATACTTGACTGAGCAATGATATAGGTCTATAATTCTGTAGATCACATTTGCCCCTTTTTTGTGTAAGAGTATTACTAGACTCTCGTTCCAGTCTTTAGGGATCTGGCTATTATGGAGACATCTATTAATTAGCTCTGTTAGTACAGGGATTGTTAATGTCTTGCTTGTTTTCAAGAGCTCGTCAATTAAACCGTCGTGTCCTGGAGCTTTATTATTTTTTAGATCTTTTAAAGCTCTTTCTATTTCGTATCCCTTTATATTTGGTAGTACTTCTGATCCCACGTTTTTTATTTTTCTTTTTACGTTCTTCTTTGTTGTTTCATTAGGCTGGTCTTGCGAGCTGTACAAGGATGTGTAGAAGTCTTCGACAATATTTGTTATTTTACATTTGTCCTTCTCTACCTTATTGTTAGCGTCTTTAATTTTGATGATTTTTTGAACTCCCAGTGCGGGTTTTAGACATTTTAAGCCTCTGTTGTTTTCAATGACTCGCTCTATTAAGTTCTCGTTCCATTTTTGTATGTCGCGTTTTAGTTCTTTTCTAATTGTTTTATTAAGTTCTCTATATTCTTGAGTATGGCGTTTGTTTTGCGCTAGTAGTTGTCTTCTTTCCGTCATTAGCTGTTTAGTTTCATTGCTTATTTTGTCTTCTTTATTTCTTTTTTTTTTTTGTTTGCGACCTGTAGCCCTCCTGCGAGAAAGATTTTATTTAGGTTTCTATTAATCTTGTCAATTTGATCTTGATTATGTGAAGGATCAGATTCGAACTTATCCGCTAAGACCTCTCGGAATTGCTCTTCATTTGTTTTTGGTTTAAAGGCATCTATCCTCGTTGTTTTTTTAAAAATCCGTTTTCTCTCTCCTTTCATGTTAATATTTATTTTTGCTCTGACTATACGACGGTCACTGCCCGTTGTTACGTTGTTTATTGTTGTGACATCTTCAGATATTCCTTTGTTGTTTGAGAGAAAATAGTCTATTTTATTTTTGGTAGTTCCGTTGGGTGCGACCCATGTCCACTTTCTGTTAGGTTTCTTTTTGTAGAAGGTATTCATAACATACATGTTTTCTTGTTACAGGAATTCTATGAGTTCTTCTCCTCTTGTGTTTCTTGTGCCGAATCCAAAGTTTCCAATCTTGCTTTCAGAGTTTTCAATCTTACTTCCAATTTTGGCGTTAAAGTCTTCCATTATTATTATTTTGGATTCTTTGTTGTTGTCTATAGCTTTTTTAACGTCTTCGTAAAAAGAATTTATTTCCTCATCGGTTGCATTTTTAGTTGGAGCATAAACTTGCACAATCTTAATTTTAGTTTTTGGATTTAGTTTTAAGACCA
Organism: Diabrotica balteata; assembly: GCA_918026665.1. NCBI lineage: Eukaryota > Metazoa > Arthropoda > Insecta > Coleoptera > Chrysomelidae > Diabrotica > Diabrotica balteata. The sequence continues at coordinate 115,112,253 of OU898282.1, forward strand.
TCTATGTAACCCTCTCTGATATGCAGTCAATTATTTGAATTTGAGATTTTCTCTTCTTGTTGATTAAGATACCTACTCCACCATATGTGTAGTCATCCCTGCCTTTATAATAGAGTCTGTTGGCTGAATGTAAGTCCCCTTATCCTTCACCTCTTCTTTTAACTTCTGACAGTCCCATTATGTCCCAATTCAAGTTCCCCAATTCCTCTTCTAGTTCGTTTCGTCTTTTGCTATGGAGCGGATGTCGTATGTTGCTATATGAAGTTGTTTGTTCTTTTTTTTTTCAATGTCGACTTGCCCCCCCCCCTCCAGAATTCTCGGGGCAGACCATTGTTACGGTGTGGAATAGAATTCCTAGCCACCTGGGGTACCTTCCGTGTTTCTGTATACAATATATTATATCCAATAAATAATATCAAAAACCTACACAATAATATGTGATAATGTTCAGTTTTATTCTAAACTATAAAGTTTATTAAACTGGCAACATGAATTTTGATTGTAACTTGCAGCAAAATAGTATAAAAAATTGAACGCGCTTTAATTTTTCCTATAGCACAGGAATTGCCTCAAAATAGTGCGTGGGCATGCGCTGTTGCATAATCTGTCTTGCTTTGCTCTCGCCTAGCATGAAAATTCTATAATGTAAAACCATCTCAAAAAACGTGTTCAAAAATTACTTTTAATCACTTCATGACTTGATTATTTTAATTTAACCTGAATTGCAATTGTTTTTTTTTTCTATAGGCTAAGATTTTCAATCGGTAGTCTTAATATTTGAAGGTGAAGAAGTAGCTGCGATTGAAATGACACAGACTTTGGACGATTTCCTGCAATTTTTGAAAACAGGTGGATTCACATTTCCTGTTGTCAGCTGTATTGAACTAAATAAACAAAACAGACGCGGAACTCGGTTTTGATAAACAAACAGTGTTGCAAACAACTCTTCCATTTTATCAAACTTGCATCGATTATCTCGAGCAGTGGATATCACAGTTTGAAGATGTACTCTTATTTGGATGGGCTTCACTCGCTACCGAGTCGAATTGGAATGAAGTCGAGGCAACGAATAAATTCATGGCAGAGAATAATTGGATTAGCGCAGAAGAAAATAATGTTGAATTATTTGTCCAGTTCGGATATGTAAATAAATTTGTGATCAGTGATAAAATTACAGCTTGGAACGAAAATTACACGAAACCACATCAACGTTGGGTTAAATGCTTCCAACACTTCGAAAAGAATCACGTTCCGTACAAACGTTTTTCAAGATCTATTGAATTCATCTTTTGTTTACCAGATACTTCTGCGAACATCAAACGCGTTTTTTTTTATTGATTACAGATTGAGTGTCACGAGTCACTAACTCAAGCTTCGGATGGTAATACCATCATCCTGAAGTGGGTTAAAGGACACAATAGGAATAAAGGCAACCGCATTTCTGACCAATTATCTAGGAAGTTGGCAGGCCTAAGACTCTTAGGACCTGGGGATCTTTTTGGTTGGTCAACTACAACAATCGCAGAAATTTTCAAATGTCACTTCCATATGCAAATCGTAAAAAGATGGGAAGAAGGGAAAGGATGTAAACTTGCCAGGGTAACACTAAGTAACCTTAAAGAGTCTACATCAAAGAAGTACTTGGAAATGACCAGGAAAAATCTACGTTTGGCTGGTTTTTTAACTGGTCATTGTCAACTAAGGAAACACCTCTACACACCGGGGCTAGTAGACACACCTCTATGTAGGAAGTGTGAACGAGAAGACGAAACTGTAGAGCATGTTCTATGTGAATCCTGGTGACTTGGCCACCTTCCTAGAAATGGCAGGATGGACAATGAGCTAAGGTTGCATCCTCCCAGCTCCCTGGGAGGATGCACAATGGGTCAATTGTGGAATAAGTGCTGTGAAACTTAACTCGCCCTCCCTACTCTACAGATACAGATTATTGATTACAAAAATATGGTCAGCCGAAAAATATATTGATTTATTGAAGTTTTTAAAAGGTCGCCGTCATTGTTAAAGCAAATTTCATCGCAAGACAAATATGATTTTAAAATATAAGCGGTGCAAAGAATCAATGTATTTTGTTCGTTGAAGTAAATTTAAAATATGAATGGATTGATTTTTAAATGTTTTGAAGCTGTTTTCTTGTAGCATGTTTAACAATTATTTTTATTACAAGATTATGTCTTAATTGGTGGTAATGGTAATTACGTTCTTATGTTAACCTAAGGTTACATTAACATGGAAATCCAACATCAGTTGATTTTCTAATTTTTCCTTTTTTAAAAATGATTTGCGGATTGGAAGTCGAAACATCAAAAACTAACAATATAATTATTATAACCAATTATTGATAATCCTATCAAAAATATCATTGTCAACATAAAAATGTTAAATAATCAATAAAATGATGGTACTACATTCCTTGTTTAAAAAAGTAATAAATTGCACGATTTTCATTGAAAAGCCCCGGATTGCAGGTATTTTTTTTAGCGTTGTCCCGAATTCGATTGAATTGGAGTTGGTCACACTATGTATATACGGTGACCATATATTTTTTTTGAAAAAAAAGTACCAAAGTACAAAAATGTAGTAAAAACGAAAAATGAATCTTTTTATTTGACAATTAACTTTTTGGCATTGAAAATAAAGGATAAACTATATTAAACATTAAAACAATATGTTGCTAAACAATAAAAAATTATATCAATTAAACTAAACATTATATTAACTTTGAAAAACTAAAAATACTGTAATTAAAAGCTTTTAGATGAGGGACCTGGAATAGCCTCATTTTCTTCCGGTTTTTTGTACCATTCATATTTTTCGGAACTTAATATTAATTTAAGAAAGTCCGGCTTCGACTGAAGCAAATGAAACATTTCATTACAAGTCTCATCAAAATTTACATACACCTGCATCGCTACCTTGAGAGTGGAAATGGACATTTGTGACTTTTCCGATGTCCAATAATTATTTATTACAGAAAATAAAAGTTTCGATAGCTCCACTAGTAACCGGAAGACAAAAAATAAATTCGCATATTTGTAAGTTTTTCAGTTTCAATTGATCTACACACTTAAAAACTTCAAGCCATCGATCCTGATTATTTTTTTCTTCTCTGTTTCACTTAGCATTTTTTTTACTTTTAGCCACGTCTTTCAAAATTTCCAGTTCGTCAAAGAGATGATCTTCATTTAAAATAGTTGCCTTGATATACAATTTAAAAGTTTCGAGAGAATAACAAACATCTTTCCATGTTATTTCATTTCTTAGATCTATCCATTTGAATAGTTTAAATTCATTTAGATTTGTACTTCAGTTTTCTAGGTAGGTTACACAGTTTGTGTAAAAATGTTTTACTTGTGCAGTGAAGTTTTCAGTAGCGGCTTGCCGTCTTCAACTTTACCAAGACATTTCCTCACTTTAAGCGGCAAAAATAATGCGTCCAAACTATGTTCTAACTTGTTTTTAAGATTAAAATATTCTTGGGCAGCCTCTGTCGCATTTGTTTTATCACTTTCTACTTTTAGAATGGCTTCATGAAACTGCGACGCCACATTATGAACGAGCCACATCCACATCTCTGCAATGGGATCATTGAAAAATTGTCTCAAAATTGTGGGATAATTTTCAGATGATAGAAAATAGGCTTTAAGAGGTTCAAACATTTGTAAAATCCGTTCAATTGCAGGCATCATGTTTAGAAATCGTGTTTTTGAAAATGGTAACATTTTTTTGTATTCATAATTAACCGATTCACAAAACAACTTTAGTTTATCAACTCTAACAGTGTAAATATAGAAATACTAATATAGAAATACTAAGAAAAACAATCTTATTAACAATATGATATTTTTGTAAAATATTTAATACATAGTCATGTAATTGATCGGATGTCTCACCTGGTAAATCCACTAAGTGTAATAATTTTGTTTGAATGCCGTTTTTGCTGTCAAAGTATCGTACTAGTAAAGGTACTAGTTTTGTATCCTTGTGATTTGAAGAATCAATAATGATGCTAAGAAAATTAGCTTTCTGCATATCAACTTCCAGCCTTAACTGCGATTCTCTGGCCAAAATATTTTTCACGATGGCTTCACTTTTAGTTCTAGCCGAACAAAATTTAGACTCAAATAAATTGGAAATCAATTTGGAAGTACAATCTTATGATCTAAAACTGTGCATATGCCTAATGGTGTGGTATGCAAATATCCCTTCTTTGGTTGCAATTATCAAGTTCTCGGAGCTGACACTTGCGGATTTAAAAAATGAATGTAATTTATTGCTTCTAGTCAATGCATTAGCTGCCAATATGTGTTTCTTCTTTCCCAAATAAGCTTTAATATTACTTCGTCCACTGTTGGAAATATCAACGTCAATTTTACATATTTCACAATAAATAATATGCGGCGATGACACACATTTTACCTTTAAAAAAAGGGTAATCCTTTTGTAGTTCTGCATTAAAATGACAGTTTCGTCGAGGCGGAGACATAATTTTAAATTCTAAAACGTTTTACAAACAAACACTAATAACAATACAGTAATACAATACGTAACACTTCAACGCTCAACGGTTAAACACGATGACGATGAACGACCAAATGGACCAATGGACCAAACCATAACTATTCGCTATTCGGCGACGGTCGAAACCGAAGGTCATTATCTGAATGCTTGTTTAGATGCAACGTTGCACATTGGGCCAAAATTTAAGTAAAAGTGCCAAAGAAAATTAACTGAGGAGAGAGTCTAAGATAATTGTTTAAAAATAGTAAAAAATAAAAATATTCCTTCTTTTAGAAAAAATAAGTACATTCGCGTGTCCTTAGAAAGGGTTTAAAGTACATTTGGACAATATTTAAAAAAAAGTACTGTCCTACTTAAATAAGTACATATTATGGTCACCGTATGTATAATGCCAATGCTGAACTTAAATCCATAAACTATAAAATATAATATATTATGGTAATTATTTGATTAAAATTTTAGTTTTCATTGGTGTATGGGTCCTTAATGAGAAACTTTAAAGCTATTCAAAAACTTCAAAAAAGTGTGGCAGATTTATATGCAGAGAATACAAGACCAGTGAGTACCAATCTAATACGAAAAATGAAGAGACAGGGACAACAATATAAGAGATATTCTTGTCTATACATTATTTCATTTTTTACATATTATGGCATAAGTTATTGGATTATCCGTAGTTCCAAAAATAACATCTCATATCTTATTTTTCGACATTTTCCAGCCACTAAAACAATAACAATAATAACATATGCATTTATTGAACCGCACTCTATTTTGTTTTGTCATAGCATAATGTCTTTACTTTTCTATTTGACGTGGCATTATATTTATTCGCTTAAAATGTTAAATGAAGAAATCGTAAAGCTAAGGGAGGAGAAAAGCAAGCATGGTAATATCTCTGAAGAAATAGACTGTACTTATTGTCAACTTAAAATTTCTGAAGATAATCTATTTTTTTAACCGGTTCCTTAGAATAAAAGAGTAAGTATACGTTACGTTTATCTAAATCACATAGATCGCTATTTAGTTAAAAGACGTGTGTAAAATACGGTGGTATCTAATTTCTGTTATTTAATATAGATGTCGCCACATAGCGATACCAGTCTTGTCAATAACGAAATTTGCTTAACCGCTTAGGTAGAGGTAATGAATTTTCTAAAGAGCTATGACCTGGTAAATAGTTGCGTATCTAAGTGAAAACTTATGAAGTCCGACACATTTATGGTTTCGTAAGATAGCCCAGGAAAGGTGGGTTAAAAATAACGTAAGAATTTAATTGCAAAATATAATTTAAACAATAAGACATTTAATTAAAGCACGAATATTGAAGCAAGAATCCTTCTTCGCTCCCAGCATGAACATAGGGTGGGCCGTTGAGTAATGTGTTTTTATTTTATTTTTTTAATTAAGTTGCCTGACCCCAGAAAAGATGTATGATAAGATAACTTATTTCACAGTGTTTTTTTTTATAATTAATTTAATTTTTTTCCACTGCCACAGAGCTATATAAGAAAGAGATTTTTACGAAAAAATCCATCATTTAATATTATGTCAAATTCGTTTTTTTTTTTAATTTATTAAGGTTGCCTGAGTCAAAAAAAGTGTTTTATACGATAAATTTGATCATAGTATTTTGTTTGGCAACTAATTTTTTTTCTACTGTCACAGCGCTGTATAAAATTAAGAATTTTTCAAAAAAAAAAATGTATTGTATGGTAGATTTATTTTTTTGCATACAAAAATTAATTTATACTAAAGCTAAATTTGTTTTGAACACATAATACAACAATACAAATAATACAAATAACGATACAAAACAGAATGTCTTTCAAAAGTAACAATCACATTATTTTAAAAAAAAAGTCGTTCTTTGATTCATATTTCGGCATATTTTCCCTTGATTTCAGCCTGTTCCTTATATAACCGTCTCTTTTTTCACTTCCACAGACAGAAGCTGAATCTTCTGTTAGTATTTTGACGGCCCTCTCAACCGCTTGTGTGTGACAAGGGTATGATTTTACGTACGCCAAACGACTGGTTTCAGGATTTTCAACAACTTCCCTTAGTTGGTCTTTTGATAGCTTCATAGTTATAGGAGGCTCTGTCCATAAAACTTTCTGGCAGTCAATAATCTCAAAGTATTCCTTACTGCCAAAAAATAATTCTGGTACTACGAAATGTCGCTTATCATTGTAATTTAATTGTCTGCTCTTCAAAATTCTTTGGAACCCCAATTGTCTGTGTGTTTACCCAATGTGTTTACCCAATGTGTTTACGTTCGTTAAACAACATAGCCAAAATAATATTTTCTGGGCTCCCAAAGTATCCATTTCTTTGAATACATTTATAGACCATGTCTTTCAATTCTGGTAGTAAATAGTCGAAGAGTCTTATTGTCTTGAATAGATGCCTTGCACCATAAATGCATGACGGGTGAGTCTTAATACAAAACCACATGGGCGCATACACTTTCATTACAAAATGGCTTAGTATTTGTAAATTTTCCGATGGGTTTCTGGTTGCTACATGTAACCGAATGATACGGGAAGCAGTGGTGAGCCACCGAGAATGAACCATTTTTCCAGGCTGTCTCTTAAAAAGTTTTTCTGAACAAGCACCACTTTTTACTGCTTGACAAATATCGTACAGGTATTTTTGATCTGTACTTAGATGGTCGCTGCGAAATTCGTCCACTGATGAATCTATTTTTGAAAATAAAACTACAGGAAGAGTTTCACAAACTTGCAGTCGTTTTCCAAGAGGTTCCGAAAACGCACTTGGTCCACTGGTATTGCCATCCAGTTTTTCAAATATTTGTCTTAGAGGCAACTCCTTGGCGTGAAGCTGACAGACAAACCACTGCAGGGGCCTTCCAATTTTATTCTCCAGTAACACTAAAATGCCTCCTTTACGCCCTATATTTGTGACAGTACCGTCGCATCCAACGACTTCTAAGTTATTGAGGTCTGAATTACATTTTTTTTAAAACTCCAAGATTGCATTTGCTATATTAATAGCAGTGCCAGATGTAGGACAAATGTGACCCAGATACTTGGAACCAGGTTCTTCTAACATCGTGATATGCTCTTCCACCACAGTTTTTCTTGCATTTTCCTGGAACATTAAAGACTTGTCTTTCCGTCTATCAAAGTAAAGACCACGAAGACATAATGGAATGGAATCGTTCTGAACCTCAATTCTTTTCTTTTCTCTTGCTCTTCTTATTTTATTCTTATCGATGATATTTGTTTTATTTTGCGGGTCTATGACACCAAAATCTAGTAGCACCGCTGATGCAATAGCTGCTCCTGCTCGGTCTGAAACGAAATACTGGTCAAGTGTTTCAGCTAATCTTGGTATTTCTTTCATATTGCGTTGAATGCCCTCTGAGGTACTGGGCAAATTCGATAAGCTAGGTTGTAAGTTAAACACGGGCAACTTTGAAGTATTTGCATATGGAATAGAGAAGTCTGGGTCAAAATCTTCAGTATCATATTTATCACACACATCTGTCGCTAATTCACAAGAAGATTGAACTTTTTCAATGACCGTTACACTAGTTGATTCTGATGTATGTGACGAAGCCATTATGAATGCTTTTTTCTCCTTCTACAAAAGTTTCTGGGATTCAGCTTTATCAAGGGCACTAATCTTCATTTTGCGACAAGTTCTTTGGTCTAGAAGAAATGCTCTTTCCAGTCGAGGTACCTAAAAAATGTGTTAAGAAAAGTTATTAAATTAATAACGTATCAGAGTTTCAGTTTACCTTATATTTTTTTGTGCAATTACATGCAATAGTTTCAGAATCCTTACATTTACAGGTAACTATGTCAAAGAATCGTTCACTGTTACTTAACGATTCCAATTGAGATTTGTAACTGGGAACATTTTGTCTTTTCTTAAAAGGTTTAAGAATTTGCCTTCGTTGTTCTTGATATTTTCGCAATAAAAAAATAATCCTTTGGTGGCTTATGATTGGAATTGAAGCCTTAATCCAAACAGTTTCTACTTTCTGAGCTACAATTTTCAAAGCTTCTGGAATAAGTCGATTCTTATTGACACTATTTTTTTCCAATTCGAAACGAACCCACAAAAAATAACGGATAACATCTTTGTATGTTGGTAATTGCATATCAATAAAATTACTAGGTGCGCCAAAAATTGGACACTTGGACGATTCTCTAGTTTTATATAGCCATTTTATCACACGCTACTTTCTACTCAACTGTCGGTAAAACACTAAAAATAATTTAAGTGTCGCTAGGCCGTTTAATTGATTGAAATATTGGTTTACACTTACACCACTGCAAAATCTGCAGCATAAGCGAAGCGTTGACCTCCAATGTCATGTTATTTTAAGAATAATAATATATTATAATCGGTAATATTAACTTTGTTTGTACTAACGTCTACTTTATTGTTATTGGGGAATTTCGGCACACTCTTTGAAGTACGTTCCTAAAATAAATTTTTGTCTACTTATTAGTTAGTGGAAAAATACGCAAATAAAGTTTACTATACGTTATAAAGTATGCATCAAACCGCCAGAACAATACAGATTTTATTTCAATTTTTTCAAGTTACAAAATAAATAACCCTGATGTTTCAAAAATTATATAATAAAAAAATATTAAGATGTGCGTTTGAAATAATTATTATTTTTTATTTTTTCCACTGCCACAATGACCTTTTATATTAAAAAAATATATAGTCTTTGTGGCAGTGGAAAAAAATATTTTTAGCTACTCATTTTGGACTTAAAATTTGTGTTTTAGTATAACTCAATTTTTTTGACCACAGGCGTTGTTATTTTCCAGAAAAAAATTTGTCGGCCCACCGAACAATAATAAGCCTTTGACCTTTAGCTACAGGTAATTTTAAACATTTATTTAGACCAACGTCCAGCTTTTAGTACGTTATGTGAATCATAAATATATACGTTTCATCACAATGTATAATCAGCCGTCCTTCGTCTTTCTAGTTTTTAAGTTTTTTTAACACTCTAGCAGGCAAGACCGCCTCCAGACGGCTTAACTTCTATTGTCATTATAATCTCCTTCAGCTATTTTTATGCCTGCAGCATTTAATCCCGCCTTTGGTCGTATACCATTGAGTATACTTGTATGCATTTGGTAAGCGAAAATGCCGCTTGATGTGTTTATTTCTCAGTTGACTGTGAAATTGTGTAGCGGTCGGTCAAATTTATTGTTTTGTGCAGAACCTTACTTTCGTCGAATATTTTAAGTGTTTTCGTAAAATTCGATACTAAAAAATTATTGGTAAGTGTATATATATATATATATATATATATATATATATATATATATATATATATATATATATATATGTATATATATATATATATATAATATATATATATATATATATATATATATATTATTTAAGAATATATATATTTTGGTGTGGGTGACATAATTTGTGGTATAAATTTATATCAAAGACGTAAAATGCGTTTGAACATTGACCGCCTCAAGGCGGTGTTATCTGTCTACATGATTTTCTCGGTTCTCTTACAAATCAGACACGTTTATGTTACATCGATTTTTTTGGGATTTTGAGTATTATTTTTTGTTTTAGTTATTTAAAATGTCTCCTAAAAAAGAAACTATATGTGGCGTAAGTCTAAAATTTACTACTCTCTAATGACTGAAGAGGAAATTAGAAAAATGATGGATTCTATTACTACGGACAAAGAATCCGAATACGATGACGAGGAATATAGCGAGTTTGTTAACGACTCCGATTACTTGGTTGAATGTAATTAACGAATATATATCAGATATGCAAATATTATCATCGGCCAAATTTCTTATTAATTCTACAGAGTTAGATCTAAATATAACTGGATGTTTCTTTCCAATGACATCGAAAAATATATTATTAGTCTTAACATGTGTTTTATCAGCAACCGTGACGGAATCTCAAGATGTTCAACCATCAATAGCAGCAGCGATGAAATCCAGAGATGTTCAGCTATCCACTTTAGCAGGAATTCCAGAGTGCAGTGCTATTTACCTGGAACGAAAGTCTATGAAAAGAGCAAAGTCACCATTACCCGAGAATGAGCCTGGGAATCCCCTAATGCTATCTAACAATGGCGGGTTTATTGGACAAGCAGTAAATATTGATTCCAAATCTGATGAATTTAAAAAGAGGGTTTGAAAACAGGAAAACTTACAACTACATAAAAATCAGGTGGTGTTTCAAGGTAACAAAGAGTTACCACATAGTTTTAGAGATTTAAAAACACAATATCAGTGCTTCAATTATTTTTTTACAAATGATTACTATGAACATATAGCTACAAGCACAAATATGAATACACGATTCTTCTTCTTAGAGTGCCTGTCCGTTCCGAACATTGGCGATCATTCTGGCTATGATGACTTTGTTGTTTGCTATACGAAATAGTTGTGTTGAGGTCTTTCTATACCATGCACTCAGGTTATCAAGCCAGAATATTCTTCGTCCTGGGGCCCTTTGACCTTTAATTTTACCTTGTAAAATGCATTTAAGTAGCTCGTATTTGTCTTGATTTCTCAATATATGTCGTAAGTACTGCAGCTTACGGCCATTCACGATATTGACTAAATCTGCAGTTGTGTTTATCCTCCGCAGTACTTCTTCATTGGTGACATTGTCTATCCATAGTATCTTCAAAATTCTTCTGTATGACCATAGCTTAAACACACGATTGCTAAATAAAAACTCTTTATTCAAAGTAACTTCTTCAGAAATTAGACAATATGTGGTTATTCTTATTTACATGTCTTTGTACCGTTATCCAACTGTGAAGCAATACTATGCAGAACACGCTTTTGAACATATTAGGCGTACAATGACATCTAAAAAAATTTTTGCAATTCGTAAGCATCTCAGTTTTAACGACCTTCCTTTGTTGAAGAAAAAAGGTGAACCGGGGTATAATCCACTTTACAAAGTTCGACCAATCATTGATCACCTCAATGGATGTTTTGATTCAATACTAAAACAGCCCCGTTTATATGTAGATGAGCAAATGTGTGCAACGAAGATGCGTTCACAACTTCGCCAATATATACCTAAAAAAACCCACATGTGGGGAATGAAACTTTTTATTCTCTGTAACTCCTATGGGTTTGCATACGGCTTTGAAGTTTATACTGGTGCTGATGAAAACATTGTCCTTCCAGGAGAACCAGATTTAGGAGAAATGTTCAATGTTGTTCGGTTAACAAAAACTGTTCCTTATTTTATGAATCATAAAATTTACTTTGATGATTTCTATACGTCATAACAACTACTTGTCTATCTAAGGAGCTATGGGATATATGCACTTAACACTATTCGTCGTGATAGTATTCCTAATTATAAGTTACCAGCTGACAAAGATAAACGAGCTATTGATTTAAAAAGAGGAGAATCCAGTGAATACGTTGGTACTGCGTATGGTGGTGACATAACCACAATACATTGGAAGGAGACCAAAAATGTAAGATTAGCGTCTACTTAGATTGGGGTTTAGTAATTCTCATCTATACTTCCAAAAGAGTCACCAAGAAAGGTTGCCAGATATGACAGAAAGAAGAAGAAATATTTGGAGCTTGATTGTCTGAATATTATTAAAGGTATTTTGTATCCACATTTATTATTACTGCGTTCTATATTATATTTTATTTTTAGATTACAATTGCTACATGGGCGGAGTAGATTAATTAGACGGCTTACTTGGTCGATATCGCATCCGACTAAAAACAAAAAGCGCTTTACTCCGCCTTTTTTTATCACTTTATCGATATAACTTTGGTAAATTCATACCTTCTCCTCCGTAGAATTTATGGGAAGACTGTAATTTAGAACCTTCCAAATTTTCGGAATTCAGTTTCTGATGAACTCTGCAAATATTAGGTAAATCCTAAGAGGAAACCAGTAGGTAGACCATCTCTTAAAGTACTGCAACTATCACCAACTGGTGGAAGAAAAACATATCTATCAGCAGATGATATTCGCTTCGACAACAAATCACACTGGCCAACTTTTCTTGATAGAATGAATGAAAAAACATGCAAGCTAGCTGGCTGCAAATCAGAAACTCAAGTTTTTTGTTGTAAATGTTAAAAGTTAATTTATATTTTTCTTCAACCAATAATTGTTTTCTTGCTTTTCACAAAAGCAACTAATTTTTCATTTTTAATTATATATGTTTATTGTATTTGCTTATTACGTTTATAATAAAATAAAGTAACAAAATGTGCATCTTGATGTAAATATGTATAGTTTTCCTCGCAAGCAAAAGGCGGGCTATATGTTTTTCCTCAGGTGGCTAAAAAAAACTTTCAGTCAAAATAAATATCATAATAAGCTCTTTTATGTCAAAACCTATCAAGCTGTGAATTTTTCCATTGAAAATAATAATTGGCCTGGTAGAGGGTTATATTCAATTCCTTTTAATTTTTCTTCTTCTTCATTCTTTAGTTCTTCAACAATTCTTTTTATTCTGAGTCTTCTTTTGTGGATTCCAGTATAAAAATAAAAAAAATTTCGAATTATTTCCTCTTTTAACTCATTTACGATCATTTGGAAGTTAAAGTTTTGTTAATAGTTTTTCGAAAAGATTTAAAGCGTTCACCGGGATATTTTTTTATATGATTCTTAAACAGTACGTTTCACCGTGTTGAAAACAATATCACCAGCTTCAACCATTCTTTCCTGAAAATTTCTCATGGGAACAGTTAGGAATTCCTGTTCCTTTTCTTTTTCATAAACTGATTTACACAGAATATTATAATTTGTTAACCTTGGCTATGAATAAATTTTCTGAAACTACTCATGTTTCCACGTCTTTTCTATAACAACAAAAATTAAAAATTAGTTAACGAAAAGACTTATTCAGTAAAGCTTTAACTTTTTTAGTCCGATTTTATATAGCATTTAAAACAACATTCTCATCAATAAAGTTAACAAAATACGATAAATCAAGTTTTAGTTCATTAAAAATGTAATAAAATAAATACATGATACTGATGGCAATAGAATAATTGATGCATTAACTAATATGGATTTAATATTTCTAAATGATGGTTCGGCGACTAGAATTACCCCTCCAAACTCTACAAAATCAGCTGTAGACTCAACGCTAATAACTCCTGGACTAATTGCACTAGCACATTGGCAAAGATTGGATAGAACTCTTGGATCTGATCAATATATTATTTCCATCAAGTTGAATATTGATGTACCCTCTTCGGTTGTCTATCCAACAAGAAATGGAAATTACAGAACGCCAACTGGGAATTGTTTCATAGCACTCTTGAAATGGAACTGAAGAATGTTGTATACTCTGAAAACTGTAATGAAATGGCATTTAATCTAAATAGAGCAATTAATACAAGCAGTGAAGCTTCTATCCCCCAAAACGTACCTTTTAGTCCTAAACATAGACAAAAGTCAATTTGATGGGATGATGAATGTAATATACAGCTACAGCTTAAGAAGAATGCTCTTAAAAAATACAAAACCGCATCTACACTGAATAATTTTCTTAAATATAAAAAGATAGAAGCTACAACTGAAAAAATGTTTAAACACAAAGCCAAAACAACATGGATTAAATTTTGCTCCAGTCTTAACTCTATTTGCCCATCAACTCAAATATAGAAGATGGCTAACAAGTTAAACAACAAAAACGCAAACATCAAAAATGCTCCTTCCGCAGTTGCAGAAGATATTCTTCAGAAGTTATGTCCACCATTTGTTGACAAACATATACCTTACATGGCTTTAAATCCAGAAGAACATTATTTAATAAAAGAAATAACATCATCTGAACTGGAATATGCTATCAAGATATCCAAAAAGACAGCTCCAGGTCCAGGTCAGATTTCTTACATTATGTTACAAAAAATGGGTGTACTGGCTAAAAGACTACTACTACATATTTATAACTGTACTTTGCAAACTGAAATACTTCCTTACAAATTTAACGATTGCTTTGTTATATTAATTCTAAAACCGGGAAAAGACAAAGATAATCCAGAATCATATAGACCAATAACATTATTGTCATGCATTTTTAAAACATTTGAAAGAATTCTCAAAATGAAAATGGAAATTTGGTTAAGGCGGCATAATATTCTACCAGCAACACAATATGGATATAAACAAGGCTATGGAACCACGGATGCAGTAGTTCGTCTGACTACATTCAAATTGGTTTTTCTAATTCCATGACAAAAGGTGCATTGTTTATTGACATAAAAAGTGCATATGACAATATTGATTTAAATATATTCTGTGATAAACTTTTCTTGGCATTCCAAAATCGATAACACATTTACTATCAAACCTATACAAAGAGAGAAGTGTATCGATAAGAGTAGCTTACAATATTATTGGACCCAAGATCACATCAAAAGGTATTCCACAGGGAGCTGTTTTAAGTCCACTTCTTTTTAATTTGTACACATACGATTTGCACAATTTATGGTCTCCCAATATTGTTTGCTTACAATATGCTGATGATATTGTCATCTATTCACATAAGAAAACGTACAGTGAAAGCACTACTGAACTCAAACATATTATGTACAACTTAGATAATTGGACTTGGTTAAATGGATTCAATACTTCGTACCAAAAATGTGCCATAGTATTTTTTTCAAGAAAACACCCTATTAAACATCACGCTGTAAACTTACATGGCAATGATATTCCAATTGTTTCGGAATTTAGATATCTTGGTGTCATACTTGGCAGGAAACTGCTTTGGACTCAACATATTAATTATACAATTGGTCGCTGGGAAAAAGGTATTAATTTTCTTAAAATGGTGTGTAAGAGATCGTGGGGTGCAGATCAAAACATTGCATTGAATTTTTATCGAGCCTATATAATAGATCTATAATAGATTACTGTTGTGTGGTATATGGGTCAGCTAGCATAACCAATTTACGTAAACTTGATAGAATTTAATTTAAAGCTCTAAGGATTGTGTTGGGATTGATGAAAAGCACTCCAAATAAAGCCACCCTAGCTCTAGCATCTGAAAATCCACTCTCATTACACAGAAAATATCTTAAAAGCAAATATTTCCTAAACGAACATTATCGTGGCACTTATAATGCAAAAATAATTAATGAATTAAATACAGCTGATTTAACATCTACATACTTCGTTAAAAAAACTCTCCACTACTTGCAAGAGCAATTATAACTTGCAACAAACTGAAGTTAATAAATTCCCCTTGTAATCTTATCTGGGAATCGTTGGATATACCACATCTAACAAGTGTTCTAGCTGCAAATATTATTATCCCAAAATACCACTACTCGAATTTTGCTACGAATTTTGCTACACTACTCTTAAAGAAATCTTAATCATCCGCTATTCGGATCATATTGTGATCTATACAAACGGATCAAAATCACCAACATGTACAACCAGTGCTTACTTTGTACCAAAAATGAAGATTAAAAAATCATTTATTTTAAATAATTAATCCAGCATTTTTTCTGCTGAAGCGTGTGCTATATACAAAGCCCTTGAATTGTGAGGTGAAAACCAGTGGAACAAAATTGTCATATGCAGTGATTCACTGTCAGTATTGCACTCCTTACCAAACTTTAAATTCACAATCAATAGCAATATATTCATATTAGAAATTTTTCAACAGTTACTAAAACTATCAGATCCATATGGTACTAAATTTCTATGGGTCAAGGGACACTCAGATATTGTTGGCAATACTATTGCTGATTCTATAGCTAAAAATCCATTACAGCACCCACATATGGTGATAGAAGAATTTAACACATGTGACCTACTTGCCTATATCAAACAACATATTAAATTTAAATGGGACAGACAATGGATTCAGTTAGGTGAAAGCAGGGGCACTAATTTATACAAATTACAACCCACAGTAGATGTAAAACAATTTTACAAAGATGTTACACTAAGCAGAAACACAGTGTCAACTGTCTTAAGATTAAAATTAGATTATGGATGTTTTCCGAAACATCTACACAAAATAGGAGTTCTCCCAACAGACCGATGTGAGTGTGGAACTAGTATAGCTGATTTAAATCACATATTCTTCAACTGCCCACTACATCGTAATACAAGCACGTGGCTGATAAAAGAATTGATAAAAGAGGGATTAAGTACACCATCAAACGTAAATCTTCTATTAAGTAAAGACAATATAAATTTTTTTAAAATCTTTATATTTCTTGTAAAAATTAAATTAAAGGTATGAGTGTAAAATTGATCGTATGCTTAAACATTTTCTTTTTATATTTACCATATATGTTGCCCACCTACCTAACCGTGGTTTATATCTTGTTTGTTACAATAAAGCCGCTCTGATGAATCCCTGAGCGTGAAAAGTATCCTTCTTGTACAATCCTGTATGAATGAATACTAATATTTATATGTACCTAATTACGTGGCTAAAGGTTTCAAGCCAAAGCCAATAAAAAAAAATAAAAAAAATACATAGTTTACTTTTCAATAAATGATTTCACTTCAAAAATATTGTCAAAAATTGTTGTCTAAAAAGTCAATAATTAAAGCAGCAATTTAGACTATATATTTACATATTTAAAAAAGCAACAAATTTTGCTGGAATAATAAAAGATTTGGAGTAGAAATTTAACGGCTGTAACTTTTAGGATGATTAGTGCAACTTATTTCAGACGTAAGCTTAAGTTTTGCATCGATATGACTCATAGCTCTTTAGAAAATCCATTACCATTGTCTCGAAGACTACTTTTTAATCTTGACGTCATCTTTGTAAACGAGATGACTTCATCGATAATTTCTTTTAAGTAGAACTATGTCTGCCGGTGTACATCCTTTAAAAGGTCTTTTAAATATCTATTCACTATGAAGAATTGTTTAATTTTTATATACTATCAATAATTTTGATTATTTCTATAAATAAATTTATAGTAATCAAATCAGTTATCAATTCAGTCGCGAGCAATGAGAAGAAAAATACATTGTTTTAAACGCAAAACTCATAAATGCTATTTTGGATTCTACATTCTGCACATCCCCGATCTTATATAGGTTAAACAAATAGTAGATTTTTCCATTGTAAATCCAAAATAGGATTTATGAACATTTCAGTTTTCTTTGTAATTCCAATTTAATTACAGCTCTAAGTCAACATCATCTTCCTAGAGGTCACAAAATTGATTTTAAGAACTCCAGAACCTCATAGAGACCTCACATAAAGAAAATATCGTCCGCTTCACCATCCAATAAAAACTCTGCCGTCAGAAATGTTCACGCCAATAACTGCGCCAATCCCCATGCCAACCCCCACGCCAACCTGCACACAAAGCACGTAACCATCGACAGTATAAATAAATTGTCAGCTGTTCCCATTAGGGGTAATGCATCGATTAGTAATCAGTGTAAGAATGGCTGGGAGCTCGAGAGACTGAGACTAGAAGAACTTTCAACAAATTATGCGATAACGGAACGCTTCCTAGTTATAAAATAATCTCAGAACGTACTAACCGATAAAGATTACAAAAAATATAAAATATTCTAGATTTAGTAGTAAATAATCTAGGGATTAGTTCACTAAAAATTGGAACTCATTTGAAAATTTCTCAAATGATAGGATCTAATTAACACACTTCACGAGCAAGGTTTATATCCATACCACCTACTAGACCAGAGCTTATCTTAATTAAGGTGCATGTGAGAGGTGGCATTGGAATTTTGTAGATATAGTTTTATATGATATCTGTGATATATCTCGTAGTTCTACCTCCTTCTCCAAACACTATTTTCATAGATGCCACCGAATATTCTTCTCAGGATCCTTCGTTCAAATATGAGCAGCAGGTTTTCGTCTGCCTCGGAAATGGTCCATGTCTCCGATCCATATGTCAACACTGATTGCATAAGGGTTTTGTATATGGTTATTTATATATATTTGGTGGTAAAGACGTAGTATCTCTTACAAAAATAGGAAGATTAAGATGGGCAGGACATCTGGCAAGATCACAGCAGAACAACCCTCCTAGAATAATCCTTATGTCACAACCTGTGGGAAGTAGAAGTAGGGGTAGGCCAAAACTCAGATAAAGGGATGGTGTAGATGAGGATGGTAGAAAAATAGGCGCAGCAAACTGGCAACAGTTGGCAATGGATAGAACTGACTGGCGTAATAGACTTAGGGCTGTAGCACTAATGATGATCATGAGTTATATGATAACTTCATTAGTAATAATTGCTTCTTTTTTTTAATTTCCCTGCTTATAACTTTAAAACAATTCATTTTGGAGCAAAGTCGTACAAAAATTAAATAGGGACAACTAAATTTTCTATGCTTTCTATCTTTTTTTTACCATTTCTATCCTTTAAATACGATTACACTGTGAATGTGTATACAGTAGACTCTCGATTATCCGAGCCTTGGTTATCCGAGCCCCTCGGTTAACCGAGGCAAAATTTTGCCTGGGGTTTTGCCAAAATAAAAAAAGGGTCGATGGTCACAAGTTATATGAGCAATCCATTGAAAATTGTGGATTATTGATAAGAAGAGAATTGTGTGTAGGTCAAGCTGATGTCGAGTTGGTATTCTCAGAAATTGGTCACCGCCTTATTTCCAAAAATTTCTGTGTCGTGTTTTGTCTACAACTTCCTGATACTTTCTATGTTAATCAGTGTGAATTGAACTACCGATTTGTTTGTTGTCGTTCAGATCGTCAAATTATTTGTTTGCTGCCGTTCAGATCGTCAAATTAAGTCAAATTACTGTACGGTGAAATTTTTGCTTTTATGTACTGTTTTGTGTATTTATTCGAGTTTATAATTTAAGTTTCATAATTAATTTTTCATAAGTTGATTTTTGTGAGTGTAAGAGAGCGTCTTTCTGTGCAATATGAGTGAAAAGTGGAAGAGAGTAGTTGTATCTTTAGTAACAAAAGTGAATGCAATTAAGAGGTTGGACAAGGGTGAATCAATAAAGAAGGTTGCTTTAGATTTAGGTGTCGAAAGAAGAAAGAAGGAGACTATGAATAAACTTCTGAGGCATTGTTCTTGTGGTTTTCTCAAATGAGAGGATTGGGCAGTCCGACAAGTGGTCCAATACTTTAAGCAAAAGCTATCGAATTCCAGAAAAAGTTTATGGATGGAGAAGAAAACTTTTGTACTAGTAAAGGATGGATTGTCTGATGGAAAAAGAAATATGGCATCCGACAATTGAATATTTGTGGCGAGAAACTTTCTGCTGACTCAACTGAAATTGGAACATTTTATTTAAAATAACAAGACATTATCCTTAAAGATGGACTAACTTCAGACCAAATATTTAACTGTGATGAGACAGGCCTTAACTTTAAAATACTTTCATCGAAAACACTAGCTGCTCAAAATAAAGAAACTACACCAGGTTACAAAAAAAGCAAAAAGAGAGTCACAATCATGATTTGCAACAATGCCTCTGGTTCATTAAAATTAAAACCTCTTTTAATCGGAAAATCCAGAAATCCAAGAGCATTCAAAAACGTCCAAATAAATTGCTTACCTACAATCTATAGCAACCAACGCAATGCATGGATGGACTGTAACACTTTTAAGGACTGTTTTTTTAATGACTTTGTGCCAGTCATTGATGCCTACCTAATAAACAAAAATCTGCTTTGAAAAGCTTTGTTGTTGTTGGACAACGCACGATCCCACCCAGATGCAAGTGAATTAATTAGTGGTGACATACGAGCTGTGTTCCTTCCACCCAATGTGACGTCTCTCATCCAACCCCTAGACCAAGGCGTTATAGAAGCAATGAAGAGGAATTATCGACGGAAGCTTCTTCAGGTACTGCTAACTAAGCTGGATGAAGGGCTGACTGTAATTGAGATATTGAAGAAAATCACGGTTAAAGATGTTTGCTATTGGATTGCATCTGCTTGGGACGATGTAAAGTGTCCACTACTCAGAAGTCGTGGAAAAAATTATTTAAGATAAACAACAAAACACAAGACGTTCAAAATGAAACTGATGACTGTGAAGTTGATTATATAACCAACCTAGCCAATCAATTACCAGTATAACAACCAATCGGAAACCAAGACATCATCGATTGGATGAATCTAGATGAAGAAATGGAACTGACAGATGATGTAATTGCCAATCTAATTCTAAACGTCACTCATGAAGAAGATGAAGTAGATACAGATGAGATAACTCAAAAAATTTCTCATTTCGATGGATTGAAGTCCCTTGAAGCAGCCCTCGCATACATCGAGCAACAAGAAGAATCGACACTATTAGACGTGCTCAATTTTCAACGTTGGCGCAACATCGCCGCCTTAAAAAGAGGAATGAAGTTAGAACAAAAATCAATCAAAGACTTTTTTAAACAATATCATTTATAAGGTAAATTGTTTTATCTTTTATACTACTTTTATATTAGTTTTTAATTATTAAAATAAACACATTAACCATTATTTGCGTAGGTACACATTTTTTTATCAATACATATAACCAATCTATGTTAACCGAGTTTTTTCGGTATCCGAGGTAGTCCCGGTCCCAATTACCTCGGATAATCGAGAGTCTACTGTATTAAATTGAAAATAGATTGAGCACAAATATAATTTTGTGAACATAAATATAAAGTAAGATTTCTGCAATGCTAAAGGATGTTAATGTTGATTAATGGTTTATGGTGAAAAAACGTAATAACCTTTTAAACTATTTCGTATACCACTACAAATTTTTAAATTTCAAAAATGACAACATCAAAAGAAATCCAAAAATGTAAAAATATACAAAGTTTTTCATTAAAATAAAGATATTTTTGTTCCACCCTGTCAATATTAATAGCACTATATAGATCACGACATTGTTTTATTGACCGTACAATACAATGACAATCGCTGTGACATGTTACACGTTTCCACCTCTATATTTATTTCACAGTAGGTACGAATTGTCGTAATTGTCACATTGAGATTTAAAATTTCAAACGAATTTCTGAAAAAATAAACAAATAATTAATAAAATGCCTTGAGGGAGCCCTGTACCTGGCTACCTAAATTACGAGAGTTGGAAATCTTTGGATTCCAAGCCTTACTTTAAAGGACTTGTGAATGGATGCATCTCCATAGGTTTGGTTCTTCAGTGACCGTTGAAGGATAAGGATTCTTAATGTGAGCAAATATTGCTCCAGAGAAATAAAATCACTTTTAAGTTTATCAATTTTTAAATAAATCTTTTAAGAGTAGAGAGTAATGAATATGTTCATTTCTGGAACATGTCTATTACGATATATACCCTTTAAGAAGAAGTGCAACTTGTAACATGGTACTTTCAGGATCATTCGATATGCGAAGTAATTGATTTATTTATTGTTTACTTCAAAAATAGACCCCACTAAGTGTTACACCAGATAAAAATACCATTAATCATTTTCAAACTTTGGGATGTGTAAACAGTTGTAAAAAGTGTGATGAAAATAATAAACCACGTGTAAGACCTGTTGATGAGGAACGTCAAAACAGGGATATTGATATTTGTGCTTTTGTGGAAGCTAGTGAACCCTGCAATAGTGTACAAATTGCTAGGGAAGTTAACGTGAATGCTCTAACTGTCCAGCGAGTTCTCAAAAGTAATGGGTATCTCTGTTTTAAGATACAACCAACACAAGAACTGTTTCCGGCAAATAACTTTAGGTGGACGGAGTTTTGTGAATTTATGTAAGATAAACAGAATGAAAATGTACAATTTTTAAAAAATATTTTATTTTCTGACCAATCTTTATTTTTATTACATAAAAAACGCAATCCATCCATTGCAAGCTATTATTCTCGGAAAAATAAGCACCTTAGTGTTGCAGTGCGAACACAGCACTGCACTTAAAAGTTAAATATTTGGACTGGGATGTTAGGCGACCATATTGTCGGTCCATTTTTTATCGATGGATAACTAAATGGCCCACTAGATCCTGTGACTTAGTGCCTAATGATTTCTTTTTGTTTTGTTTTCTCAAAGAAAACATTTATAGGCATCTGTTTGAAAGTGCCACAAACCTAGTCGAATTAGGAGCAAAAATACTTCATTTCTCTGCAAGCATTATACCAGCCTTATTCCAAAATATGAGGAGAAATTTGAATGACATATTTGGTTACTGTTTAGCACAAGGAGGTGTATTAACCTTCTATCCTAATTTTTATTTTTTGTTAGATACATTTTACGAAGTTTGTAGGTTCTTAATTAGATAGTCGAGGTAACGGACTTTAACAAGAGCCATGAGTCATGCCGATACAGTACACAAGTTTACCTGTTATTTTAAAGATCATAGCTCTTGTTAAAATCCATTACTTCTATTTATTATTTTTAAGTTTGGAAGAATTTTATTGTCTTTTTATTTAAAAGTACAAACGATTCTTATTCTGATTTTTTCTGCTTTCTTGTCTTATTGTTATAAGCTTTGTCCATATTTGTACAATTCTCAGTGACAATAAGGCATATTATTGATTTACTTACTCATTTATTTGTATTGCTATTAAGGCTAAAAAATAACCAAAAAATTAGTTTTAGAGCATTATAATAAAATATACTCTAAAGATGGGATTGCAATAAATCCTAATTCGTATGGTCAACAAAACAATGTCGTCATCTGTATATTTGAAAATATTTTAAAAGTTTGGTCCCATTTATGCTCCAACTTTTACCTCAATTTTTTTTCGTATCTCTTTTGACAAATGTATAAGTGAATTTCCTCGTGCTAATGCCGCTACCTCACCTTGCAGGGTATATATATATATATATATATATATATATATATATATATATATATATATATATATATATATATTTATATATATATATATATATATATATATATATATATATATATTGTTAAATAGTAAATAAGTTTTTAATTTTAAGGGCTATAAGTATTTATACTGATTTTTCAAAATGGAGGTTATTTTCAACAATTCTTGGAGCAAAAGCAATACTTGGATCATCGTTAGTGTTCATCGTAGTATGTATTTTTTTATAATAATACTGTTACGATAATTAATATTATGGCGTATAAAAACCGTAAACATATTTACTTATTTACAAATTTTCTAGGTCAAATGCTACCGAATTCTCCAGAAGGGTCGAACGCGATAGTGTGCGACCTTCCGAATTTACCAGAAGGCGATCGACTTTTCTAGTCTAGCTAAATGAGTCACCTAATGGATGGAAGGTCATCTATTCTTCGCCAGACCCTTCTAGATAACGGCATTTTATATATAATAACATGATTTTCATTGAAAGAAGTTAGTCAGAAGATAAATTCGCGAACGGGTATTTTAAAATTGTATCGCACGTAGATAAATTATTAAGTGTAAAATAAATTTGATACATTTGTAAATGTTATAAATATTGAACCTTTAGTAAATTAAATTAAGAACAATAAATTAGAATTAATAAAAACATTATATTGGTGTCAAAAGAAAAAGTTGAATAGTGGATTGTGGAAATGGCTACGATTTATGAGCTTAGAGTTACGGATCTAAGAAGACATCTTGAAGACAGAGAATTAGCTTCTACCAAAAAAGGCTGATTTAGTCCAACGACTAAAGAATGCTTTAAAAGAAGAGGGTTTGGATCCGAAAACATATATATTTGAAGACAAACATGTTGCTGTCATCTCGTCAATTTCGAAAGTTTTTTCTGATGTAGGTAAAGTTTATGGTGACATCGCATCACGGATGATTTCGAACAACTTAAGAAAAGGTTAAATATGCGATATGGCCACGAACACTTGGAGCATGTATATCAGTCGCAGCTTAAAAATCGAAAACAAAAAAAATATGAGGCTCTTCAAGAATATGAGGTAGATATTGCCAGATTAGTGCGATATGCTTATCCAACAGCTCCCGAAGACATGACGGAAAAGTTAGCCGTTCAAACGTTTATTGATAGTCTTCGTGATCATGAAATGCAGAGAACACTACAATTAGCTCGTTACAAGACACTGGTTGATGTCTTATCTGCCGCCCTCGAATACGAGTCAGCTACGCAGGACTCTGGTGGATACAGTAAAGTTAAGACTATAGCAGAGGAAGGAGATGAAGATAAACTTGACCAGCTCGTTAATATGATAAAAAGCATGACATACAAGAAACCGAAGACCATAAGATGCTGGAATTGTGGCGAAATAGGACCCGTACGAAGTTCCTGTAAGCACCCTAGGTACGACGCAAATCAAGAAACTCACTATCAGGAAAACTAAAACGGGTCGGCCTTAGGGAAGCAGCTTCGACCCAGAACTTTTCCAAAAACCCTCTTATATTATTAGCTTCTTTGAAATATCGTGAAGATAGTGTATATGTAGATGGAGAAATAAATGGTAAAAAGCATACGTTGTTGGTGGATACCGGGCGACCAGAACCATTATACGCCCGACAGTTATGAACAGCCGTAAGAAACTGTTAACGACGAGGTTGCGACTTCGAACCGCTACGGGTGAAAATGCTAACATTCATGGAGAAGTCCAGATACAATTAGGAATTGGAGCAAAAAAATTCGTCCATACTGTTATAGTTGCTGACATTGAAGAGGATGTTATATTAGGAATGGACGTAATGAATACACATATATTCCAATTAGATTTTAAGAATAAGGTGATCAAAGTTGGTAACGAGGAGCTATTTCTCCATCCACATGATGACAACACTATGCAAGCAGCCGTTAAAGAAGATACAGTCGTGACTGCGAGAAGTGAAACGATAATAGTAGCGCGCCTACAGGGAATTGTGGACGAAGGTACACCTGTTATTATGGAGCCTTGGAACCATGACGAGGAAGTCGGTCGTGGAATCATAATTGGAAAGAAATTGGTGACTTCGTGTTCAGTGAACATCAAGAAAGAGACAAAAGTAGGAAATTGTGCACCTGTGACAGCCATAATCCGTCAGACGACAACGGCTGATAATTCCAACGACAAATTTGACCAAATGGTTGCAGTTGCTAGACAGTCTCTGAATCAGATTGAGAAAAGGAAATTAGGGGAATTTCTTCGGCAGTGTCGTGATATTTTTGTACCGAAAGGAGGAAAGACGGAAAGAACTACCTTTGTTAAGCATACAATTGGTACTGGTAATGCTAAGCCAATTCGTCAAACAGCTCGACGATTACCACAGGCGAAAAGAGAGGAAGCTGAAACGATTGTTCAGGAAATGAAGAAAGACGGGGTGATAGAACCTTCTACGAGCCCATGGGTCTCTCCGGTGGTCCTGGTTAAGAAAAAAGACGGAATAACGAGGTTCTGTGTGGATTACCGTTTGCTGAACAACTTTACCAAGAAATATAGTTATCCTCTGCCTCGAATCGATGACACATTGGACACATTGGCTTGAAGTAAATTATTTTCTACGGGGACGGTTTTATTGATTAAACAGTTCCGACAATGTAAAAGACTCGTGTAAGAAGTGTACTATTTGTGCTGCGAGTAACGGGCCTTATCGAAAAAGGAGAGCTCCTATGAGACAATATAATGTTGAAAGCCCGTTTAAAAGAATAGCTTTGGACATTGCTGGGCCATTTCCAGAAAGTGAAAATGGAGGCAAGTACATGTTGGTAGTAATGGATTAATTCAATAAGTGGGTCAAGATTTGCGCACTTCCAGACCAGAAGGCCGCCACCGTTACAGATAAGTTGATCAAAGAATATATTAGCCGATTTGAAGTGCCTTTGGAGATCCATAGTGACCAAGGCAGGAACTTGGAAAGCGATCTATTCCAAGGAATATGTGATAGACTAGGTATGAAGAAAACAAGAACTACGGCTTATCATCCGCAATCGGATGGTATGGTAGAACGGATGAATAGGACAGTTGGCAAGTATTTGACAAAGATGGTGTACGATCATCAGCGAGACTGGGATCAATATCTTTCGTCCTTCACAATGGCCTACAGATCTGCTGTTAACGAATCGACAGGCAAGACATCAGCCAGAGTCCTATTCGGACGCGAGATGCGACTACCTTGTGATCTAGAGTTTGGGTGTCGACCTGGAGAAGATGTAGCTGGTGAAGATTTTGTGATCGAATTACGAAGAAGAATGGATGAGGTACACGAGTTGTTCCTTTCCGTCTCCAGATCGCTAGTGACCAAATAAAGAAACGGTACGATACGCAAGCCGAAAAGAGGTGTTTTAAGAAGAACGACAAAGTCTGGCTCTATAATCTCAAAAATCGAAATGGTTGTTCTTCCAAGTTGCAGCAGTTTTGGGAAGGTCCATACCTCATTATGGAGAAGATCAATGATGTCATTTACCGAACAAGCAAGATTCCGGAAAGCGGATGATAGTACACCATAACCAGCTGGCGTCTTTCGAAGGTGACCACGACATAGATGAAGAAGTGGAAGTAAACCAAGTCCAAGATGTGTCTGATCTCACGTTTGAGGAATTCATGTGTGCCTATGGAGGTACTGGTAAAGCAAGACATGGTGTTACCACTGAAGAAAGGCAAGATCTACTCGCGCTTCCCGATGACTACTCACTGGCCCTTACCATCCCGGCCAGTATCAAAGATTTTGCAAATTTCCCAATTTGCAATTAAAAATGGTATTTGGAAATATGATATTTGAAATCCTTCTCGTCCGAGACATCGACTCAAAAAAAAAGATCAAAATTGGTTAACAAGAAGCCGAGATTATGCAATTTTTAGTGCGCGCTATGATTTTGAACTCACCGATTCACATTTAGAGTGAATGTCCCCCACCACCACCTCTCACGCATTTCGAGCGACATTTTACGCGAAAACGGTTTTTTATTTGTCTTTTTTATGGATGTTACCATAAACCGCATTACGTAAAACTTTTCATATAAAAAGTACTTGACAAGACGAGGGTATTTGTTTAAAAACGAGCCCTCTATCACTTATGGTTACACGGCAAATGTATGCCAACTTTGATCTTCAATATCTCGGCAACCAGTAAGCCGAATGTATCTTTTTTTTTAAGGAACGTCTGTTAATGTTCTTTAAGTGTATAAATTTTGAAATTGATATGTTTAAAGCTCGTAAAGTTATTCAATTTGTTTATCAGCCTAAAAAATGTTTAAACCTTTAAAAAAATTTCTATGCTCTTCTAGTGAACCGATTTGAATTTTACAAAAAGCATTTAAAGGATTAACTTCATGTTTTTGTACTTTTTTTTCAATTATTGCTATTTTTCAACAATAAACATTAAATTGTTAATTTCTAGCTAACGAAATATTGTGTAAAATTGAATAACGAAACGTGTAACTTCCTATAATTTCTTCTCTAGGATCAATATTTTCCGAATTATAAACAAATATAGGAGTAAAAAAATGAGAAATTTTCAATTGGTTTCAGATTTTGTAAATAAAAAATTTAGCACAGAGTTTGCAACTGGCGCATATTGTGATTATCGATATTGGGCACATCCTGAAGGGATTTCAGCAAAAAAAGCCTCCTAAGGAAAATGTCTAAATCAAAACAGATCCCGCCTAGACTAATATTTTTGTTAAGCTTTTAGAGAAAAGCGTAGAAAATATAACTTATCAAAGTAAACTTTAGAATTCATCGGGATATAAATTTTAATGGGCTACCACATAGTTCCTGTAGTCCAAAATTATTGGTCAAGTCAAAAGATATGTTTCATTTGTTGCAGAAACTATGCCAACGAATAGGTTTTAGACCATTTCAAGATATAGTCAGATAAAACCGATAAAAAGAGGGTTTAAGCTCTGGTGTTACTCTGAAGTGAATGTCTTTGTTAAACAATTTTAAATATATCAGGTGAACTAGTTATTTTATCTTTGACAGAAGTAGACTGGGAAAGCAATATTTTATTAATAACTTTTATACCTCTATAAAGCTACTGGAGAAACTCAAAGCTAAAATTACTTTAGCTTGTGGCATGATCTGAGCTAATAGAAATGATCTTTTAAAAAACCTGTTATAAGATAGAAAACTTGCTAGGAGCGACTGTGACTACCATATTTCTAATACAGGGATTTCCTTTTTTTTGGAAAGATAATCGCTTAGTCATTACTGCTTCCAACTTTCACGGGAGTGGATCAACCATATTAAAAGGAAAACAAGGTGATGGCAGAAATATTAACATCTCAGCATCCCAAATAATAAAAGATTATAACGAATCTATGGGCGGTATAGACCATCAAGACCATCTACATTGACGTTACGGTTCGAATAGAAGATCTAGTAAATGGTTGCATCGACTTTTTTTGCATGCCCAGAAATAAACTTTGTAAATAGTTTCGTCATAGCTAAAAAAGTATTAGAGACAGCTTCAAAAAGTTTTTTGGATTTTCGTAAACACATTTACTAGTAGCCTCTGTTTTACCTTCCCCCACAGAACAATCAAGACTCCAAGAGGAAAAAAACACAACATAATTTTAGCGTTTCTTCGGAAATAAGATTGTCCAATGGAGGAAACTACTGGTAAAAATTTGTTGATCGAAGGGGAAGATGTGAAGTTTGTAGTATAAACAAAATACAATCTAATGATGTCAATTTGCTCTTAATGTAAAGTTTTTCTATGTATTAATCAAAATAAGAACTTTTCATAGAATATCATGAGATAGATAATTGAAATATATAGTAACTTTAATATGCCTTAATACTTTTTTTTACTCTGAATTTATTCCAGCGGTACTTTTCAGTAACATATGGTTTTAGTAACAATACATCAGTTATAAAAATTAATTTGTTTAAAATCCATTAAAAAATGTTTATAAGATTTTCTACTTATTAAAAAAGTATTATTTCTATAATATTAATATCTGGGATATAAGGACGATTTCGGTTACTGGTACTTCTAAGTACTACCTTCTTGACTAAAAAGGTTAATTAATTCTTGCAGTAAATTTGTCACTGTATATTTGTTTCTGTCACGTAACCATTGCTTAAGTCATATTTTATTTTGTCGTCTTTTCTTTTTTAAAATATCTGACAACGTAACTGCTACTGAAATCAACACGGGTGGTGGGGGCATTTCTACATGAGAATTACATTACATGAGATACAAATCTCAAGATACGTAAATCTCAATTTCTCCAAATACATGTAACGATACCGATCTCAACGTGAATAGGACCCTAACGCCCGCCGCACACACATCGAATTTGGAGGCTCGATAAAAGTTCGGTCGAACAAATTCCTTTGGAGGCGCGAAGAAACAAATGTGAGCGAGCACACACATCGATCGCCAAACGGCACGGCATCGATGTCGTGTGATGGTCGTGTGGCGATCGATGAATGTCACTGCATTCACGGCTGCCGTAGTCGTTGCCGTCGTTCCAAGGTATATAGTATCAAATGACCGCGCGGACACACATCGATCTTTATCGATCGACCAGAGGACCAGTTGCGTTTGTTTGACACTGCTCAAGGTACGTCGCTCCGTGTTGCTACGTGGTTATGTGTTGCTCATTCTGATTTTGTGTACTCCACCTAACAAACCTTTATGGATTATAAAACGTCATCGAATAAATATCGTGTAGTGTGCGCGCAAGGCATCATCGACAAAAGTTCGGTCGAACTTTTATCGACCGTCCAAATTCGATGTGTATGCGCCTAGCCTTACGCTAAGCGCGCACACATCGAATTTGGACGGTCGATATAAGTTCGATCGAACAAATTCTTTTGGTGGCGCGAAGAAACAAATGTGAGCGGGCACACACATCGATCGTCTGTTACAGCTGATACGTGATTTTTGATCGAATAGTTAAGTTGTGATAAAAAATATCAAAGTGAGTTCCCGAACGGTGCCTTCAGTCACCACGCACATAGTTAAGTAAGTAAATTTAACGAATGTTAAATTTTAAATTACCTGCAAACGAGTTATTTTCTGTGTAGTAAATGTTACATTGTACTTTTTATACAAAAATATGAAATTGAAACTTACGAGAAATAGTTTTTATAGGGATCGAGTGCGTGTTAGAAACCCTAAAAGTCTCACACAAGATGAGCTTAGAGCTATGGCTGAAGCATTGTTCGAAGAAGAATCTGAGGAACAACTTAGGGGAGAAGAGATATCAGTTCGTCAGAAGAAGAGGAAGAAATTAAGAAAGACAACGATTATAACACTGAGTCGGAGATAGAACTAAATGATAAAGAGTCTTCTGATTCAGATAACGAGAGCGATGGTGAGAGTTTAGAAAGCGATGAAGATGAGTATTTTATAGCGAAAGATAAACAAACAAAGTGGTATAAATATTCAGTGGCGAGCAAATTTAGCAAAACTTCCAGCAAAAATATTGTAAAAATACTTCCTGGGCCAAAGCTGAGTGCTTAAGATATTACCAATGAGAGAAGTGCTTTTGAAAACATTTTTAGTGATGACATTATTGAAAATATAGTTGAATGTACAAACTTGAAAATTGCAGATATGCAAATAAAGTATAACCGGCCGAGACGGGCTAAAGACACAACAAAAACAGAAATTGTGTCATTTATCGGACTACTACTTCTTGCAGGAACTAGAAAGCAAAACCATACACATTTTCTTGAATTGTGGACTAAAGACGGAACCGGCTCAGAAATATTTAGAGCATGCATGAGCGTTGATCGATTTTTATTTTTGCTGCTCTAAGATTTGATGACAAAAATAGTAGAGAAATACGCAAGGAAACTGATAAGCTTGCTGCTATTCGAGTTACACTGGATCGTTTTGTGGAGAAATGTAACAATAACTACTGTTTAGGAGAAGAAATAACAATTGACGAAATGTTAATACCTTCCAGAGGTAGATGCAGTTTTATTCAATATATCCCGTCCAAGCCTGCAAAGTATGGGTTAAAAGTATTTGTATTGTGTGATGCCCAGATATTTTATGTTACAAATTTATAGGTGTATTGTGGTAATCAGCCACAAGGACCTTACAACAAATCAAATAAACCTGCTGATATTGTACATCGTTTACTTTAAGCCCGGAGAAGGAAAAACCGGAACTTGACATGTGATAGTTGGTACACAAGTTACTCATTGGCCCATGATCTTTTAAAAGATAAAGTAACAATGGTTGGAATACTAAAGAAAAATAAACGGGAGCTGCCGTTGGAGTTCCTACCACATAAAGAAAGAGAAGTTGGATCGTCCCTTTTCGGATTTCAAAAAGAGGTAACTATAGTGTCATATGTCCCCGCAAAAAATAAAGCTGTGCCTTTGATATCAACCATGCATAATGATTCTGCAGTAGATCCGGAGAAAAAAAGCCAAACATAATTTGAGATTATAATTCTCACAAAGGAGGTGTCGACAATTATAAAATGTGCGGTACATACTCGGTATCAAGGAGAACGCAAAGGTGGCCGATGGTTATATTTTTTCAGCTCCTAAACATCGCAGGAATTAACAGCCAAACCCTGTATAATGCTTCAAATATAAATAATCCTCAAAAATATAGAAGGATATTTTTAAAGGAATTGTCTTTATCTTTGTTGGGACCACACCTTTCAGAACGAGCTGAAATACAGAGTTTGCCCTTAGATTTAAAACTATTCCTAAAGAAATATAAAGCTACTGTAGTGGAACAAGAAGAAGACGAATGACCAGCAAAAATACGAGGAAGATGCTATTGCTGCGGAAAGCGTAAAAATAGAGTGACAACCATTTCGTGTCAGACATGCAGGATAATGGTTTGCAAAGACCATTCCACCACACCATTATTTGTCCTGAGTGTATTAACTCAAATAACCAGGAAGAAGACGAATGTAAATAAAGACTCGTATGTGTTTATTTTTCTACCTAGTTAAAAATTTAAAAAGTTTCGCATATTTTTTTAGGTTAGTATTTCAATATGTAATAAATTACTGTTTTCGTTTTTTCTCACTGGTTTACCATTTTGAATTATTCTTTAGTTTTATTTTTTATTATATAATAACTAATTATTAATTAAACACAAGTTGTGCAATTTAATATAGTTCTAATTATCAAACAAATTTTGTTTCTGTAGCTATTTGTAACCGGTGTATAGTGTACACCGCGCCCGTATTTGAGATTCATGGTTGGGCGCCCGTAGTTAAAGGTTAAAAAAATGGATGTTGATGTTGAGACCATAGCTGCCGCAACTATATGCCATATATATTTAAAACGTTCAACTACTACTTGAGTGTACATCGGACGAGAATCATTAAAAAATGGAAAAGAAGAAGTCAGTGGTCAGATGCGTGGAAAGGCGTCGCACGTCCGCACCGAAACACTTCGATCTTTGCTTAAAAAACCGACAACAATCGGATATTTAGCAGACGCATCCGCGGACGTGATATAAAAACAACAGATGATCAAATTACCCCATCTACACATCTCTAGATACATCCGTAGATGCCGTCCAATGTGTAGAGGAGCCATTACACTATCACAATGTTTAATTATATATGTATAACTACATTTTTAATAATTCTGATTTATTTATTTCAGGCAGTACGTACAATCGACTCAATGCCATATTACGCCTTTCTTACATGTGCAGTTATTCCACTGGTGATGATTGCCGAAGCAGGGGAAACGATAAAAACGGAGGTAGTCAAAATTAGTTGATTATATTACTGCAGCTTATGCTATAATTATTTATAAACTAGGAATTAAATCACTTTTTATTGTGGTTCTGCTTGTGGTTCGTTTTCTTGAGTTAACCCTGTATATCCTGAATTATTATATTTTTGAAAAATTATATATTTTATGGTAATAATTGTTTGTATGAGTACTGTAGTCAAGTTTTTGAGCCTATTTTCAAAACAAAAATTAGCTAAAACAAGTTATTAGCTGTTACATATATGTAACACTAGGACATACAGGAAGCAAAATAAGAAAAAATGCAAAAGGTATATTAAATTATACATTTAAGCATAAAAGATGTCTTACGTATGTATAGAGAATTATCTTATATGCAACTGCTTAATACACAATCCAAAATCACACCTTCTACACATAGTTCAAACAACAGAATTGCAATTTTCAAATCGTCGCCTTTTCTTTTTCGGAATGTATATCAAGATGTGATCTTGTCTCTGAAATCTGTAGATATTGGTGGTGCGACTACCGAAACTACTTGAAATTGAGGATTTCGGTCGACCCGTACCTTTATCTTCTGTACCATACTTTTTAAGATATTAAGTGGTTATATATCTACGATAATCGATTTGTTTTACTGAATTGCAGATCTTCTTATAAATATGCCAAGCTTTTCCAATGATGCGTCTAGTAACCATGTAAATAATGGCCACCACCATTTTTTTAACTAATATAAATCCTGGGCCTTGATTCTATTTCATTTCGATGTCGAAATTTAAAAGCGACTACGCCATGACAGTCGCAATCGCTAGCGATTCTCATTCATTTCGATTTTAGTTAAAAGTGGGGATATTTACTTTATCCAATATTCATATTTATCCTTATTCCATCTTACTAAACTTAATTTTATTAATTTTTCACCATAGGAGCAGTCTTAAATAAAGTCATTTAAATATGAGGTCTGATATTAGCTTCAATTATTTGTTATTTAATTTTTACCTTGTCCTAGATGTGTTAAACATAAAAGGATAAATTTTATATATATAAGCTAACCCAACATTAAATACGCTTTAGACCACATTCCATACGACGAAAAGCAACATAAGTTGCCTAAGGCACAGGTCATTTTATTAATCATGACTATAAAACCATCATTGATTTCACATCTTTTATACCCTAAATTAATAAATAAAAAAGTTTTTTAAATCCCAACACCTAGATTGTTGTTATTTTTTAAAATCATCAAAACTTGTTAAATCTTTTGGCTGTAGTCATACTATGTACAACTAATATAGTTTTTGTTGCATTGACATTCTGTTTTCGTCATCCTTCATAAGTATCTTGTCAATCAGTTCCCAGCTGTTCTCCGCGTGTAGAGGTTCTCTCTCACCGGCTCTGGAACTCGATTGAGCCATGTGTTACCTCTAGTCAAATTTAATTTAATACTGAACATCACAGTTATTTTACAACACAATGTACAATCTTTCATAACTAAATGTAATTTAAAGGGTTTTTACCCTAGTATTTTGGTGGCTCAGGCATTGTGACATAGTAAGTATAACCATCTTTTGCTTTTCAACCATAGTCAAAATTTCACAATCTCGTTTGTTTTAACTAAATGGTTTATACTTATTTTTAGGCATTTTTCGATTTTAAAACCTGATGATGGACTGTGTGGTCCGAAAACGTTTGTTTTATTGATGTGGCCCTTTTAAGGGTTTTTTAAATAAATATACCCATTTACAAAGACTAACCTCTTTTTGTTATACGTGGTATACAGCCAGCTACAGGAATTTTTCCTTGTGGATTTAATTTACTTTATCATTTTGACACTGCTCCGAATTTGGGTTGGCCGTCTTGTTTAGTGGCTGCATGCTGCACAACGCTTGTTAAATGTTTGTTTTGTTTACATTACGCCTTTTGTTTCTTGATTGAGTTGTTAAATTTTTAGTGGCCATTCTCAATTATTATATTTTGAATTGAAAGAAAATGGATGGAGAGGCTGTCTGTGATGGTGGCACTAAATTATCTCGCCAAAAAGAAATTATGGTGGCTTTTGACTTAGTGGTTATATTCTAATATATTTTTAAATTTATTGCAGCTTAGTAATACTTATCCTAAACATTTTGGTCTCCTAGAGGCATAAACACCCTCCAAATACGGTTCTTATATCCTTATCAAATAATTTGCAGCTTGATTATTAAGGCGGAATTGCTACCTTAATTGTAACATTCTTCTTAAGGCCATATGACACTATACATTTTCTTGTATCATTTCTTATCTTATATCGTTTCTGATATAACAAAAAAAGTAAGAAACAGTACAAGAATTTGTATCCGCTGCATTTTATTGTACAAGAAATGAGCCAATTTGTGCGCAAAAACGTAAAACTTATGTCATAATAACGGCTGGAGGAGAACTTTGATATACAATTAGACCAAGCAGGTGCTTGGTTATTGTTGGTGCCCACCAGGCACCAACAATAACCAAGATTAGAACAGCAGTAGCCAAATTAAAAAAGACAATAAATCACTCTCCAAATAAGAGAGTAGAATTTCAAGAGCATGCCATTCAAACACATAATTTGTAAAAAAGAATTATAACAACCAAATTATTTATTATTTCTATCTTCCATTACAGTCTGTTGAATATTTTCAAAAATTGTGGTTTACAACTTAGTTTTAATATTGGGACATTTTATTTCCTTAATTTTTGTACCACAGTATTTTAAAAAATAATCAGTAGCATCTGGCTTGGGGCCCTAGGTACTGCAGTTCTATTTTTGTGAAAGTGACAAAATTTCGACCAATTATGTGCCGAATCACATACAATTTCTCATAAAACGCAGCCATATTAATACTTCTTGCCTCAGTTTTCCTTGCAATAATCAAACAAAATAACACCGCCTAAACTGAACCTAATCTCACTTCTCCCAGTCCAGCCAGTCATGGCACATTAATTTCGACTCGAAATTAAATTTCAACCACTTTCTTGAAGTTGAAATTAATTTCGATAAATCGAAAATTTGTGACGTCTTTTCTTTAGTTTAGCTGAAATCCACAAGGCTCGCAAAGTCGCATTTCAACGTCGTCATATTGATTTCAACATGTTTTCAGTCGAAATCTCAATTAGAATCAGAGCCCTGTACATCCCCGTATTTGACCCATCAAGTCCGTCCCTTCCATCGATGAGTTATATTTTCCTACCAGACATGGAGAAGGTACTTGAATAATTTTCTTCGCTTGTTCAGAAAACCTTTTTATGTGTGTCGTTAGTTGGATAGCATAAGAGGTAGACGCAGAAGTAACAGTATTATTATCAGACCAAGGTACAAAAATTATGCTATTGTTGCGTTCAATAACGCCACTATAATCCTTTCGATATGCCTGCTTTTGTCAGCTATACCCTTAGGTAAACGATTCTCTCTAAGAGTACTGATGCACCATATACCATTTTCTTGCATATTCGACAATCGGTTAATACTGGTAAACAAGTTACCTACAAGGAGTTTATATGATAAATTCCTGTGGATAACTCACGCAACATATTTAGCAGTGGAGAAGTAGCTGTTTCCTATAATGTTTCGTCTCTTTCGCTGGATTTTGGGTACTTTCCCTGATGTGTTCAAATTAATTAGATAACCGTTTGTTGTGTTAGGCGATTACATTTTAAATCTAAATTTAATTAATTTATAAACTTGTTTTGTAATTAGTCCATAAGAGCACGGATTTTTCATGCTTTATTATTTGGTTTTATTTATATTGTCTGTCCAATGTACCGCGTGGTCCAATAAGCCGATCTCTCGGCTATGTATCAGAAACTATTCATGTTATAACTTTAGGAGAAAAAATTTCTTAGTAAAAGTGACCAAGAGAAATCGCTGGAAATAACTTTCAAGTTTCTGGGTTAACCGCTAGTGGGCGTAACCTGTGAAGAAAACTTCCAGTAACCAGTTTTTTTATATGCCCAATTATACCAAGTGTTAAATAAGTAAACTAGAAAGAGACTTTAATTCTTCACAAAGTTGTTCAACTACTTTTTTTTTTTATTTTTTAAAATAAAGGGCAGGGGAGAGTGGGGAAGTATTTGTGGATAAATATCTATAACCTATAAATTAAATTAAAAAATAAGTCAGTAGGTACTTTAAATTTTTTTTATAGCAAAAGAATTTTAATGTTGATACCTATTTTGACCATTGTTATTTTATATGATTAAAAATAGTTTTTTCGAAAGTGTTATATTATAATCCGAATTGAAGATTGCACTTTTTTCAATAGATATTAATATTGATAATATTAGTAATTAATTATGAGTACTAATAATCCATAAAGAGTATATAAAATGCAGAATTGTATGATATGATTGGAGTTTATTTCGAATGTCACCAAAATGCCGCTATTGCCTCACGTATATATTCTGTATGATATCCTGACAGGAAACATTATGGCAAAGAAGTATTTAAAAGAAAGGTAAGAAGATTAAGAGAAACTGGTAGTTTTTATCGTCCTTGTTTTAAACGATGTAGTGGAGGTATGACCGAAGATAATTCAATCAATGTTCTTGCTTTAATTCATCAG
Organism: Diabrotica balteata; assembly: GCA_918026665.1. NCBI lineage: Eukaryota > Metazoa > Arthropoda > Insecta > Coleoptera > Chrysomelidae > Diabrotica > Diabrotica balteata. Next base: position 115,149,894 of record OU898282.1, read on the forward strand.
AATCCACATATAAGTAGTCGGCAAATCTCTATAGAATTAAACATACCCAAAACTACTGTTCTAAGGATTTTAAAACATCACAGGTTGGTTTTTCATATTATGAAGTGAACGTTTAGGTCAGAAACTTGGAATTCCCTTTAAACTTTAGATTCAACTGTTATTTTAATATTCCGATAAAAACGGTAACATGGCGCTTTTATCCTTTTATCCGTTTCTTAAAAATACTTATGCATGATTTATCTTGTAAAACAATTGTAGATTTTTCAAGATTTTTGAGTTTTACTAAATATAGTGGTTTATTTTTCACCAATATCTGTTGTTCTGCTTTTTAGACTGCATCCTTATTATGTAGTTCTCCACCAAGCTTTACATGAGAGAGATTTTGATGCAAGGCTAGATTACTGCAATTGGATGTTAGGTCTGCTAGAAGAACAACTGCGTATTATGTCAAAGATTTTGTGAACAGACGAGGCTACGTTTAATAGTGCGGGTGGTGTTAATCTGCATAATATGCATTATTGGACTAAAGAAAATCTGCATTGGATACATGAAGTGCAGCTTCAAGGTAGATGGAGTCTTAATGTTTGGTGTGGTATAGTTGATGGAAGGATCGTAGGCCCATATTTATTTGATATAACTTTAAATGGCGAAAAATATTTAGATTTTCTGGAAAATCAGTTGCCTGTTTTATTGGAAGATATTTCCTTACAAACAAGAAGATATATGTTATTACAACATGACGGGTGTCCTGCGCACTTTTCCAGACGAGTTCGAGATTATTTGTATGCAATATTGTTCCGAAGCTATTTTCTTGTGGCATTGTAAATTAATTAATATTAATTTACAATCTGAGAGGAGAAACATTTGTTAACTTCTGTTTTATTAAAAAATGATTATCCTTTATCGTTTATAAATAAGGAATTTTCAACAATCGATCGAATAGAACAGAACAACTTAGAACGAGATCCTACAGCATACACAAGGAATATATGAGGAAAATAACAATACCGTACATAAGAGGACTATCAGAAAAACTTAAAAGGATAGGAAATAAATTCAACGTTTCAACAACATTCAAAACAACAAACACGTTGAGATCTATTTTGTCCAAAACCAAACCTAACAATGAACAAGAAAGGACAAAGAATTGCATTTATAAAATACCTTGTGAATGCGATCAGTTTTATTTAGGTGAATCATCAAGGCCATTAAATGTTAGAATAAGTAAACATCAATCTTATATTAAAAATAGGGAATTTGATAGATCTCAGATCTGTAAACACGCATGGGATAACGAACATAGGGTTCAATGGAATAATTCAAATGTAGTCCTAAAAGAAACGGATGGTAAAAAAAGAAAAATCAAAGAAGCGGCTCTAATTATGCTAAATGAGGCCAATTGTGTCGCAAATTCCTCGGCAGAATGTAGTAGGATCTGGTTACCAATATTGAAAGGGGAAGTTATTAATAAGAAAATACCAGTATTAGTAAGTCAGTAACATATAGAGGATACATCATTTATATTTTTTAAATAACGTAACATATAAAATCAGAATTTTGATGTTTGTTGAAGGTAAACTAAATTCACGACCAAATACTTACAATGTCGGGATAGTATTATGAGGTTTTTTTCCTGGTTTTTCCCTCATAATTTACTATGGAATCACTAACAGGAGAATTTTACTGTCATCATGTCATGTGTTTGTCTTTTTAAAGACGAATTACATGCTATGATTTTTTTCTGACGGATATTCTCAAGTTAAAGTTGATTTCATGTAATCGAATGAACTATCTTATAAGTAAAGTCGTCCCAGGAGCGCAACTCAACAATATTGGCAATATCATTTTAAAATCGTCTACTTTAAAATGCATAATGTATGTCTGAATTGTCAATATAAATGAGTCAGATAAAATTAAATTATTAGAAGAATTTTTCACTATGTAACAAAAAACAAAATTTGTTTAATTTACTGTTTGTATTTTGAGAACGATTTCCGAAGTGGAAATTGAAACGTCAATAAACGTATTTTTATCTTTAATTGTGGCTTATTCCCAGTTTAATAGTAATTTATTTGTATGCAAGTTATCCAAATAAATGGATTGGAAGGGGAATCTCCAGGCTTAACATATCTGGACTTTTATCTATGGGGAAGATTTAAGGACGGATAAAGAAAAGTGAAGGATAAAGAAAAAATAAAAAAAGTACTTGAACAATTTTGTGTGAAATTTAGGCCTCTTTCTAGTTTACTTATTTAACACTCGGTATAATTGGGCATATTTCACAAAAAACTGGTTTTCAAATTTTTATTCACAGGTTACGCCCCTAGCGGTTAACTCAGAAACTTGAAAGTTATTTCCAGCGATTTCTCTGACCACTTTTACAAAGGAATTTTTTTCTCCTAAAGTTATAACATGAATAGTTTCTGATATATAGCTGAGATATCGGCTTATTGGACCACCTGGTACAAATTGCATAATTTGTTTGAATATATTACGCCTTATTACATTTTTATTAAAAGGGTGCTAGATGTCTGGTTTAGAATACCAATATTATCACTCTCCAGGTTTTGAATCGGTAATATTTTTGAAAAGAGCATATTTTTTAGGTTTAGACTTTGGATTTCTTTTAAGATTCGTTATAATGAATTAACCCTTTATAAACCCAATTATTATATTTTTGGAAAATCATATATTTTATGGTAAATTATTGTTCATATGAGTCCTGTAGTCGAGTTTCTGAGCTTATTTTCAAAACAAAAAGTAACTAAAACAAGTTACTAGCTATTAAATATATGTAACACTAGGACATAGAGGAAGCAAAATAAAAAAAATGCTAAAGGTATATTAAATTATATATTTAAGCATAAAAGGTATTTTACAGATGTATAGAGAATTATCTTGTACGAAACTGCTCATTAGAGTCAATACACAACCCCCAATCACACTTTCTGTACATGGTTCTTACAATAGAAGTGCAATTCTCAAATGCACACCCTCGTCTTTTCTTGTTTGGAATGTACACCAAGATGTGATCTTGTCTGTTAAATCTGACGGCATTGGTGGTGTGACTACCGAAACTACTTGAAATTGAGGGTTTCGGTCGACCTGTACGTTTAGCTTCTGTACCATACTTTATAAGATATAAAGTGGCTATATCTCTTCTTATTCTCATGGCGCCGTCTCCTTTCGAAGGTTGGCGATCCAATGGCAATTGTGGTTTTGGAAACTGCTGCGCGAAAGATTTCTGCGGATGAGCCTTCGAACCATCTCCTTAGGTCTTTCAGCCATGAGTTTTGGCGTTTTGATCTAATAACAATCCTGTACCTCACTATATTTTAATCCATCATGTCCATCCCTCCCATCGATGAGTTATATTGTCCTATCAGATAGAAACAATGCACTTAAACAATTTTCTTCTTTTATTGAGAAAATCCTTTTTACTAGTGTCATTGGTTGAATGCTATAAGAGGTAGACGCAGATTAATGCTTTCCCTTTTTCTATTTTTTCTCTATCAACACATCTTTCTCGGATGTGTTAGTAATATTGTGCTATAACCTTGCTGTCTAGGCTTTACGGTGTGGTGCTTTTGGATACCCTCTGAAGTTTTCTGGACTTTGGTCTTCTGTGGTTCTGTGTGTCCAGTAAAAATGTGAAAAGTGTATTATTCATAGTTGTTTCTAGCTGAAATCCTGTTAGATGGTCCAGGCTCACTTAATTCTAGAGTAATCTCGTTCTGAAGTTGTGCACCAGATAGTCCAGCACGTTAAGTATCTTATGTAATCTCTTTACGAACTTGTAAAGTGGCAGGTCCAGGTAATTCATCTTTCCGTTGTAGCCTCTCAAATATTGCTTATGTTAAAAAGTCTGTGTCGTCAAAGATTAGAGAATTAAGTCCGTCCCTCCCATCGATGAGTTATATTGTCCTATCAGATAGAAACAATGCACTTAAACAATTTTCTTCTTTTATTGAGAAAATCCTTTTTACTAGTGTCATTGGTTGAATGCTATAAGAGGTAGACGCAGATTAATGCTTTCCCCTTTTTCTATTTTTTCTCTATCAACACATCTTTCTCGGATGTGTTAGTAATACTGTGCTATAACCTTGCTGTCTAGGCTTTACGGTGTGGTGCTTTTGGATACCCTCTGAAGTCTTTTGGACTTTCTGTGGTCCTGTATGTCCAGTAAAAATGTGAAAAGTTTATGATTCATAGTTGTTTCTAGCTGAAATCCTGTTAGATGGTCCAGGCTTACTTAATTCTAGAGTAATCCCGTTCTGAAGTTGTGTACCAGATAGTCCTGCACGTTTAGTATCTGATGTAATCTCTTTACAAAATTGTAAAGTGGTAGATCCAGGTAATTCATCTTTCCATTGTAGCCTCTCAAATATTGCTTATGTTAAAAAGTCTATGTCGTCAAAGATTAGAGAATTAAATATATATATTTCACCGTAAAATAGTTTCGAAACACAATTCAGATTTCTGCTTTAATCTGTGCTTTCTAAAAATTGCAAAGCAAAACAGACGTTGATGAAGGTGTTAAAAGAGACATGGGGAATCTAAAATTTTTGCATTCCACGACATGTCTTTTCAACTAAGTAGAAATCCTTAGCGAATTGGTTTCGTATACTCGTAGAGTATAAGAAACTCGTAGAGTAGATCCGAATAAAATGAAAAAGATAGTAAATATTTGATTTCACGCAAACAGCGCCTATGTATCTGTTGATACGTATTTCGACCTAATAGGTCACATCAGAACAGTTATTCATAGGTGTCCTCAATGTAAAAGATCAATATTTTCTGTCTTTTAAGAAGCAACAATAAAATGGCTTCCATATGGACGCAATAGCGACATCTGATAATAAAACCGTAAAATAGTTTCGAAGCACAATTCAGATTTCTGCTTTAATATGTGCTTACTAAAAATTGCAAGGCAAAACAGACGTTGATGAAGGTGTTTTAACAGACCTCATGATTCCTCAAGTCATCTTCGACTTGAGTTTTACATCAAGATCTTGGCCTGTCTCTCTTTCATTGTTCCTACTGGCTCTTGATATAATATCAATCTTTAAGGGTCTCCAGCGTCCATTCTTTCAAAGTGTCCTAGCCATCTTAGTCTAATAATTTTAATAGACCGGACGATGTTGCATTTTTCATAGCATTGATACAACTCAAAATTTTAGCGTCTGCGCCATATCCCGCTTTCTTGTACTCCTCCATATATGTTCCTATTCTTTTTTCAAAGCGGCCTAACAGTTCTTCGTCGCTTTTTTCCATAGTCCATGTCTCTGACGCGTATGTCAGGACAGCTTTAATAAGAGTTGCATATATTAGTATCTTGGTTCTTCTGCTAATTATGTGTAATGTTAAGTACTGCTTTAGTCCAAAGTAAGCTCTGTTAGCCAAGTATATTTTTCTCTTAATTTCAACGCTTACTTGGTTGCTGTTATTTAGTTGTGTTCCAAGATATATAAACTCCGAGACCCCTTCCAATGTGTGTGCTTCTGTCACCAGATCTTGTGGTGCTGCTATTTGTGTGCTGTTCGTGACCTTTATGTATTTTGTTTTGGATACGTTGACCTGCAGTCTCATTCTCTTCGCGGCTTTTTCTAATGATTTAAAAGCCTGTATCAGGTTTCTCTTCTGCACACTTATATTGATAATCGTAAATCTGGTTGTTATGCCCGAATTCTCTATGGCTCTTTCTAACGCGATGTTAAACAATAGACACGATAGACTGTCTCCCTGGCGTAATCCAGTATGTGTTTGAAAAGATCTTGACACTTTGTTTTGTACCTTGACTTTGCACTCAACTTTCGGAAGAGTTTTACCAATGTTATTAGATGCGACGGAATATCTAGTTCTGCCATGGCATTATAAAGTGCACTTCTGTCTATACTGTCATAAGCGCTTTAAAATTTATGAAGAGGTGGTGGGTATCAATTCCATATTCATATGTCTTTTCTAAGGTTTGTCTGAAAAGGAAAATCTGATCAATTGTTGACCTCTCTTTTCGGAATCCACGTTGGTATTTGTCTATTTTTTCTTCGGTAGTTACTAGTAAGCGATCATAAAGAGCCGATTTCGTTGCTACCTCGTTTACCATTTACTTCCAAACAAACAATGCAGTATGTTTCGTTAGGAACTCTAGGTCTAGACTCTTAAATTGTTAGTTTGTAAATACTTAACTTCTTACAATAGTATAGAAGCAATTCTTCACCAGAAGGTATTTGGAGCCCACTTTGTGAATTGAATGTTACAGACATAAATGTTGGATCCTCATTAGATCTGACTTTATCTTACACTTTAGCTAAATTTGCCTCAACTTTTTGCTTTATATGATTATTGTAATCGACTTGAAGTTTATAGTTTAATGTCCCTGTCATCTTAGCTTCACTAAAGTTATGGCACGTAAAACATTGATCTTTTTTAGGGACGAAGAATGATAAGTTATACGACTTGCAAAATATGTTTCTATACATTGAGTGTGATATCAGAATGCGATTATTTTCATTACAATACTCTTTATACAAGAAGTACATTTTTGTGATGGACAATTTTGCGGCTAAATATCGCCTTTGAATATTTTTCCTGCAGTAATGTGACTTCATTACAGGAAAGCTCTCAATGTGCTGTTTAACAAAAGCCGTATCATCGTCTTTACACTTATTGTGAGGAGTCTTCTTACGGCGCTTATCAGCTGCCGTAAAATTTCCATTCTCGCTACCTTCAAAAGCTCTATTTATAGGACCATTGCTAACGTTTAAAGTTTTTTGAAAAAACTTCTGACATACTCTGTATGCCACCTCGTTTTTCATTGGGTATCATTCCCTGCTATGCTTTTGCTTTTTGAAAGGTTCCAGATTTGCTCAAGGTCACGCTGGTGGTTTTTGTGTTATAAATTTTAGGATAAAATCCCTTTGCATGGAAATACCCCAAAATGATTTGCAAATATTAAGCCTATCCGATCATTAAAATATGTATTGCATTTAAATTTACAAGTGTCACATTTAAGTTTTTGAGGAACTTTTGCAGGTCTTTCTTTTTTTGTTTTTTATGGCAAACAATGACACATTTTTTTCCGTCTCATTATTTCTACTCCAATTAGAAGAATCTGCTTTCATCCAACGACATCGTTTTTTCTTGGAAGATGCTGCTTGACCTTGTACAGAGATTTCTTCTAAATTAATATTTGATAAATTATCTTCTTGTTCACCTTTACTGCTGCTTTCTGACTCCTCATTTGGTTTCAAATTTTTATCCTTAACGGAGTTGTCGTCATCCGTATCATTCTAGGGTAAAAAAACATCTTAATAAAGTAGTATTTAAACTAGGTTCTAGTAATTAACAATCATAAGATACAAAATTATCCCAACAGCATAATTGTCTGCCACGGGTAAGGTCGAGTACTCGAACTGTTCCTCACGATTTGAAAATACATGATGTGATTGATCAATTTGATGGCATGAAGCCATCTCAATTATACAGGTCGTTTCCTGAAATAATGATTACTTTCTTTTTAAAGTGTAAACAAAAAATTGGACAAAGAATACAAATTTGTCCAGTCATTATTACAATTGCCAACCTTTGTTGCAACTGCACCATATGTTTGGCGGAACCCAGTCTCACAGTTGTTTGAATTTATGGAACTGTCGTTTAGACCTATGTCGTTTTCCTCGGCCATTTGGTCGCTAACCTGTGATTCTACTACAACACACATTTGGTTTGGCCTTATCTCAGAGTTGTTTGCACTTATCGTATTCTTATGGTCGTCTTCTAGACGTATTTCTTGGTCTGCGGTTACATGTACTGGATTCTAGAATTAAAAAAAGTTGATATTTTTACTTGCATTTTTATGAAGAGGGATGAAATCTATGACAGAAAAGCAGAAACTATTTTGCCCTAACCTAAACCATTTAGATACTAGATCATTCCAAAATGTAAAAATTTTACTTTTTGAATAAAGTGGTCTTAAAAACTATTGAAAATTCGAATAGGATGTACATGCGAAAGCTTTCTTTTGACACTATAAATTAGAAATATAGCAATAATTGTGTAGGTTATATTAAAAATATTAATAAATACACGTGGTATTTTTTTAAGCACTCTGTATATATATATATATATATATATATATATATATATATATATATATATATATTAATTAATTTTAAGGAAAGAACATCGAACTGTTCGAGCATTTTATGAATTTATTTATTTCTAAACACACAATTACAATCTATGAGTATTGTATTAGGTAAACTCCAGTGTACTTATTTATAATACCCAAATTATGTTACTTACTCTAGTGTCACGTCTGCAGGTCCTCCCACCTCCACATTCTCCGAAATGTAAATGATATAAAATACAAACTCGTAACAATAATATTTATTTTTCTTACTTACTTTTGTCAATGCTAATTGAACCAGTTTTAATGATCTAGAAGTCATTATTCCGCGTATCCTTATACAATGCTGCACTAGTAATAATATAAAATTATGGTTTTTTAGAATCTAATAATCACCAATGTAGTCACTCCACTAATTCTTAACACCGACTGAAAACTTAAGTTCTATCTAACTGCTGACTGTCCTGACAACTTCACATTTTTATATAAATATGTTATGATAAAAGTCACTAACTACTGTTACTGAGATTTTGCATTTATCATTTTTATCATTTGCAGCAGTTCAGTTCTGCGAAAACTCATTAACTCACTTAAACAGTTTTAGCATATCTTATTATCTAATTCTTAGTGATTTTTACCGCCTAAGTATTAGTTTTTAGATCGTTCTGATGTAGATAATGATTTTACGCACAGTAAGAAAATATCGTCGTTGTAAAGGTAAAACTCATTAAGTGCAATTTTAACGTTTTTGGCTTATATCTTTCATTATAACATTTATGCTAAAATCTGTTAGAGGAAAAATTCATTAGAACGATAATGTTAACCAATCGAAAGTTAGCCAGAACTAAATATCATTAAACACACTTTAGGTTCCATCTAAATATTGATAAAATTCACTAAATGATATAATGAAAAAGTTTTCTCCTCAGGTTCAACCCATAAACTAGTAAAACTCACTAAGTACTATATTGAATCAGTTATTTTGTTTCGAATTCCTTACGCTGCATTTACTGATATTAATAATGATACACCAAAGATAAACAACATCATATTATAAATATGTATATTAAATTTCCGTCTGGTATGTGTGTATGTTATTAGGTTAGTTTGGTTACGACATTGAAAGTGTTAAGTGATCATTATGACATGCGAACTTACAAATTTAGTAGGTTTTAAATTTCTATAATTGTATGAAATACAAGCAGAATAAACCACACCTTGTTGATTATGATGTTTCTTCAGATGAATGTTACGACTCAGATGCAGATCCAGAATACGAAATGTCTCAAGAAGCATCCAGTTCTGAAGAAGATGCACAATTTTATTCTTCTAAAAGTAACCATCGCCGATGGAAAAAGGTTCAAGCTGATAAGTGGAAAAAAACCTAGGCTAAAACACTACGATCTGAGTGTAAACCTTATGTGACAAAAACTGGCTTGAAACCTGCAAAAGCTCCGAAACCAATAGATTGTACTAATTGTCGTTTTAAATGTACTCACCATTTTTCCAATGACGACCGGATCTTGATTTGCAAAGCGTATTGGGAACTAGCAGATTTCAAAATATAAAAAGGATTATAATATTCAATGTGTTAAATCAGAAATACCAAAACGACGTCTGAAAACTCAAGTAAAAGACGGTTATTATCGAAACAATATTATTTCCAAAAATCAGGCAACAGTTTTCGAGTTTGTACAAAATTTTTTGAAAGAACGTTGTGTATATCAAACGGGCCAATCAATACTGCTTTAACACATATTGCTTTAACTGGAACATTTTTGGTGGAAACGACCAGAGAGGGCAACGCAACAAGTCAAGAAAATATTAAACTTGTTAAAAAACATATTGAGAGTTTTCCTCGAATGCTTCCTCATTATATTATGAAATCTAGTAAGCGTCAATATTTAGATTCAACTTTAAGCATCCTCAAAATGTATAGCTTATACTCGGAGTTCTTTAAAGAAAGACATTCACACAGTCACACCTGTTCGTTGTCCAATTTACAGAAAAAAAAATTTGTACTCAATACAACCTATCCTTTTTTACCCCTAAAAAGAACCAGTGCTAGATTTGTGAGAAATACAAATGCAACAAAGATGGTCAATTATTGAAAGACAATTATGATGATCATATTAAAAGAAAAGAAGAAAGTAACAGAGGGAAAGATGCTGATAAAAGGAAAGCTAAAGAAATTGAATCTTTTCAGTTAATTACTTATGATTTACAGAGTGTCCTTCAGCTACCTGCTTCAAATATAGGGCAACTGTATTATAACCGCAAATTATGCGTATACAATCTCGCAATATACGAAGGAGGTAAAGGAAACAAAGGATTTTGTTTCTGCTGGAATAAAATAAACGGACAGAGAGGCGCAAATGAAATAGGAACAGATTCTTTTTAAATATTTAGAGGGTATTGATAGCTCTATAACGCACGTGACTATGTTTTCCGATACCTGTGGTGGCCAGTTGCTCCCATAGAGTCTTCGTAGACACACTGTCTCAAGACTAGCAATTTCAACGTGGAGTCATATGTCGCCATGTTACCTAATCCAACGGTAACTTTAACATCCTAAACCAATATAAGAAAATTTGTAAACTAAATGTAATTAATTATTTGTTAACAGGTTTTTACCCATGTATTTAGTGGCTACATTCTTGTACTCTTAGACACTGATGATGGAATATGGATTTCGAAAACGTTTTGTCTTTTTAACTTAGCCCGTTTGGGCCTAAATATATACCTTTTACAAAGGATCTTTAATAATTTTTTTACTATGAATTATTTCAGATTCTTAAAATGTTTGTGTTTGTTATAAAATAAAATAACTCCAAATAAATTTAAATCGTCAATATCTCAAAAATACAAAATGTCACATAGTGAGTTTTACCTTTACAACGACGATATAAAAATAAGTCTTACAATTAGCTCATTTTAAAGTAAAATGTCAGTTAGTGACTTTTCGCAGTAATATGACGATATAGGAAAAAACTGTGTTTCTTAGACATTTTTAATGTGTTTATTTAAATAGTTAAATACAATAAATAATTACGATATTTATTCAGCTAATACCTTTATGTATATGTAATAAAATTATTTATATTTTAGTGTGAAAAGATGTTTGCTAATGCTCAGCAGTTAAACTGGCATAGTTTTAATAAAAAAAACCGACAACTACTATTAATGTTTTTAGTGGCAACTCAAGAGCCTATAGAAATAAGCTGCCATGGATTTACTACACAGAGTCGAGAAATTTTACTACAGGTTAGATAAAGTACACACAACCAAACGTATATGGAATCACCATGCATTTCAAACCAATAATTTTATTCTTTCTTTTAAAAACACTTATTGTTACACTTTTTTATCGAAAATTAGCAAACCGATAGAATCAGATAAGACAGCTCAGTAATTTATACAGTGTGTAAAAGCCAAATGGAATAAATTCATTATTTAGGTTACTGTACATATTTATAAAAATTTCCGAAACACGTCAAATTTAAATTATAACTTGACATTCTTTAACGTGAAAATGCAACCGCTACCTTTAATCCTTTTAGATTGACAGGTACAACCCCCAATTATTAAAATAGGAAGTATAGGCTTGTGATATATCGTTTGAAAGGTCTTTTCATTCTCCATTCAAAAATGTTGTCGCTTTCAAGTTTAATAAGATTAATTTAGATAAAATAAATTAAAATCATGTGGTTACCGAAATTCACTAAAATATACTCAAAACTTATTTCCCGTTTAGGTTTTGATAATGAGAAAGTAAATAAAAACCATAGCAATGTGGTTTTTAGATGGTAACCATTAAAAAACTTTAAAGAATTTCCATAGCAACGTTGTTTTAACACGCATTAGTAAATTGTTTTATTTATGTTATCAGTATTTTAATTTAAGTAAAAAGTTCGGTCAATTCAATTCTGAAAAATGGTTAGATTAACGGAAATGCATAAAATAACAGTTTTACAAATGATTGGTTACGAAGAGAACGCCCGAACACAACAGGAAGTAACTCGCCTATTTCATGAGAAATTTCCTAATTTACCGCCTATATCTCAAGGAACAATAAGTAAAATAGAGAAGCAGTTTCGCGAGTTTGGTCATAGATAAAAAGGCAGATAAAAAAAGCAGCTGCCAATGCACTGGGTGATGAACTCAAAATAGATGTGTTGCTTGATATTTGATATTGATATTTCGAGTAGACAGGCATCCACTATATTCAATGCTAGCCATACATCGATAGTAAACATATTAAAAATAAATTTATTTATTTGCATTGAAAATAAATTGCATCCCTATAAGATGATACCTACTCAGGAGCTCATGGAAGACGATTTTGATAGGAGTACTTTTTTTTGTAAACAAATGATGGACATGTTGGATAACAATATTATCCAATTAGAAGAAGTTATGTTTTCTGATGAGTGTACTTTTTCACTTAACGGTCATGCTGATGTCATTCAAATCTACGGATGTGAATCTTGGACTCTGAGACAATCGGAGAGAAAAAAGATAGACGCCACTGAAATGTTCTGTTGGAGACGAATGTTACGAATTCCTTGGACCGACCGTAGAACAAATAATTCAATTTTAAGAGAGCTAAAAGTTAGCCAACGACTCTCTAGTAAAGTCCATCTCCAACAATTAAAATATTTTGGGCATGTTATGAGAGCAAACACAGAAAACATGGAAAGACTCATAATACAAGAAAAGGTAGAAGGCCGAAGATCACGAGGAAGATCCCCAACAAGATGGATAGATCAAATTACAGGAATATGCCAAAGACCTATGCATGAATTAAAAGAAATGACCAGAGACAGAGATCTCTGGAGACGGACAATACACGACATCACGTCGACCACTACACTCCCCCTGGGGGGTCAGGATTGAAGAGAGAGAATCGACAAAATTGCCGCTACTGGGCCACGGAAAATCCTCATTGGATGAGAGAAGAATACACTCAATACCTCAAAAGGTTAATGTTTGGGCAGTGATTGTAGGAAGCAATATCATTGGTCCCTTTTTCATTGAGGGTAACTTAAATGGCAACAATTATTTGGCACTACTTCAAAATGATGTCATTCCAACGTTGTCAAATTTATATCTTGATCCAAGAAACCCTCAAGTTCCAGCGAATACGATATGGTTTCAGCAGAATGGAGCACCACCACATTACCAACTTCATGTCCGGCAGTACCTCGATACAATATTTCTCAATCGGTGGATAGGGAGGCGAGGATCGATTGAATGGCCAGCGAGATCACCTGATCTTACATTATTAGATTTCTTTTTATGGGGATATGTGAAGAGTCATGTGTACAAAACTAAACCTTCTGTTTAAATTACTTAAAAGAACGGATAACGCTTGCGATTATGTCAATCACGCCTGTTATGTTAAATGATGTTAGAAGACAGTTTTATTTGAGATTAGGATGTTGCCAAGACGTTCGCGGTGAACATTTTGAACATCTACTTCATTAACATTCATAATTCTTTTTCGTGTTCTACATTTTATTATGTTTTGTATTACATTTTAGTTTTTGATTGTATTGTAGCGAATTTCGGTAACCACATGATTTTAATTTATTTTATCTTAATTAATCTTAATAAAGTAGAAAGCGACAACATTTTTGAATAAAGAATGAAAAGACCTTTCAAACGATATATCACAAGCTTATACTTCTTATTTTAAAAATTGGGGGTTGTACCTGTCATTCTAAGGGGATTAAAGGTAGGGGTTGCATTTTCACGTTAAAGAATGTCCAGTTCTAATTTAAATTTGACGTGTTTCGGAAATTTTTATAAATACGTACAGTAACCTAAATAATGAATTTATTCCATTTGGCTTTTACGCACTGTAGATTATTTGTGTATTACTAATTTAAAGAAAATAAATAAACTTACTTTTGCGTTCAAAAACAAAAATGTGCCTTATGTGGGCTTAACGCATGTGTAAATGGAAAAAATTATTAGTGTTGTGGAGCATGCAATGTCTCAGAGGGACATAGCTGCAGTTGTAGGCGTAACATAGGGCGTTCTGTCAAAAACTTATGCTAGGTATCAGAAATTACTTTTTACTTTACTTTAAAAAAGTAACAATGGTCTGCCATGGTTGTTTCATTGTCCAATTAGCTAGAAAAGACTTAAAACTTTCGCACCCACAGCTTCAAAGACAACTTTTGAAAGCTACAGGTGTAAGTTTTTCAGTTGAAACGATTAGACAAATACTTGAACTCTAGGACTGAAACATTGGAAATTGCCAAAATGTGTCATTTGCTTCGTCATGGAAGCAGTATAGGCACTATGATTTAATACCTTGAGTTTGTTTTCAATCCGACGTCGGCCGACGTCGCGCGATATCGGATCGGGAGAAATACGGTTCCAATGTAGGTGTACACTAAAATATTATAGGTTCCGTCTAATAGGTGGCATACTCGTAATTATTTAAATAGCCATTTTTAAAAATGCACTATTACAATTGCCCCATTATCACATATACCCCACTTCACCTTATCATAAATAATTTTTTTGAACTCTAATAGTTTTAACCGTAAGCAGCAAAATCGCTCCCCTTAGGGTTGGTTGATGGTAAAAAATTATTAGGGTGATAATAAATTAGAAAATTGAGTCAAAACTATTATGTAGGTTAAATTGGATTCTGCTTATTTATCTCCGCAAGCTTAAGGATCCTAGATTTTTTTTAGTTATTTTTTCCATTCTTATTTTAATTTAGTATATAATATTTTAGGCACTACAAGTGATACATGGATTTTTAACTTATTATCAGACTGTAAGTTCCGCAAACTGGAGTACCAATACTCAGTAATATATTTCCTTGTTCATTTGGATATCTACAAACTTTCAACACGTTCAAAAATAAATCAAGTGGCACATTTAGAAGCACTTTAAAAATAATTTGATCAAAATAGGTCTTGTAGTTCCTTTTAAAATAAAATGTTATATATTTCTGATATCATAAATGTTAATAAATTAATTTAAGTTATCTTAGTTTAAGTCAGTAAAATTTAAGTATTTGTCAAATAAAATAAACATTAAATGTACTTTAGTTTAATATTACCATATATTTTTTATTGCTTGAGTACTCTCTCCCATATTTTTCTGGTGCCACTAAGTAGTTGTATGGCCCTGTAGTTTTTGGTTAATAAAACTACTTAGTCACGCCAGGAAAATCAGTCACGTTCGAAATAAGAAATTTTACAAAATAAAAAATGGAACAACAGATTAAAGGTGATTCTGAGCAGTGTGGGTTGGGGCGGGGGTCGTTGAAGCAGCGGTCGTCATGTTGCCGGCAGTCATTTAGCGTCATCGCGGGTGTTTAGGCTGTTTTGCCTTTTTTAGTTACGATGTCTTCACGGATGATGCTCAATTTTAAGGAGCGGATGAGAGAGATGCTTTTTGCTTTTTCGAAATCTATTTTGTGGCCTTTCTGAATATGATGTTGGTATAGGGCTGAAGTAGTATCGGAATGTTTTAATAATATAGAATGTTCGTAGATACGGTTATGGATTCGTCAGTTTGTCTGTCCTATGTATGTACGTAGGCAACTGGAAAAAGGTATGTCGTAGACACCATGGTCTTCATTGTGAAGTTGGTCATTTACGGATTTAACGAGATTGGCCAGCTTGGAGTGAGTAGTGAAGATGGTTTTGATGTTTAGAGGGATAAGAGTTCTACTGATCTTGTCAGTGACACCTTTAATAAAAGGTAGAAAGATTTTGGGTTGATCCGGAAACCACAATTTTTTTTTAAAGAACTGGGGTTAGTTATTTTTTAATGCTTCTATTGATTTGGGTTTTGTAATAGCTGTTTTATTAGAATGTGCCTTATTGAATTGATTTTGACGTAGGATTTTCTGAATAAAAACATCAGGAAATGGCAAAAACGCTTCAGACTCAACTTCCATCGTAAATTAAATACTGGAATGTATTCCATACAGTTTGAAGAGGAAAAGATCTAATGTGTCTTTACTGTGGGGCCAATTAACAAAGGTATCATTAACTTACCGTAATCAGCAGAGTTTGATATTTGATGAGGACAGAGCTGCTATTTCAAAATGTTTCATGATAGAAATAATTTTAGAATGAACAGTATATATTAAACATGCAGTGTTTTATAAGAGAAAATGCGTTTTGGAGGATTTGATATTTAGGGTCGAAGATAGAAATGGTTTCATCTATGGAAATTTTGTTAAATATGGAAACAATGTCAAAACTAACTAGTATATCTGAAGGTGAAATAGAAATGTTTTTCAGAAGATCAATGAAATGAAAAGAGTTTTTGAAAAAGGACGAGGCCTTTTCGGCTAATGATTGTAAGGATAAAGCGAGATGTTTTGCCAATTTCTGAGTGGTGCACTTGTATGCACTGACGATAGGTTTGAGCGGAACATTGGGCTTGTGTATTTTAAGAAGGCCGTATATCTTTGGAATTCGGGATTATGTTTTTCTGGATATAAGATATTTTTTGATATTTAGAGGTAGAGTACACTTATTTATGATGAATTTGGTTGTTTTTATGAACGTTTGGGATCGTTTGGGACGCGTTTGTATTTTGTGGAATTGAGAAGTTTTTAAACAGAACATTTTGTCAAAATAACTAGAAGAGTTGAGAATGACGGTGACATTACTCTTGTCGACCGGAAGAATGACAATGTGTAACAGGGTTGTTAAAAAGTTCTTTGAGAGCACGTCTTTCTGAAAGACTAAGATTTGTCGGTGGGGATTTGGAAGTACAAAAAATTCTGGTGACATCTTGTCTGGCTACTTCGGCTTGGTCGAAAGGAAGATGAGAAATAGCTTCTTTAGTTTGACAAATAATTTTCTCAGTTGTAATGTAAAGAAGATTGACAGAAAAATTTAAGTCTTTTGACAGAGCTTTGGTAGCTAAATCGGATATGTTAATATCTGAAACATTCATTGTTGAATTCGAATAAATAACCGGAGAAAGGTTTTTCTTCTTAGAGTGCCTTCTCCCTACGAAGGTTGGCAATGATAATGGTTATTTTTATTTTTGAACTTGCTGCTCTAAACAGATCAATCGATCTGTATTGATACCATTCACGCAGATTCTTGAACCATGAGTTCTGTCTTCGGCGTACACACCTTCTTTTCCTTGAATCTTTCCCTGTGTTATGAGTCTCAAAATTTTATATTTTGGCTTCCTCATCACGTGGCCTAGGTATTTCTGGTTTGTATAGAGGTGATTAGTTCTGTTTCTTGAAAAACCCTCTACAGTACTTCTTTATTTGTGATTCTATTAGTCCATGATATTTTTAATACTCTGCGGTATTACCAGAAGTCTTAGGCTCCATATAATAATAATAAATTTTGTTAACACAAATTTTTCTTTCTAGTTCAACTTTGTAAGATATTTTGTATTTTTTAGCAGCTCTTGATAATAATTGTAAACACAAAATTGAAAGCTCGAGTAAAAATAGTTAACAAAAACAATTTATTGACTCCAAACACCCATCCAAAACAGTTTAAAATTTTTTCCAAACGAGTCACAAGTACTTCTTTTTTCTTTTTCCAAGGAGGCCTATGTCCAATTTTCGACATAGGCCTCCTCTTCCTTCTTCCACGTATCTCTATTGTAGGCAGTTTGTATCCACTTCGGGCCTGCGTGTTTCTTCAAGTCATCTGACCATCTCATTTGTGGCCTTCCTCTTTTTCGTTTGTAACTATATGGTCTCCAGTGTATAATCATCTTATTCCATCTGTCGTCTTTCTTTCTTATGGTATGTCCAGCGAACTTCCACTTAAGTTTTGCTATCTGCGTTAATACATCGGTCACTTTTGTTTTGTTGCAGACCCAAGTATTTCTTTTCTTGTCTGATAGCCTGATGTTCAGCATTCGCCTTTCCATGGCTATTTGGGTCTTTGCTATTTTTTCCATGTCTTCCTTTATAAGTTTGATAACTGTATTAAAAATTGAATATTAAACAAGAATATTGGGGGAATTTTTTATTTTTTAGTATATAGGAAAGTTTTCCGAAGGATAACCAAGCCAGCCGTATCTTTATCTTTATTTCTCCGGTCTAATTTTCTTTATGTAATTTAAATAGTTGTCCCAAATATAAATATTCTTTTACTTGATCTATAGTTGTTTGTAGACCTATTCTTGTTGATTCGCTATTTAATTCATCCATCATATTTCTGTAATTCTTCTCTTTTATCTGTTACTAATACGATGTCGTCTGCATATCTCAAGTGATTTAAGTATTGGCCATTTATGTTCATACCCCGTTTTTCCCATTGTAATTTCCTCACAACATCTCAAAGCTAGATTGAATAGATTGGATGATATAGTGTCACCCTGCCTGACTCCTCGCTGTATCTTAATAGGCTCCATTTGTTCAACTATTTTAATGGATGTTGTTGCTTGATCATATATATTTGAAATTAAGTCCGTATATCTATAGTCTATTCTCCCCTTTTGTAAAGAATTCTTTACTGCCCAAGGTTCCACCTTATCGAATGCTTTTTCAAAGTCTACAAATGCCATATACATTGGAATTTGATATTCGTTGGCGTTTTCAATTAATATTTTTATCGTAAGCAGATGGTCGCTTGTATTGAATTATTTTCTAAAACCGGCTTGCTCTCTTGACTGGTAATTATCTAACTTAGTTGTTAATCTGTTTGTTAGTACTTTAGATCTTTCCCAGGAAATTTGTTATTCTTCATTTCTTTGAGTGCCTTTTTTATTTCATTTTTACTGATTTCTGGTTGTAGGTTAGAGTTAATGTTCTTTAATTTCAGTTGTAACTGATTACGGATTTTTTGGGTTTGTTTTTGTTCTGTTTTATAGAGATTTGTATAATATTCGTGCATTATGTGTAAAATTTTTCTTATACTATTTCCACTTTTTCTTTGTTCTTTATGCTATTAATTTGCATGTTTCCAAGGTTCTGCTTTAATTCATAATAATGCATCTTTTCTTTCTGTACTCTTTGTTTACACTCCTTGATATTTTTTCTAACAGTTATGTTTATTTCTTTGTAATCCATTTTATTTGTCCCCTTGATCTAGTAATGTTCTTCTTGTGTTCATAAGAATCTTTGTTTCCTGGGATATGAATCTTTCTTTTTTGTTGTTGTCTGTGCTATTTCTTTACCCACTTTCATTAGTTTCAGTAAATATCATGTTTATTTCATCGATATGTTTATGTTCTATATCTTCCTTGGTCGACAATATTTCCTTTATTCTCTCTTCCTACGTCTGTTTTTCTTGTTTTAGTCTTTCAATGTCTAATTTCTGATTATTTTCCATTTTCTTTCTTATTTCAAATCTACTATCAATAATCAGCTTGGCTTGGACTAGTCTACGGTCGCTACCAGTCGAGAAGAGATTTAGGACTGTTACTTCTTTAACCATGGATTTTTTCCTTGAAAGAATATAATCACTTTCGTTTTTAGTTTTACCATTGGCAATAATCCATGTCCATTTCCTTTGGGTTTTTTTTTAAAGAAAGTATCCACTACATATAGTTGCGACCTCCAAGTAATTCATCAATGTGTGTCCTCTATAATTTCTTTTGCCGCATCCATGGTGTCCTACTTTGTCTTCTTCTCTATATAGTTGTTCGCCTATTTTGGCATCGAACTCACCGATTATTAGCGGTAATTTTGATTTCTTTTCTTCCATAGCAGTTGTTATGTCTTCGTAGAAATGTTCAATATCTTCATCGCTATATGTACTTTTTGGAGCGTACACCTGTACGATTTTTAAGGGCGTTTTTTTTTAATTTAAGCGTCGTGTATGCTACTCTATCTGATATGCCCTTGGTAGATTGTACGTATTTAACTACTTTTTTATTTATTATAAATCCTACTCCATTGTTGGTGTTTTCTTCATTACCCGATAATATCCCACTGTATTTTAGTCAGTTCTTCCTCAAGTTCGTGGATTTTAGTGTCTTCGTTCATGGATCTGATGTTATACGTTCCTACATTTATTTTTGTCGAATATTTGCTCCCTCAGAATCCTTGAGGCGAACCGGTTTCCCGGTGTGGGATTCCGAGTTAGTAACTCTAACCACCTGGGGTCCTATTCCGTTTGATTGATAATTCGACAAGTTTCCTGAAGAGGGTATTTTGGCATTAAAACACCTCGCTTGCCAGACAGGTTGGTGAGTTCTGTATCAGCCGCCCACTCTGGGTCAGACGCTGTTCGCAGCCATCTGCTATTTTGCTAGTTTTTTTATCCACTCCGGGTATTTTATTTCCCCGGTACCACCCATATCTGGGAGGCATTCCCCTATCCGCCACCCGGGGACGCGCCCGATGGGGGACTATACCCCACACAGGCCATTATTTTAAATTAGCAAAATATAGACAATACAGTTCTACTCTAAGCGTCAGTATACTGGGGAAAATTTTCTGTTTTGTAACCGTATTAACATTTTTTGTCATGAATAGGTAAAACTGTCCAGATAGTCTGCTAATTAAACTAAATTGGTAAACTTGGATTTAGCAATCAGTTGTTGGTGTGTTGACATTTTACGTTAAAATAACAAATTTCTTATTAAAATCTAATTTATTGCAGAAATAAAAATAAAATATTTAAATAAGACCCACTGAATTGAGGTTGTTAATGATGATCGGTTACGGGAAGAATTGTAGAAGTCAAGTTAAAGTAGCAAACTTATTTAATCAGGGGTATCCTCAGTTGACTAATATTTCACAAGGTACTAAATTTATGCACAATTCAGAGAACTTGGAAATGTCAAACCATTAAAGAGAAAACCGAACTTCATTGAAGATGAGGTGAAAGTGGGTATTTTGTTTAAGTGTCGCAGAGAATTCAAAGTTAAGTTCACGTCAAATTGCAGGTCAAAATAATGTAAGTTACACAACTGTCCTATGTGTCTCCATGAAGAAAAAATTCCCTATAAATTAACTTTTGTGTAGGAGCTAACAAAAGACAATCCAGATCGTAGACTGGATTTTTGCGAAAAGAATTATGGATAAAATTAACACAAATGAAATAGCATTTGCCACAATTTTTTTTATGAATCAACATTTACATTGAACAATGCGGTAAACCGACAAAACTGTAGATACGTGAGACACACACTCAGTATTCTCAAAAGTTGAATGTTTGGGCAAATATTATAGGAGATCACATTATTGGTCCTATATTTGTAGAAGGTAATTTGACAGCGGAAAAATATTTAAGCATACTAAGAGGCGATGTTTTTCCTCAGTTGGCTAACATATATCCCAATCCAATAGATTCGACCCTACCGCATGAAACTGTCTGGTTCTAGCAGAATGGTGCAACACTTCATTATGCTTTAATGGTGAGAAATTACTCGAATAAAATCTTCTTCAATAAATGAATTGGACAAAGGGGTACTATTGAGTGGCCAGCTAGGTCGCCAGACCTTACGCCTTTGAATTTTTTTCTCTGGAATTATCTCAAAAACAAAGTATATGCACCACAACCAACTAGCAGTGAAGACCTTAAAGAAAGAATAACTTTTTACCTCAAACTTTAAACAAAGTTTGATATCATATATATACATATATATATATATATATATATATATATAATATATATATATATATATATATATATAAATAAAATAAAGTTTTATTTTGAGGATGCAGTCATTTAAGTAGGGCAGGATAAGTTAAACTCTTTGTTCTTAAATCAAGCTTTCGCAAAATTTATTTGCTTCATCAGGAATATGCTAAAATATGTTATGGTAAATACAATGAAATTAGAATTAAAAAACATTGTATAAAACTAATATAAAAACTTACAACATGAGGTTAAACCATTAAATTATTAAATTCACAAAACGTTCTTAACTTATCTAAATTATATTTTTATGTAAGTACAATATTTTAATTTTGAATATTATGACATTGATTATTATAATGATGTTTGATTTATGTCAGAAAGGCACTCGTGTCTATTTTAATTATTGATAACTAGCTCTAGATTGTTATTATGCTTAAGTAAAAAGTGGCGCCAAATATGAATATTTAAATTTTTGAAAATATAGTATTTATAGTCAGATAATCATATATTAGAAAATGAAAGTATTAATTTTCGTAAGATAGAATGTAATTATAGATATTGCTTAGTTTGTTAATATCAGTTTTTTTATTAACGCATTGATATTTATTTATGCATACCATTTCTAAAAATTCTCTTTTATTTAATTGGTTTTCACGTCTAAATATATTAGTTTCATTAAAATTAAATGAATGATTATTATTAATTGCATTAATAAACAGACACGAGTGTCTTTATAACATAAATCAAACATCATTATGATAATCAATATCATAATATTCAAAATTAAAATATTGTACTTACATAAAAATATAATTTAGATAAGTTAAGAATGTGTTTGTGAATTTAATAATTTCGGCTATTCCAAGATACGCCAACAGCTAGAACACACCAAAGACAAACATTAGAAGGAGAAACAGTAGAAGTTTTCTATGGGAGATTGCCTTACATCAGAGGTTTATCACCACAGATCACAAACCTTTTCAGACAGTTCAACATAGTGATAGCAAATTCAGTGTACAAAAGATTAGGGACATACTTTACTAACCTGACAGAAAGAGTTAAAAAACTGGATAACTTCAATGTAGTGTATTCTATTCCATGTGGTTCCTGTTCAGAAGTGTATGTCGGTCAAACCAGCCAAAAACTCTTAAAAAGAATAGCTTTGCACAAGAGTGATGTAGTGAGGAAGCCCACCTGCACAGCCTTTAGCCAACATATTAAGAATACTGGACACATTGCTAACTATGAAAATGTGCAAGTACTAAAGAGGGTTGACAACCAATTTAAGAGAAACTTCATAGAAATGTGCTACATCCATAACTGCAGTTCTTCTATAAACTGTAAGAAAGATGTTGAAAACTTAAGTTGTATTATATTCCTTTCTACTTCAACAGGACTTGACAAGATGTAACAAACTGGAGAATGTAGGGAACTTTTCATAGCATGCATAGATTGCCAACCTGTAATTGAGAAAAGACTTCATTTCCCTGCTGATTGTGTTTCCTTGGGTTCTTTCTTTCCATATCCATGAGGTTAAAATGTGAAAATTATAACCTCGTTACATATGACACCCGGATATTGACAGAAATCAGAAATATGTCATCAAAAAAGAAGAATAATTCTTCTTTTCTACCTTTAACATGAAGTTGCAGTTTTTGTAGGTTGTAATTTTTAGATTTTTTGTTGTGTTTGTATTTGAAATAATACCCTGTTGTTTTGTAATGTTTTTATTCAAAATTTTAAATGTATTTTTTAATATTTTTTAACATGTTTGTGACAGTGTTCTTCACCACTAGGACCAACTGAACATTTTCAATGTAGGTTTTAAATGTTGATTTCCACCACTTGTACTAAAATAGGTTTTCCATTTAGGTGCTGATGAAGGTGACAACATATCACCGAAAATTTCACATTTAGAATAAAGTTCTACACCAAACTGGCTTATACCATCTCTAGCTGATCCTTGTTTTGACGCTTTCCCGAAAGTTACCCTCCAAAGAATTGTATTCTTAGCGTCGTTATACACACTCTATTTACGTTATATATATATATATATATAATATATACTATGTATATATTTATATAGTATATATATATATATATATATATATATATATATTTATAATATTTGCGCTATTCTGAGATCATCTTTCAAAGTAAAAATGAAAAAGTCATGGTCAACATGTAATGGTTAAAATTATTGTGTAATTATTTATTCCTAAAATTCAATAATTATGTATTTAATGAAATCCCACATTTTCATATTATTTTAATTCTTTTCAATTATTATAATAGAAAAGGCAATCAAATAAATTTATTAATATTAGGTTAACATTAGCAATAATATTAAACACTCTGATCCACTCAAACGGTTAATTTTCTAAAAAAAACGAAACAGTTCTTTTTGATCTATACAACTAGAAGCAGCAGTATTTTAAAGAATGCTTTCTAAAACCAAATTACTAAATTTTTTATTTGGAGAAATAAGAACATTCCATGGTAAGTGTATACGATTTATGATTGATCTGATGATTATTACTATTATTATTTGTGTATATAACTATATTTGTTACAAACTGTTTTCCCTTTCGAATGGGGTTAATGATTAGCTGGTATCCTTAATTTAGCAGTACCATTTTTTTTACCAGTAGATAGATATTTTCTATAAAAGTGTATAAGGTAAATGTACTCTTTACCGACCATTTCCTATCACCGACCGCAATGAATTTGTTTCAGTATTAGACGCATTATCAAAAGCCCATACACCTACTGAAACTTTTAACAGTTTCCTTTTATAAACTGTAGATATGGCAACATTATAAACATAAGCCAGCCTCTGACTAACGCCAAATTTGACAAATTTTAACGGATTTCGCAGTGGTATTGCAAGACTCCGTAAGGCAGGTTATAAGAATCGTTGTGCACGTGTGTTAGCATAACTAAGCATTTGTTAATATATCAAGGTTAGTATTGCACTTTTATAACAAGAAATGACACAAAACCATATTTTTTTAAAGATTTATTGTATTGGTAGGTTAATTATTTTCTCCAATTAAATTTTATTTACAATTAAAGAATGGTCGGTAAAAGGTGCTTCAAAACTTAAACTGAACTCTTTACTGACCGAGCGGTCGGAATAAGGGAAATGTAGTCCTTGATTATTGTAAGATTTAAAAAATATTTTAGCCTACAATTAATTATAAAATATTTTTTTTTCTTAAAGGTACTAAACCAACGATTCACTTGAGCATTTACCGACCGACTAGATTGTAACTTTCAATTAAAAGAAGTAATATGAAAGTTGAACAAAATTGTATTTTTTTGGAAAAATTACTTTCAAATAGAACAATATATTAAGTGTTATATTTCCAAAAATCTTTATAGCATTGCACTTTTATAGTAAGAAATAGCACAAAAAAAGTTTTTTTTTTAAATTTAATGTGTTCGTTGGTTAATTATTAACTCTAATTAAAATTTATTTACAATTAAAGAATGGTCGGTAAAAAATGCTTTAAAACTTAAAATGAACCTTTTACCGACCGGGCGGTCGGAATAAGGGAAATGTAGTCATTGAATATTGAAAAAATTTTACTATACTTTAGCACACAATTATGAATAATATATTTTTTTTTTCTTAAAGGTAATAAAGCAACGGTTCACTTGAGCATTTACCGACCGACTAGATTTTAATTTTCAATTAAAAGAAGTAATATGAAAGTTGAAAAAATGTATTTTTTTTTGGTAGAATTACTTTCAAATAGAATAATATATTAAGTGTCATATTTCCAAAAGTCTGCTTTTAAACGAAAAACGATAATCATATTCATGGTACTTCATTGTTTTATAGGTGAATGAAATATATGAATTTTAACATATTCAAAAGTAGTCTCCTAAAATAATATTTTTTTCACGGTCGGTAATAGAGTGCAAGAAATATATATTGCGACCTATTACCGACCGAGAATATTATGAACGTTTTCTTTTCAGATTCAAGAAAATCTTTGAGATATGTCTGAAAAACGAAAAAACTATACCACTGAAATTCTTCAGCAAGCATTGGATTCAATTCGAGATGGAATGTCGTTTGGAGAAGCATCCAGAGAATTCAAAATTCCAAAAAGCACCGTAGTTGACAAAATTCATAAAAAATATGAAGAAGGTGCTACAAGTGGGGCCCACTGTGTCCTCACTGCAGCCGAAGAACAAACCGTAGTAGATTGGATTCTATATTTAGAAACTGTTGGTTTTCCTGTAACAAAAAATCAAGTGTGTTGCAGAACTAGTTCGTCGTCTAGAACGAGCAAATAAATTTAAAAACGGAATTCCAGGTCGTCGGAAGAATTTGTACAATACCAATGGAAAATCGATGCCGAAAAGAAAAAAAAAAGAAGAAAAATTATTGGAGAATAAGAAAAGAAAGTTGATTTTAAAATCAAATACAAATAAAAAATAACCAAAAAATGTTGTGAAACAAGAAAATATTCTTCCTAGTAAAAAGATAACAAAAAACAAAATTAATATTTCTAAAGGGGAATATGCTGTGATTATTTATGAAGGAGAGTACTTTCCTGGAGTGAGTCTTGGCTTTGACGGTACGGGATTAAGAGTGAAGACTATGATAAGAAGTGGTTCACATTGGAAATGGCCTGAAAAAGAGGATATTTTATCTTATTCAGAAAATGAAATATTTTTAAAAGTTAATCCTCCAAAACCCGTGAATAAAATGGGCATATATGAAATTCCGGAGATGGATTCCATAAAAACTATAATAATAAAAAAAATAATATGATTTCATACCAAAGTTTAGTCTATTATACATGCCCAATATATTATGTAAATTTTTGTTGTATTACGAATTTATATTTTTTAAAATATTAAAATCTTCAACTGAGTTTGTTTTTTCAATTGAGCCAGTAGATATGATTATTTTTTAATAAATAAGTTAATATTATGTTGTTAATTACTTAAATAAGTAGTCCCCAAGAAGGTCGCTGATAGGACTAAAATGTCCGGCAATTAGGTGCTTGTGGTCCGGTAATAGCAGCAAAATCGTCGGTGATAAGTAAGTATATTTCAAGCTGGTCGGTGAAGGGAGCATTTTAATGAAATTGTACATAGGTAATTACTGAAATATTTAAAAAAAGATTTAAACTTGTATAATATTATTTTTCTATATTACTAGCTGAATCGGAAAGATTAAAACTTATCTTTAAAAATTATTCAAAGAAAAATAAATATGTATTTTTCTTATTATTGAATCTGCTTATAAGGAAAACCTTAAGTGGTCGTTAAAAGGTACATTTACCTTACATGTGTAAAAAACAAATGTTTTTATTGTTTTATTCTTAGATAAAATGAAATCACTCATCAAGTAACATTCGAACTATTTATTATAAACATTACTTATAAAGAAGAAGCCAATACAGGGCTATTGACCATATTATTATAAAGATTACAATTCATTAAGATGAGGAGGATTGGTCCAGGTACAGCAATTATGAATCATTCGAGCTTCAATGCTCTTGAGGTATTATTCTATAACCGCCCTCGTAGCTCACTGATGCACTATAAGAGGTTACTATCATAATAATGATTGTAAGAGTGAGAATATTGTAAAACGAAACTCTCACTGGACGTGTTCTGTGCGTGAAGTCCAGCACAGCATAAGGCGCTTTGATCCCGTAATTTCTTTTTCTTGTCGTCTTTATGTGTTTTGTGTATCCGAACATCGAGCTTTTATAAGTCTACAAGAGGCTTTCGGCTAAACAGATTCCAGAGTCTCAATATTCGCATTGGAAGATGGGCCCTCGGGTTCGGCTAATGATTTGTTAGTATTTTTGTTTATTTGGTTTGAGTGTACTATTTTTTGTCATAGGGTTTTGTTTTTTTTTTGTAGCCTAGACTTTTAGTGTACTTTTTATGATTTTTTAATATAATCTGAGATAACGATTGAAATCTCTCCACTCCCTATCGGGGTACTACACGAGAAATTTAAGAATAACTGTTTTTTAGTACCTATTTCATTTTATTCTATTACACTTGATAAATTTTCATTAGATTTATGTTAGATTTTTAAGTTTGGGAAACTTTACCCTGTCCGAAAATATTTTGCTATTTATTACATTTTTACGTACATTTATTAAATACTATTATTTATTTAGTTAATTGTATCTAGATATAATTTTCTTATTCATTCCACTTCCTAAAAAAGCCAACGCTAAAACATGTGAAGAACAGAGATGAATTAGTTTGACAAGCCATGTACTTAAAGTACTCTTTACTATCATTCACTCGCGCATATACACCAAATTAGAAGAACAATTGAGTGAAGTTCAATTTGGATTCAGAGCAGGACTCTGAACGAGAGACGCACTTTTTAGTTTGCAAATTCTAATACAGAGAGCCAGGGATATCAACTGCGATATGTACGCATGTGTCATTGATTTCGAGAAGGTATTTGATAAAGTCACACATGGAAAACTAATCGATATCCTAAAAATATCAGGATGCGATGGTAAGGACGCGTTTTTCAGTGTGAAAACATAATGGTGATTAATTGTTTCAATTTAGTGAATTAGATCATAGATAATTTATAAAAAAAATTCAATTTATTATTATTTATTTATAAAAAAAATTCTATAAATTTATCAAGAGCATGACCATTAATTTAATTAAATTATATCTTTTTAGGCGACCCGTTTTATTCGCTTTTATGTTGGGGAACTTTACTTTATCGTAAACCTTTTCAAAGGTATTTTAGTGGTGGAATATTTTACTACCATATTGCAAGTATATATGTAATGGCAATTTTTGCATACTTAAGCAAGTCCACAGCAGTGGAACTTATGGAATATCTAGCTACTATTGCAGCAGTTTTTTTCGTTAGTATTAATCTTTTCAATAAATGTTTATACTATTGGTGTTTGGGAAAGTATGTATTTTTACATTTAATATTTTTCTGTTACGGTACTTTAATGTGATCTAATTTAGTGCTGTATTTTAAAGACCTTTTTAAAATATATTATTTCCTGTTATTTCGTAAAACTTAAACTGGATATCTCATTTATTATGTTGAAGTACGGAGAATGTGGCTTCTCTTTTGTGTTTGGGTCAAAAATATATACACAAGTAAGTCGCAATAGAATAGAATGATTTATTGGTACACCTCTCACGGACCACCACTTAGAGGGTTTCTTAGCTCTGACCAACTCAAAGCACTTGACTTCTTCGTAACACAGTGAACGAAACGCACCACATTGACCGGTCTCGTGTGAATCGCCTCGGCGTCCGTCCCGGGCATAGGTACACTCACGAAAAAGGTAGTTAATACTATTTGCGTGACTCAGATAGCTATGGAGCATCAGATGTTGGGTGTTTCTCTGAGAGACAGAATCGCAAATGAAGAAATATGTCGTAGATCAAAAACAACAGACGCCATCGAAAAAATCGCGTCGTTAAAATGGAACTGGGCACGACACGTCGCTAGATTGTCAGACAACCGATGAACAAAACGTATTTTAGAGTAAAAACCAAGCCAAGAAGCAATAGGGAGCAGAGGACGACTACTTAGTAAATGAACTAACGACCCGAAGCGTGTTAGCAATAACTGGACACACAAAACCCACAAGACAAGACACACTAAGCCGCACAAGATAGAGACGAACGGAAAGAGCTGGAGGAGACCTATGTCCAGCAGTGGACGCATACAGGTTGATGATGATGATGAACACAGTTAACATCACTTAAGGGGTTTTTTTTACCCACATATGTAATGGCTTCACTTATGTATACTTGGTAACTGCACTGATGATGAACTTAATATTAATCCAAAAACTTTTATGTAACCGGAAAGGCCAAATATATACTGTGTTATTTGACATTTGAATGGTTGCGTATGTGAAGTCGGGTTATTTATTAGTTTGGGATGTTTAATTTAAATATAATTACGGATGTAAAATAGTGATAATGTATTCATCAATCAGCCAATCGCGTCCACTGCTGGACATAGGCCTCCCTCAGTTCTTTTTAGTGTTCTCTACACTGGGCCGTTTGTAGCCAGTTTCCCGCTACACGTTTTATATCATCGGTCCATCTAGTCGGTGGTCGTCCTCGGCTTCTTTTATAGTTTCTGGGCCTCCATTTCATAGTACGTCTTGTCCACCGTCCATCTTCTGCTCTGGCTAAGGGCCCTGCCCAGTTCCACTTAAGCGACGTGGTTCTTTCGTGGTTTCGTGGATAATGTATTAGTTTAAAATATTTAGTTTATATATAATAGTGTATTCTGATCTGTAAAGCCTAAATGTCCATAAAATTCTCACTAGAATTTTCTGGAAAACGTCAATATAGAAGACAGTTAGCCCTATTTGCATAATAGATTATTCCAGAACTTTCATATATTGATGAGATGAAGAGTTTCGAACATGGTTTATTGCTAGAACAGTCTGGAACGATAAAAATATATAAATACGAGGTAATTGGGAGCAAGCAGGCATTAAGTTACAGTTACTAAGTCAGTTACAGTCAATTATTAAGTTAGTAGAGGGCATTAAGTGAGATGAAGTCAGTCAGTCAGTTACAATTAAGTCATTAAATTAGATTCATCAAGAAAGTTAGTTCAAGACAGTTATAATTAAATTAAGTTAAAGGAAAGGATAAACTTAGAAGAATTCATTAAGTCAGATACAGTTGGAGAGTATGAGAGTAAATTAATTCAATATATATAGTTCAATACAGTGATAGGTAATTATTAGTACAGTAATACAGTGACAATATGGAGTTAATTCATTAAGAAGTAAGCAGTCAATAATACAAGCACATAGTATACAGTATATTTGAAAGTACATTATATGGAGATTACAAGAATTTTAAATTATAATATCTATATGGTGAGTGGAGATTATTAAGAAGAAACATATTTAAAATTGTTGGCAGCCGATAATTAAAATATTTTGGTATATTTGCAAACACAAGGATAACCGAGACTGATGAAGAAGATATTTAGTGGTAATTATAACTTTGATTTTGGAAAACTTTAGGCATTCAGTGATAGAAAGGTACAAAATGTTGTTAATATAATTTAATAATTTTAAGAATTTCAAATTTTCGACAGGTTGTTTTAAGTTTATATTGTTTATATTAGATATATATGTCGGTTTTATAATAGTTATAATAAAGATAATTTAAAAAAGTACTCACAAACTAATTCTTTGAGAAACGCGATAAAAACCCTATACTTGTATATACTATTCAAAATTACTCATAGCTCATACACAAACAAAACCTCATAACAATTTATATATAATATATATATATATATATATATATATATATATAAACATATATATGTATATATATATATATAAACATATATATAATATAATATAATATATATATATATATATATATATATATATATATATATATATTATGGTCGGTATGGACATTCCGTGAGATGGAGTGAGAAACACCTGTTTAAAAAGAAAGAGGTATATTAGGTCCGTCCTCTATATCACCGAAAATGAATGAGTTAAAATAATAAAAAAGGGGAAATTCAACATTGCCAAACTTATTGGTTTTATTTGACATGTTGTCTTTTTAGCATTTGAACAATGTTTTAAGATAATCAAATTTGGGCGAAATGGATATAAATGTCAGCTTACTGTTTTTTATTGGGAATATGCCACAATTTTACTTTACAATAAGTGTAATATAACATTTTGATTTCCACTTCGGAAATCGTTTTATATAAATAACATTTATTAATGTTTCGTATTTTAAGTATGATTTCCGAATTAAAAATTTAAACATCAAAATAAGCTTATTTTAAAGTCACATTTTATTTCAATAAAAATAATAAACTGCATATGATGCCACAATAAAAAAGCTTCATACAAAATTATTTGGCAACGTCTTTTCTCGCGTAGACAGAGGTAACAAGTAGAGGTGGGTCGTTGACTTTTTTAACGTAAACCGATTTTCGTAAACAAGTTACTATGATTGTTTAACACTAGTTTCAAGTAAGACAGTACCTACATAAACAAACATAATGGCGGTTATTATCGTTTATGTGTATAATTATAGAAGTGAAAGAAACTAATGAAGGATATATTTATTATACCTTGAAAAGTAAACTAAACAATACAAATAGTATATTGTACTTATATTTACATTACACGTTGTTACTAAATCGCGAATCGTCTAAATTGACATTTAAAAACATAAGTTTTTCTACTTTACTTCTTGTTAACCGTGTTCTTCTTTTATTTAAAATTAAACCAGATTTTGAACATGTCTTCACATTTACAATATTTTATGAATATAGTGGTTAAGTTAGGATATACATGGCGATGGTTTTCCACTATTGTAATGAACTCTCGATACAGGTGTATATTTAGATGAGTCATGTCCAATTAATTGATCTAAAATACACCATGGACTTAAGTCATCTTTATCTTTTACTGGTTGATTTTCAATACTACAATCTTCTTGTACTTTAATTATGGAAATAAGCAGCTTCTTAACTCTTTCTTTTGTTTCTTTAGCTTTATTTTTATCAGAAAATCCCTGCTCTTCAAATCGTGAATAGACAGTGATGTAAGGTTACCGTTTGCTAAAATTTTATTGCAAGATTCTTTCAGGCAGCGTACCATAACAATCACTGAACTACCCTTCAAGTATTTTTGGCCACTCATTGTACTTGATATTTCTTTAAAAGGCCGTAAAATTTGGGAAAGTTGAGAACAAATAATGCAGTCTTCATTATTTAGATTTAGTCTAAGTCTAAGTCTGTATTAACTAATACCAATAAGGAACGAATTGCCTTTTCTTACTCGGTCATTCTTTTTAACATGTAATAGGTGAAGTTCTACCTAGTTTCCACGTCATGGATGGGCCGTTTGGGAACTTTGTTATGTTATAATTATATACATACTTTAAAAATATATACTTTAAAAGCCTTTCTAAAGATAAGGTACTTTTTTTGAAATGTGTTTTTTGCCGAATTGTCGAAAACAAGACTTTTTATTTTATTTATGTGTACACGACAGCATTTAAGTGAGTCCTCCACCAATAAATTTAACGTATAAACAAAACAATTTAAATATTGTCATTCCAGAACATCTTTAATAGCTTTGGCCATATTTGAGGCATTATCAGTTACTGCAACATTTACTTTTCGTTTTAGACCCCACTGATTAATAATTTCACTAACTTCAAAAGCGATGTTTTCTGAATTATGGTTTTTAGAAAAATGGCAGTAGCCTAATAAAACCGTTTTAAATTTTAAATTTTCGCTTAAATATTGTCCTGTTAATGCGATGTAACTCTCAGTTACTCCAAATGTCCTGAGGTTAGTAGTAGTACAGATATTTTCTACTTCTTTAACAAATTGTGATCTAATAATTTGCTCAGTTTTGATAATAACATTCCTGAAGTAATGAACCTGACAAAGTTTTTCTTGTTGCCGGTTTATATCCAGGAATCCACCCTCCAAATTTTTAAAAAGCTCGTTCTTCAACTATGAAAAACCATTTGGTTTTTAAACCAAAACTAGGTTTAGTAAATTCATATCTATTTCTTTCTTTTGTTCTAAACTAATATTTTTATTAATGGAAGTATCCATTACCTTTCGAAGCTTGGGTAGCGGTGGCAGTATGTCAGTACTTGTAGTCTAAGTAGTCGAAATGGACAAAAATGCGTCAGGAGAAGTTTCAATCATTGCAATATTCAGAAAGTGGACAATAAAAGATGTATCTTCTATAAATGGGCATTTTTTAACTACAATTATTATTCTTATACTAGGTCAATAATTTCGACTAAGAAAAAGAATTTTTAATTGAATATTTACAATAAATAACTCCTTTAGCGACTATCAATAAAGATTTCCATTACATTTTGGAATAACCATCGCCATGTATATCCTAACTTTACCACTATATTCATAAAATATTATAGTTCAACATAATCTATTCCTTATGAACACATGTTCAAAATCTGGTTTAATTTTAAATAAAAGAAGAACACGGTTAGCAAGAAAAGTGAAAAAACGTATGTTTTTAAATGTTAATTTAGACTATTCGCGATTTAATAATATGTAATCTAAATGTAAGTACTATTTGTATTGTTTAATTTATTTTTCAAGTTATAATAAATATATTTTTCGTTAGCTTCTTTCACTTCAATACTTATGCACATAAACGATAATAGCCAATATGTTTGTTTGCGTACTCGCTTATTTGAAACTACTGGTAAACAATTAACTAGTTACAGTTTACGAAAAACGGTTCCGATAAATATGTTAACGACCCACCTCTAGTTTCTTGGGTATATTAGAATCGAAACCAGAGATATGTAAATATGTATATATATCCTGTTAAATTTTACCATACCGACCATAAACTTTTACCTACACTGTATATGTATACCATTTATAAAGAATGATTTAAATAAAAGTTTTTTATGATTTATGGTATACAGTCAATTACAGGAATTTAGTTTTCCTTGTGGACGTTTCATTATTGTATTAACCATAATTCAAACACTGAAAATGGTTTTTTACACAACTAAGCCTTATTTGAGACCAAAGGTAAAAATTATAATTATTATCTATCATAAGTCGATACTAGGTCCTACGTACAAAAACCACAACAATTATTATCGGTAGATGCATATCCCGAACACAAAGCATGTGACCAGCTTTCACAGTTTACACCTGTACCATATCCTTACCGAAATCACACCTTAATAATCAACCACACCAGTCTCACCTACCCTTCCTTTAAAAAAATTTCCATCGAGCTCTTCTTTATCCCAATATTTGTTTTCGTCTTTATAGAGGGGGTGTCTGGAATCTTCAAATGGCATCTTAGTCCTGGACGCCACCTGACTGACCTTCATGCAGTATTTGTTCTTCGTACTCTCGGCGATAGTTCCCAAGGTACTTTAAAATGCTTTTTTGTCGCCAAGTCTACGCCGAACGCCTATCTGCTAAAACAGACCCTCCTCTGTTAACCAGCAAACCGGAGGAGGAATGGTCTCTGTAAGGCCGGCATCACTTCCAAAGCCACCTTTATTCATCCACAGACTGTCAGCAAGGAGGCTCTCTGTCGCGTTACAGGTAGAGAAGGACCCTCATCAGGGTTTCCACCGTCGGTGATTGACCATGCATCATGCTCACTCTCCATTTAATCAGCTGCTCGTATACTTTCTAGTTATTAGCAGCGCCGCATCCGCCCCTCGAGGTCCCGGACTGACGGACTGAGTTAGTGGTCTTCGTTCCGGTTATCGTGAACCCGATTTACCGATGTTTAGTTCCGATATAGTCTGGCAAAACATTCCAGCCTCTTGCTTTCGTCGCTATTTCTTGGACATATTCACGTCGATGTACGTACCCGTACCTCTCCTTATAAACGTAGGCTCCAGACCTGTGTTCAGTACTACTAGGTCTAGATTACCCACCCAGTCAGTCAGTCTCCTGCTGCGAGTGTAATGGGAGATCCCCGCCTTGCTGCTTTTGTGTTAAAATCTCCCAGCACTACGCCAAACAAATCTAAAGTGTTGTTTATAAGACCAAACTATAGCTGGTTTAAATTTAAATCATCTAAATATTCCATATCCAATAGTTCAGTGAAATTGTATTTTTGCTAGGAAAGTTTTGGTTTAGTTCTAATTTTTTCATTCCATATGTTTTTTGGGTTGCTTAATCCGAATCTGAGGTTTGCGGACAAAATTTCGTGACTCAACATTAAAAAAAAACAGAATAAACCGTTTTTTCTTCTTTTTTTCGGGTTTTTTTGCTTAAAACTCAAAAACTATCAACTTTTGGTAAATGGTCTGTTTACAGAAATTAAAGTACTTAAAATATTCTACAAATACCAGTTTTTAGTTTTTTTTTCAAACGAATCGTTTGGCTTCTAGTGCGAGTTGAAAATTGTTAATTTTTAGCAGTTATGCAAAACCCACTTTTTACATTTCAATATTTAATTTTTATGGATGCTGTCATTTGATAAATGTCACCTGGTTTTTCGCACAAGTAATTAAAAAGAAAAGGCAAAAATTATGCAAATTTAGTAGGTAGGTAGAAGTCGTAACAAAATAAAACTTAAAATCTCGTTACTTATGATCATATATTATTATAATTATAAATTATAATATGCAAAATTTATATAAGCCGTTGTCTTTTGAAAGATCCTGGCTGAGGTTCCTCGATAACGATGAGTCCTGGTTCTGGTTGTTCTGGAAAATAAAAGTTTAAAGTTAAGTCATTTATCAAGAAGAGATGAAGATTGCAAAATAGGTTGTGAGATTAAACATACCTTCCGCATCGTACTGAGGTTCTTCGATGGCATCGGGTCCTGGCTCAAGGTCTGATTGCTCCATCGTCAGCGTCGGGAGTCGTTCTCCTGGAAAAGAAAAAGAGGAGAGACACATATCATATATCAAGGAGAGATGAATGACTACAAAATAACTTGTCAGATCCAACATACCTCTCTCTCTTTCCTCAGTTTCTTCTACGTCTATGTCAGAGCTGTCTTCTGGGGGCTCAACATTGTTACACAGTCCTTCGCATGATGCACATATTGGGGAACAATGGAGTCCCTCTTTCCTGCATCCACAATTGCGTTGACAGCCCTTTTCACATTTACATGAAATGTACCGAGTATTGAGTTTGGTGCAGGGTCCAAAGTAGTTGGTACTGGCACAAAACCACTACTAGTTTTTTACCATCCCCACTGGGGTCTTTTTGTTGCTCGTTAGGTGTGGCTTGAGCGGATAACCACTGCTGCACCTGATAGTAAACTCTCAGTAAATGTTCTCGTGCAGCAGCTTCAGTTGGGGGCAATAAGGAAATGTTGGTCTCATTTTTGAATGATGAAGATACGTATTGTTTATATCTTAAATTGTTTAGTTTTGTCTCTTTTTTTTCCATATAGAGCCGTGAGAAACATGTTTCTTGCTTTTGCAATCTCATCTTGACTTGAATTAGGGTCTTTGAAAGCTTCAATTACCGATTCCAAATCTTTGTTCTTCTGCAGGACTTTAAGAAATTTCAGTTTCCCTTGATTAAACAATGCAGAAGTAGTATTACAACCACTCATCGCATGCAAGAATAAAATATGATTCAATAGGATTTTCTCAGCAGCCAGATAAGGGTTGTAGAGGCTTTGCGAAACCTTTCATATTTCTGGCCTAAAAAAAATACGTTTTGTATATCAGGGCTACAAAGGCTAATCAAA
Organism: Diabrotica balteata; assembly: GCA_918026665.1. Taxonomy (NCBI): domain Eukaryota; kingdom Metazoa; phylum Arthropoda; class Insecta; order Coleoptera; family Chrysomelidae; genus Diabrotica; species Diabrotica balteata. Next base: position 115,186,808 of record OU898282.1, read on the forward strand.
ATGACCAGTAGTAGGTCGATATCTTCCCCCACCACTCTCACATGTTCATTTGACGGGGTCATCTCAAAAGCTGTTGTGATAATTAGGATATCAGCATCTTCCACAGCTTGCTTTGAATGAATTTTTGCATCATGACGTTTCTCCATTAACATAGATATAAACCGGCTCTTGTTTTTTGGATTTGCAAGAAAACTATCCTGCGACACAGTGGGCACCATCATTTCTGTAAATGATATTGCAGCAGATTGTTTTCTTTGTGCACTTCTCAATCGTTCTAAACGCTTGGTGCTACCACAAGCCTCGTCAGGGTAGCCATTAAAAACGACAATAGCTCTTGATTTGTAGTTTGATTTGACATATGATACATAACTGCTGCATATGTCTGCATATGTCTGACCTTGGCGCCATTTTACCCGGTGTAACAAAAAAACCCCGTCGATGAAATATTTTGTATCGTTAATACAAATCTAAAAAGTGGGTTTTGCAGTCACACCGGTACCAATTGCCAATTTTCAACTTGCACTTGAGACCGAACAGTTCGTCTGTACAATAACCAAAATAGTGACATTTGTACAGAACTTTAAGTACTTTAATTTCTGTAAACAGACAATTTACTAAAAGTTAACAGTTTTCGAGTTTTAAGCAAAAAACCGGAAAAAAGCAAAAAAAAACCGATTTCTTCTGGTTTTTTAAACGTTGCGTCACGAAATTTTGTCCGCAAACCTCAGATTCAGATTTAGCACCCCAAAACACATATGGAATGAAAAATTCAGAGCTTCCCCAAAACTTTCCTACTAGTATCACTTTACAGTACAAATTTACTGAATCACAATGAAAAACGAGTTTTTTCCTTCTCATCAAAAACTACATTTTTTTAGTTGTGTCAGTTTTGAGCAAGGGTGCGGGTATTGTATGTCTATAAAAAGGGTTACTTTTAGCTTGTTAAATAAATGTGATTACAATTTAACCCTAATAGAAATAGAACTGAATAATTTAGGTGTACCACTAACTAACTGTAATTTAATTACTTTTAAAAGATGTATGGTTTGTCAAGGTTAACGCAAACTTTAAAATTGATATTGCTAAAAACATCAATTTTGGACATATAATAATATTGTTCTTTTAGCAATTGAAATGAATATTGACGTTTTTAACTTTTGTCTATCTCAAAACCCCGGGACGATAGAGAAGTATGGTATTTTTGGAATTGGAGTACTTGAACCATATTAAATCAGCTTGTTATACACGTTTTACAATTGCTTGCTGTAAACATGCAAAAATCAGAAACTTTTAGTAATCATTTGCATACGTATGTTAGACTAATATCATTTGTTTAAATTTTCAGTTTACTTTATTGTATGGGACCATAATGAGAAATGCTGCAGTAATTCAAGAATATGTAAAGACACTCGCAGATCTCATTTTACTAGATACAAGACCAGCTAGTGCAAACTTAACATATAAAATGAATCGCCTAGGATACAAATTTAAGTTATTTTCTTATTTAGGCATTATTATTATTTTAACTTTTTACAGTGCAAGTTGTTGGATCATTCGTAATTCAAAAACAAATATTGCAATGCTTATTTTTCGACACCTTCCAGCCAGTTTGACAATACAAATAATAACATTGGCCTTGGTAGAACCGCACAGTGCATTGTTTGGTTACGGTTTATTATGTATAATGTCCTACTTTACGTGGCATTATTCATTCTTGCTTAAAATGTTAAATGAAGAAATAACAAAATTAAGTCTTAAAAAGAACAAACACGATAACATATCAGAACAAATAGAGTGTACTCATTGCCAACAAGAGGTTTTTGGGGAAATGATTTACTTTTTGAACCAATACCTGAGAATAAAAAAGTAAGTATATTATTTCTAAAGAATATAGGCGAGAACTTTTACATTTGATAAAAATTAGAAATGTCATATCGTCAGTTGACAAGTAGAACTCAAAAAGTACAAAAATGATTTAAGTTGACATTTTATCACCAAATACATTATTGGTTTTAAATATTTGCCTGAAAAAAGTCACTACCTACAAACATCGTTTTTTCTTCTTCATTTTTTTTTGTTTTCGATTAGATAATCATTTACCCAGTACATGTAAGGTTATGCTCACCCTGCTCTAGGCAATGCATAAACAGGGATCAATTTTAAAATTTTTACTTCTGTTTACTGCTAATTGACAACTGGGTAATACTAAAAGATCACCTTTTCCATTTGTTTATCTTCTTTATTTAAGGTTAGATTAGCTTTTTCTCGTTTGAGGGTAGCTTCCAAACATTGTCACATTAGATTTATGGGAAATGCTACCTTCGGTTAGGCTTAAGGATTTTAAGGACCTACATTTTTGTATGTTAGGATATTTCCAGTATTTTCTAATTTTTTTTTATTTTGACAAGTAAAAAAATTTTTTTTTATAGATCGATTTGAAAAAAATTGATGAATTTATTAATTATTTTTATAACTTTGTCAGAGGGTTTATAGAGAATACTATGTAAAGATATTGGACTCTCCATTCCTGCTTTTGTTAGCTCTTAATACAGATTCATATTTTTGTGTTTATTTATGAGACATTCAAAGAAGATAGGGATCACTGTTCCAATGGTTCCGCATTCACATATCGGTGTTTTTGTTTTACCCATTTTGTAGAGATAGCAAGGAGTTTTGCAATGTCCACTAAGTAAACTATTAATATTTGTTATAGTATTTCTGCCGATATACCCACATTTGGCATACTATGGTTTTATGGGGAAATCACACTGCAGTCTGCAATAGTTTGGATCTTTATCTTTAATTTGGGAATGCCATTCATTGTAGAATTGTAATAAAATGTATTTTTTTGTAACGCACAAGATCTGTACTAACATTTTTTAAAATATATGGTACTCTTAATTCTCTCCCAATATTCGCCAGCCTATTAGCTACCTCATTACCTTTAATCCCCTGATGTCCAGGTACCCATTCTATTCCTGTTAAGAATCCCATATTATTAGCTTCTACCAATAGTTTTTTGGTCATTATGGTTATATAATCTATTTGATCCCATTTAACACTGGATATTTTGGATAAAGCACTTTCTGAATCCACAAAGATAGCTCCTTTCATGATCTCCTCAATGCACTTTAAAATAGCGTCTCGTACAACTTTTTCTAAGGCGACATTAAAAAGCTGACACGCCAGCGCATCTCCCTGCCTTAACCCCCTATGTATTTTAAATGGGGTTGACAAGTCGTTTTGAATTTTTACTGCTGATAGCATCTTCGCCATTGTCACTTTTATCAAACATATGAGTTTTTTTGGAATTCTAACTCATTCATAGCGTTGTAAAGTTTTGGTCATAAGACACTGTCATATGTCGCTTTAAAATCGACAAAAATATGATACATATATATGTTAAACTCTTTGAGTTTTTCGAGGATCTGTCGTAGTATAGAGATCTGGTTAATGGTTAAACGTCCACGCCTGAATCCTGCCTGATATTCTCCTAGAAACATTTCGGTATATTCAGGTAAAATTCACTAATTATATTTTTCTCAAAAACGTCAGCAATACACAATTTAAAAAAAACTACTTACAACATGAGTTTTAAGACAATATCTCGGAAAGTAAAATTTGCTACACAAAAATACATAATCTTTTAATAAAAACTCTATAACATAAGTTGTACCAACTGTACTAACTTAATCCGTGGTAACACTTATTCAACCTATTATAAATACCGAAAGAAATATAAATGCAGACAATTGGTTATTCTCTATTGAACTTGCAAATGAGATGCGACAAAGAGGAATAATGTTTACAGGTACGCTTAAGAAGAACAAGAATTAAATGCAGTTGAACCACCACCAGGTTAACAACAGCTATTCGTAAGGTTGTCAAAATTACCAAATAACTTACAAATTAACAGAAATAATACGAAAACATACGAAATAGAATTAATATTAAACTCCTGCAACTTGCAAAGATACTCCTGCAACTTGCGCTTGTAATGGTAGCCATAAATAAAAACATAAAGAATACCTAACCTACTGCCGCTGGCCTGAATCCTCGGGAATGAGGGAAGGTGGTCCAGTCACACTATCCATAGCTGAAATTGACCGGAGCAGGTGAGGGTAACTGTCCGTGGACATATATGTCGTATATGCCTACAAGCTAGAGGGAAAAGACTTTTTTAAATAAATGCAAATAAATGTTAACTAAAACTAAGAATCTGCAAATAAAATGTTAATTAGTATTAGAACTAAGAATCTGTAAGAGAAAGTTATTAGTTATCTCATCTAAGACTAATTAACCAAAAAATCTCCCAAAAATTTCGAAAAAAAGGTAAAATTTCTACTTAGTCGATTTCGTCCAAAAGGTGATAGAAATGTCGCTAAAGCAAATATTATTAAAATATTATAAAAATTCTTCTAATTCTTCAATTCAAAGTTCCGTTTGAGAACTGAGAAGAGAATCTGAAAGAAATAATTTTACAAAAATTATTCTAAGTCTAAATTCGCTGAAAAAATCCAAATAAATAAATATGAAAAATTATTCTTAAATAAATACCTTATAAATAAAGTTCGTTTATGAACTTTAAGAAAAATCTGAAAGAGAAAAATAGAATAGCAATAATTACGAAATTATTCTAAGTTAAAATTTCCTGAAAATACAAAATAAAGGAAACTATTCTAAGTTCATTTCAGAACATTTAAAATATTGAACGAAATAACCAGATAATGCAAATAATTCAAAGTTCTAAATCGGCAATAAATATCTTACCAAGATTTGTTCTAAGTCGAAAATACAATGAAAATAGAAGAAAAATATAAAATCGTACTAAGTCAAAAATACGATTTAATTCGAAATAAAATATTTCACAGGGAATATCCTAAGTCGAAAATGCTGAAATAAATACAGTTTAAATACAATTTATACTAAGTCTCGCTAGAGAACTTAGAAAAATCCTGAAGTAAAAGGAGAACGGTTAGGTACAATAAAAAGCAGAGTTTCTGAGAACTTAATGTACCAGAAGGTCTCTAGTGCCAAGAAGGCTGGTTCTGCGGATCTCTGTCCAGACCAGAACGAATTTTTGGCCGTTGTGCATCTATCTTGTTTATCAATCATTTTCCATCCACTCCTAAATGTAGGTCTTTCCCAATTGCTTTCATCTTTCTCTATGTTGCGCCAATCTAATCCACTTTTTGCCTGCCACTGCTCTTATGTCATCTACCCATCTTTTCATTGATGTCTTCCCATGCTTCTTGTTGTCGTCCTTGGTGTCAATTCAAAAATTCTCCGTGTCCACCTGTTGTCATTATGTCGGGCTACGTGACCTGCCCAGCGCCATTTCATTTTTGTAATTTCTTCTACAATACCCCTTAGCGTCGTTCTACGTCTTATCTCGGTGTTTCTAATCTTGTCTCTTAGTGATATTCCAAGCATGATTCGTTCCATTGCTTTTTGCGTTGTTTCTAATTTTTTAGCAGATTTTTTGGTAAGGGCTTCTGTCTCCAAGCCATAGATACAAACTGGTAGTACGTATGTGTTATACACCTTTTTCTTTAAGTTTATAGGAATGGACGTGTTTTTTAAGATATGTGCTAGTTTGCCGAAAGCGCCCCATGCCAGTTGTGTTCTCCTTTTAATTTCATCATCTTGATTTGGTTTTCCTAGTTTGATAACATGACCTAGATATACATAATATTCAACATTTTCTATGGTATGATTTTGTATTGTTATATTTGTCTGTACTTATACCTATACTTATATTAAAATAATTACGTCAAGTGCTCCATGGCGCTCTGCCATTGAAGCTTGCACAACAGTCAATGCTCAATTTCGGGCAATACCATTGGCTACAATTATGGTTGCAACTTGGACAGTCGTAAAGCGGGAATTGAGCTATTGGCGACACTACAATACATCGTACAACCCAGAAAATGCAGTGCAGCAGCCAATCGTATATAAAGGTAGTTATTCCTAAGTAGTGTCAGGAAATCTTCAAAAACAAAATGAAAACAGTAATAAAATAATAAGGATATTATCCTTATTGTATATATAATAATAAAGATATAACTACGCTAATGCCAGACTTTCTAAATGAATTTAACATCCTATTAAATCAGTTACTTGATCAGAACAGCATGATCATCTACATGCTAACAACAGTCATAAGCAAAATAACAAATTATTGCAAATTAAAAGTTAACAAAATAGATATATTATTAGTTTAAGAGAGTCATTTAACTGATGGAACAGTTGTCAAAATTATGACAGCTTAAGCAGGATCAGCAATCATAGTCAGATCATCTTTGAAACATAACATTTTACAAAGTTATTCCACACCTAAAATTCAGAGGACTTTAATCAGAATAAAAACGTTCTCGTGTCCATTGATTGTTGCAGCTGTTTATTTACCTCCCAGACATAATATCCTAGTTGAAGAATACAACAGCTTCTAATATTGAGATGATAATTATCATCTCAATATTTCCGCCTCCGCCAGGCTGGGAGCCATTCTGCCTCCGGCTTCTATATAAAATATAGCTTCTCCAATTTTAAATTTTAAAGTGTTTGTTTGTCTTTGTTTAGTGTATTTGTTATGTCCCAATTTACTTTTATGACATTGCTGTTACTGCTGGATAGGCCACAACTGACGAAATGCCCCTGAAGATGATCTTGTGATCGAAAGTACTTGGGCAAGATTTGATTAAATACTGTGTTCGATATTTGCCTTGTGTACCATCAAAGTTCATTTATTCGAACATTCAACCTTATATTGCTTTATAAGTAAGTTTGTTTACTCTACTTGTCATTTGCCATTAATGACTTTACTAGGGGTACCATAAGATTCTTTAATGCAGTGATTCCCCGTTGGGTTTTCCCATCCCTTACGCTGTTGATCTATTTTTCGATTCATCCGCCTTTATGACCTGTTTCTCAACCCTTGGATAAAAGAGTGCCCTTCCACTTATTAACTCATCCTTCAGCAGACCTTGGTCATAAGTGGAGGGATTCCTTATACCGGCAAACATTCGGTGACTAGAAAATATATTTACTTTAAATTTAGTTCAAAACATAAATTATGATGTAGTTGGTGAATATCTAGATGCACCCTACCAACTATCACCTCCAATAAAAGCATTTTCCCTATTTGAGGTTAGCAGAATAATAATATGTACTAACTCTCACCCAGCCCAGGATACAATTTAATTGATGGGAGAATTCTAAAACAGCTACCCAGGAAAGCAGTTCTAATGCTCACTTTTATCTAAAATAGAATTCTGCGGTTAAGCCATTTGCCAATCCAGTTAAAATATGCTCATATTTTAATAACTGGAAAGCCAGGTGAATTGCCTACAAAACCTTCTTCTTATCGTCCGATAAGCTTATTACCCTTGATGTCCAAGATATTTAAACAGACTTCTGCTTAATAGAATAAGCGAAACTGTACCACTCAAGAACATAATACCCGAATATCGGTTTGGTTTCGGTCAAAAATATTCAACAATCCAACAGTGTCATAGAATAGTAAAAAAAATCAAGAAAAATTTGAAAGAAAAGACTATGTGTGCCTCAGTATTTCTCGATATTCAGCAGACTTTTGATAATGATTTACAACGGCACAACGGTTTACTTCTTCTTCTTAACGTGCCCTATCAAGTCCCCTTGACGTTGGCGATTAACATGGCGAAACTGTCTCTATCTCGAGCTATTCTAAAGAGTTGCTCAGCTTTCTTTATTCCTGTCCACTCTCTGATATTCTTCAACCAAGAGGCCTGCTTTCTACCAATTCCTCTGCGTCCTTCGATTTTACCCATCATAATAAGTTGAAGAATATTATATCGGTCTCCCCTTACTACGTGTTCAAAATAGGCCATCTTTCTACATTTGATGTTATCAAGCAGCTCGTGAGCAGCATTTGCTCTCTCAAGGACTGCCACATTTGTCAGCATAGCCGTCCATGGAATTTTTAGTATACGTCTGTGCAGCCACATTTCAAAGGCCTCCAGACGATTAATGGTGGATATTTTTAATGTCCATGCTTCGACACCGTATAAGAGGACTGACCAAATGTAGCATTTAACCATACGCTTTCGAAGTTGAAGTTTCAAGTTATCATTACAGAAGAATGACCTCATTTTAAAAATGTCGTGCGGGCTATCTCGATTCTACATTTTATCTCTTGATCTGGATCTAGTTGTTCAGTAATATGGCCACCAAGATATTTAAAACTGGACACTCTTTGAATTATATGACCATCAACATATAATCGTGCATCTTGATGTGCTAAACGGCTAAACACCATGTGTTTTGTTTTTGAACAGTTTATGTTTTAGGCCAAACTCTCTTCCCACTGTATCAATGACATTTAAAAGGCATTGTAATCCATTCATGTCATCACTTAAAATAACTGTATCGTCTGCATATCTGATTGTATTTATCAGAATTCCAGTAACTTTCACGCCCCATTCCAAATTATGCAGCGCTTCTTTAAATATTCTATCTGAATATAAATTAAATAACAGTGGGAATAGTATACAACCCTGTCTGACACCTCTTTGTATTTTACATATTTCTGTTAATTTTCCGTTTATGCAAGCTGTCGCTGTTTGACGCCAGCTTTTCTATGAATCGTATGTCTTGACTATCAACTCCTTTATCTTTTAATATTGTAATTAATTTGTGATGCTGTACTCGATTAAAGGCCTTTTCATAATCAATAAATACAGCAAAGACGTCTTTCCTTTGATCTCGACATTTCTGCAGTAATACATTTAGTGCAAAGAGGGCGTTCCGAGTTCCCAGTCCATTTCTGAAACCAAATTGTGTTTCATCCTGATCTTCTTCACATTTATCTCTGATTCTACTGTGGATGATGCGTAGAAATATTTTCAAGTGTGGCTCATAAGGCTTATCATTCTATAATCGCTACAGTTTTTCGGACGTTTTTTTTTTGGTAGTGTTATGAATTCGGACTTTAACCAATCTTCAGGGATATCACCAGTCGAATAAACATCATTGAAAAGTTTGACCAGTATTCCAATGTTCTCCTCATTTATAAGCTTTAACATCTCTGTCGGTATGTTATCAGGGCCAACGGCTTTCTTGTTCTTTGCTAACTTTATAGCATGCAGTATTTCTGATTTTAGTATTTCTGGTCCTTCAGCTTCAACTAAAGTCTCCGGTTCTTCGGGTCTATCATGATTATACAGTTCACTTATATAATTACACCAGGTTGTTTGAATTTCATGTTCATCTATTATCACGTTTTACTATATAAATGGTTTAAAACGGTTTACTATATAAATTAAAATCTTATTGGTATCTTATGGTATCACTACAGACTAAAATATATTCAAATAAATGCATAAGTACATTTTAGGTAATAATTCTTTCTTTAAAATTACCCTATCTATTGATGTCATTTGTTTGGAAGCATATCGGTTTATGATTTGCTCAAATTTGTCTTGAAACATTTTTAATTTTACCTTGATTGAAACCTCCGGTTTATGTAAAGACAATTTTGAATTTCTATGCATAATGCTATTTTGTGTCATAAATTCATCTCTTTGATGAACATTTAAAGTGTGAACTACAGTTTCAAAAAAAAATCTTTAATTGACCCACAAAATTCAAATATTATCGAGTTAACTTAAAAGCTTTCCATATAAAAATGTTCCACAAACTGTAAAAATGATACGGATTATGTTAATATCTTTTTAATAACTTAGGCATTACTTGTGCTAACTATAGATATTAGTTATTGCTTACTGCTTACTATTTTTTTTTTAATTCAAGGGCTATTATTACTTACGCTGAGTTTTCGAAATGGCGAGTATTTTCAATAGTTATTGGAATAAGTGGAGTACTTGGATCATCTCTAGTATTTATCGTTGTATGTATAATTTTTTTAAACTTTTACTTTAATGCAATTTTTTTAAGTTATATATACGTTACGTATCCAACATTTTTTAAATTGTAGTAATTATAAAGATAAAATACTTTTCTTTGTAGAAAAATTTAAAGAATAAGTTTTTAAATTTTGTTTATAATATCTAAGAAGTCTAATAATTTTAGTATCATGTTAAACGTTAGGCACCAAGTTTTTATGAAATAACTTTTATTCTTTTTTCTACCTTAATCCAACCACCAATTGTCTCTGACAGTTGGTCATAAGAACTGTATATTTCAGCAAGATTATGCTCTAAACAAAATCAAGACACTCTTATGGGTAATTTTATAATTATTGCAATATAGTTCAGATTTACAAAAAATACAAAAATGCAATTTTAATAACTGTTCTGTCAAGCAATCCCTTGTATGATTGACTTATTGCCTAGAAAATTATATTCTTAACCATTGTTTGACGTTTCAGAACTGAAAAAGGATCCAACCCAATTACTGGAGAACAAAATACATAAAACACTGCACAAATTTAAAAAATACCTACCTGACACGCTACTAGAGAACACCAACACATCACACCTGTACGGAGTCCCAAATATCTACAAAAAATGAACTACTCAGACCAGTTTGTAGCAGACTGTCATAGTTCCTCCATACAGCCGTTAGCACACAACACAACACCTTTTATTAATAACTCATAATTCTCGCCATTACTAGCAGAAATAGAATACAATTGCAGCAATATGCTACTCAGTTTTGATATCTGAAGCCTTTTCACCCATATGCAAGAGTCAAATTATAGGGGCATAATACATTGATAAGAAAAACCAAACTGAATGCACCAGTTATCATCATCCAGCCTTCATTTATCATGTCCACTGCTAGACATAGGCCTTCCTTAAAATTCTCGATTCTTTGCGATGTTGTGCTCTTTGTTGCCAATTTTTCGTGATACGCCCGAAGTCCTTAGCCCAATCTGTATTTGGTCTTCCTCTACTACGTTTGTCTGTTCTTAGCCCCCAATGTGTAATTTTACTCGTCCATGTGAGTCATTCTTCTTCTTTAAGTTCCATCTTCTATCGAAGGTTGGAAATCATCATGGCTATGCGGACTCTGTTGACTGCCACTCTAAAAAGTTCTGCACTACTGCATTCAAACCATTTCCTTAAGTTCTTAAGCCAGGATATTCTTTGTCTTCCCACATTTTGCTTTTCTCGGATTTTGCCCTACATAATAAGTTGTAATAATGCGTATTTTTGCCCTCTCATCACATGTCCTAAGTAATCAAGTTTTCGCCTTTAAATAGTTAATATTATTACCGCCTCATTTCCTATCCTTCTAGTTATTTCCATGTTTGATATTCTTTGAATCCATGATATTTGTAGGATTCTTCTGTAACACCAAAATTCAAAGGCGGCCAACTTATTCAGATGAACTTGTTTTAGTGTCCAAGCTTCCAACCCATAAAGAAGAGTAGAGAACACGTAACATCGAAGCATTCTCAGGCGTAGTTCTAACCTTATATCCCGACAACAAAGAAACTTTTTAAGTTTAATAAATGATGTACGTGCTATTTCAATACGTGTCTTAATTTCTTTGGTTTGGTCTACATCTGATGTTATCCATGTTCCTTAGTATTTATAGTTATTAACACTCTCAATTGCAGTATCTTCAATAGTCAATTGGATATTTGCATGTGCAGATTTAGTCATGATCATGCATTTAGTTTTCTTTAAATTTATCTTCAGTCCGTACTTATGACAGCGTTCATTAAGGCGTTGCATTACGTTGTAAATCATTGTTGTTATCCGTAATTATTACTGTATCGTCTGCAAAACGTAAGTTATTCAAAACTTCTCCATTGATAGACATACCTTCTATTGAGTCTGAGAGCGCTTCTTGAAATACCGCTTCACTGTAGACATTGAAAAGTAGTGAGGACAGCACGCAACCCTGGCGGACTCCTCTCTGTATTTTGATATTTTTGGTGTACTGGCTGTCAACTCTTACCTTGGCAGTTTAATTCCAATATAAATTAGATATAATTTTCAGATCAAGACTGTCAATATGTTTGCTTTTTAATATATCTACAAGCTTTTTTTGTTGAACTTTATCAAATGCTTTTTCAAAGTCTACAAAACATAAGTACATACACTGATTCATGTCCATGCATCTCTGAGCCAGCACATTCAAGTCGAACAAAGCATCTCTTGTACTCATACCATTTCTAAAGCCAAATTGTGTGTCACTAATCTCATATTCAAGAGTTTTAACAATTCTTCTGTGAATTATTTTCAAAAATGTTTTAAGTGTGTTACTCATTAAAGCTATTGTTCTGTGGTCTGAGCAAGTTGTTGAACTTGGTTTTTTTGGGAATTGCTACAAAGGTTGATTGCAGCCATTGTCTGGGGATTGTGGCAGTCTGATATATTAGATTAAAGAGTTCAACCATTACATCAATAACATCTTCATCGATGAGTCTTAATAATTCGATGGGCACCTCATCTGGTCCAGTAGCTTTCCCTCTTTTGTGTTTTTGATGGCATAGATGACTTCTTCTCTTAATATTGGTGGTCCGGTATCCTCGGTGATTTCCAATGACAGTTCTTCTCTTTCATCTTTAAATAGTTGTTGAATGTAATTGGTCCAGTGACATAATCTCTCCTTCATATCAGTAATAGTATCCCCTTTATCATTTTTAAGGATATTCGTTTTTGTACGCTTTCTAGAACCTGTCATTTCTTTGATTGTTTTGTGTAAATTAAAGCTATCGTATAATCCGACAAGCGAGAGCTGGCGGGTGAGCTGCTCGAAAATAGAAAAGGAATTATTCTAAGAGAGATAGGAAGAGGTACTTAATCGCGATTATTGGTATATAGTATAGGTACTTAAACGGTTATACACGATGTGAACTCCTAGCCGACTGCAATAGAAATGAGCAATTCCTTCCACTTTTCAATTTGTTTTACGCGCAACCCGCCAGCTTGCGCTTGTTGGGTTATACTTTTTATCCAGATCTTCTATTTCCTTGCATCTGTCGGAGAGCCAGCTCTCTTTTGCCTCTCGAATTTTCTTTCTGATGTTTCTCTGAATTTATTTGTATTTATTCAGGTCTTTTGCTTTATGTTTTCCTCGTTCTTCCATGAGTTCAAGAATTTCTACTGTCATCCAAGGTTTTGTTTTTTCTTTAAGTGGTTTGAGGGTTTCTTTTCCAACTGACACGAGGGCATGTTGAATTTTTCCCCATTTTTGGTCAATAGTTAGAGTTTCTGCATTATCTCCTTTGACTTTCCTTAAGCTCTCGTTTATTTTAAATTTGGTTTCCACATATGTGTTGTCTTGTTTGAGACGTCTTGTATCTATGATTTTCTTGGTGCTAGGGCTGTTGACCTTCTCTAGTTTCACTTTCATCGACAAAACAACCGGGTTGTGGTCGGAGGATATGTCCGCTCCTGGATAAGTTTTAGATGATATTATAGAATTTCTATATCTTCTGTTAACGATAATATAATCTATTTGATTTCTGACTATTTTGTTGTTATTGTCAGCTGGTGACCTCCATGTATATAGTCTACGTTTAGGAAGTTTGAACAAGGTATTTGTAATTATGAGTTCCTCATTGACACAGAAATCGACAAGCCTATCGCCACGTTCATTCCTTTCCCCGAGTCCATATCGCCCCACGCAATTCTCCACTTCTCCTTGGCCAACTTTAGCATTCAAATCGTCCATTATAATATTTATATCTTGTCTTTTAGTTAGTCTTAAGATATTGTCGATTTGTTCATAGAAGGCCTCTATGGTGTCTTTATCCTTGTCTGCAGTGGGTGCATATACTTGGATTATATTTATTTTACGTTTAAAATGAGGGTATAGAGAGAGCATTAATACTCGATCAGAGTAGGGAACAAAGTTACAGACAGCTTTCTGAGAATTCTTATCAACTATAATGCCAACTCCCTGTTTGTGCTTGGAATCGTTGTTTCCAGAATAATACATCGTTCCATTTCTGGTGTTACATTTTCCTGATTCAGGCCATTGTATATCGCTAAGGCCCAGTATATTAATTTTCATTCTGCACATTTCCGACACAGCATTATCCAGTTTGCCTGATTGGTATAAACTTCTTACGTTCCATGTTCCGATTTTCAAGGCTATAGAGTTATTTGCTTGACAGGGATTTACCTTGTTGACGACCTGAGAGGCCCTGTCGTCTAAATCTGATTGTCCTCCCCTGCCGGATCTTGGATTCCGAGCTCCATGATCATTAAGTAAATTATCCATTAGTGGGTCCATGATGATTTTTACTAAGGATATCCTTACGGATCTGTAATGTATCCTGGCTTTCCACATCTCAATGCCGTTGACTAATTTAGTTCTTCCGCCTTCGTAGTTAATTTCTATGCTCCAGGGCAATGAAGTGCCCTACCACGTGTCGGTTCTTCCACCCTTAGCTGTTGACCAACAGGTGAGGGATTACTTATACCGGTAATCGTTCGGTTAATTTAGCAGCTCTAGTATCCAATAATATACCGATCCAGGATCATTTCCCTTACGCTCTATCTTGGTAATGATGCTACTGTCTGACAGAGTAGGATATAGGAATGGAAACTTTGGTAATTAGATGGGAGAATGGGTTCAGGACATAATTTCTCCCAGGTATCAGGAGATTGGGAGATAATTATGGCTCACGTGGGCAGGGTCGCATCCCGAAGTAGATCTATCTTCTACCGGGAACGTAAAATAGTATCTACCCGCTACCGCGTGAGTCATGCATTCTCGCTACATGGCCTGCCCAATTCCATTTAAGTTTCGCTATGCATTCCACAACATCAGCAATACTCGTCCTTCTTATTCGGTCCCACAACGTCACTCCTAACATTCTATTCTACTTCACATTCATCTCTGTGATTCTCAATTTCAAAGCCGTAGACTTAGTTAGAGTCGTAGTTTCCGTTCCATAGGTCATGACCGGTAATACGCATTGGTTAAATACTTTTTTTTTGGGCTAATTGGTATCACGATACACTTATACCGGTATGTTAGATCAAAATCCTAAACGTGTCAGCTTGGAGCAGTGACGTCATGGCGAAGCAAGAATACCGCGCGAAGGCTGTTTTGGCAGTCAAAGCACACTGCGATTTAAAATGGGCGTATCACTTACTTTTCTACAGTGCTTACGCCAGATCATCTTTACTCAGTGGCGCCGGCAGACGGGCAGTTTAACGACAACAAATGCATTATTCTCCATTCAAATTAGTTATAACACGAAGTAACTGACCGTACGTTTATAAGATTTGACGTCACGAAGGCGATAGAGACTAAGCGTCAATGATGAGTAACACGTTTAACTATTAGATTTTAGTATTTTTTAACAATTTTCTTCAAAGTTGGAACACGCTTTTCTCAATTATTACTGGACACAAAGAAAGGTGAAAAAAATCAACGATTACATAAATAAACTCTTTCAAGTGATGGGCGTAAAAAGTTTGGTTATAATAGAACGTTAAACAGTATAATCCAGTTTTCAACAGAAATTTCAAAAAAAATAAAAAAAGTAAAACCATCATTTTAAAGGCAACATAATTTCGAATAACGTGTTTAAATTTCGAGACATTTTGTCGGTAAATAACAGAGATAACACTGTCCCTAGGTTTTGGTGCACCGATAAAACAGCCTTAAAACACATTAGATAGCTATTCGTGGCTTTTCTTAACGTTAAGATATTTATATTAATTCGCCGGTGATTTATTTAAAATTAAAGTTTGTATATAAAACCAAATAATTATAGTTATGCTTGGGAGGGCCCGTTTTTGAATGTGACAGTTATAATAAAAAAAACAAAAGGGACTAACATACGTTATTTCGATTCCCATCAAAAAACGAAATATTGAAAAAATGGATGATTGCATACCGACTCAAGATAATAAGATAAATTTAAAAAATGATAAATATCTCTTTATATATCTTCTAAAATACAAATTTATTAAATGAAATAAACGATGTTTATGCGAGAAATACTTATATAAACACAATGCTGAAAAAGCTGTTGTGATGGTCAACCTTCGATAGGAGAAGGAACTTCGACAAGAACAGGATTATAATTTTTGTTCTGATAGTAACATTGACAAGGATCTACAGACCGAGAATTTGGCATCCAAATTCCACGGCTTCGCGCAATCGTACTTGTAAGTTCGTATAGTCGGCTGGAGTTACAATTTGCCAAATTTAAATGTAATCGTTTCTACTCATTCATATTAATATTATAATGTATAATATATTAAAGTTTTTAATATTGGTAATATTATTAAAGCTTTTAATACTATTTTTTAATATTAATAATAATATTAAGTAATTAAATATTGCGCCTTACTTAAAAAAAGTACGAGATAATATAACTCGTTTTTTATATCTTTACGTATGCTAAGGGTAATAAATTAAAATCCTTCAATACAAGACTAAAGGTAGGTACCTATAATTTGAATAAGCTGGTTTTGCCCATACTGACTTTCTAATTCTAATTACCTACTAATTTGCATAACAGTCAGATATTGTACCTGGTCATGATGCTGTTTTAATATTAGGATTTTCATTTCGCTTGTTGAAACTTCATCCGATATTAATTTCTTGGAAATTTTTATAAGGCTGAGAGTACTTAATCGGAATACTCGAGTATTGTTGAAAAAAACTGAAATTGAAGGTACTACACAATCGAAGAACTCAAAAAAATTAAACATTTCCGGTATTCTTTTTCCAGATCGTATTTTGTTTTCGAGATATATTTAAATTTGGGAATTTTTTTTATTTTTCCACTTGTTTCAGGTTCTTTTTTAATTTAATTTCAGTATATAAAAGCCTTTACAATATTATCCAAATTTTATTTGGAAGTTTTAATCTTAAGTGTTCAGAAACAATTTGCTATTTAGGAAATGAAAATTTGTTTTTTTCCTTAGTTCTTAATTTGCTATAACTTATTTCTCATTTGATTTAATAAAAAATATTGTAAATTCATTTTTTTGAATAATTATAACAACGACTTACATCCGAGTAGCTTAACACAATTAAAGAAAATATAACGAATACGCTCACGACTCGGAATTGAGTCTTTTCTTCTTTTCGCATAAAATATTACAAATTTATTTAAAATACCCTTTATTTAATATATACTTTATTTATTCATCACAATTTAAAAAAAAAATACTAGTCAGCACAGCGGTTGATTTCCATGAAAATACGCTAAGCAGTGATAATGATTGCATGTACCTAAGTTAATATTTTTGTCTTTTGGTTGGTGTTATATTGGAAATTTCCCCTCTCAAGGCATTTGCAAGAAAATTGCACTTTCATGTAAAAAAACGAGTTATTTATCTCGTACTTTTTTTAAGCAAGGCGCAATATTTAATTACTTAATATTATATTAATATTAAAAAATAGTATTAAAAGCTTTAATAATATTACCAATATTAAAAACTTTAATATATTATACATTATAATATTAATATGAATGAGTAGAAACGATTACATTTAAATTTGGCAAATTGTAACTCCAGCCGACTATACGAACTTACAAGTACGATTGCGCGAAGCCGTGGAATTTGTATACCAAATTCTCGGTCTGTAGATCCTTGTGTAACATTGTACTACAAATACACTGACAATTTATCTAGGAATGGCAATATAGAAGTCAATTATATTCTGTGTTAAAATAAGAAATTCTGTTCGATCGCATACTTTTTACATTTAAAAATTTTCTGAGGACTATCTGGAATTACGTCATCGAGGTTTTAAAAGCAAGTAGTGGTGAGTACCAAATGCAATCGATTTTGACTTTGACAAAATACCACAAATTACCAACGTTAAAAATGATTAATGTAAGTACATACTTGATAAAATGACAGGAAATTTCCAACATATAAATAGTTGAGGGTCATCTGCCTAGGAAAAATAGGTAAAAAGCTGATAAAACAGACAGGGATTAGAAAGTTTTAAAACATCGCATAATAAGATTATATTTCAAAAACAAAGTAAAAAAAGTATATTTGAATGTTAATTATTATCAAACTAAGATTGTAAAATTAAAATTTTAGGGAAAATAATTTATTATTTCTTGTTCTCAGAAGTACTTTTATTTTTTTTTTTCATTATATGACGCATCAAACCACGCTGGGTTATTAGCGTGTATGGATTGTGATACAAAGTTAGAACTTAACAATAGAATATTAACTATAGCAATACATAAAGAGAAATAAACCTAGATCTATACACAGTTAAATATTAGATTTTTTATCAGCTGGCAGTCTTTGGGAAAGGCGAAAATATTTTTAGTATTACTGTCTCTTCCAAGAGCACCGTTTAATGTTGATGGAATGTTATACATTTTGCGTTGTACATCGTACTTGGGGTACTGCATTAAACAATGTTATACAGTTAAGACACTTTTACACATGTCACACATAGGTTTATCAGTACATTTTAGTAGATAGTCGTGTGTTAACCGAGTATGGCCAATCCGGAGGCTAGTGAAAGTTACTTGTTGTCTTCTATTGTTGAATTTTGGGAATTTTTTATGATTCTTATCAACTTCGTATAGCTTGTTTAAAGAGTTCTTCCATGTATCTTTCCATATTGAATTAATCTTTTCTTTACAGAATGCTTTGAGGTCGGTGTGAAAACATTTCGTATTCTCTTCTGCATTTGGGTTAGTAGGTGCATTTTTTGCTATTGTATCTACAACTTCGTTTCCTTCGATTCCAGTATGTGACGGTACCCATACAAAATTAACTTTAATGTTCATATTCTTCTGCATGTTTAGTTCCTTAATGAGAAGGAGTAGTGGATGATTACAGTAGAGTTGGTTTAATGCCATTATTGAGATAAGAGAATCTGTAATAATGATATTTCTCTTTTTTATTTTTGTTAACTATCAGAACTATTGCTTTTAGTATCGCATACAATTCAGCTGAGAACGTTGTTGTATATGAAGGTAATTTGTAAGCTTCTGTATATTTTTGAAGAGTAGATTTCTGCCCCAGTTTCGTCTTCGTTTTTGGAGGCGTCGGTGTAACTTTGAAACAGCTACCATATTTGCTTAATATTTTTAGAAATTCTTGATTAATTTGACTTGCTGGCGTTTCTGACTTGTTTAGGCGCAATAAGCTAATGTCAGTAGAAGGAAGTCGAATTGTCCAAGGAGGAGGGGTTTTAATTGAGGAGATATCGTAGGTGTCTGGAAAATGGATACCCAGTGTTAACAAGTAGGTATGTAGACTGAAATAGAAAGGGTGATCAGTTCGATTTGAAGTTTGGAAACAACTTTTGAAGCGGTCAGCGAATACGTTGTGTATAACAGGATTATCTTGATTAGACGATACTGCCGCGGCATAAGAAAGACTTAGATATTGTCTTCTAAATGCGAGTGGAATATCTCCAGTTTCCCAGTATAGAGTTTGTACTGGACCTGTGTAGCGTGCTCCTAAGGAAATTCGAAGGCCTGTATTTTGAATAACGTCTATTGTTTTTAAGTACGTTTTTTTTTGGAGGAGTTATAAACAGTTGAGCCGTAGTCCAGTTTGGAGCGTACTAGAGCCTTGTAAATATGTAGTAATGTAGAAGAGTCGGCGCCCCATTTTTTGTTTGCGAGTGATCGTAACAAATTTATTCCAGACTGACATGTCTTTTTTAAATATTCTAGATGTTTCTTCCATGTTCGTTTTTGGTCAAAGATCATACCAAGAAATCTAACTTTGTCTACATATTTAAGCTGTTCTCCATTTAAATATAAGTTACTTATTTATATTTATAATACAACTTAGGTTGTATTTGGTGACATTTCGTGAAACATACTGTTTTGGTTTTGAGAATATTGAACTGAAGACCACTTGTGAATGACCATTCTTCAATATGATTTATGGCTTTTTGGACAAGGTTATGGATAGTTGTTAGATTCTTTCCTCTACATAGTATAACTAAATCATCTGCATATAGCCTAGCTTTTACAGGATGTTTAATTTTTGCGGTAATAGAATTCATAGCTATAAGAAACAGAGTAGTGCTAAGGTTCGAGCGCTGTGGTATACCATTTTCTTGATTTTTTGATGAGGAATATACGCCGTCTACTCTGACCTGTAATTGTCTATTTTTTAATAAGTTTAATATGTATTTAAGTATATTACCTCTTATTTTTCATTCGCTAAGCGTTTTTAAAATTGAATATTTCTATACTGAATCGTAGGCTTTACTAATGTCGAAAAATATTCCAATTACAGTGTTGTTTGATTGCGAAAGCCTCATGTATTTCCGATTCTACATCAATAAGGTACTTTTATTATTGACAATATCAAAAATTGTATTATTAAAAGTCGAGGAAAAATTAAAAACCACGTTTATATTTACATAAAATTGCTATAAAAATGAAGGTATATTACTCTTGAGAAGATTTAATATTTTTTAACAAACAAACGATATAGGTAGAAAAAAAGAGGCTTAATAAGTGCTACCAAAAAAACGGTAGACTTTATGAAGTGAATGAAATGGACACTGAAGAATATGCGAAGGTGGTATGGAATAATATACAAATTCGTAAAGTAGAAAAGTGTTTTCCTACTAAAGTTTTTTACAAAACTAAAGAGCAATATAACTTAAAACCAGCCTACAAAAAGCCTCCTACTGTAGGAGAGAAAACAAAAGAGCATTTACTGGAATTATGCAAAAAAAATCTTATGTTTATATATAATTATAATTATAATTATTTAATTATAATCTTGTCTTTAATATATAATTATAATTATTTAATTTATCTAATAAAGTACCTACTATTTATAACTTTGTCTGGTTTTTCATTGTTAATGTGCATAATTGTAGCAGTGATGAATATTGAGTAATTTAAAAATATAATGCAATACCGCCATATCTTACAAATATCTATAACGGTTAAATATTTCTTGTTTTTGAAAAAACATATCAATTCGTATGCTACTGAGTTACTAATATTCTTATATTCAGTTAGTTCTCTTAAAATATCTATTCTGTAGAGGAAAAAATCCGTCACCCATATTTTCATTTGCCTCTCCTGTTAAATTTATAAATTTACAGTTGTAGTAGTATTGAATTGGATGTGCGACTTGTCACAGATAATACACCTATAGGGTAAGTTCGGCCCTGACACTACTCCTACCTCCTCGCAAATCAGAGACAGAATGAGAAATCTCGATACGGTTTTCGAGTAACGCCATCTAGTTGTTGATACGTTTTTTGGTAACCACGAGGTGAGCTATCTAGTGGGTGGTTTATAATCAATGGTTCAAGTTGCTTCGCCGTGACGTCAAAGTATGAGAGTAATAGAGTCAATATTTATTCGCTCTCTCTGCGCGTTAGCATACCGGTGTAAGTGTATCGTGATTGGTATGTTGGTCCTTTCTTGTGTCTCGCCGTTTTCTAAAGGCTGCAAATGGTTATCGGGGATCATTTTTGTCATAAACTTAGTTTGGGACAAGTTTATTCTCAGTCCCACCTTCGAACATGTAAAGTCTAATTCATGAACTACTGAACTACCTTGCACTACACTGAGACTAGTTTCTTATTTTTGTTTTTGTTTATAATTTATCATTTTCTTATCACTACTTATCAAGAAAAATTAGGTTAATCCTACATGAAAATTTCTGTAATCTGCCACACATCCTGCGCTGTTGCTAAAATAATAAACAGAGGAATTAAATTATTAAGGTAATTTAAAATAGACAAATAAAATTATTTATTAATTTTAGGCAGTATCTACAACTGACTCAACGCCCTACTATGCTAGTTTTACAGGTGCGTTTATATCAATATTGATCATCGCAGAATCAGGCGAATGGATACGGTCAGAGGTAATTAAAAAAATAGTATATATATATATATATATATATATTATATATATATATATATATATATATATATATGTATATATATATATACATATATATATATATATATATATATATATATATATACATATATATATATATATATATATATATATATATATATATATATATATATATATTTATATATATACAGATTGAACGAAATAAATTCGGAACATAGGAATATAATGTATTTCGGCCCAATTCTTCTGTAGGTGGTTGGCCAACAAAATATTGTCAAATAATTATATTATAAAAATCCAATACTTCAGCGGACTGCTGGATTCTGAACTCATAAAAATTGAAAGCTACACATAAATCTACGATTTATGTTGTCAAACCAGTTATAGTCCAGGAAATGAAGCATTTCAGTTCGCAATTTTTTCATGCTCCCTGGATTGACTTGAAATTTAACAGAAGGTAGGTAATAGCCTAAGGATCAAAATCTATATTGAACCAAAGTGCGCCAAAGCCTAGGGGGTGGTTGCCACCCCATCTCCGGGGTGAAATTTTTTTTTACGTTTTAACTACAGGTTTCGATTAAAAAAGTGATTCTAAACAAAAAATGTGCTATACATTTTTTTTTATAAACTGATATTTTTCAAGTTATTCGCGATTGAAAGTAATAAGTTTTAGACGAAAAAATCCACGTTTTTAATCGATTTTTCGAGAATAATTCGAAAATGGTACATTTTATCAAAAAAATTGTAGAGAACAAATTTGTAGCTTTTAAAAAGACAAATACAATTCATTTTTTAAAATGTTTTTGGGATCTAATAGGAACCGAAATACGGCCTATCAATGTTCAGCGGTTTTCTTCAAATGCCAAATTTGAAAGATTCAAAATCAAATATCGGGAAAATGATGCATTTTTGGAAGAAAACTCACAAAACCTTTTTTAAAGAGCATAAATAGACCTATCATAAAAAAGACTCAAGCTCAAAAATTGAGTGAGTTATGATGAAAATAAAGTCAATACCTAATTTTTTACGAAAAAATCGATGAAAACAACCCCCTAACCACCCCCATAATTAAAATCGATCTTCACCCTTCTGAAATTCCCTTTGTACATGTATTGGTAAGTCCAAGAAGTTTGACCCATTTAAAATGCTTTGTGTTAGAAAAAGTACAGCTTAAAGCGAGAAACGATTTACAATTTCATATTTTTTATACTTCTTTTTTTAAATATGCCCGAAAATACTGAATATATATGAAAAAAATACAAATTACCAAATTGTAGCTTTTTTAATGACTAAAATTATCCTTCATTTAGATTTGTTGTACAATAAATATTTGGCGAGATATAGCCGTTTAAAGCATCGATTTACGATCAAGCACCATCTTTTTCGAGCCCTTTAAACTCGCCCCATTTAAAAACCAAGGGTTCCAAAAAGATTTAATTCACAGATCCTTGTAGCTCTTAAAAACCTCTACAAATCGTTTTTGAAGAAACACTCTATCGTTAAAAATTAAAGGAAATACGATAAAAAAAACCAGTGAATTTTTTTCCGGAAAATTCTATTAGTATAGTACAGTACATTTCGGAGCATAATAATCTACAAAACCGGTATATTAGCTAGTGGGGCGTTATACATTCGAAATTTTAAGCGTTCTTATTTTGAAATCCCATACAACAGAATAAAACATCTGCTCATATGTCTATGGCTTGGCAATGAAAATATTAGAGCAACAGATTGGGGATGGTATTCCAGAGATGGTTTGTTATTACCCGTACGCATGAACAAACACTCGAACAAAAACTTGCACTCGATAAACTTTTGAAAATTATTTTTTGGCAATGCAAAAAAGGATGCGGTGTTTCATGTGGGTGCAGAAAAGTTGGTTTATACTGTAACTCTACTTGTTCTGGGTGCTCAGGTGAAGGGTGCAATAATAGTCCACCAATAATTGAAGATGAGGATGACATAGATCACGATGAAGATGTAATTGATGACGAATAAAATTAATATTATAATTGTTTTACCTATAAATGTAAATATTTTCAACTATTTATGTAAATGTATAAGAATATATGGTGCCTTTTTATGTTGATAAATTTTTTTGTATTTAATTCTACTTTTTTCAATTTATATCTTATAAATTAGTTTATAAAAACTGCAATGTTGTAAAGGGTGATTTTCAAAAGTTGAAAAATTGCAAAATTTTGGCAAAAAAATGTTTTCACCTATAGCACTCATAACAATTGATTTTTAAGGGTTGAAAATGTATGAATTTGTATTTTAAAGTATAAAAAAATCACTATTTAACTAATCCAAACCAAATTTCACTCATCTTAAGATTTATAATATTATTTTACAATTTTTGAAAATTACGGGTACCTTTCACCCCTAAGAACAATCAGGGTTCTTAGGGGTGAAAAAGCAGTTTATAAAGCAGAGAGTGAGTTGAGCTTAATTCCAAATTTTTATGCAAATCGTTCCAAGGTGAAATTATTTTCTTCGCATTACTAATTTTTTTATATTAATCTCGAATAAGGGTCGCTTTTTAAGGGTTGAAATATGATGGAACTTT
This sequence comes from Diabrotica balteata, assembly GCA_918026665.1. Lineage (NCBI taxonomy): Eukaryota > Metazoa > Arthropoda > Insecta > Coleoptera > Chrysomelidae > Diabrotica > Diabrotica balteata. The sequence goes on from OU898282.1 coordinate 115,211,140, forward strand.
ATTCAAAAGCACGAAACTATCATTATTTAATTAATTCAAACCATATTTTACCCATATTTAGGTTTAATATGTTATTTTATAATTTTTAACAATTACGGGTAGTTTTCACCCCTTAGAACAATCAGGGTTCGTCGACATGACATAAACTATAAAGCAGCGGGTGAATTGAGCTTAAATCCAAATTTTTATTAAAATCGATCCAAGGCGAAATCATTGTTTTAGAATTAGTAATTTTTTTACATTAATCTCTAACAAGGGTTGCTTTTTAAGGGTTGAAATATGATAGAACTCTATTCAAAAGTATAAAATAATCATTATTAAACTAATTCAAACCAAATCTTACCCATATTCAGGTTTAATATGTTATTTTATAATTTTTGACAATTAGGGGTAGTTTTCACCCCTAAAACCCTTCAGCGCACTTCGGTTCGATATAGATTTTGATCCTTGGGCTATCACCTACCTTCTGTTAAAATTTCAACTGGATACATGCAGGACGAAAAAATTGCGAGGTTTTAACTATTTTCGAGCTTCATTTCCTGAACTATTATTGTTTCCTTAGACAAACCCGTCTTACTCAAACAACATTGTTGTGAGACAGATAGTTGAACGATATTTTATACAATGTGTATACCCAGGTATGGATTTATTTTTGTCCGAGTTTTATATTGGTCCACTATTTCAAATGCAGTTCAAACAGACATGTATTAAATTGTATGTTCCGTTTTAATTTGGTTCAATCTGTATATATATATATATATATATATATTATATATATATATATATATATATATATATATATATATGATATGTATATATATATATATATATATATATATATATTATTATACTTCTTCTTCCACAAACGCGGAAGGAACAAAAATAATTAAGGAATCCATCGGAAGTAAGTTTTTAAGAAATCTGAAGACAAAATATGTATTAATTTTAAGATAGAAAGTTTGTATATTTGTAAATAGATAGATTAGTACCGAAATTTTATGACTTATAAAGAACTAAGCCATTCTAAACGAGTTATTGACAAACCATTTGTACATTATAGAAAATAAGCTGTTACCTGAAGGATTAGTCCGGTATTGTGTTGTATAAATCTTCTATTATGACTAAGGCAAAAATCTTTGAAATGTATAAAAATTATTTGTTTACAAGGAAATGACCATTGTTAAAAGATTAAAGTTCCTTGCTTGAAAACGGTAATTAGCATTCCAACAAGTGTGGTAAACAAATTTGGATTTTGTGATGAGACGATCTTTTTGGAAGGGGAAATCGACAGACCGAGGGTTGATAGAGTTTTTGTTGGTTCGAGAAGACAGTGATGTTTGAGTGATCGAAAAGAAAGGTTGCGTCTCGACAGGCGGTGTGTTCGTGAGTTGGAGGCCGGCATTGTTAAGTGGATAAAGTTACCAGTCTTGTTAGCAGAATTGTGGAAGAAGTAGATTGCAAGTCGATGTAAAGAAATCCTTGAATCTAAAGTGTGCAGTTTCTGGAATACGTGTTAAATAGTTGTGGCACCAGGTGAGAAAAGAGATCCTTGGGTCACGAAGAAGTTATATGAATGTTTGAAGAAGTGATTTTCGTGTGTTAAGTGTTGGAGAATTGAGTCAGGAGGTTAAATTAAGTCAGTTAAATTGGCTGAAGGAGCAGATACTGAAACAAGAAGCCGAGGCGCAAGGTGGAAGAACACATTGCTGTGGAAGGTGGACAATTCTTTGGGTGGTCCTAAAACAATCCAGGGAAGAACGGTCAGATATTTTCCTTTTTCAAGTTGAAAGGTGTGTAAATCTTAAATGCGATTTGTTTACCTTATTGTTGTTACCAGTTTAAAGCATGATTAGACCTTTTTACATTTATCAAATGTTTTAAAGTTTTGTTTCCATAATAAAATAGATTTTTTAAATATAAGGAAGATAAAAGTTTATAAAGGTATCCAAATTTAAATTAGTTTCAAATTGTTTTGTCTCAAGAAGAAAATAAGAATTAAAATTTTCTTTTTGTATTAATTTCATTACATGCATATTCGCTGATTGAAAAGATAACGGCAAATTTAATAATTGTTTTTTTTTTATAAAATAAAAAATATCTGTATTTTATGTATTATACTTTTTATTATTATCCTTTGTTTTTCCTATCCCGATAAATACAACTAGAAAACTTTGAACTCACTGAACATAAGAAATATCAGAAATTATTTTTTAGGACATTGATAACGAGAAAGTATATTTTTGTGATTGTTTCAAGTAAATAAATTAAAATCAAAAATACAAAATCATAACAACTGTCGCCCAAACGTGTGAAGCTTAGAAAGTATTTCTAGTTGGAATTTAAAAGGATAGGGAAAGAAAGCAGGTTGATTGAGAATTTATTTCCGATGGTCAAAGTTTATAATAACTGCATTTTATGAGATAACATTTCAAATTTCTCTAGGTACAAGTTTTGCATGATATATTTTATTATATTTGATTGATTTTTACAATTGACAAAAGTTTTAAATTTTATTGCATTTATTTAAAATTTATTGCATTTGGGATAAGAGAAAAATTTTTTCGTCTTTGCAACATTACTCGAATTTCATATTTGGCGGGGATATTATTGCACAAATTTAAGAGTTTCATATCAGGCGGGGATAAATTTGAACTACATGTCGATCACGAGAAGCAAAAGCAAAGAAAACAAAAAACAAGAAGAACATATAGAACAAGAAGACATTTTTGAAACAACAATCATGGCATCAGAACAACAGGAATTGTCAGGAATAGAGAAAATGTTACAAATAATGATGCAAAAAATGGATAAAGTGGATAAAACAATGGAACAGAATCAAAGAGAAACTCACAAGAGAATGGAAGAAAATCAACGTGAAACGAAACAAGCAATAGAAAAAAACCGACAGGAAACACAACAAGTGATAAAAGAAGTTAAAAGTTGCTTAGAGAATGTTAAAAAAGAAATGGCAGAACAAGAGGTGGAAATTAAAAAAATGAAAAACAAAATGGAAAAGGAATTAGAAGAGTTAGAAACAAAGTTTGAAAACGCTCTGCAAGAAGATAAGGAAGAAATAGAAATAAGATTGAAACGGAATGAAAATTTAATTAAGGAAATAAGACACCAAAATAGAGTCGGAGAAACAAGAGAAATAGTTATCCAGAATTCCGGCGAAATAAAAATACAGTTTGGCGGGGATGTAAGAAAACTACACCCCGTACCGTTCATGAATAATCTAAAGAAGAAGATACAATACATGGGAAATTTTGAGACAGCTAAGGAAGTTATCAGAAATCATCTCAAAGATGAGGCAAGTCTATGGTTTGACAGCAAAGTGGAGGAATTTGAAAATTGGCAAGAATTTGAAAACAAATTTCTGAGTTTTTTCTGGGGAAAGACAGAGCAATTACAGATAAATAAGGAATTGCAAAATGGGAAATACCATGAGAAGATGGGTATATCAGAAAAAACATACGCATTGCAAATGTACAATAACGCAAAACATCTGCAATACAATTATTCATCTGAGCAATTAGTCGAGTTGATTGCAAGACACTTTGAAGACACAATGGAAGACCACATAAATTTACAAAACTACAAAGATATCGATAGTTTATGCCAATTCCTACAAATAAGGGCATCACGGATACAGGAAAGAAGAGCAAGAAGGTCACAAGAGAATTATAGACATCGAGAAACTCAGGAATACAGAGAGAGAGGACAAAATTTTAGGAGGGATTACACTAGACGAGAATTTATTCCCAGGAGGGAAAACGAGAATCGGGAAAATAGAAGAGGAAATGATGATTTCAGAAATCGGCCATGGAATGAAGACAGATATCGAGAAAATCAAAACAGAAATAACACCCGCACATATCCAGAAAACAGAAATTACAATAGACGAAATGAACAGGAATATCGTGGAAACCGAAACGGATATGACAGACCAAAAGAAAATAGAAGAGAGGTAAATCATACACAAATAGAAGAAAATGAGGATGAAAGAAATAGAGATGAGAGAAGAAATACGGAAGAACAACAGTCGGTTTTTCACGAAAGCACCCACTATAAACAAAAAAAACCAGGCAGGAATTTTTTGTCACCCGAAGGAATTCATTAAATTGGCAGGAAATAATGAGGAAAGAAGAGGAGTTAATTTAAAATTTGTAGATGGTTTCATTAACAATAGACCAATAAAGATTTTGATAGACACCGGGTCAGAAATAACCTTAATAAACAGAAAATTAATAGAAGAAGTACAGTTGACAAATTTAATATACAAAATACCAAGGGTAAATTTGGTGGGTGCGAATAAACGGATTTTGGCAACGATAAATGAAGGCATACGAGTGATGGTACGACTGGATAAAAAAATGTATGCATTACAATGTGTAATAATGCCAAACATGTCGCATGACATGATTGTAGGAGTGGACGAACTGGCAGAAAAACATGTAGTAATAGATTTCAAAAATAACACGATGAAACTGACTGAAGAAAAGGAAGGAGAACAGGAAAACGAACATGGGAAACAGAAAATTGATATTTCGGAGAAAGAACAAACAGTGGAAATGAATCTGGCAACGAAGCAAGGACAAAGAAGAAAAAGGAAAAGACTTAAGAAAAGGATAAAGGAAGTCAATACCGGGGATTCCTCAAAAGAAGAGATGAGCCCCGAAGAAGAAGAAGAAGAAAAAAGATCAAAATAGGAAAAGAAGACCAGTTACTTTCCAAAAAGGTGAGAAGGTTATGGTGAGAGCATTGCGAGTGTCCAACATCCCTGGCAATGTATGCGCAAAGTTAATGCCTGTTTTTGAGGGTCCTTACGTAATAAACAATGATAATGGTATAAATAGTTATGTTTTGAAGCATTTGGATTCAGACAAGATTAGGGGAATATATAATATCAACGATGTTTATAAATTTTATGAATAAGAGACAAAGAATGTTTGCATAAGAGAAAAATCCCTACATAATTCAGTAATTTTTATCATATGCAAAGGCGGGGATTTATTATACTTCTTCTTCCACAAACGCGGAAGGAACAAAAATAATTAAGGAATCCATCGGAAGTAAGTTTTTAAGAAATCTGAAGACAAAATATGTATTAATTTTAAGATAGAAAGTTTGTATATTTGTAAATAGATAGATTAGTACCGAAATTTTATGACTTATAAAGAACTAAGCCATTCTAAACGAGTTATTGACAAACCATTTGTACATTATAGAAAATAAGCTGTTACCTGAAGGATTAGTCCGGTATTGTGTTGTATAAATCTTCTATTATGACTAAGGCAAAAATCTTTGAAATGTATAAAAATTATTTGTTTACAAGGAAATGACCATTGTTAAAAGATTAAAGTTCCTTGCTTGAAAACGGTAATTAGCATTCCAACAAGTGTGGTAAACAAATTTGGATTTTGTGATGAGACGATCTTTTTGGAAGGGGAAATCGACAGACCGAGGGTTGATAGAGTTTTTGTTGGTTCGAGAAGACAGTGATGTTTGAGTGATCGAAAAGAAAGGTTGCGTCTCGACAGGCGGTGTGTTCGTGAGTTGGAGGCCGGCATTGTTAAGTGGATAAAGTTACCAGTCTTGTTAGCAGAATTGTGGAAGAAGTAGATTGCAAGTCGATGTAAAGAAATCCTTGAATCTAAAGTGTGCAGTTTCTGGAATACGTGTTAAATAGTTGTGGCACCAGGTGAGAAAAGAGATCCTTGGGTCACGAAGAAGTTATATGAATGTTTGAAGAAGTGATTTTCGTGTGTTAAGTGTTGGAGAATTGAGTCAGGAGGTTAAATTAAGTCAGTTAAATTGGCTGAAGGAGCAGATACTGAAACAAGAAGCCGAGGCGCAAGGTGGAAGAACACATTGCTGTGGAAGGTGGACAATTCTTTGGGTGGTCCTAAAACAATCCAGGGAAGAACGGTCAGATATTTTCCTTTTTCAAGTTGAAAGGTGTGTAAATCTTAAATGCGATTTGTTTACCTCATTGTTGTTACCAGTTTAAAGCATGATTAGACCTTTTTACATTTATCAAATGTTTTTAAAGTTTTGTTTCCATAATAAAATAGATTTTTTAAATATAAGGAAGATAAAAGTTTATAAAGGTATCCAAATTTAAATTAGTTTCAAATTGTTTTGTCTCAAGAAGAAAATAAGAATTAAAATTTTCTTTTTGTATTAATTTCATTACATGCATATTCGCTGATTGAAAAGATAACGGCAAATTTAATAATTGTTTTTTTTTATAAAATAAAAAATATCTGTATTTTATGTATTATACTTTTTATTATTATCCTTTGTTTTTCCTATCCCGATAAATACAACTAGAAAACTTTGAACTCACTGAACATAAGAAATATCAGAAGTTTATTTTTTAGGACATTGATAACGAGAAAGTATATTTTTGTGATTGTTTCAAGTAAATAAATTAAAATCAAAAATACAAAATCATAACAATATATATATATATATATATATATATATATATATATATATATATATATATATATAACGGTAAGAGTATGTTTTTTCCAGAGCTTGCCTTAGAAGGAATATTTGACCGGTCGTTGATCTTTCTTTATGAAACCCACACTGATATTTACCTATTATCGGGATATTGTCTTAACAATATCCCGATAGTCGATCGTAAAGAATATATGGCAATATTTTTTATGTTACGTTTAAGAGGCTTATTCCTCTGTAGTTGTCACATATTATTTGATTTTAAATTCCAGTCTTCTGAGAACTTTATTTGCTTCCAGATCAGTTGTACCAGTCTATATATACAGTATGTGAGGTTTTTTCCCCATGCTTCATTACAGTTCTGAAGGAATGCTATTCGCCCCAGGAGCTGTGTTTTCTTTCAATTTTTGTATAACTTGGATGACTTCTACCTCTGTTGGTTTGTTATGTTTCTCTCTTTCGTCGTCAATGTCCTCGAGTTGGATTTCTGATTCGTGGAGCTCTGTCTCACCTCATATATTTAACCTTTCCTCGAAGTTTTCTGCCCACCCTTCTAGTATCTGGTCCTGATCACCAATGATCTCTCCTGTTCTATTTCTAACAATTGATAATCTTGGTTTGAATTCTTTTCTGTTCTGGTTAATTCTCTTGTAGAACTTTCGCGTTTCTGCTTGTGCCTTATAGCTCTCTAGTTCTTTTAGTTGGCTCTATATATGCTCTTTCTTCTTTTTTTTAAGTATTCGTTTTTCTTCTCGTCTCAGCTGCCTATACTCTTCCTTTGTATGTCTCGTTCTTCGCCCTTGGGGTCTTCTATATGCCCGATTTTTTCTTTGCGTTGCTTGTGCGCATTCCTCATCGTACCAGTCTGACCCTAATTTTTTTCATTTTTGCTTTCCGATAACTTCAGTTTCCACTTCTTCCAATATGGCTCTACACTACCTCCAATAGTTGTTAATATCTTCAACTATATCATCTATGCAGCCTTCCAGCTTGCTTTCAAGACATTCGTCGAATCTTTTTTTTTTGTGTGTTTTGGCTTGGACAGTTGTCATTCAGCCAGTCTCAATCAAGATAAGTTTATTAATGTAGTGTGTGTGTGTGTTTGTGTGTGTGTAGAGTAATTGTCTTGATACTTAGCAAAGTCGACGTCATTGTCTTTGCTAAAAGACGCTAATTGTATCCGAACGTCTCTCTACACGCCTCCGGTGTGTACCGATCCCACAAGGATATAAATTATTTTCATTTATTATTTTTTTTTTTAATAAACGAAAATTTCCACCCAGATAGGATTCGAACTCACGACCCCCTAGATTTAAAGGCAGGCGCTCTTACCACTGAGCCACAGCCTCTTTAACTCCTTTTTCTTTCTTTGCATTGGAGATTCTAGCTCTTAGTTTAGCTTGTAGTAGGTAATGGTCCGTGTCTATGTTAGCCCTGCTATTTTAAATAAACATATATTTTTTTCCCTTTCCAAAATTTCTCTTCTGATGCAACCCCCTTCTCGCAATGAACATTCCTTCTTCTCTATTGGAATTTTAAATTCTACCCTCTGATTTCTAAATACTTGTTTTGCCTCGATCTAAATCTCGATATATATATATATATATAATATATTATATATATATATATATTATATATATATATATATATATATATTATATATATTATAATATATATTGGAATTTTAAATTCTACCCTCTGATTTCTAAATACTTGTTTTGCCTCGATCTAAATCTCGATATATATATATATATATATATATATATATATATATATATATACATATATATATTATATATATATATTATATATATATATATATATATTATATATATATATATAACTGTTTTGGATGGGTTGGAGTCAATAAAAGGGGCTATTTGTTGACTATTTTTTACTCGAGCTTTCAATTGTGATTACAATTATTATCAAGAGCTTCTAAAAAATACAAAATATCTTACAAAGTTGACCTAGAAATAAAAAATTTTTTGTTAACTCACCAAATAAAATTAGTTTGTTATATAAAACTACTGCTTACATAATAATTACAAAAAATATTAATAAAAAAATGTCCTATTCCAATAAATGTTTCTCTGAAAAATTTTGATAGTTTCTTAACAAAAAACAATTGAATTTGTAAACAAAAATTGAATAGCTACAAACCGCCTAAATGTCATAAATACTAACTTAAAAATTTTTATTTTTGACATATTGTCAAAAATAAAATTTTGTTTAAAAAATTCTTCTTTGTTTAGTAACAAAAAAGAAGAAGATTTATTCACCATTGATAGATGCCCAAAAAAATGTAACAAATATATGGAAAATTCAAAAGGTGATATTTTACTGACTGCATATATAAATTACATAGAAATAATATAATTATAAATTTTGCTTAGATTTTGAATTTCTGACCTTTTGTTTAAATTATTATCACTTTTGCTAATACAAACCATTTCCAAAAAAGTTCTTTTAAATGTATTACTTTCACTACATAAAATTTTAATATTATCAAAATCCATAATATGGTCTTTGTCTATTACATGCTCTGCCAAAGCACAAGATGGTTTCTTAATTCGGCAATCACTCTTGTGAGAAATAATGCGATTTGAGAGATTTCTTCCAGTCTCACCAATATACTCAGCTTCACACTGAGTACAAACAATGCTGTATACTACATTTGTTTGATCTAATTTGTCTATAGGATATTTAGTTTTAGAATATAAAGATGAAATGGTTTTGATGTTCTTTGTTGCTATTTTTATATTGTCAATAACCTTTAGTGTTTGTATTAATTTAGGAGTTAATGATGGTATAAATGGTAGTGAATGATATTATATGTTTTGATTGTTGGATACAGGGTTTTGAGATTTAGCAAAAAATGGTGTTAAGTTATTTATATTTAATAAATTAGAAAAAAACATCCTATTTAGCATATCTGGAGGATAAGAGTTTTCAATTAAAATATTTTTTAACAAATGAAGATCTTCTTGTAGATAGTCTGGATGAGAAAGTTTTAAAACACGTTCCTTTAATCCTGTTATAAGAACCTTATCCTTATCCTCCAGATATGCTACATAGGATGCTTTTTTCTAATTTATTAAATATAAATAACTTAACACCATTTTTTGCTAAATCTCAAAACACTTTATCCAACAATCAAAACATATATTATCATTCACTACCTTTTATACCATCATTAACTCCTAAATTAATACAAACACTAAAGGTTATTGACAATATAAAAATAGCAACAAAGAACATCAAAACCATTTCATCTTTATATTCTAAAACTAAATATCCTATAGACAAATTAGATCAAACAAATGTAGTATACAGCATTGTTTGTACTCAGTGTGAAGCTGAGTATATTGGTGAGACTGGAAGAAATCTCTCAAATCGCATTATTTCTCACAAGAGTGATTGCAGAATTAAGAAACCATCTTGTGCTTTGGCAGAGCATGTAATAGACAAAGACCATATATCATGGATTTTGATAATATTAAAATTTTATGTAGTGAAAGTAATAAATTTAAAAGAACTTTTTTGGAAATGGTTTGTATTAGCAAAAGTGATAATAATTTAAACAAAAGGTCAGAAATTCAAAATCTAAGCAAAATTTATAATTATATTATTTCTATGTAATTTATATATGCCGTCAGTAAAATATCACCTTTTGAATTTTCCATATATTTGTTACATTTTTTCGGGCATCTATTAGTGGTGAATAAATCTTCTTCTTTTTTGTTACTAAACAAAGAAGAATTTTTTAAACAAAATTTTATTTTTGACAATATGTCAAAAATAAAAATTTTTAAGTTAGTATTTATGACATTTAGGCGGTTTGTAGCTATTCAATTTTTGTTTACAAATTCAATTGTTTTTTGTTAAGAAACTATAAAAATTTTTCAGAGAAACATTTATTGGAATAGGACATTTTTTTATTAATATTTTTTGTAATTATTATGTAAGCAGTTAAGTAAATATAAGAATTATTTATTATCATTTATATATATATATATATAATATATATATATATATATATATATATATATATGTATCATATATATATATATATATATATATATATATATATATATATGTATCATATCTTCTTTAAAAATCATCAAAGTTTTTTTGATGATTTTAATAGAAGATATGATGCATATCCTATTCTAACCTAACCTAACCTAACCTAATGGAATTTTTTCCCTGGTCTTTACTTAAGTTTTCTTAAAATCCATCTCTAAGTAACTAAAATAAATGAACTTTAATGCTCATGTTACATCCCAGCATATTAAAATTGGAAAGTATCTGCTATATTAATTCTTATAATTTTCTGCCTTATGATTTCCAAGAGAATTTTGTACTACCTCAATAATCTATTATCAAACATTCAATTCAACTTCGGTTATAAATAAGGTGAATTTTAAGTTTTTAATGAGCTGTATGTAGGATCCATCAACACTCCAGCTTTCATTTTTTCTGCGCTTATTTGAGGAAATTTGTGTTCCAATTATCCAAAACATTTTTCATCTTCTCTGTTGTCTCATATATTTAGAACACAAGGATGTGTTGTATATCCACTTTGCTGTCCAGTGGTATATTTTTTTTCAGGACTAGTGATATTGTTTGATATTACTGTTTCATACTGGTAGATAAACCATCCGGTATTTATCCAAATTTGTTACCATTTATAAAAAAATGTTATAATATGTTTCTATTATTACGTTAAAATAGTAATGGAATTTTTATTTGCAACTTTCTCCTCTTGGGAGCAAACTTTTAAATTAAGTAAACTTTACAAACTAAATGAGCAGCTGATTTAAAATATTTAAATGTTTATTGATTATGTTTTAGTGTGAATCAATTTTTTTGAATGCTCAACAGTTAAACTGGTATGGCTGGGATAAAAGAAACCGACAGTTATTGCTTATCTTTTTAGTAGTGACTGAAAAACCTGTAGAAATAAGCTGTCATGGATTTTTTACACAGAATCGGCAGGTGATCCTTAAGGTAAAATAAACCAAAATTCACAATTAATATGTATCACGGTGCTTTAAACTAAACATATACTAACATATATCTAACTACTCTTGTATTAACCCTCCAGAAGTCGCGGCTGAACTGAGAGATATATTGAAAACATTTTTATAAATATTTTGAAAGAAGTGCATCGTATAATTCTAAGGCACTGTCTAGCTTAACATTTATGTCTTAGGAGTGGATAAACTCACAACGCCGGCTTTAAGGTAATTTCTAGACAAGGATCTACAGACCGAGCGTATCTTATAAAAACCAAGGCTTCGCGCAATCGTACTTGTGGGTTCGCGAACTAGTCGACTGGAGTTACAATTTGCCAAATTTAAATGTAATCAAAAAAGACCTTAGATATCTGTAAATGGGTGTATTTAAAAACCCTTAAAAGGGGTACATCAATTACACAAACGTTTTCGGAATAAAAATTCCATCATCAGGTTTAAATTGCCTAAAATAAGTATAAACCATTTAATTAAAGCAAACGTGGTTTAAAATTTTGACTAAGGTTAAAAAAGAGCAAAAGTGGTTATACTTACAAATTGACATGCCTGAGCCACCAAAATATCAGGGTAAAAACCCTTTAAATTACATATGTTTGTTAAAGATTGTACATAATGATGTTAATCACATTTGATGTTTGATATTATTTTAAATTTTACTTCAGGTAACATACACCCAAAAGAAGTACTTGAGAGGGTTGGTAAAGAAACAGAACTAATCACCACTATACAAACCAAAAAACTGGAATACCTAGGCCACGTGATGAGGGAGACCAAAATATGAAATTTTGAGACTGATAATACAGGGAAAGATTCAAGGAAGAAGATCTGTTGGCCGAAGGCAGAACTCATGGTTAAATGAATCTACGTGATCGGTACCAATGCAGATCGATTGATTTGTTTAGAGCAAGCAAGTTCTAAAATAAAAATAGCCATTATGATTGCCAACCTCCGTAGGGAGACGGCACTCTAAGAAGAAGAACATCCACCCATGTTTTAGGCGAGTTTCCAGTGGCCGGAGAGTAAACCTCTTTCAAACGGGCTCCAGCTGGTAACTGATTGACAAGATACTTATGAACGGTGTCGAAAACAAAATGTCAATGCACCATGAAACAATGTTAATTATACATAGTATTACTACATCCAAAAGATTCAAAAACTTTTATGATATTAAAAAAATAATAGCAATCCAGGTGTTGGAATTTTAAAAAATTTTAATTATTTAATTTTGGATATAAAATATTTGAAATTACCTATGGTAATAAAGGTCATGTTTAAGAAAATGACGTGCCGTGTAGATGTGGTCGAGATTAGCTGAACCTATCTATAATTCAGAACGAAATATCACTGCTGATAATTGGTTCACCAATCTAACGCCCATCAGCGTTTTGAAAAAGAACAGACTATCATATATAGGGACAGTCAGAAGAAACAAACGTCAACTACCACCTGCATTAGTGAGTACAGCAAACAGACCAATACAATCTAACTTTTTTGCTTTTAGTGCAGATTGTACTCTTGTATCGCATGTGCCAAAGAAGGGAAAAAACGTAGTTTTACTATCTAGTATGCACTTCGATGACGTAGTAAATTCAGATACGCACAAGCCAGAGATAATCAATTATTACAATCAGACGAAATCAGAGGTTGACACTGTAGACCAAATGGTTGGTTCGTATAATGTAGCCAGAAACAGCTATAAGTAAATATCTTATGTTTAATGAATGAATTATCTTATAAGTAAAGTCGTCCCAGGAGCGCAACTCAACAATATTGAAAATATCATTTTAAAGTCGTCTACTTTAAAATGAATAATGTATGTCTCAATTGTCAATATAAATGAGTCAGATACAATGAAATTATTAGAAGAATTTTTCACTATAATCCGTTCACAAATTGTTGAGAGCACGAAATGTGCCTCAAAGTCATAAAACGTTCGTAAAATTTGTATTCATCCTAGGTGTATCACACGTGTTCCTTAGGTGTTTATTCATTAAAATTAATGCGTTTTACATTTATTTTCCTTTTCAAAATGTTTATCAATATTAATAATGTTTTAATACTAATATATTTAGCAAAAAACAATTAAAACTTTCACGGCTAATGTTGGTTATTATATTAATAAAAATAAGAATTTAACCATTAACAATTTTGTAAATAAGAATACCTTATCTCTTTGGATATTTAAATACTAATCTTCGCGTTGAATGACTTTACCAGAAAACCTGGAATTCATATCCGAAGGTACTATTCCTTGCAAGATAATTAGGATGGAATTCCCCAGATTTTTAATAATATAATGGGTATAAAGATGCCGGCTTTGGCCACGTGCCTCGTCAGTTCAGTTTATATTCGAAATTTAACTTGAAAGGAGTGAAGTTATTACGAACGAAAACAATTTTTTTGTTTAGTATGTTTTTGATCGCATGTAATTTACGGCTCGTCGGTGTTTCGAGTTTCAAGGAAAATTCATGCATTTTTTTTTTAAAAGAGATACCAAACCTAAACAAAATTTTATAAGAAGTTAGAGACGACCCGGATTTGCCTCATATCGGACGAACTAAATAGTGGCAAGTTTTAAAAGAATTAAATTTCCGGTGGGAGAAATCAGACCTAAAATCACTTTTAATTGACCGGGAGGACATAATATGTTGGAGAAGAAATTATCTAAGATCCATACGAAAAATCCGGGCTGAAGGAAGGCCAATCTTCTACCAGGATGAAACGTGGGTAAACTCAGGTCATACTCTAAAAAAAATTGGTCAGATAAAAATATATTAAGCTCCAGGCAAGCCTTTATGGAAGGTTGGTCTACTGGTATCTCCCCACTTTCTGCTAAAGGCAGTAGATTAATAATTTCTCACATTGGCAGTGAAAAAGGATTTGTCAAGCATGGTTTGTTGGAATTTCAGTCCAAAAGCACAAAAGACTATCACGAGGAGATGACAGCTGATGTTTTTGAAGAGTATTTTGAGCACATGATTGAACACATACCACCAAATTCAATTATAGTATTAGATAATGCACCTTATCATTCACGAATAGTAAAAAGACTTCCAACGACTGCGTGGAAGAAACAGGATATTCGTGACTGGCTGCGGAATAAGTATCTGCCTTACGAAGATGGAATGGTAAAAGCAGAACTTTTAAAAATTGCCCGGCAAAACAAATCTAAGTTCAAGAAATACGTACTTGACAAAATGGCGAAAAGGTGAAACATCACAGTCCTTATACTTCCACCCTACCACTGCAAAATAAATCCAATTGAACTCACTTGGGCACAAATGAAAAGTTATGTGGCTAGAAAAAATACGTCATATAAAATAAAAGCTGTACGTGAATTGTTATACGAGTCTCTACAACACATTACAGACAAAACTGGAAAGATGCAGTAAGACATGTAATAGAAGAGAACAAAAAATGTGGATATTGACAACATAATTGATTAATTACTATTAAACTGGAAAAGCCACAATTAAAGATAAAATACTTTATTGACGTTTCAATTTCCACTTCGGAAATCGTTCTCAAATACAACAGTAAATTATCACTAACAGGAGAATTTTACTGTCATCATGTCATGTGTTGGTCTTTTTAAAGACGAATTACATGCTATGATTTTTTTCTGAGGGATATTCTCAAGTTAAAGTTGATTTCATGTAATCGAATGAACTATCTTATAAGTAAAGTTCGTTCCAGGATCGCAACTCAACAATATTGGCAATATCATTTTAAAGTCGTCAATTGTCAATATAAATGAGTCAGATAAAATTAAATTATTAGAAGAATTTTTCACTATGTAACAAAAAACAAAATTTGTTTAATTTACTGTTTGTATTTTGAGAACGATTTCCGAAGTGGAAATTTGAAACGACAATAAACGTATTTTTATCTTTAATTGTGGCTTATTCCCAGTTTTAATAGTAATTAATTTACAATGCCACAAGAAAATAGCTTCAGAACAACATAATTGATGCGACCTTAGAGACACAACCTCTAATTATTAACCCTCGAGACCACTCGGATTCCGAAGTTGATCCTATTTATTTTGAATCTGAATAGTTTTCTAATCATAATTAGATGTAAGTAATAGTACTTGTAATCGTACGGTATTAAAGGGGAAATGCGCAAAATGTCGTCTGTCAAAATGTTCAATGTGTTTTAAATGTATCCATTTTTTTTTCAAATCGTGGGAAAACTAAAAAGCATTTTTGAAAAATTTAAAGGCAGAATGAAATATTTATTAGAATAAATAAAAAGTTTCCTATGCATGCAATATTTTCAATTAAAAATTATACTATATTTTCTCTTTTATTTTCACCCCTGTTACATAACATATAAAAATAAACAATGAAGTTTTTAGGGGCTTTTCTGCCCTCAGTAATATTGTAATCTTTCATTCTGTGTTTAAATTTTTCAAAAATATTTATTACTTTTTTCCGGATTCGAAAACAATGGATACATTTAAAACACATTCAAAAGCCAGTCGACATTTGGTGCCTTTTCACTTCATTAGATAAATATATCTTTTACAAATGGCAAGAAACCTTTTATTTTTCTATAAATTAAAGAAGTTTTATTAAACTAAAAATACAATTTACATAAGTACAATTTAAAAAATATATTTATTTAGTTCAAATAAATGTTTCAATCATATATTCTACGACACTGGTCGGTCATCTGTAACCAAAATACCTTCGTAGTCGGATTATAAGGTTAATTGCTGTATTCTATTTCTTCAGATACAAGGTGGGTTAGTCGAAAATGTCTTAAACCGCCTGTTTCAGGTTGGTTTTTTTCTGTTATATCGTATTACCTATCCTCTCTGTATTTCAGTTCTCTAATTAGGATTAAACTTGTAGTGAGCTATCGACAAATTGTGAACCGATTATAAGTAACAAAAACAAAATTTGTTTAATTTGCTAATGTTTGTATTTTAAGAACGATTTCCGAAGTTAAATTTTTTTTTTATTGAGTTTTAATGCGTCGACAACTAATGGTCATTGGCATGTACAGTAAATTTTTACAGTCAGGTGTGTATGTTGTGTGTGTGTAGGTGTGTGGTGTGTGTGTGTCTGTGTGTGTGTGTGTGTGTGTGTGTGTGTGTGTGTGTGTGTGTGTGTGTGTGTGTGTAGAGTAATTGTCTTGATACTTAGCAAAGTCGACGTCATTGTCTTTGCTAAGAGACGCTAATTGTATCCGAACGTCTGCGGTCCCCTCCGCTGAGTGCCGATCGCACAAAGATAGAAATTATTTTTATTCATTAATTTTTTTAATAAACGAAAATTTCCACCCAGGTGAGATTCGAACTCACGACCTGAAGTGGAAATTGAAACGTCAATAAACGTACGTTAATCTTGAATAATTGTAGCTTATTCCCATTTAAATAGTAATTAAGTTCTCAATTGTAATTAGTTGTTATAAGCAAACATCTGATTATATGTACAACTCTTCCGCGCCAATAACCTTTCATGGTTGACGCGGTTTACTTAATAAAAAAAAATTAAAACTTAGTCAAAATAAATTCATTTTTCAAATTTCCTAATTTTATTTTATAATAAAGTAT
This sequence comes from Diabrotica balteata, assembly GCA_918026665.1. Taxonomy (NCBI): domain Eukaryota; kingdom Metazoa; phylum Arthropoda; class Insecta; order Coleoptera; family Chrysomelidae; genus Diabrotica; species Diabrotica balteata. The sequence continues at coordinate 115,228,210 of OU898282.1, forward strand.
AATTTTTCAGGTGATAAAAATAATACATGGATTTTTAACTTACTATAAGACTGTAAGTGCAAAGAGTAAAAACTGAGTTTTTACATTACATTGTTTACTGTTGGTTTGGATATATGCAAGATTATAAATGAGTCAAGTATTAAAATTTCAAGCACCATATGGATTTTTTGTAATATTTATTTAACATATTTCTTTAATTTAAAAATTTTGATATTATAACTGGATAATCTTGTGCAAAAAGGAGTTAACCCACACTGTTGTTTTTATTATAGTATACCTATATGTCAATAAATCGTTAAAAATTGGATTTAGTTTTTCAACACAATTTTACCAATTATTTCTGTGTAAAAATATAAAATGTTGGATAAATCCTTTTTACTTTTTAGTTTATACAAGAAAGTAAACTTTTGTTAAGTAACAGTAACCTATATACTAATTATAAAACTTGTTTTATTAGTAGAAAATGTAGGACAAAATATTTGATAATAGATAGTTAAAAATACAATAAAATATTATAAATTTTATAAAATATTTTATCCATTTTGTAAACAAATTCTTTTGTATCAAATCGCTTCCAGACATTCCCAAAAGGTGGATTTTCACATGCACTAATTATGGGCGCAAGTCGACTGGCGCCAGTTTATTAGCACATAAAAAACAAATTAAATCAGCTGGCGCCACTATTTAAAGGACGCCAGTAATACATGCGCCGCTAAGTAAAAGCAGTTGTACTTATTGGCGCCCGTTTTCTTTTTTGTCTTTTTAAGCGTTGTTTTGTTATATATCTGCTACAATGTCAAAAGTTAAAAGCTAAAAGCATCAAGAAAATGGTCGACATAATAAATAAAAGAATATTTAGGGGTGTAAAAAGAATATCCTTGCCTATGAAACTACAAACTTCTGTCATTTAAAGATAAGAATCAAAAGGAAGCATATCTAATTAAAATGGTTGAGGTTATGTCAACCTGTAAACACTGTAAAAAACTTTGGTAATAAAGCTGTAAAATCCAAAATACGCAGCATTTGAAATTCGTGTCTATCTGAAATACCTCTTCTATTAAACTATTACATGCCTCTAGTGTACTTCGGCGTGATATCCATGGACGTACCCACAATATGAGCTCTTTTTTCTGAAATGTTTTTGTCAGTAGTTTTGGAATTTCTAATGGTAAAACTGCACAGTAACATTAATACCTGCACGCACTATTGCAGTTAACGCCATTTTAAATACTAATATGTGGATACCTGATCGTGGACATGGCGCTTGAAAACTGTCATGCTACTGGCGTCAATAATTAGTGCATGTGGAAACCCACCTTAATTACCTTAGTAATAAGGACACCTACTGACATAACAAGTTGTGTATGTGCTTCCAAAGAAATGTCGCCACAGATCAATATATCTCAAACACTAAACTATGCTCTGAGAGAGCAGCAACATTAGGCATAGCGTTCTTTAGGATTTTTTCACACTATTTAGCGACCATCAGGTTAATTTCTCGTAAAACAGAACGTTTCAAGTATTTTATCGGTATGCTGGATGAAACACTTACCATTATGCAGAACGACAGCTTGCGCTACCTGATCTGGCCTCATTCTAAATTACTATTTGTTACTTTGTTATTATAAACACTTTTTTCCGAAAAAGAAGCAAGCGATACACCAAAAAGTAATGCAGCCAAGGTAACAAATCTTAGATATTTGATAAGTAAATATTCCATTTATCAATAGCACCTTAACCAAAACCTTCTTTTAAACCACCAGAAATGATAAACTTTAAAAAGCCGAATGGATAAAGAAAACTTGTATTCTAATAAATATATTTAATTATTATTCAAGCTAAATCAACACAACTAAAACGAGAAAACGTTGGAATCTTACGTCTTAAATTAATTTTAAGGGACAGTATAATTTAATTATGGAAGCACAATACTCTTCAGTTACAATATTATGAGCTCAAGTGAGGAAGATGTTGTAGTACCTTATTGGTTTAGGCGTAGAATGAAAAGAAAAAGAAAATACTGGGTACATCCTTACAATCTTATTAACGCGCACCACAGCTCGGCTATTGTTTCCAGAGAGGTGTCTCAACACGAATCAAACACAAATCAAAGTTCAAAGAATTTTATGGAATGAAACCTAAAAGTTTTTATTTTTTGAAAAGCTTAGTGTCAAGAACCCTTAATGAAAAAGTCTGGAAGGCTATTTCTCCAGATAAAAAACTCCTGATTACTATAAGGTAAGTAGATATGAATATAATCAGCAATTTAAATAAAATGTAGACGTTTTATTGTTAATTTTTTTTTATTATTGGAACAGTTTTATTTTTATAGTTTTTTTTATAAATTGTACCTTATTTCCACTTTCTTGTGGCATTTGGGTAATCGAATTGAATTTCGAAGATGCTGCAATATTACGCATGTGAGATTAAGTTTGTTCAGGATAACTCCATACAGATGGGCTAGAAGCAACTGAAATTCTGGATTCTACATTCTCTCGCTCATTTTTCTTTAACAACTTATTTAACAGAGACATTGTTTATATTTTGAAAGTCATCTTACGACGTAAACTAAGGTTTTTCAGATCAGGTAAAACAGAAAGAAGGAAATGCTATTCGCCATCTTGATCATTGTTATTAACAGATTTTTTTATTTTTAACCATTCTATAAAAGTATCGTCGACTTGGTCTATTCCCTTTTGCTGTGTATACGTTTGATTTAAGTTTTTATGAGCAGCTTTTTCTATTAATTGCTTTGAAGAAGCTTCATCAGAATTTATTCTTCAATAATTATCTTACTTTCATCATTTTGATTGGTATAAGATTCCTCCACTGCAGTATCTTGAACGTGAGTAAGATTTCCTGAGGTTTCCTCTCCTTTTAAATATGGTTGCAGAAAAGCTAAATGTTCGGCCAAATAATAACTTTTCTTTGAATTTTGACTAGTCCCTAGTAGACTTTGGCGGTTTACGTGAGCTCGCATATGCTGTTCTGATGTTCTTCCATCGCCCTCAACAGTTTTTTTCTAAAACAAAATATAAAATAAATCGCATGTTAAAATAGTGTTTATTAAAACAAAATTACCCATATTGACCATAAATCTAATTTATCGCTTTTTTTTTTCAGGTATTTAGCTACTGGAAGTAGTTTTACAGGAAACAATTCTACCATCAGTTACCTTGTCCATTTGACTTGTGATGCTATATGGTCCCACTTACAACCACAGCATATGGCTCAACCAACGGAGGAAACTTAAAAGCAAATATCAAAACAATTGAGAATTATGGAATTTCTAACTGCGTTGGTTCTCTTGACAAAAAACATTTCCGCATTTAGTATCCCCCTAATATGGGGTCAACATAATTATACTTATAAAGAACTCTTTTCGATTGTTCTGATGACTTTATCTGACTCAGATAAAATATTCACTGTGTAACGAGTCTGTAACTCTTTAATCATTTTAAATAAACTTTTTAAATCCATATCCTCTTAATAATTTTCTTAATTTTTAAATTTTAAGTTGGTATTAAACAGCGACACCAAGCGGAAATTTTGACAACCATAGCTTAACTAACAAAGGAGTGCTCATTGCGCACTTCTGCTCTGACGTTTGTTAAAGACACTTAGGTTTAAGAGTAGGGGCCAGATATGGCTAAGTAAGTTTTTTTTTGAGAATATTAAAGTTTTTTTTTTAAGAAGTAGCAGAAAGTTTTTTTTATGTTTTTTTTAGTGTCCTGTTTGCTTTTTAGCCACTCTGAGCCGGTAAGTGTTTCCAATTATCAATAAAAAATATAAAAACCATCCGCCATGTTAATTTCTCCAAATCTTGTTGATTTTCCTTGGATTTTCCTCACATCATTTTATTAAGAAACATTCTGGATTTAAATATAGTACCGACATAAAATCGTATGTATTTTAATTTTACTTCTCGGCCTTAATAACATAATTATCTATCTTTAAAACTATCTATAAGAGTCTCTATAAAAATATTCTGTCTTACTCCATTCGTTTATATTCTAAAATATATCCATAGCATGCTTTCCTTTAATATTGTCTATATAATTAATCGATCTTAGTTAAAATATTGTCAAACCATACGAAGGTCACATCATTTACAAAAACCATTGTTTGCTTTCATATTTCATAAGTAACCTTTATAAAACCTTTTCAAGGTTCATAAACCTTGTATTTTTCCTTATTTTTTACCAAGAGTAAGAAAGACCTCTTTTAGGCTACTATAGGAGTCGAGCAGAAGTCAGGGGAAGAAATCATTTATTTTGTTTTTTTTTTGGAGATAACTTTTAAAGAACAAGGTTTAAGTAAGTACCTTGTCGGAGTTTCACCTGGGTTCCAGGGATAAATTTTTCTATCGTAGCTGTTCGCCCAGAGGCCCAGATCTGACTTTATTATTACCGGACAACTTTAAGAAACCAGCGATAAGTATCTCCCTCATTCAGAGTTTAGAATATAGTAAAGCTGTATGAAGAAATATCGGACAGACAGTTCGGCTTCATTAACGCAGTGGGTACCAGAGAGGCACTTTTCGGACTACAGGTACTGATTCATAGATGCAGAAGACGTTAACTGCGACGTATACGCGTGCTTGATCGACTATAAAAAGGCATTTGACAGAGTTCAACATCAAAAGATGATAAACATTTTAAAAGAGGCAGACCTGGATGACACAGACCTCAGAATAATTTCAGAACTCTACTGGAATCAGACCGCATACATGAAAATTAACGGAGAAGAAACAGATCACATAAAAATACTACGTGGAGTTAGACAGGGATGTATCCTACCGCCGTTGATATTTAATATGTACTCAAAGAAAATTTTTAACGAGGCTCTTTACGGAATAGACGAAGGCATCCTTCTAAATGGTGAAAGAGTAAACAATGTTAGATATGCCGACGACACCATGGTGATAGCAGATAGTTTAGATGGACTTCAGAGGCTAATGGACAGAATAAACGAGTACAGTCAACAGTATGGACTAAACATTAATACCCACAAAACGAAACAAATGATTATTAGCAAGTAGAATATAACGGGGCTCATCTATACATTAATGGGACGCAGATAGAGCGAGTAAAACAGTATGTTACTGGGAACTATTATTAACGAACAGTGGAGCAATTTACAGGAAATAAAGTGCCGCATAGGAAAGGCAAGAACGGTCTTTAACAAAATGAGCGCCATCTTCAAAAGTCACAACATATCCCTTGATACAAAAATGAGACATTTGAGATGCTATGTTTTCTCTGTGTTATTGTACGGGGCGGAGGCTTGGACGCTTACAAACACCACTATTAAAAAACTTGAAGCATTTGAGATGTGGCTTTATAGAAGAATGCTGAGAATATCATGGACAGCAAGGATCACGAACAAGGAAGTTCTAGGAAAAATGAAGAAGGAACCAGAGATTGTGTTTACGATCAAACGCATAAAATTGCAATATCTGGAACACGTTATGAGAAATCAGGACCGTTACTCCCTGCTACAGTCTATATTGCAAGGTAAAGTCAAAGGTAAGCGACGACTCGGTAGAAGGAGAATATCATGGCTGCGGAATTTAAGAACATGGTTTAAGAAAACCTCAACGGAGCTGTTTTGAGCCGCAGCGAGCAAGGTTATGATTGCCAATATGATTTTCAACATCCGAAACGGATAGGAACCAGAAGAAGAAGAAGTATAAAGTTTATTTATTAGTTTGAATTTTTTTTATAATATTTTTTGTTTTTAATAAATAAATATAATAATAAAAAACGTCATTTTTTCAAAAATAATAACAAATCATATTTAGGGACTATGTAGGTTGAGGTTTTAAATCCACCCAGTTATACGGTTTTTTGTGTACACATTTAATCAGAGAGTTGTTTATTGATATTTTATTATTATTATATATTAAAACCTTTGGACATCTATTTCGTCAGGATAGTGCCCTTATTACTTGTTAAGACATTTAATTGAAAGCCGAAGTACAGAGTTACATCTCTAGTAGGCAAGAAAATTACCTTTTTAGGTATAGTCATTAATTTTTTCTTATATTTATTATTTGTAAATCTAGATCATCCAGGATCAATTTTGTAGAACCAGGGAATTTTTTAGTATATAAATAATTTAGTAACTAGGTTAACTGTACATACAATGGTGGTGAGTAGTATATAATAAATTATACTGTATATATTTGACTATGTATTAAATTGGTGGTGAAAAAAATATTTCAATTCATACCTGTTTTCCTTTTCTTTATTTTAGCAAACAGCTTTACAATATACCTTGGAAGGTATATGTTAATACTTTTCTGGTGCCCAATCATAACTTAGAGCAACTTCCATAGCTAACCACTTTCATTTACATTAGTTCTATTTTTTTTTTCATTACCCTGTTATTCATTTTCTCATTGTACGGTTTCAAGTAGTCTCAAGAAGTTTCAAGTGTCAAGTAGTCACTCTCCGGAATATTCTGTTTTTTTTTAACCTACTCTGTATCCTTCCATTGTTGGATATAGGTCTCCCCATCTAGTTCTCTCCATCTTTCCCTATCTTGAGCTGTTCTCTGCCATGTGGGATATCCTTGTTTCCTGTCATCTTTCCACCTCATTTGTGGTCTACCTCTTGATCTCTTTACATATTCTGTTAGCCAGCTTTAATTTATTTGCTTTTGTTACATTACTCCAAATACTTGTGTTACATTACACATACACACTTTTATTACATTGGCGTCTTACACCTCCCAGTCACACATATTTTTGTTACAACTGCAATAGAGGTTAGAGATTATGGACGGAATAGTGATGGTGCTGTGTTTCGCAAATCAACAATTGGCAAACTATTGCATAATAACAAATTGAACATACAAAAAGCAATTCCTTGTCAGACGAGGCGAATGCCAATACTTTTCCATTCTAGTGTGAGGCCGATGAAGCATTTCCTCTCCAACATAATATAATGTAGCTCTTTCCAAAAAGAGTATTAAATGATGCCAAAAGAATATTTATTTTTCGACTTTCAAGAGGTAGAAAAAGTAAGGCATCTAGTCTTGGAATATGAAAAGATGGACTGACGACATAAAGGGAATTTGTACCAACTGGATTGTAGCAGCGCAAGATAGATCTGAATTGAGGTTTTTCGAGGAGGCGTATGTTTAGCAGTGTACGAATATGGGCTAATAATGATTTTTCAGAGTTTTTAAGAAAGTATACCAGACCTGCCAGACCATAACTGCCATAACGAAGGAGGCAGTCCCAAGCATCATCATCACGTTCACAATCTCAAATGTCAACATCAGGCCCGTCCAGCAATGCTTATGTTAGATCCGAATTTGAATTACGTTGCATCTCTAAAAAACTAAAAACCCAAAATATCAACCAACAATACTTGGAGTTACAAAAAAAGAAAGTTACCTTGGGGAAAAAAGAAATTAACCGAGGTGAAGAACCAGATAGTGCAGATTTCCATTTTTTCAAAAGTTTACTGCCATATATGGAAAGTATGCCCCTTTTTGATAAATTAGAACTCATGAGTAATAAACAACAGTTAGTATTTGACACATTTAAAGAAACCGTGAACCAAAAGCAGCCCGCGCAACAGAAACAGCAGTTTTTAATTCATCAGCATCCACTGGTGCAACAGGAACAGCGGTTTGTAACGCCACAGCAGTCACTGGTACAACAGACACAGCAGTCTGATGAGCCTTTTTTATCTGAATATGATGAAACATTAACATATCATGAAATTTTGCCCTGTCAGCCATCACAACAGTCACTACCACACAAATACTGCTCCATGCATACCGAAGAAAAGTGGCAAGCCTGGCCGTACATTTAGTGTATTTACTAACTGTTATCCTTTTCGAGCATTAAATAAATTGATAAGAAAAAAATTGTGTACCCTTTATATTAAAATGCACACGTGTACCATCAAGCGTATGTAGTGTAGGTGTTTAATAACAAATCGGTTACTAGATTTGCTGATTGTACAACACATTTACATGATTTACTATATGTATAAAATAAATATAAAGGTAATTTAATTTTTATTCATCCCCAATGCGAACTATTTTCTGCTTTACAGCATTTTACAAACATTATCCCATGAGATTAAATGAATTTGGCAGAGTCTAGACTAGTGTAATTATTCAACCGTGATAAACACTATAATTTATGTAGTATCCAATAACCCGTATAGTCCGGCAGGTAGCGTCAAATTTGACTAGAGCATTTTGTCATGGCTGTTTTTTTATACATATAGCTTTTCCAAAGCTTATTAACAAATAATGTGTCAGCTGGCCCAAAACCGTAGCATAAACTGAAAAAAGACTAGGAAAATTAATAATAATAAAATATTATTGGGCTAGTTTGGCAAAGATTAAAAAGTATAAATCAATAATTTATGAATTGTAGATCTAAGAAAAAACGTCATCTGCATCATGTACGTGGCAAACCATATTAACTGGCCATGTGAACATGACAGAAAAGTAAGGACCATCCGTATCATTTTCACAAAGCTGAAAACTGTATATATTAAAGTTTACAATTCAATAACCAACCCTCTCTGTGGCTCAGTGGTAAGAGCGCCTACCTTTAAACCTAAAGGTCGTGAGTTCGAATCTCACCTTAGTGGAGAAATTTTCGTTTATTAAAAATTAATAAATGAAAATAATTTCTATCCTTGTGCGATCGGTACTCACCGAAGGGACCGCAGACGTTCGGATACAATTAGCGTCTCTTAGCAAAGACAATGACGTCGACTTTGCTAAGTATCAAGAGACTTACTCACACACACTACACTCTACACTAGCTACCTGACTGTAAACATTCACTGTACCATGCCAATGACCATTAGTTGTCGACGCATTAAACTCGATAAAAAAAATTACAATTCAATAACCATTTTAATTTATGTCAACTCGTATTTTGATGTGTCAAAACATGTTAGCTGGTCTTACAAGAGCATCGTAGCGCATACGCGCTAACAAGCACTAAGCACTAACATTTATGATTTAACTGATAACTTTTTTTTTTCATTTTCTCAGCAAATTTTAACGCTTGTTAAATTTTTCCATTTTTTATAACAAAAGTATACCAACCTACACATTCATTAGTTGAAATACTAACGTATTAGGAATAATTAATTGAAAAAGATATACATAGGAAATAAAAAGTAAGGTGGAACCTCGATTATCCGTCTTTCTATTTACCGTCACCTCTGTTAACTGTCAAAGTCCATACATGAGTTATATTGACTACATAGGTAAAAATTTAGTCATCAATTAATTTTTTTTAGCATGGCGATATGCCAAACGAATTCGAACTGAAATGTATACGTGCAGTTATGTCACCATCGCATTTTTTTATGTAAATAATTTTTGTTCTTTGAATGATACTCTGACCTACAACCAGAAATAAGTAAAACAGAAATCAAGAAAGCAATTCAAGAATTAAAAAACCATAAGTCATCTGGAAAAGATAGAATAACTGCAGAGATGCTGAAGAGAGGAGGGAAAACAACTAGAGAAGTCCTACATATCCTCATGAACAAAATATTGACCACAAAAGAAATACCTGATAGCTGGAACGATGCGGAGACACTATTAGTATTCAAAAAAAGTGACAGAAAGAACTTAGAAAACTATAGGCCTATAACATTACTAAGTGTTGTATTTAACCTAATAACGAAGGTCATGACAAATAGACTAACAACTAAGCTTGATGATAACCAAGCAAGAGAACAAGCGGGATTCAGAAAGGGTTTTAGTACTAGCGACCATCTGCTTACAGTAAAAATACTGATTGAAAAGTCGAACGAGTATCAAATCTCATTATACATGGCATTCATAGACTTCCGAAAGGCGTTTGACAGCATAGAACATTGGGCCATCAAAAACTCACTATAGAACGGCCGAATTGATTACAGGTACACGGACCTAATAACAAACACATACAAAAATGCGAGTACCACAATATAATTGACGAACGAACACGCTACAGAACCAATAAAATTCAATTACACAATATCACCAAAATTGTTCAATCAAGCTATGGAAGACATATTTAAAAAACTAGAATGGGATACATACGGAATAAGAATAAATGGAGAGCTCTTGAACCACTTGAGATATGCAGACGATATAGTCCTGATAACAGATAAAGAAGGAAGAGTTACAGAAGATGGTTGAGGAACTAGATAGAAAAGCGACAGAGGTAGGTCTAGAGATGAACTATAGTAAATCCAAGACTATGACAAACCAAGAACACCAATTAGAAATAGTAGTCAAACAGAATAAATTAGAGCAGGTGGCAGAATACATATCCCTAGGACAGATAATAAAGCTGAACAGGGACAATCAAACAAAAGAAATAAAAAGAAGAACTAGACTAGCATGAGCCTCATTTGGTAAACTATCATATATTCGAAAAAATAAAAAGTTCCCCCAATATATGCGAAAGAAAGTATTCAATCAGTGCATTTTACCAGTTATCACATATGGCTCACAAACATGGACTTTCACAAAGGAGAACATCGACAGGATATCCAAAACACAAAGAGCAATGGAAAGACAGATGCTGGGTATGGGTCTTAAAGACAGGAAAATAAACTCATGGATCAGAGAACAAATAAAGGTGAACGATGTATCAAGATAGGTTGCAAAACTTAAATGGAACTTCGCCGGTCACACTCTCCAGCAAAAAGATGAAAGATGGAATAAGCGAATTCTACACATGGAGACCATGGGAAAAGAAAAGATAAAGAGGAAGACCACAGATGAAATGGACTGACGACCTTAAGAGAACGGCAGAAAAGGACTGGATGCAGATCACCCAAAATAGAGACCAATGGAGATTAACAGGGGATGCCTATGCTCAAGAGTGGGCGCTTAAGGCTGATTTAGATAGATAGATCGATAGAATGATACCTGCTTTTGGAGTTTTATTTTTAGAATCGCAAGCCGAAATAAAAACGCACAACACACTCATTATTACATTCAATATCTGTGTCTCCTCATAATTCAGTTTCATTCAAATTCGAACACTGATTGTGTCATTTAGTCGTTTGATCAAGTAAGTTTTAAAAATGAAGAATTCCACATCTGGTGCATCAAAAAGAAAACGTGTTGTTTTGTTAATTAAAAAAAAATACAAATTATATTGCAGAACTAAAGGTGTTTCTGCTGTCGCATTGAGCAAAAAGTATGATGTTCCGAGAACAACAATCAATGATTAAAAAAAATCTGAAGGAATTGAAAAGTATGCTTCGCAAATGAAATAGTTGGATGGCCGGGTGAAACATCGTAAGACAATGAAAAAAAGCCATAAATGAATTACTCGTCACGGATCTGCATTTGTGGTCTGTTAAAAAAACGAAGTTCCTGTCTGAACAATTGTGAAAACGTTTTTCAACATGAAATTGAATGGCGATCCTTCAGTCAAAGGAAGCAGCGGTTGGTTGGAAAAGTTCAAAAATCGCCACGGTATACGGGAACTGAAAATCGAAGGTAAAAAATTGAGCACCGCAAGTATTGAAGTTGTTGACGAATATAAAAGAAATTTTAAGCAATGATCGATGAATATGGTTTGACCTATGATCAAGTGTTCAATGTGGATGAAACTGGTTCAAACTATAAAGCATTGCCAACACTCGCTACACTGTCTGAAACATATGCATCTGGATTTAAAACGCAAAAGCAACGAGTCACAGCAATGATGTGCTCATGTGCAAGTGGTGACCATCGCCTTCCTTTATTATTAATTGGCACAGCAAAAAAATCACGTTGATTCAGGGGTATAAATATGAACGCGCTTTAACTACTATGTGTAACATATTGCATGGATGTCCTAGGAAATTTCGCTGACTGGTTCCAAAAGGTATTTATTGCAAACCAAAATTTGTTTATCTATTTTTCTAACGTCTTGTTTTTTAGGTTTTTATATCGGACGTTGGACAATATTTGCAAAAAAAATTGCCACCAAAGGCGATTCTCATTTTAGACAATGCACCTGTCCATCCTGAAGCCGGTATGCTGCAAAGTGACGATGAAAATATCACGTGCCCTTTTCTGCCTGCGAATACAACATCATTGATATAGCCAATGCTTCAATCAGTCATTGAAACATTTAAACGAAGATACAGAAAAAAAATGTATTCAAAACCTAGTTATGGAAGAAGAATATTCTTTGCCTGAATACTGGAAAGCATACAATTTAAAACACGCAGTCGACAATGCTGCGTGGAATAAATTATGGCCTGAATGAACTCAAGATGAAAATGCCCCCGTGTCAGCTGAGCGTGATGCGGTAATAAATGAAGTTATGGCTGAATTAACTGTTTTGTTTTCATTACCTAAAGGTGACATAAACGAATGGTTAATTTGTGATAGAGAACGCAAATGGCTATCGATTGCTGACAGATGATGAAATAGTTGAAATGACAACAGAGGCGGATGAAACTAATCCAAAAGCTGACACAGACTCTGACGGTGGCGATGTTGATGATGCTATTGTAAGTTACAATAATTTGCGTAAAGAAGCTAGAGAAGAATCGCACATACAACAATTCATCAAGTGGTATTCTCGGCAGGAAAAAGCAAATATGGTAGAATTGATAATTGTACTTCGATTAAGAAATTTAGCCGTTGCAAAATGTGAAGTAACTCATCATATACCAAAGTGTAAACTGTTGATTGTTAGTGAAGTAAATAAAAGAAGTCGAGAGTTTTTCATAGAATACATAACCTCAAGTCATGGGATCGACGTAAGCACTATATAATGGAAGTATAACAAATTGTTCGCCTGGTATCGACATATGTTCGCATTGATATAAGAACATATGAAAATCCCTCCAAATGAACAAAAAGCAAAAGTACTATAGTATGACAGAAAGCAAAGAAAAGACATCTAAGCTGATTATTAGACTTCGGCAAATATGCATATTGCATATTTTGCATATTGTGCATATTTTATGCAAATATTTCATATTTTGGCATATTTGTATAAAAGTTTGCATAAAGTGCATAAAAGTTTAGATTTTTATACTGTATTTGAAAATTTTTAAACATACCAATTTATTTCAATTCTTGTATAAAATTTTGTAGTCATTTTAATCAAGAAATGATTTAAGTACGTAATCTCTACAGGTACAAAACATTTACAATTTCAAAGAAGATCAATTTAAGTAACCCTCAAAATTCTTAGAAAGTCTCGGTCACTGAGGCATTCAGTTATTAGATAATCGCTAAGGGTTCGCTCATTTGCATTTTATGATCTAATCCCCAAATCTATCTACAATTTATTGTATCTTAACAGCAGGTAAACGGCTAATAGTTTTGTTCCTAATTTAGGGATTTTCCAAAATCTCCCAGTTTATTGAATTAGGTACCTAAACATTTCTAATTTGATGCTCAGATTTGTAAATCATTTTTGTTTTGATATTCAAAGCTTAAACACTCGTTGTGCGTAACAAAAAAGAAGGTTTTGATTTTATAATGCCTAAAACAACCAGTGCTTCAACTTGGATTAAACCTTATAAAGAGCTGTCTATGGATATGGGAAAAATCTACTGTTCAGTCTGTGGCAAAATTGTAAGTATCTAATATTTTCTATTAAATATCTAATATTTCATACATACAGGGTGTTTCCAAATGACACTTACAACGTTTGACTGTAGATACTTCTCGAAAAATTGAACAAAACGATATAGTTGATGAGGGGTCAAACTTATTTACTTTTCGAGATACAGGGTGTTAAAATTAAAAAAAATTAAATTCTTTTAGTTAATAACAACAATAACTTTAAAACCAATAAACGTATTTACTTGAAATTTAGTACTCGTAGGTTGTTTTTAAATGAAAAATAGCTTCTTTAGTGAGAAAAAATTGTCCATGGTACAATACAATGGTGTGTATTTAGAAAAAATTTTTCACCTTTACTTTTTTTTATGAAGTCAGCTATTCTAAAACACAATTATTTTTATTGTAATTGAATTAACAAAAAAAAAACTTTTGTTGAATTTTAAAATAAGTTATATGATGTACTAATGGTTAGTAACAAAAACTAATTTGTGGATTAATACTGCATTTAAAACACTTAGCGAGTGTTTTTTTGCAAACCAGTTATTTGATTAACCAAAAACACCTTGTATATTTTTATATTTTAAAGGTTGGGTTAAAATAAAGGTTTTTATTTTTATTTATAGATAGCATGTGAGAAGAAATTTCAGATAGACCAACATGTGAGAACTGCTTCACACATTGCAAAAAAAGGAAAAATAGGAGGAAAACATCAAATTTCAATGGATAAATGTTTCCAATCTACTTCAAAAAAATTAGATGAGCAAGAAACTTTTAATGAAGACTTGTGTCGCGCATTAGTGTCTGCAAACATACCGCTTTCAAAATTAGCAAATGTAAATTTTAGTTCGTTTCTAAAAAAATATTGCAAACTTAATGTTCCAAGTGATCGGTCTCTAAGAAGAAATAATGTGAACGGGCTATACTGGTCGGTGTTAATTAATATTAAGGAAGAAATTGCAGATAATTATTTTTACATATCTGTAGACGAAACCACTGATTCCTCAGGAAAGTATATTGCTCATTTATTGATTGGTGTTCTTAAAGAAGATACCTTACCAAAATCTCATCTTATTTCATGCCAGCAACTTGAGAAAACAAATGCTTTAACAATTTCGCGTTTTATACAAGAAACATTAGCAACTTTTTTTCTTCCGACAACTATTCCTTCTAATAAATTACTGCTTATTTTATCGGATGCTTGCTCCTTGGATATGGTGAAAGCAGGACAAAATTTAAAAATATTTTTCCCAGATTTAATACTTACTTGTTACCCAGATATTTAATGTTACTTGTGTAGCGCATGGATTAAACAGAGTTGCAGAGGAAATACGAAAAAAGTTTCCTCTTGTAAATACCATGATATCCAGTGTCAAAAAAGTATTTCTTAAATCTTCTATAAGAATTCAATTTTATAAAGAAATGCTACCTAACATTCCTCTTTCACCACAACTTATTTTAACGCGATGGGGAACATGGTTAGAAGCAGCTAATTTTTATGCAGATCATTTTATTAAAATAAAGAACATAATTGATACGTTAACAGATGAAAGTTCCCAATCTCTTTTGGATTCTAAACAAACTTTTCAGAGTAACTTGCTTCAACAAGAACTTTCATTTATAAAATCAAATTTTAGTTTTGTTCAAAAAACAATTACTCAGTTAGAATCACCAAAACTGTCATTGTTCGAAAGTACAGCATTAATAAAAGAATTTGCGTCATGTTGTCGGAACGTTAGAGGTAATATTGGAAAAGATATTTTAAAAAAATTTGAAGCTACTATGGAAAAAATAAAGGTTACCATATTCTTTCTGAAGTAGTCAGTGTTCTAGCTGGAAATATTTCGGAAACAATTAATTTAGAACCAAATGTTTTGGTTAGTTTAAAAAATGCTCCCGTTACATCAGTTGATGTTGAACGAAGTTTTTCCGTATATAAATATATGTACTCAGACAGAAGCCACAAGTTTTTGTTAGAAAATTTTGAACACCACTTAGTCATTTATTGTTACCTTAATTCTAAATAAGTTTATTCATACTTAAAAATGATGTAGTTACTTAAAATAAATGTAAATCTTAATGAATAGTAGGAAATATTTAGTTATGTACACTTTTTTTTTAAATAAAATTGTTACTATTTTACGATTTTTTTATTAATTTGTATGCATATTTTGTAAAATATTTGCATATTTTCGGGTAAACACGTGCGTATTTATGCGCATATTTTCTACATTTTTATTTGCATATTTGCCGAAGTCTACTGATTATCCAAAAACCATACGTGTAAATATCATGCTATTCATTTATGCTAATCACATTTGAGCTACCAGCAGACATATTATGATT